>OY987264.1:6018346-6624222 GCA_963920665.1 Straminergon stramineum
TGTTCATCTTGACCTCTAATTCCTAGTTTCAGAGCCTAAACTTGGGTTGGTTCCCAACACGTTTTGGGAACTAAACTTTGTGAGGTAGGGGACCACGGGGAGCCTACCTTTCTCTCGTGGGGTGGTTCTAACACACCACTAAGACTTTTCATCCAAAGGGCGGGGGGTGGGGTGGGGGTGGGTTCAAAGCTTCGCTGTGGTTCCCTCTTTTAACACACCGCTAGGACTTTTTACCCCAAGGAGGATTCAAAGTTTTGCCATGGTTCCCTCTTTTAACACACCGCTAGGACTTTTTACCCCAAGGAGGATTCAAAGTTTTGCCATGGTTCCCTCTTTTAACACACCGCTAGGACTTTTTACCAAGGGCGTTCAAAGCTTCGCCGTCACGATGGGATCCACTAACACTTACCTTCTCTTAAACCCCTCCAAAGAACAACAAGTTAGTAGTAGGGGAACCAAAAGAGACCTCAACATTCAAAGGACTAGCTCCACGAAGTTAGTAACATTAAAGACTTCAACTAAAGGCCCCCCAAAGCGGCATTGCCAATCATATGGGGGGGTGCTCTAGGATTAGTACAATGACAAGACAAGGAGAGTGACAAACAAAGGCTCCTCAAAGGTAACGCATGCAACATAGAATAACACAACAAGGTAAAAAGCCTCCAAGCTCAAGCTTGGAAGAGTTAGTACTACAATCACTCACGATGCAAGGGACCCACAAAGACCTTACACACTCGGAAAAAAAAAAAAAAAAAAAAGTGCTCAAAAACACTGTTGCAAGGCTTGTGGCTAAAAATGCCACGATTTCCAACATCAATTGAACCCAATGGACCCAATTACACAAAAAGGGGGTGGTGAGAGAGGAGAAGGGGTGCCCTTTTACACTCTTTCTTGGGCACCCACCTCTCCTCATTCATCTAAGTTAACCTTATCTTCTTGGATTTTCATCCAAAACTCAAGGCTTTCATCCTATTCTAGCCCACTAAGCAAACTTTTGGAGATTAACTCCAAGTTGCAAACGGATTGCGTCATTGGCTTCAGAAGGCCATTTTTAGTTCAACGGAACCCCTCTCCCCCTTTTCTATCTTCAAAATCACAACGAAACCTAACGCCAACTTAACGCCAAAACTCGGGAAAAATCCCAACTTTTGGAGGTTGACTTCTCTAGCAAAAGTAACTAGCCTAGGCTCCTAAGTAGGTAATGGGGAGTGAGAAAAGACCTATCTTGGGCCCCATTCCGCTTTCATATGCTCCCACTCTGTCAGTCAAACCCACCATGGACTTTAAATTTCATTAATTGTCAAGGAATTTGGCAAGTTCGGGTACCTTTGCCTATCAGAATGTCTTGAAACTTGTTGGGGCAATTTATTAACATAAAAGAAGCCATAATAATTTTTAGTGGGAATTTACTGCCACTTAGGGAATTTCTAGGAATTTCCCATTGTAGATTTGGGCAATTGACTGTCTGGAAAGACATCTTCTGACTATCAAAAAATTCCGAAACTTTTCGTGGAACCTCCTATGGGATCCCACAACACATGTGTAGGCTCATATGTTTACTCTACACATCGGCCTAGGGGGGACAAAATCCACCCCCTCATTTAATCATTGGTGGCCGGGGAATCTTCCACACCAAGGGGAATCTTGGCAAACCAACTTCGTCATTGGTCCCCGAGCATGGTTTTAACCCCAAGTCACCCTCCTTGGACCTAAGATTCCTCCATGGTCTCGCCTTGGTATTTTCAACATTTGCAAGTCAACAATTGGGGTTCTGCTATTTCGTCGATGAAATGGAGAAACTAGAACCTATCTTCGGGAACTAATGCCTATGCCTTACCAAGGTTCCCTCAACCAATTCTAGCCTAGAGATGTCCTCTCCACGTGGGTTTTTGAGCCTGATACACCCATCACTTACAATTGACCAATTAGCCACGATTAACCCCTAAAGTCCTAAACATGGTTTTTTGGCATTATAGATATTTTGGGTAGCTCACGATGAGCGGAATTTTTCATTTTTTTCTTTGAAATTTTGATACAACATGTGGTCAAGGAGTAGCTTTAAGGCCCAACAGTTTTCATAAGTTTTGGCTATATGGTTAAAAAGTTATTGTATGATATGTAGTTTCTTTCTCAACGCCGGTAGCTCAGGCAGATCAGAAAAAATCACTTTTTTCAAAATAAAAAATTTGAAATTGATTTTCTAGATTTCTATATATGTGGAAAGCTTCGAATCATTCCATTTTGATCAATGATGTGAAAGTTATGGGGAATTTTAGTTTGTGTGCAATTATGGATTCTCTACTCTAAAATAAACTTTGAAGTCCTTCATTTTACTCAATTTTTAATATTTTTTGAAAAAAATAAAATAGTAGGATATATATTTTTTATTACAACATTACAACCATTGAGATTGTCAATTTTCAAATCCATAACAAAATTCTTAACAATTTAGTATTTTCAATCATTATCTACTTCTTTCTACTTACTATTTGTTTCCTATATGTTGTACAATTCCAAATGATTTGAAATTTTTCAAGCATGTAGCTAATTTGCCTTGAAGAATGATGTAAAAGAGACACATCCATTTTGGACATTTTTTCATACAAATATGACCTTGTGAAGAGCAACTGCCTGGTTTTTCCTAGGGTTAGAAAAAGCATTTTTGTCAATTCAAATGCTAATATCTTGTAATCTACACAATGGAAGTTTATGAAATTTTTTCCACATGTTCTCAAACCAGCTTACTACAAGATCCTATGGTTGCATGTGTCCAAAAATGTTTTTTTTTCTAAAATTTGGTTCTTGTACTAGAAATGGCAATTTGGGAGTGTTTTTGGTGAAAACATAGTCAAAAACCTTTAGGGGTTAATTGGATTCTAACCTATTTACAACTCGTGGTTGGGCCATTTTAGCTATAATATTCTAAAACTATACCAAATACTATATTGGAATGTGACATTCCTATTTTGGTTCTATACTCTTTGGGGGCCTTCTTGTATATAAAATTGCATTTAAAATGACAAAACATGGGGGAAAAAAAGAATGAGCCCTTGGTGACAAATGAAGGGCTTTTAGTGGTGAGGGTCTCAATGGTTAAAAAAAATTATTGTTAGGTATGATCAATTGGAAATTTGGTTTTATTAATGTACTTCAATGGACTACAAGGCTTTGGAAATAATCTTCCATTGGTTTAGTCTTTTTAAAGATTGGCATGGCATGTTCTCAACTATTTATGATTATATTTGATCAAAAGGTTCAAGCTTTTCTTTTGTAATTCCATTGAGATATGGCCTCCCAATTCTTGAACAAAGATTCTATAAAGAATAGGACACTTTGTATACATTGTGCATTTTTAAAAAAAGTCTAAAAACCAATTTTCAGATTATATAAAATTACCACAATGAAAAGTAAAATGAAGCACATGTACATATAAAAAAATCAACTTATGAATGAAATTTCACATTGTAAAAATTGACTTTCTTTATAGATTTTGAATTTCAAAACACCCATTTTAATATTAGTTTGGCCAATTTCTACCCAAACTTTGATTGTAAAAAAAATTTCCACATTTTCTTTCAAAATTCCACGAAACTCTTACCTCCCAAATTACATTTTGAAATATGTAAAAAAAATTCAGAAATATATTTTTAAATATATTTTTAAAAAATATTATAAATACAAATATTAAATTTTCATTAATTAATCAAATTCCAAATAATGAAAAAAATTAGGTTTCTTATTTTCACATTTTCGAATGTATGACAATTTTATAGCTAAGAAAATCAAAACCCCTTTTATCTCATTAAATTTAGGGTACACTATTGCAAGTGGGACATGCAATGTTTAGGGATGATTATGTAAGATTGAGATTCTTAAACTATATTAAATTAATTCTGTACTAAGAGTGGTTTTCTGTAATTAAAAGTGGAAATTTCACTAATAAATTCACTAATAATTAACAAGATCCTAGAGTAAAAATGTCTCAAATTCCGTAATGTCCAATTTTTTGAAAATTGGATTTTTGTGTAATTTGATATTAATAAACAAGATCCAACAATGAAAAAAATTTCTAGGCAAAAAATATCATCTTGATTTTAGAAACAATAGTTAAGAGATGATTTTTGAGATATGTATTAAGTGAGCCTTAAAGCTCCTTGAATGCAAAAATTGGGTTTGAGAAATTTGGGCATCTAAAATGAAGTATAAGATTTTGTTGTTTTTCCTCATATTTTTTTGAGATTAGGGAAACATACAAACTTCCATAGAATCAAATTTTAATGAAGATCCAATGGTTGAAAATAGAGCGATGCAATTTTTTTGTTTTCAAACCCAAATGATGGTGCTTAGGTGCATGGAGCACAACTTCATTATGCTTTTATAATTTACATACTTCTTTCGAACTTGAGGCTCTTATTAGTTAAAACTAAAGTCCCTAAATCTTCCTTGCAAACACTACAAGGGAGTAGTATCAATTTGGATATTTTGAGTCAATTTAGATAGGTTGATTCAAATAGTTTCTAATAATTTTCGGTCATTTCGGACATTATTCTATCAATTCAGATATTGTTTTCTTGTAGTGAAATGAAATTTGAGTTGTTAGGGTCTCAAGAGTCAAACAAAGTGTGATTGTTAAAAGCCCATGCAATCTTGAAAAAATAATTTGTTTCACTTTGTAGGCTTTCTTTTCACACATACATAGCCTTTAGACTTCCTTGTGAGAAGATATTAACCAACCCTTGTTAAATACACAAGCACAACCAAGTTCTTGTGTTTTGGGAGGGTGAATTTTATCCTAATGGGTGCCTAACATCAGTCCATTTTGCCTTCCAAGAAATGGATCTTTTCTAAGCTTTTAAGTCTTATAATTCACTAGGGAAATCCCAAACTAGCCTAATTTGTAGAAGCTACTTTGACTACCTTGATTCCTTGACTACTGTGGTCTCATGATGTAAATGAATTCAATCTAAATCTATCATCTCTGATATGTAGATCAAGTCATGCAATTTCTAAAATCCTAAAATGCATGGGATTTGGACATTACTACAAGAAGTTATGGCCAAATGAAGTTTAGTCCTCTAGGAGGCTATCTAAACTTCATCCACTTCTTTGGACCCCTTCCCTAATTCAAATGACCCCGAATTTTGGACCCTAAGCCTATTCTATAAATTCATGTGTAAGTTCCAAGTTTGGACTTGTATGGATGAATTTCACCCGACTTCATCCATTTCGGACCCCAAACTTCATCTGCTCATATCTCCCTTGTTATAAGTCAGTTTCGGATATTTTTTTATACTTCCAGAACCCCCTTGATTTGTACTCTCTGATTCTAAAGCTAAATCTAATATGAATCTCTATTTTAAAGGTGCTACCCCCTCCCCTAGGCCTCATTCCTAATCTATATTTGCTAAGTAAGTAAACTAGAATGGAAAAGAGAGGGTTAGTATCCTACCTTGACTCAAGCTCTTGGCTAGGTGGGCGAGACTTTTTTTCAACGTGTCTCTAACTACCATGTCACCTTTGTGGAATTTGGTAATTTCTTGAATAATTTTGGATGTCGATTTGGACACAAGCTTTGGTCCCCCAGCTAAGTCCTACCTTTGGTTAACTCCCCATCCTTCTTCCCTATTTTCTTTCCTCATCTTTCTTTCTATTCTAATCCTTGTTCAATGTGGAGTGTGGTGGTTGGGGTGACCACCTATCATTCTAAAAGCCCTATGCCAAGTGTTAATGACCACTTGCACCTATTTTATTACCTCATCCCCACTAGCCTCCAAACCCCAAGGTAAGGATTAATATTCTCTTCTGCTTGAACTACCTCAACCCTTCTAATTAATTTTCATGACACCTAACCTACTTCCTAATGGTTGGAGGACTTCCCCTAACTTCTTCTATTATGTCGTCTTCTCCCCCTTTCCTCCCTTCACTTGTTGTGTTGAAGAGGTTGAGATTTTGGTGGAGAGAATGGATTTGTAGGACTTGACTTAGCCCTCTTCCTTTCTATGTCTTTCATCCTACTATGGTTTTATTTCTACCCTCTCCTAATTTCTCCTATTCTTCTTTCCTTCTACTTTCTATTTCTACCCATCTTCTGATTTTTTCTACTCTATCCTATCTCTATTTCTTTCTATTCTACCCTAACTCTGTGCTATTTTTTCCTTGGATCAAGGACTTGACCTTTACTACCTGGCCTCAGATTTCCAAAGACCTTGGCAAACTCGACTCCCAACACCCCAATGATTGGCTCCCAACCCCAAGCGAATTGGCTTCCAATCCCCAACGACTGGACTTTCAACATCCCTAGCGACTAGCTCCCCAATATCCTGGGGAGATCACTCTCAAGTTTTTAGAAAACTACGTGTGTTAAAAGATAGGGTCCATTCAATTCAAAGGGAGAAAATTTTATATAATATGTAGGGCTACTGTAGGGTCTATAAAATTCCATATACTCTAATATATATAAGCTAGGCTACATAAAAAATCATGTAGTAGGAATTTTTTTTATTAATAAGTTAGCTTTAATAGATAGAGGCAATGCAAATTTTTTTAGTACTATGAGTATAGATAAGGACAAATAATTTCATGTGGATGATAAAATCGACACAATCAAGAAAATATACAATGATTGGTGGTTGATTGAAATTGTGCCATAGTACTAATAGTGTATATATCAAAAACATCAAGTGTAAATGTAAGAAATTGACTACAAATGGCACAAATTATCACATTGCACAAATAGTGAGGTTTACCTTAGTGGATTCAATGACTTGAAATTTGTACAATACAAGGATAGATTTTATAGTCCATTTAACCTTAGTCTTTGAGGATATATGTATTAAACACACAAATATTGAATGGGATGTTCACAAGATAGTTTTAGACTTTTAGTGGGGATTTTGAAATGTTCATTGGTAAATTTGTTATTTAAAACTGACACTTTGTTAATGGCACTTGAATTGAATTGATTGTTGTTGGTTTCATGGTGTATATGCATGTAGTAGAGGGAAGGAAAAATTGTAAAGAAGTATGGCAATGGGAAAAATTTGGACACTTAAATATTGTATGTAAGATAGCCCCACTAAAAAAATTGCATCAATGAATTTACAAAAAAATATAGGGTGTTGGAAATACACCCTTATAGCTTTTTATATAAAAATACGGTCATCTTAAAAGCAACAATGATGGTAAATAGCCCTACATCAAATACCCTCTTAACTCAGGTGTATACCTTAAATTACAAAGAGTGATCTTTCTTAGCCCAATATCCGTTGACTGTCCTCCTAATATTTGTTGATTGGCTCTTCAATGATAGCTAACTAGCCCGTGGGCACCCGACCTTTGGCCCTCCTATACCCAGCTATTAGCCTGACCCAAGATTTGCTAGTGTTGGGGGGTCTAACCCTTGAAAAAAATTGACACTTTTTACACACTAGGAGCTATAATCTTGCTTATATGTGACTTGGGAACAACTTGGGGTTGAATGGACTTGGAAAAAACTTAAAACTTAACTAATATGAACCTAAAAGATGTTTAAGACTCAATCATTAGAATCTAAACTTTGGAGGTGAGCACCACGTAAGTTCAAAGCTCCATTGTTGATTTGGGTTTATTACCAAATCTAGGACTAGGAAGCACCTCGGAATTCAAAACTCCAATGTTGGTAGGACTTTAACACACAATCTAAGACTCTTGGGACCTAGAGGGTCTAAAGCTTTGTCATCCTGGTGTCGAGTAGAGAAGGATTTGCCTTGGGAAATCACGGGAATTTTGGCTATGACCGGAAATGACTGAAGAATCTTAGTAAACCTATTCGTGTAAAATCTTGAATCTTGTTTGTCAAATCTTCTAAATTGTCGTAGAACTGCTTTCCATTGGCCTATCCTAAAATGGGCTCTAAACGAGTTTAACGGTCAGGGTATGTGATAAGAAACCACAGGCTTCAAACAGGTGAAATGGGACTGCCAAACCACAAGCTCAACCATCCGGAATATTGGCTTCTAAATTTCAAATTCATGGTGACTAGCAATTGTGCTTCATTGTAAGAGCAAGTTTGGACTATATGGGCTATTAACCCACTTCGTCACCACAACACAAAATGAAGCTTAGTAATGGTTTGATCCATGTCACCCACAACAACAAAGTTTATAAAGAAAATGAAAGCTACAAGCCACAACACACAAATTTTAAAAATCTCCTTCAAATTCCAATTCCTTGGCTGAACTATGATTTGATGTCACCAAAATTTCACAAGTCCAAATGATATAAGTGATAGCTTTTTGGAAAACTAACACAATTCTCTTTTCCTCCTTCAAATCTCAAATCAATCTATAACTCCATACAATTTCTATGGCTGCTCAAAGTTTTGGCCTTTAAAAATTGAGGATAGCAAACCTTTTTTCATTTCAACACTCACAACTCATCCATATAAACTCCAAATAGAATAAATGATAGCTTCATGTAAAGCTAACAAAATCTTCTTCATTCTCTAAAATTTTCATTGAAAACAAAAAATTTGTCTATCTTCTATATTTTGTCAAAATCATTGTCTTTCTATATGGAAGGCAAGAGACCTTCCTCCATTCAAACTAGCGCAACTTTTGAATGCCAACTTCAATTCAAGAATGTCGCAACCCTTAGTAACACTTACCAAACCCTTAACATCTTAGTGCCACTAAGGTTCACGCTCTCCTAACACTGCACATGCCACGCACCCACAATGTTAAGTTCCACCTCAAGTCACGGGGTTTCCCATTCCTCCATGACTCCCACTCCTTTCTTTCCAATACTTAACTCTCACAAAACACCGGGCATGTCATTTGATGACATGGGGCGGAACTTCCATTGATGTCCAAGCACTCGGTGAGGCACTACTCCCACCGGTTCTAACCGCCCTTGAATGGGACCCAACTCCCCACTAGGCCCAACCCAACTCATTTCGGGACTCACTAATCGAGACTCACCAAACGGGACTCACACCATGACCTAGTGTGAAGTGGGACACCACCCAACCGGTATCAAGGAGTGCATAAGCACTCCATGGTAACACACAAGTGGTGGTGAGGCTCCAACACTAGCCTCACCACCCGGGGCCACTTAGGCTCACCATAGCACCATCCAGGAGTGAGGAGGGAGACCACCCCTCCTCATAGTACTCTCTGCGGGATTCGACAGCCCCCCCCCCATACTAGAGGTCACTAGGAACCCCCAAGATGCACCCCATCTTGGAAGACCACCCATTTCTCCCGATTCGCACTACTTTGGGACTCCCGAACTTCCACCCGGCATAACTTTGCGGTCTGGGATCCAAATTGCACATGCGACCCCATTTTCGACATCTAAGCGACGCGTAGATGCTGATGGACTACTCACTTGCTCCATTCGAACAAGTACTCGCAAAGATATCGCCCTCCAAAGATTCGGGACACTCCCGGCGCGACCAGGACACCCCCAACTTTGAACGCCCATAACTTTTGACTTGCAAGTTCAAATCAAGCGTTCTTTGGACGGTTAGAAGCGTCTTCTCAGGACCTTTCCAAGCACGTATCACACGCCCCCAAATTCGTCCGGATCAGAGCGCTACATCGCTCTGATCGCTCGGGACTCCTAGTCCCCTCACCTCATCTCTTGCAAGGCTTGAGGAGTCACCCTCAATGTCCCCCTTGCTCTCCAAGGTGGCACGGGCACGCCTTGTGATGAGGGTCGTGACAAAGAAAGTGAGATCATTTTAAAAACACAACAACATGATACACAACTTCTTCAATTTATATTTCAAAATTCATAAAATTCATAAAATTCAACAATTATGGCTCTTCAAACATTTAAGATTTACAAATACAACGAAAGAGACGATGAATAGTGCTCTATTTTTTCTCCACCTTATCTTCTACCTTAACTACACAAGTTAATTGAACTTCAACCTATACCTTGACCATGTGGGTTCTCTATCATCCATTAGTCATCTATTTTGACCATTAAACTCATTGTACATCCTTAGCTAGAAGATAAATCCCCCTAAAGTCATTAGAAGGCAAACCATTTGTCTGTTTTTCTCCTACAACTTTACACATACAAAATAAAATTTGAAATTTCTTTTAAATACAAAGTAGAAGAACTAGAATTTAACATATGTCTATTAAAGGTTAAAAATACAATTTTAATCGGAATATTACTCCATCTTCAAGAACTTGAGAATGCATTTAATGATAATTGTCACATATTTTCTATGGTCTACTTAAGTTAAAACATTGATTAGCTCTTCTAATCGACGTTGGTGGCCACGACTTCCCTTGACAAGCTTAGCCATACAACAATATTAGTCAACATTAAAACCCTCAAAACACCCTTCAAATGTCATTCCTTGACTACTAGGCTCAACACATCCAATTTGCAACAAAATCAGTAATTCTCGAACATCGCGTTGAAGGTTTCCATACCATCGCTGCTCTATTTAAGGTTACTTTGGTGTTCGAGAAGGCCCAATTTCTTTTTGTAAATGCTCATTTGGCGGTGCAAGACTCAATGGCGAAAGATATTGATCCAGCAATTGTAACAAAGAAAATTCAAATTCAAACTCCAGTTGAGGTTCTTCATCTCGAGACTCAAAAAAAATCCTTCAGTTTGACATACTAAGTCAAAAACAAAGAAAAACTATATTAACTTCATAAAGCTCTTCAACGATCCTTCTTCTTTATAATTTGTAGTCGAAAAAAAGGCGTCATCTTGAAGCTATTTCAATTGAAGTCATCTTTTACACTACATTATTGTAATCAATGTAACACCAACGGGACCCACAATGACATGTGCCAAGCTCAAACAAGGTTAGTTGACTATGAAGACTAAGACACACTCAAGACTCATCCATAAGTTTGTATAGTAAGGATTAGTACAAGACTCAAAACAAGCTAAAGGCCCCCCCAAAGCGGCATCGCCAAGGTACGGTGGAGGTGACTTTAGGATTAATACAAGAAACAAATAGACACCCACAAGACCTTCAAAAGATGTGACAAGATCCAAAGGAAGAAGATAACAACACCCTCTCTAAAGTTAGTAGAACTAGGTTCTCAATACTTGAGTAAACTTGAGACAAACAACAATAAAGAGACACAAACTTAGCAACAACAAAACAAGAAGACACAAGATGCAAAGGGACCTCAACAACTCTACAACATGCAAAAAACTAACAAAAAGTCCGAAAAGACAAGAAAATAAGCACCACCAAACACTATAAGAAAATGATGTTTTTTTTATTGTTAGAAAAAACATGCCCCGGTGTTCAATTTGACATGAAAATGATCCAGGTAGATGTCACCTAAATGCCGTTATAACGGACGAGCAAAAAACGTGCTAAAATCAAGGAAAACGTGTCCAATTTTAGCTTGTTTTTTTCTAACGTCACAAACAACAGGGTCTTCCAAAGTCTCCACAATGTGGTATGTGGATGCCATGTAAGTGCCACATAGGCAAAAAGATCCACGTGGGATTTTTTTTCATCCATCCCGTCAATGACATGGCTCTTGATGTGGCACTTGACATAGTGGCGGGAAAAGTGATGTGGAACCCATTATAATGACGTGGCATGCCTAGTTAGCACACTTTTATGTCATTTTTAATTTTTAATTTTAATTTTTTAGATGTCAAATTAGATGTTTAGACATTTTTGAGACATCAATTGCTGCATATTATACCTACCAGGCAAGATCAATAAAAAATAATGATTAAAAATAAAATAAAATAAACAAAATTCTTGAATTCAACAAGAATTGAAGAAAACTTACCATCTACCATCAAGAGAATTTTTTATGGCAAAATGAAGGAATTCGTTCATTAGAAGGAAGTGAAAATGAAGATAATAGAGGTCATATTTATATTTTTTGTCAATCCATGGTGAGACAAAAGATATGGGATAAATAAAATATAGGAAGTTAATCATTGTACATCTCAACGCTATTTTAGACATCTAATGTTGTTTAAGACATCTAGATGTCGTTTCAGACATTTTTACATTGAACACAATTCTTGTTTTACATATCCCATATTGTTTGTTTTACATATCCCATATTGTTTGTTTCACTTCTGACCACTGACTTGTATAAAGACTATCTCTTTTTCATTCATGGTGCACATCCATCCATTTCTTTTTTTTGGTAGGACATGCTATGTGGTTCCCCTTCCCTAAAATTTTCACATATGGTCAACTTTTTACCACAAACCATAGTAATTTTTATTGACTTACCCATAGTCAAAATGGGTCTACTTGTTGATGTGGAAATCTATATTTTTTTGGATGTCACAGAAAACCATCAACATGTTTTTTCTAACATCATTAAGAACATGTCCGTCTATAATAACATTTGCTTGTTTTCCAACTTAGCCGTGCACGTTTTCCGCAACATCACATCAAATTCACACTCCCATGCCCGTTGACCGTTTAACACAGTGACATCTCAAAAAACATGATACGTTTTTTGAAAACAACATAAAGAACACAGGTTTCTTATAGTAAAAGTTTTGGACTAAACGCCAAAATTTTCTACACAAATTGGATTCAACAAATCTAAATACAAAATGAAGGTGTTTTGAAAGGAGAAGGTTGCCCTTTTTGTAGGCAACTGGGCACCCCACCTCCTCTCTAAGTTACAAGTTGGGAACTCTAACCCAAACATGGGAACCCTAAAATCCTAGATCTTCACTAGATTTTCACCTACACCTAGGGCGTTAATATCCTAGCTCCTATGATGGTCCAATTTTTAACTTTTGGAGATTAACTCCGATTTGCAAATGGATTGCACCGTTGACTCTGAAAGGCCATTTTCAGACTACGGAATTCCACCACCACTTTTCCCATTGCAAAACCCCATCAAAACCCAACGCCAACTTAAGTAAGAAAAGGGTTGAAAATCTAACTTTTCAAGATCGCCTTTTTTAAGGAAGGTGATTGGCTAGGGTGGTTTTGGAAGGTCCAAGGGGGTTAGAAAGACCCTTCGTTGACTTCATTTCAACTCCATGAGTTCTGAGGACTCTAATGAACTCCCTGCAAAAATTGCCACATTCTTTAAATTGGAAGGAATCTCCTAATGCTAGTACCTTCCACTGTTGGAATGTCTTGAAACTTGCTAGAGCACGTTACTAACGTAAAGAAACTATCTTAATTTTTAGTGAGATTTTATCACCCTCTAAGAAATTTCTAGGAATTTTTCATTATGGATTTTGGCAGTTGACCGTCTAGAAAGGATATTTCTACAAGTTAGAAAATTACGGAACTTTTTGTGGGACTTCTCATGGAATCCTAAAATGGTCAGGCAAGCTCATTTTCTTACTTTGCATATGTAGGAAGGGGGGGGGGATAAATCCCACCCTTCACTAAATACTAGTGAACTTAAGAATCTTTCACATACGAAGGAATTTTGGCAAATGGACTTCACTTCCAATCCCCGAGCATGCTCCCTACCCTAAATCACCATACCTAGGTTGTAGATTCCTCCATAAGCCCGTCTTCATGTAATAAGCCTTACAATGCTAACAATTAGAGCTTCTAAGGTTTTGACGGTGGAATGGAGAAACTAAGACCTAATCTAGGGATCTCACATGACTTCTCTCGACTCAATCTTAGCTAAACTAGGTCACTAGCTTAGTAGGATTGGTTGTTCGGGACAACATCACTCAAACCTTCTAACTTCTACCGTTTTGGATTCGCACCTATGTACATGTGGACATCTAAGGTGTTTCTAGACCTAAAATCCTATTTAAGATCAAATACCTACTTTGGTATTTCACAACCTATTTTGGTCTTTCGCTCTTTTCTGGACTTTTTGCATCTAATTACCTCCTAAATTGCAAAATTTGAAAAACAAACAAACTAGGAGTCCCAAGTGATAAATTGGGAGCTCACACCCCACCCCACCCCAAATTTTTATTTGTCACCCAAATTCTAGTCAAGAAGAAGATTTTATTGTTAAAAATTCTTAAAAAATGATTAAAATTTGATTGATATTTTTTTTATTATAAAGTATAATTTTGTGAATATTTGTCATTTTCTAACATATGGACATCAAGGAGTTCATTCAAAAGGACTCGAGTAGAATGGAGGTTATTTCAAAATTAGAGTAGTTCTTCATCTACTTTTCTTTTTACTATTTTTTATGATATACATTTTACAATAGAACTTATATAAGCCAATAACCTCTCTAAAGTGGTATTCTTTCTTTGGTTTCAACCTAGATGCATTGAAGATGTACAAAATAAGTAAGAAAAAGAAAATTAACTTTCATTGAATTTAGAATCAAGGGTATTGCTTCATAGAACATGACTTTAGTCTAGGAGCATTACAAAATTGCAGCTCGCTAAAAAATCTTCAAACATCATCAACCCTTAAAGGATGGATTGGTGATCATGGAAATCAACCCTTTTGCAATTGTGTGACATTAACAACTTTAAAAAAACCAAAGACTCATTCGAAGTCAAACCACTATAGAAGATCTCTCCTTTCTACACAAAATTCCGAGGATGAATAGTTGCACTTCTGTCCTACTCAATCATCCATTAGACACTAAATGTCCTTGTCAACGTTTATGGGTCAATGTTGCAGCCCTTTCTAAAGCAATAACCTCTCTATTGTAATATTTTCCTCTAGTCCTAGGGCTATTACCTTATAAAAGTTCTATCTACTATATTTCTTTTATGCAACCTTTTAGAACAATGGTTTTTGAGCTTCCCCCAAGGACAAAAATTGCTATTAGTCCGAATATATCAGGGGCATTATCAAGGCATATGGAATTATTAAGGGGGTACACATGAAAGAATTGGGGGGGGACTCCCACAAGCAACTGAAATCAGTCCTTGGCTTGAAACTGCTCCAGGGCAGGGTTGAAAAGGACCAACAACAAATTTTGAGTTGTGTCCTTGCCGGCCGGTCGGCCATCCAGCCAAACTCCCATCAATTGACAGATCCCCAATCCAGAATTGGTCTCAAGTTTTTTCTAAAGGGCACTAAATGCATGTTAGTCCTGGCCCTCTAGAGTAGTACTACAAAATTTGCTCTTGGCCAATAAGCTTCGTACATCCCAGGGAGGCTTATACATAGCAACGCATGCCGTGCACAGTCAAAAATTATTTCTCATGATTCAAAAGTTGACTCATGTACCTGGCCACAATGCTTGCTGTCTTTCATTGAACAAGTTTTCCGTTTTGACATGGAAATCTAGGAATGGGGTGGGGTGGGGCGTAGGTCACCTTTAGCACTTTCAACTTTTTGAAACAAACATTCCAAAGAAGATCATAGTAAATCATACTAAGATGGTTCATTTTCCGCCAAGCCATCTACACCTTAAAACGATGTTGTTTTGTTTTGTGGTGTTCTAATTCACAGTAGAAAATGGTATTAAATTTCAAAGTTTTTATGAATAAAAAAATAGAAAATTACTTTTACTTTTATATTACTATATTGTGGCAACAACATATGGCATATTGGTTCATATGAATGTTGGTAAGGTGGCTCCTCAACCACCACTTTTTGCTATTGTGCCTAGTTACTATTATTAGATCGCATAAATTCTTGTATTTTCTTGTTGACAAGTCAAAGGAGGCTCCAATGCATGAAAGAATGTGACATTTTGATATTGTATGCAAAAGTTGTGAAGGATCAAACTTCTTTTTGGTAGATGTTCTATAATCATTTCTTCTACATAGGTTCATATTGCTTTTGGAGATATCTAGAGAGTCATGATGGCACTTTTGGGTCAATGGAGCATTGGGGGATATCCACCTAATAGAGATTCTAGCTTCCACATACCTACCTTTGAATATTACTTGAATGTACTCTAACCCCTAAGTTTCCACAATGAAATGAGAAATTTCATATTTGACAAGTAATAGATGACTATAGTAACATTAAAAACAAGTTTGTATTATTTAGAAACATAGGATAAAATTTCTTCGTATTGTTGACTATTTAACATTTAAAAGAAGTTCATCTTGTTAAGAAATGTAGGATATGACTTCTTAGTTCTTACTGTGGATACATTTTGCTATTTTTTTAGAAGCCTCATGTATGATTTATTTGAACTCCTAAATATTTGGTTTCAACCGCTTCAATTGGTCTACTTTGGGAAAAAAACAGTCAAAATTTTAGTAAATGTATTCTTCAAATATTTTTATAATAAAACACCTTAAAATATATACTAATTTGATGAAAACAAATGTAGAAAATAATAAAATTTCAAGGGGGGGGGGGTCGCAAAGATAAATAAAGAATTTAAATCTTTACTATTTGAAATACTTAACTCTAAATGCACAAGGTCTTTTTGAGTTTCTCAAGGTTAGTTCTAAATTAAACAAAAAGTCAAAATTTTGATAAGGATCATCAATGTAAAAGATCATAATTGTATAAATTCAAACTGAGGTAGGCGAACCCAATACCAACCGTTGACCTAATACCACCCAAATGTAGGACCCTTGTTGATCTTAGAATGAGAATCTTTGAAGGAAGTACATGCCTTAACTTCATAATAAGTGAAGTTAACCCCTAAAGGACAATTGTCCGTTGAACGGACAATTGAAATCCGGGCAGGTTCCTATGAAGTCAATTTTGGTTGGATGTTCACAAATTTTTGACACAAGGTGTACACATGTACCCCCTAAGTGGGAATATAATTTTTTTTTCGATCAGATGCCCGGATCAAAAGTTATGCTGCCCCGAACTTTTTTTTTAATCGGGCAGCTTTTGCAAAAATCCTCCTTTACTTCTGAAATTTTACAGGTATGTAATTTACATGATTTCAGATACAAATGTAAAAAAAATAACCATGTATAGTGTAAAAATCTCACTTTTACAGGAGTTAAAGTCTGCTGGCCCTGTCGGGCAGGGTCAAAAAAAAACTTTTTCTTCTAACTTCGAACGTTATAATCTTTCAATCCGTGCGGTCAAAGTTTCTGAAATTTTTTCCACATATTCTCATATTAGTCTAGTACAAATTTGTACGGTTGAATTTTGAAAAAAAACATTTTTTGTTCATGTTTTTCTTACTGTTCTAAGAAGTGGCAGTTTTTCACAGTTTGTGTCCAAAATGTGCCTCGTCCTTTAGGGGTTAAGACATGTATTATTGTCATAGATTCTCACTCTAGGATCAATAACAATCCTACATTTAGGTGGCATTAGGTCAATGGTTGGTACTGGGTTCGCCTACCTTAGATATGTTACAGATTACAAACGAGTTGGTTTCAAACAATTTTAAATTGGTTAATTAATTTAGTTAGGAGCTAGTTTCAAACAAATTTGAGATTTAGAAAATCAATGCATAAGTAAATTATTGGATTAAACATTAAATATAAATGTATTTCTTTTTGTATATATTAGATTTACTTTACTTATGATACACTCTTTTAACCCCTAAAGGACCATCATGCATTTGCGGGCTACATAGCAATTTTGGGCACATAAGTATGATTGGAGATTTGCATATTTTTGGCCCAAATTTTAAGAGAAGGTGGGGACAAAGAATATCTTTCACATGCACAAAATTTCATGACATTTGGAAATATGAGTGAAAAGTTATGGCCTAATACGTTATTTTTTTTTGGAAATGGGCAGTTCGGGCAGATTAGGAAAAAACGCTTTTTTCAAAAGGAAAATTTGAAATTGGTTTTCTAGAGTTATAAGTACTGGAAAAGCTTTGAATCATTCCATTTTGATCAATGAGTCAAAAGTTATGAGGATTTTTTGTTCACTGGTAGTTATGGATTCACTACTCTAAAATAAACTTTAAAGTTCTTTATTTTACTCAATTTTCAATATTTTTTGAAAAAAATATAATCGTAGGATGTAGATTTTTTATTAAAATAGTTCAACCATTGGGATTGACATTTTTCAATTCCATAATTCCATTCTTAACAATTAAGTATTTTGAATCATCCTCTACTACTAGCTACTTACTATTTTTTTTTCTATATGTTGTACAATTCCAAATGGTCTTAAATTTTCTAAGCATGTGGCCATCTTGTCTAGGAAAAAGAATCCAAAGAAGCACACCATTTTGGACATTTTTTCATAGAAAAGTGATCTTGTGAAGTGCAGCTGCCCTATTTTTGGCAGGGCCAAGAAAATAGTTTCAGTGAATTTGAATGCTTATATCTTTTAATCCACGTAGTGGAAATTTTTGAAATTTTTTGCCACATGTTCTCAATTCAGTAGACTACAAGATCCTTTGGTTACATATGTAAAACAAAGGTTTTTTTTCAAAAAATTTGTACTTGTACTAAAAATGGCAATTTGGAGCATTTTTGGTGAAAACATAGTCATGGAACTTTAGAGATTAACATCCAAAATTGACTTTAAATATTTTCTAGCACTCACTAAACTAATTTATATTAAAAGAAAAAAATAGTATTATTATTTGATTAAAAGACATTTAATTGTATTTAAAAATTATATGGTTGTAGCAATGGATCAAGCAAATTAATTAAATTTTTTGTAAAAGGGCATTTAAAATTGCACCTTATTTTAGCACAAATCAAAATGTGGTTCAACTTATTGTTGGTGTTCCCTTTGATTTCTATATGACCTACTATATTAATCCCTAAAGTTGCTTAGAAAATACTCCCAAAATTGTCATAAATAGAATTTTCTAAAAACAGGGCTATAAATCAAGTTTTATTTACATTTCTTCGAATTTGTACTCGAAAAATCTTATTCTTGACTAGTACAAGGGACTCACCTAAAATAATTGAATCTAAAAGCAATGTATGTGTGAGATATGACCAAGCAAAGAGCAACACAAGTGACATTGTCGGGCTTTCTAGCCTCATAACTCAAATTCTATTTTGCAAAAGATCTAAAGACTAAAAATCTGAGTAGAGACTCAAATTAGGAAGGAGTATGTAAATTTTCAAAGGAAAATAATGCTCTACACAAATTGGAGGGCAAAACAAAACAAATTACTTTTACCACTTGTTGGATCTTTGTAAAACTAAGATTCCCTAAAAAGACATTTGTTTTTCCAATCCCAAAAGAAAAATGAAAGAAAGAAAATCTGAAATCTGAAACTTTACTGTAAATGCTCCAAGCACCCAAATACCATTTTGGATCAACCCCTAAAGGACCAAGTAGCATTTTTTGGCAACATATATAGCATTTTTGTTTATCTATTTATGAACAAAATTTTCATTTTTTTTCTTTGAAATTTTCACACAACATGTGGTCAAGTTGTGGCTTTAAGGCGCAACAATTTTCACAACTTTTGATTAGATGATTAAAATTTATTGTATGATATGTAGTTTTGATTGATCCAAGGCTATGATTCACGGCTACATAGGCAACTTAGGAAAAAAATATTTTTTGAGAAATAAGAACTTTAAATTGATTTTTTAGATTTATATATACATGGAAAGCTTTTAATCATTTCATTTTGACTAATGAAATGAGGGTTATGAGGACTTTTAGTTTGAGGGTACTTATAGAATCTTTATTTTAAAATAAACTTTGAAGTTCTTTATCTAATTCAATTTCCAATATTTTTGGACAAAATTAAAATCATCTAATGTAGATTGTTTGTTACAACATTACTACAATTGGGATTGAGACTTTTCAATTCCATAACTAAATTCCTAACAATTTAGTATTTTAAGTCATTCTCTACTTCTTTCTACTTACTATTTTTTTCCCACATGAATACAAATTTTTTTTGTTGATTTTTTTAGATGTATTTCTAAATTATTTCTTCAACATGTTATGGAGGCTTGCAAGTTGTCAAATTTACATATTTTATGATTAAAACTTTGAATGATGACATCTAACCATTTCGGAAGAGTTGAAAATACTTCTTTTTGAGATCCAAACATTGTGATCTTGCAATTGGCAAGTTTTTTTTACTCCCAAATTTCAGGAGGGTGAACCCTAACAAGTTAAGTAAAGGATTCTACAATTGGATTTGTTAAAAAAATAAATATAAATGAAATTTTTTGCCTTGCTTTGGAGACTAGTATTTTGAAGCAATTTTCAACCTCTAAACATGAAAAAACTCCAGGGGTTAACCCCTAAAGAACCAACATTCATTTTTTGGCTACATAGCAATTTGGGGTAGGTACATGTGATTGGAGATTTACATATTTTCGGTCCAAATTTTAGTAGAAGGTAGGAACGAGGAATATCTTTCATATGGACTAAATTTCATGACCATTAGGGTAGATTTGAGGCCTCTACATGCTCCTTTCAAGGTTGTTCCCCTACTTGTTCCCTATGATGTCCAAAAATGGTTGGTTGCTGCTTATGAAATAAATATCAAAACAAATAAATCATTAGTTTTGAAATGAAAAAATAAGTTGAATTTTTTTTGACGTGGCATAGTCTCGGCCACGTTAGATTGCAACAATGGCACAGTTCTAGCGTTCCCTGTAGCCTAGGAACTCGCAGGCATGTAGAGGCCTCAAATCTTTCCTAATGCATTTGGAACTATGAGTCAAAAGTTATGGCCTAATATATATATATATATATATTCATAATTGGGTAGTTTGGATAGATTAGAAAAAATCACTTTTTTTATAATCAAAAATTTGAAATTGATTTTCTAGATTTATATATATGTGGAAAGCTTAGAATCATTCCATTTTGATTAATGAGTCAAAAGTCACGATTTTTTTTTTGTGGACAATTATGGATTATCTACTCTAAAATAAACTCTAAAATCCTTTATCTTACTCAATTTTCAATATTTTTTGAAAAAAATAAAATCGTAGGATGTAGATTGTTTATTACAACATTGCAACCATAGGGATTGGCATTTTTCAATTCCATAATAAATTTTTTAACAATGAAGTATTTTGAATCATTCTCTACTATTGTCTACTTACTATTTCTTTTCTATATGTTGTATAATTCCAAATGGTCTAAAATTTTCTAGGCATATGGCCAAATTGTCCAGGAAAAAGAATCCACAAAAGCACCACCATTTGGGGCATTTTTTCATAGAAAAGTGATCTTGTGAAGTGCAACTGCCCTGTTTTTCGCAGGGCCAAAGAAATGATTTCCATGAATTTGAATGCTTATATCTTTCAATCCACATGGTGGAAATTTCTGAAATTCTTACTACATGTTTCCAAGTCAGCACACTAAAAGATCCTACGGTTACATATATCAAAACAAGTTTTTTTCAAAAATTTGGTACTTCTACAAAAAATGGCAGTTTTGGAGCATTTTCAGTGAAAATATAGTCATGGAACTTTAGGGGTTAAGAGGATGGTATCTCTGTCCCTCCTAATGTTGTTGTTGAATTTTCAATATGTGAAAATTTAAAACAAAAATTTAAAACATTTTTGTCTCTTGGGTTGTACCAAGTTAACAACACCTATTTTTTTTTTCTTTCCAAATAAGCAACTTAGTTTGTATCTCATGGGGCACAGATGATTAATCTACCATAATTTACTCCACAGATTGATTTATTGAATGAGAGCACCTCATTTCCTCTTGAGCATGACAAATGCCCATAATAATGCTTGGATGCTTACTTGTATCATGTTACTGTCCCTCACAGTGTCAAAAAATTTAATTAGACTTGATGGCGAATGATGCACCATTCATTCACATAGAGTGAAAGTTAGCATAACATTTAATTGTTTTAGCACTCCTCTAAACAGTTAACATAGCATCTTTCAATTTAACAAACTCAATTCCTCTCTTGAATATGGAAGTAATGTGGATTGACAGTCCACAAAGTAACAATTGAAGTATATTCTGAAAGACTTCAGTAGTAAGTTTATAGGACAACAAGTATCCTGTGGTATTGCCTCATAATTTATGGTCTCCGTTCTCATCGACCAATCCTGTAATTTCTGCTCATCATAAACTAAGATAGGTCTAATTTAAGATAGGAGGTCCATAAAGCACCCATCTATGAGCTGAAACTGAATTTTGGGGAGGTGAAACTTATTGAAATATTTTTTCAATAACTTTTCCTGAAAAGACAAGTGGAATTGGCATCTAAGGTAAGAGCACCCAATGGCGTCCCTATATCCAATGGCGTTAGACTCTACAGAGCATAATCATTTCAAGCTGTAAATGTAAGTAGACAATAGAGAGCTTATTTTTTTGACCTGAAATGATAAGATGTCTACAGTCCAGCTACATTTATGTTCTAGGATGAATTCCTGGCCTAGAAAGGGACGCCATTGGATACAAGGACGCCATTGGGTGCTTTGACCTTAATCCACGTAGTTTCATAATTTTTGGAGCTTTGTGGAAATAGTTATAAATTTTTGAAGTCAAAATGGCATAGGACTCTGAAATAGCCCACCTCCTCAAATGTACACTGATGGTACATCCCTGTAAAGATGAAAAAAACTCATGTACAAACAGTGTACATTTGAGGAGGTGGACAGTTTTTTTTTTTTTTTTTTTTTTTTGAAACCCGGAGTTTATTCCAAGAGAGGAGGTGGACAGTTTTAGAGCCTGTGCAGATTTCGAGCCTCCTACCTTACAGGCTGTGGAGTGTGGATTACTTTTATTTTTATTTTTTGACAAAATTGAAACAGAGACAGGCTGTGGATTATGAAAGCATGCCAGTTAGAGACTGCCAGTAACTCTTAATGAGAAGCTCAGAGAAGCATCTTCACATAAGGCTTACAAAAAGTCCTTCCTACGTTTATGATTGCTCCTCAAATGTAGGTCAAAAGATGACACAAAAGAATAGCTGGCCATAACTACAACTTATTGTTGTTTACCTGTTAACAAAATCATCCTGTACAGATTTTGGCCTACAATGCACATCTTGCCGAATAGGAGAGATTAAGATTGGTATTGGGTACGCTACGAATCAATCAACACTTTAAAATTTATGATTTCATACATAGGCCATGTTTGAAAAGTTCATAGAAAAGAGACCTTGAAATGCTCTTTCAATTGCCAACAAGAGCTGACAAACAAACATCTAGATAGTTTCATGATAGGATGTATGCTCAAATGTTTAACTCCGCTAAAGGACCAAATAATGTTTTTTTTTGGCAACATGACAATTTTGGGCAGCTCATTGTGGATGGAATTTGTATTTTTTTCTCTGAAATTTTCACACAATATGTGTCCAAGGAGTAGCTTCAAGGCCCAAAAAAATTCATGACTTCTAACTATGCAGTTAAAAAGTTATTGTATGATATGTAATTTTCATTGCTTGGCGGGTAGATTGGGCAATTCAATTCAATTTTATTTATTTTTAATTTAAAATTGATTTTCAAGATTTAAAGCTTTGAATCATCACACTTTGATTCATGAGATGAAAGTTATGAGGAGTTTTAGTTTGTAGACTATTATGGAATCTCTACTCTAAGATAAAATTTAGAGGCCTTTATTTCACTCAATTTTCCATATTTTTGAAAAAAAAAATGAAAGCAATGGGTGCAGATTGTTTATTACAACATTACAACTGTTGGGGTTGGCATTTTTCAATTCCATGACTAAATTCTTAACAATTTCATATTTTAAATCATAATCTATTTCTTTCTACTAACTATTTTTTTTAAGCATGAATATGAAATACTTTTTGTTTGAAATTTTTCATAGGTATTCTTAACTTATTTCTTCAACATATAATAGAGAATAACAAGTTGTAAAATCTATACATTTTTGTGTGAAAAGTTTGAAAGATGAAATCCAACTATTTGGGAAGAATGGAAAATACTTCTTTTTGAAATTCAATCAACTTGGTCTTGCAATTGGTAAGGTTTCTTATTTAAAATTTTTAGCAAGGTATACTTGAACAAGTTAACTAAAGGATTCTACAATTGTATTTGTTAATAAAAATATAGATGAAGATTTTAGGCTTGCTTTGGGTTTAAGTAATTTGAAGCAATTTTGGGCCTAAAAACAATGAAAAGACCCTTAGGGGTTAATTTTAAAGTTTGCGAGAGTGTGGTTATCTTACTAAAGCAATCACATATTATTTTTTCATATTGAGGTCATATTCTTCTTTACAAAAATAAAAGAATTCAATTTGAAATGGGATGATTGCCACACCTGGGTCAGCTAATCTAAGATAGAAGCACCTAAATGTAACACGATCCGTTTGATGACACCTAAAAGACAACCAAAATTCAAATGCTTGTGGACCCAGAGTAGACAAGTGGGGTTCCAAAGTAGACAGGTGGGATTCCAAGAAGTTGTCACTCTTCCAAGAAGCAACCAATCACCCACACTTGATCCAAGTTTAGAGAGTGTTGCTTGTGGGCGTTTCCATGCCCACTTTGGTGTTAGTCTAGTGTCCACAATAGGTGCATGTATGAAGTACTTTTCAAAAATTCTTATAATATTCATACAAGCTCAGAAAAATACGAAACCAATTTTGTTGATTTCCTAAACCATTTCTTAACACACACACATCATTTTTTCTTGTATGCACCCTCCATATCAAGAGATCCAAAACAAGTGCTGCATTTAGGTGCTTCTACCTTACTCAACACTTGCATGTTTTTCCTCTTCTGTTTTTTTTGCTATAATAGGAACAACAACGTGCAACTGGTATGCAATCTGAAGTGCCGTAGAAAACACCGGCACAGTTGAGTTTCAATGCAGCCATTTTCAGATCAGCAACTTGTTGGGAAGAAAAAAGGACCTAGCTTTGCACTGCTCCCACTCTCAACTAAGTTAAGTTAAGTTAGTGAACTGGAGGGCAAATACTCCATGATTGCGCTCCAGATTGCACTCGCTCCAATCTTTTGGCCATGTACAGTTTGGGCTCCTTGCTGCTCCTGAACGAGAGTGAATGCATACCTACCCCCAAAGTCCTTGTACAATTTTCTAACAGAGAGAACCTACTCTGAAGTATTGGTTTCAGGCCTAAGCTTACACTGCGTTGCAGAGCCTTTGACTTTGGCAAATTTATACTTATAGGAAGGAGGGCCATTATGATGAGTTTGAAGGGCCTGCACTGGCTCTTCAGTGGTACCTACATCCTTACCCAGTTAATCCATAATTCCATACTGCCTTCCCTCCCTGTCGCATTCTTACATGGCGTGCCTTTTGTCTTTTTTTATTTTTCATTTTCTTTCAGACATTGAAACCGTTTGTCTTTTTCTGGGTCCAGCTATCCCAGAACTCACGTAAGGTTTAGCTCATCACCCCATCTGTGTGCGTAACTTGCTTGAATCCCTTGGTGTTAATCATCTTTGATTGGCAAATCGTATGATTAATTTCGTATGTCACATTGATGTACTGGTCTTTTCAGCTTGTTGAGAATGTCTCATAACTTCCCCCATCTCATCCTTAGTGGGGATTTAAAACTGCCGTGACCTCATTCAAATGAACTTGGGGACTAGTACTTCAATTTTCCTTGGTGCGCATTCATTAAGCTGCTGCTGTTTCCTTGATGAGAGGGAGGTGGCAAACTGGCAATTCGGGCATCCCCACATGAAGTTGAATTGTTGATCTCCTCTTTATCAATTGGTTATGATCCGTGACCAATTGCAAGTCAATGGGATGGCGATGTGCTCTCTGGGACTTTCCTGCCACCACCTCATCAGTGATTACGACATTTCAAGTCGAGCTCCTGGAGGTTGAGGACCATCCACAGAGTGCACCATCACCACACAATTAGCACATGAATCAAGCTTTTGTAAAACAGTTCCCATTATCTTATTTCTCACAGAAACAGGAGAGAGAGAGAGAGAGAGAGAGACACACACACACACACACACACACACACACAAACTTACAGAAAAAGCTTGCGCATCTTAGTGTCTGTCTTAGTGGCGGAGTTTATTAAGCTAATCCATTTGCTAAGTTAAGCTCAACGCAGCAGCTGCGAAGATATATAAAGCGAATGCAACAGGGACCCACTCGGCTACAGTTGCGAATTGCGTTGCTCCTTCGGCTTCCCTTTTTTGCCACTGCTAAAGGAACTCCTCCTCCTCATTCCTAGTACGAGATCTTGTGCTTGTTAAGTTTAGGGCAAATAGATCCCGCGCACAAGCTTGAGAGTCGGTTGAGGAAGGTGGAGTTGACTGGGTAAATCGAAGGTAACCACGAGAGTAGAACTTTGGGCACACCAGTCTAGTCTACGAATTCTATTCCCGGCCCGTGTCTTTGTCGGGAGTCTCCGGGTCAACTCCTGGGCAGCAGTGTGATTCTATTGCGCCTTTTGTGTTGTCGCTAGATTTGAGGTGCGAAAGAGAGATGCAGGCGCAAGCGCAGGCGTGACACTTGACACATTCACATTCTTCCTGATGAGAAGGACAGCGTTGCCAGTGAGGCTGCCCCACACATCTTCTCTCTGCTTGCCGGTGTTGTTTCAAGCCCATGTACTTCCTTCGTCACACACGCCGGAGAGAGAAGAGATGGACGGAGGCAAGGGAGCAGCGCCTGATGTGTGGTCTGGCAGGACAGGATGGGTGTGATGCACCCGTGAGTGAGGTACAGTGATTGAAGGGGCGATGATATATTGATCTTGGGAGTATGCCTTCGGAAGCTCCCTGTCATTGGGAACTAGCTCCCTGTCATCGCATGGAGAAACTCGTCATCGTCGTCACCGCAGCCGCTGCAGCACTCTGCAGACGTCGTTCTGTTCTCTGCAGGTATGCTGGACTAATCTCTTCCAACAGTTTCGCACTTTTGGAAAGATTTTTGAATGGATATGGCGGTAATTTCAAGGGTACCGGGCTGGGCCGGCAGATGGGGACTCTTGGAAGCATTAGAGAACGTGCTTTTCAAGACAATTTTTGAGTTTGGGCAATTGTCGGGTGTGATTATAATGCAAATTATACTCTTTGGGGATCCTCGTAAGTTAGGCAGGAGGGCTCTACGAAACACAGTGGCTCGGTTTCGGGTTTTGGGGAACACTTCCATTGAGTTTTGATTTGTGTCTTTTTTGCTCGATACGATTGGTGAATGCTGCGTTTGTGAGTTGTAGTGCAGGGTTTGACGCTTGAGCACGGGATTAAGTTCTGAGAGGGAGGAAACTCCGGCTATCACGCTGGCCGTAGTACTGGACTGGGTCAGTCACCTCGCACCTGCACTCTTCAGCCAGCAATCGAGTATGCGAGGTTTAGCCTTTCGTACTATGAATGTCATTCTTTCCTTGAAACAGTTGAATGGGGAAAGGTTACGGTTTTATGAAATTTGGCAATCCTCGGTGGTTACCCAATTTTGAAAAGTCGTTAAGATTCGATGATGCCCCTAAGTATATTCCGCGCTTGTGGTTTAATAGATATGGACGACACGATGGTCCGGATCCCGGATTGTTGAAAACTCTTCAGGTTTGTGTGCTTGCAGATCGTTGCGATATCCCACGCTAATGGAGTCGCAGGACGGATCGGGCAAACGTCGGGTATCGTCCGCGTTGTTCGTAATCGTGTTGCTCGCGTTGCTCACTGATAGTTCCGGCCACGCCTACGATGTGAGGCGCCCGAGCTTTTGGAATGCGAAGACCGCGGCCGCCGTGCGCGACTACGAGCGGGGCGAGCAAGAGCGGCAGGAGTTTTTCGAGGTGATGAAGCCGGTGGACATTCCGCATGGATCACGCGAGATTTGCTCGCAAGTGCTACTGCATCACACATTCGGCAATACGATCAACGACCCTCCGACTCTTCGTCAGTACACCCCGGCGCGACACTGCGGCGATGACACCCAGTGGACACTCGTGGTGCTCCGATGGCATGCGACTTGCAAGGGCCGCCAGTTCGACCGCATCTCCGCCGTCTGGCTGAGTGGCGTGGAGATTTTCCGCACCTGCACCGCGGAGCCCACTCCGCAAGGGATCGACTGGACCGTGGAGAAAGACGTGACGCGATTCGCGTCGCTCTTTCGCGTGCCGCAGCTGCTAGCGCTTGAGCTTGCGAATGTGGTGGACGACACGTACACGGGCCTCTACAACGTCACGCTCTCCGCGCATTTCTACGCAGGCGCGGGTGGCAAGCCTAGAGACGGCGCGTCGAGCTACGGCGGCGTCGCGGACGTGATCATCCCGTTCGCGGAACCATCCCCGCTCAACGGCGGCTACTGGTTCCAGCTCCAGAATGAAAGCGACGTGCACACGCAAGAGCTCCGAATGCCACGAAACGCCTACCGCGCAATCCTCGAGATTTGCGTCTCATTCCACGGCCCCGACGAATTCTGGTATACGAATCCCCCTAACGACTTCCTCACGGCCAACAACCTCACCGACATCGCCGGTAACGGCACCTTTCGTGAGGTTCTCCTCTCCATCGACGGCCTGCTCGCGGGCGTCGTGTACCCTTTCCCCGTTTTCTACACGGGTGGAGTCGACCCTTACTTTTGGCGGCCTATCTCCGCCATCGGCTCCTTCGTCCTCCCCACCTACGACGTCGACGTCACGCCTTTCCTCGGGCAGCTCATCGACGGGAGCGCCCACAAATTCGCCGTCACCGTCACGAACGCCCTCCCGTACTGGCTCCTCAGCGCGAATCTCCACCTCTGGCTCGACCCAGCTCACAAATACACCACGGGCGCGCTTCTCGAGCACTCCGCGCCCGATCTCACCTTCCACACCACCTCCCGATTCCAAAACCTAGACGGGAAGTTCGTGTCCGCCGCGTCGCGCACGCTCTCCTATAAAGGCTGGATCGAATCCTCCCTGGGCAACCTCACCACCACGGCGTCGTACTCCTACCGATTCTCAAACGCACTCGTGTACTCCGACGGTGCGACGTCGAGCTCCGTGCACCAGGAAAGCCACACGGAGGCGAAAGTGGTGGTGAAATCCGAGGCGAAGGACTTGGTATACCACCACCGCGTTCTGAAGTTTCCGTTGCGAATCTCCTACCTAGAGACGGACTACGCGAACAAGACGGTGTTCGTGAGAGCCACGATCGAGCATGCGTGGCAGGAAGATTTGCAGGAGCAAGGGAGTGGGGGTGCGGGGCGAAGCGAGTTCAGTTCGCTGCGAAACGCGCAGCGCTGCAAGGGGGAGTTGAGCATTCCGCCGAAAGGGGCTATCAGTGGCGTGGCCACCACGAAGCAGAAGTATGCTTTCGAGAGTAGCGAGGGCTGTTACTTCCGATCTGTGGCCGCGTCCAACTACACATTTCTCTACGACCAGTCCAGTCGCCGCTGTAGCTATACCTCCTAAATAGCTAGGGAGGGCATGAGAGTTTGTAGCCTAGTTAGCCTAGTTTAGCCATTCATTTGATTAGAAACTGGAATAATAATTTATCTTATAGCCCACAACAGGATTCAGCAGTCATCGAGGATTGTAACTTAGTTCAATTTGTCGATGCGACACGCACCGAATCTTCATACAGGTGGCAGTCAGCTTCATTCTCTCCTTGCAATTCGTTCAAAGCTTGGAGCCCGTAACATCATTCAGCAATTGCCGTTGGCAATGTCTTCGGGTGTCTTGAGGATTGCAGCATAATTTGCTGATATGACATGCACCTAATCTCTTAGATACAATTAGCTGCCGCCTTCATACTCTCCTTCAACTTGGGCTAAACTTGTAGCCCATAACACTATTTAGTAGTAAGTTGACATTGTCTCTGGGAGTTGTGGAGGATTGCAGTAAAATTTGTTGATATGACATGCACCAAATCTCCAGGATATAATTAGATGTCGCCTTCATACTCTCCTTCCAACTTGGGCTAAACTTGTAGCCTATGACACTATTTAGTAGTAAGTTGGCAATGTCATTGGGAGTTCTGGAGGATTGTATTTAAATTTGTTGATATGACATGGGCACCAAATCTCCATACAAGTAGCTTGTTGGTTTCATATTCTCCTTCCAATTTGGTGCATAACATGTTGCCTATAACATTATTAGGCAATTAGTTTGGCTATTTCTTTTGGAAGTCCTTGACAATTGTAGTTAAATTTGTTATACTATACACACCAAATTTCCAAACAAGGAGTTGTGGCTTGGCTTCATACTCTCCTTCTGATTTGGTCTAAACATGTAGCCCACAATATTATTCAACAACAATTTAATGGTGTTTGTGAAAATCATTAACCCCTAAGAATCCCAATGAGTCTTTTTAGTGGATTATGTTGCTTATTGTAGGAACTATAAGAATTGGATGAAATACATCCAAGTATGTTGTAAAAGAAAAATTTACCTATTCTTTATTGATGTGACTAGTGTGGTCACTTGGTACTTAATGAATTTTGTGCAAAATTTTGTACACAATTAATTTTCTGTAATTCTACATCCTCTTCAATACCATTCCTTCTTAAGGGGTAAAGATTGTAGTTAATTTTGTTGCTTTGGATAGAAGGGAAGGAGATTTTTAATGATTAAAGCTATGTATGGGGAATTTAGAGTAGGACCTTATTTGAAAAGTCAAAGTGATAGGGACAAAGCCTTATAGTATATGTCATCTACTAAATATATATAGTTTCAAATGATTGTACAACTAACCATTAGATGTTTTTTTGGCCTCTAGAAGATTGTTTCAGGCATGTTCCCCATTTTGTGAACCATCTAGTGTTGTACAAAATAATAAAATAATAAAAATTTAAAAATGAATTAAAAAATAGTATCTAATATGGCTATCTCTTGACCACATCAAATATCTAATGTGGCAAAGTACCCACATTCTCCATAGTTTGGGAACTTGCAATCTTTTAGAGGCCTGAAAAACATCTAGTGTATCTAGTTCCAACTTGCTTTCCAACTTGGTCTATAGTTTCAAACCTACAAAGCTCCTTTCTTAACCTTCTAAACCTATTTGTTGAATTTTGAGCCACTAAGAGAGGCAAAATATTATGCTTAATTCCTTTGATTCTTGAAAATATATAGTCTAGATGAAAAATGTTATGTCATTTGCCATCAATTATAATTGTTCCAATGAGGTAGATTAGATTAAATTGTTTCCAAGAAAATTTCATTGGTAGTCAACATTGTTTTGCAAAAGAAGATTGAGTTTTGGGATCATGCATAGACAAATTGTAGCATAGTTTGGGTGAAGTGTGAGAATGATCTTTGAATATTAGGTTTAATTTATAAGGAAATAAAAGTAGAGGTTATATTTGATGGAAATAGGAAAAAAGTCCTAGCCAAATTCATTATTTGATGTTCTACTTTAATTTAGAGCTCATATCAACTTGGTAAGTTTTCAATTTGGGCCTACAATCATGGCCACTCCTAAGAATATATCCTTATTGAAGTAAATTGATATATCTCATTCTTGACAAATACTATTTTTTTGTTCATTAGATGGCCTTTTTCTAAGTTGTTACTTTTAGTACTAACTGGCATTTGATTCTTTGGGCTTATAGTAAGAGTCCTTCAATTGTTTAATATTTTGGAAGACTAATTGAATGTGATCCCTACAATAAATGCACTACTTCATCTTAACCCCTAAATGCCCAAGGCGCCAGATTTTGGTGTTTCAAAAACTTTGAAGTTAAGTAAAACCCAACCAAATTGTTATTATTAATAGTTTATATTTTTGGAGAATTCTTTTTGAAGTCTAGTTTTAGGATCAAAAAGTTGATCTGAAAAATAAAGGATTATGATTTTTCTATTGACGATTTAGTGCAAGGATGCCCATTGCAATCTTGACTTCCCATAGTGTTGAGGGCTCTTGGAAATGAACCTCAAATACACTACATCTTGGAGGCAAAATCACATTCAAAATTCATTTAAAAAAAAATCTTAGAATAGATTTTGAAAAGTCGAAAATTGATTGGGGTTGTGCATGCTAGGCCCTATAACCTCATAGTTTTTTAGTGACCAACTTTTTAGAGTTGACATGCAAAAAGTGAATTAAAATTTTTTCACAGTTTTTACACCTTCATGATCAAACATTATAATCTTTCAATCTGTAAGTAATATTGTTATGTCTTATTTTCCTATGTGATCTTTAACATGTCTAGTTTGAATTTGTACGGTTACAACTCAAAAGAAATTGGTACAACTTATGAAAATGTTGACTTTTTGTTCAATTAAGAGCAAATTTCAAGGAGCTCCAAACAGGCCTTGGGCATTTAGGGGTTAAGTTAACCCTTAAACGATGCCAAGGATGTTTTTTTGTTCAATGGATGACAAAGAATCCTTCTATATAAGACAAAAGTGCAATTGGTCATCCTTGGAATTTTGTGCAAAAAAGAGAGACCTCACATAGTAGTTTGAAAGATTTCTATGGGCACCAACCCAATGTTTCAAGGTTAAGCTCTAAATTCAAGATTCTCATCTAGAGTTACAATCCATTTTTCCACATGCTGCATGCTTGTGAGTTTTCAATAAATGGAAGCAAAACTAAGGATGAAACTCAAAAGAGTTCCATTTTAAACCAAAAGGAGTTTGATCCCTAGTTCTCTGTTATTTGCTCTTCTAAGGGAAAGAAATCCCCGTTTCCTCCCACTTTACAATTAACTCTAATATATGCAAGTTTTCAGCATTGTCATTCATTGTCACTGTTTAGTGTTGCATACATTATGTTACTAACAACCGGCAATAGCCAATATTCATGATGTAGATTCTTCCAAGTTCTAACGTGACGCTCAAAATAGCGAGAATGATATAACCTCACATGTCAGTGACTGCAATGATTCCACTAAAACGAAATTCTGAGTGTATAGACTTACAAAACAATGTTTACTTTGATAGTATGATTTCTCCTGCAAATGGTTCCATGTCCGAAATGGAACAAGAGATATGAACTACAAGCGTACAGGCTCAAATCTGTTCACTACCTGAGGTGATCAATTAAAAGTGTACACAAATTAAAGAGTGTAAAAAAGTTGATCACAAAGTTGGGGAGAAAAAGAATTAATAACTAATTACAGAGAATCATGATAAGATACAATTAAAATCACGGTTGGCGTTGAGGAAGCAGTCTTGACAGTTTTCCCAATAAACGCGTTGGCAGTGATCTCTCCTGTACCAAAACACGTAGTATGAGAACGGAGAACAAGAATATTACCGTCACGAGAGTACATGTATCCACGATTCAATGCTGCACCAGAAGGCCGGAAATTCTTACAGGATCCTGGTCTCGTGTTTGCTTTAATAAAACTATGGCATCCTCCACCCTCCTTTTCACTAACACTGAAAAATCAAGCCACGGAATCGACCAAATTAGACTTAAGTATCATTTTATGTTTTCTGTAGAAAAGCGCACTTCAACTTATCCTAACTTTTCAATCATCTTTGACTTTCGAGTACAACCACGTTAATTAGTCAAAAGCATTCCCGTCCTAGAAAATAGCAACGGAATCGTCTATAACAGAATATATTAAAAAAGAAACAGAATACGTGAAAAATGGTGATAGAACTTACTGTACATGTCCTTGCACTGCACATCACGCAAGAGGGGAGCACAAAAGCAACAAACAAGTGAATCCTCCCAATTAGTAGCATAAAAAGGATTCATCCTAGATAACAACAATTACAGTATAACGAGTCAAGGAAGACATGAAAAACACTGGCATTAGTTCTTACTTCCTCTCGATCCTTTAGATTACACTTATATTGAGCTGTGTCCACAGGTTCAGCAAAATGGATGTAGATACGCTCCACACTTGGAATAGGAATAAGACTGCACATGACAATAGTAGTTAATGCATGACATTAAAGAGTACAGTATTTGTCTTCAATACCGAAAAAACGTTGCGGTTAAAACTCCGACCGATTCAGTGACCCATGATAAAATTCTGGTAAATCCTAAGTATACCTGGGTAATCCCAGTACAGGCAAAGCTGTCAGGGGGTGAATACTCTCCGTGCCAATATCAAGCCGCTTGTATAACTCTTTTATAAAGGGCCCAAGAGGAGAGTTGAGAAAATCATCCCCGTCGAATATAATTTTATACCTGTCATCATATTCAAACCTCACAGTAAATGCGACACATTCAAAACCAATATGGAAAATTCCCACGTTACATATACTTGATAATGTCAACTGAAAACATATTAACAATTGAGACACTGAATTCTGTATTACACAACAATTGGAGCTATCTCTATTATTGCAGATATATTTAAGCTATCTCGTGGTTTCCAGAGAAGTAGAAGTATTATCGTACGCATCATCTGCTCCCAGGATCCCAAAAGGAACAATTATAGCGTCTAAACGACTAGCCATGCGTACAAAATCAACTCCCTCTTTCCACATCAGCTTATACTCCTCCCCCTACACACAAGTGAAGCCAAAGGATCAAGTTTCTAGCACTCATTTCAGTGCAAATCACATCGCTAAGTTGAAAGAAATAAACCCTTCCAAAATCGAAAGAAATCGTCAGTCTGAAATTAAATGAGTGCGATCACAGGTCAACTTCCCACAGGAAATAAACTATTACCAAAGCATGAACAGAACACTTACTTTTCGCTTACAGACTTCTCGTGCACCACCTGGAAATAATAGAACGGCTTCTCCATCCTGGAAATATACCAACATACGAGTGTTTTCAGAATGAAAACACTGGCGAGTTTTCATATTCCTAGCTTGGTTTACAACCTGGCAGTCCAAGTGGCAACATTCGATCCACACTTGGACTGCCATGGCCTAGCTACAAATAAAACATAAGCCACTCACATGGCATAGTTTGGGCACAGTTCACGGGAGAAACTCAAAAGAAAAAAAAGGATAAACTTAGGAATACTCCTAATATAACCAAGATAGACTGAACGCGGGTTCGAAGTTAACCTTAAGCAGCTTATACGCCGAAAAGCTGGATGCCTTCACATTCCCGTACCTCTCAAATACGGCCCCCATGGGAGTTGCCCAGTGACCTGGGTGAGCTAATCCGCGTACCCGGAAACCCCTCTTGAAAATCTGCAATAGATTCGTAGAAGGAAAAAGCATGTCAGAGAAAGGGCTAACACTCCGAGAAAGAAAACAATAAGGAGGACCTAGAGATACAACCACAAGAAACTTACAAAGACAAGGAGACTCACCTCATAAACGAGAATAGGTGAATCGTAGAAGCCAAATATAGTATGGTTACCTACGAAAAGTACTGGCCTCTTTGGCTGCAAAAGAAAAAATAAATCATTAAACTCAATGCCAGACAGCCTCTAACAGAGGCATATATTCACCACTTTCTTGTGAATTAAAATATCTGAATAGCTACATTGAAAATCCAAACCAAATTTTACCCTTGATACAAAAAACAGTAACACGTCAACACCAATTCAAGTACCAATCTATAACCTAGGGGCAATCGATACATCTGACAATCTAGACAAAAATGCGGAACATCACAAACCTCCATTTCTGGATTTGGTAGAGAATCTGCCCCAGTAACAAGAGGTGAAGTAAGCATCTGCAGTTCACGAAGCAGATCTTATGAGAGTTAACTATAATCCCGCGCTCTCCATCACAATACAAGAAGTACGGAGTGCAGATAGCCAAGGAATGCCCTAGTCCAAGATATGCATGCTGGCATGATATACATGGCATCCACCGTTTTAAAACAGTTTGAACTGACAGCATGAGGTACTGAGATACAGCTTAACCGATTAAGTTATTAGTAGCTTACCCTCCACGGCTCCAAGATTTGCCCCATTTCATCAAACCGTTCGTCTGCAATAGTACGCTTGCTCTTTTGCAAGTTGCTATCTTTTTTAGGATGCACTTCCGAATGAGAAGCTCCCTCGACTGCTTGTGAGACGGACGGTCTCATTTCTGTAAGAGGAGAGGGAAATCCATTTTTTTCCAATAATAATGACACGTCGATTGAATCCTCGAAAAGAAGTGTGTGACCACTGCAAATGACATTAACGCAAAGCTGACAGTTAGAATTCAAAAAATCCATAGTCAAAGAGAAAATCCAGACTCGTCTAGGTAGAACCACCACACATCGTATTAAGAGAACTGAATGCACCATTTACCTTTCGGCCATAATAACTCGCTTTGAATTAGGAAGAAGCTTCTGGAGACGAAGGCACTCGGTTGTCGACCGCAGAATCCTGTCCTTTGCTGATGCAAGCTACACCATCCTCCCCCAATCACACCACGACATCAAAGATTTGCAAGTTTTTCCTGTGTTTCAAGCGACTAGACAAAGAAACTAGGAAGAAATTGGTAGAATTACGAGGCAGAATTGGAGACATACCAGAAGAGTGGGTACTTTGATGTCTTGAATCTCTCTATCAGAAAGTCCAGTGCCGTCATTTAACATGGAAAACCGCCATGCCGCACACTGAGCAGGGACAAAATCGATAGGCGAAAGCATATCCTCGTTACCTGACCTCGAAACACGATCCCTCCGCACCATAAGCGACAACATAATATCCTGTAATCCATCCAATGAGAAATTTATAACTTTATAAATTGCAGGTACAGGAAATACATAAAGTCAAATCTCCTTGAAAAGATTAATCATTCTGCACAGATCAGAGCCATCATCTTCTGGGAAATCCGCAACCCAGTAATCGTGAACCATTACAACATCACAGTACACCATGCTAGCTGTAACATACTATCCTCTTCAAAACCATGTCATCTCAAAATAGAAGCTTGCAAGTCGTGCGATCAAACCTGCGCAACTCTGTACAGAGGTTCAGAGAAAGCTGCCAGCAACCCTGTCCGTGCAGCAACACTAGCAAGGGGATTGCTTGCAGCCAAATTCGTCGCCGGATTTATCTGTACAAGCCCGAAGAGACTACCATGACCTTCTCGAGCATGATATGCAAAGCTCGAAACAAAAATTACATCTTCAAAAACGAAAACAGAGACTTAAAAGAAAAAGAGTAACACTCATTACCATGTCATCACTACTTGCTGATGAGCTTATTAACCCATAAAGGACCAAGGACTGAAGGTTCGAAAGGACCATTCAAGGATTCGTGGTTTGAAACTGATCAATTAAAATCTTTATATTGTGAAAAACATAAATCAGTTGAGGCCATATTTATATCACCAGAATCGATGAAGGTCATTGCACGTATTGGTCCAGAAAATAAATAATATCAATTAAGCAAAAACAGTCCCAGAAGACTTACTCAAAACTGCTAAAAATCCATGAGTCCTAATTTGGTCCTTTCAAGATTATAGTACAAATTCTGAATAACTGGAGATACGAAGTGAGAATTATGAAAAGGAGTCGGGTCCCCTTCGTACCAGTACTAGCCGAGAAACAATATGTGGGGCCGCTTGTGCTAACCGGATTGCCAGACATCCACCAAAGGACTCACCCAGCACAGTCAAATGGCGAGGCTTGCCTGAAGCGTTTTCTACCTCTTGTTCCATTAAAGGAACTATCTTCTGTACAAGTTGTTGCCACGATGATCTATCGTCACTGGGAATGAATACGCATCGAATATCATATCTGCAACATCACAGCAGTGAAGCCCGATTCCATGCATTGATCAAATCAGAAAACAGTTATCATTTGTCATAACATTCTAGAGTAGTACACAGCTTACACCTTTGCCACTCTAGGACAAAAATATTGAGGAACCATCCCATTTTTTAAGCAATTTATTTCTTTGCCTTACATGCACTCACTGTTTAATGAGCTCACATGCAAACATCCCAACTAAAGACTTGGATGAAAAAGATATAAACGATTTTAATATGAGCTGCACTTGCTGTTACAAACACAGTATAAACTCAATAATTGAGTAAACAGAGTCTAAATTCTCTTTGTTGGCTCCCTGCTCACTGATTCCAAGGGTGATCACATAGCTCCTCAAGATTATAGGATACTGGTGCAGATCTCAATAGAGAATACATGTAATCTCTCCGCCGAGGACTTCTAGATCATGTTCTTCAAATATTACAATATCCAAAAGTCATAATCAGAAATGGGAATTGTAAAAGCCATACATACCCAGCGGCGACGAGACCAGGTAATTGTCGGCGTATTCCTTGCCCGGTGCAATCCATTCCCGGCACATACAAAAACAGAGGTCCTGACCCTGTAGGAATCTGGGACGGGCTGGACCTGAACGGATTCAATAAGGTGACATTGACTAAATTCGAAGGAACGTCTGGCAAAGGACAAGATGGATCTGATGTCATAGTGTCTGTCAATGATGTCATCTCCTTCTCTTCATCACTCTCTACTTCCTCCACAGTCTCCAACTGCACACTCTCAATCACTTAGTACTTGCAAATTGCAACGTCACTTGTTCCAGACAAATCAGCCATTAATTTGGTACGGGAATTAAAGAGCCACTTCAGTTTGTACAGGTCCAAGAAACAAGCTTAAAATTTGAACCAAGAGCCAACATCATGTGCAACTAGGGAGTGAGATAACAAGCGAAAAAAAGAATCCATTACATCTCCGACACATTGAGGTATCAAGTGTCTAATCCACCTCAAATAGGTACGCTGGTTTATCCTATTAGTAAGGGTGCAATATGAGTGTCACTAAAAAACATAGTGTGGAAATTTGCAGAATTCCCGGAACATTTCAGCCCGTCCTAAATTAAATAAATAAAAAATAGTGAGACTTGGAGCCACATATTAGCCATGCAGCGCCACACCCATTGATTTCGTGTTAATATTTAGGTTCTTGCAGTATTCAAGCTCTCGCACTAATTGAAGCGTGAAGTTAGCATTAAATAGAAGGAGGTCAAACAAACAAAATTCTATATTTGTAACAATTGGGGTGTAAGATTACTTGTTACCTCAGATTTTCTGCAATCTAAAACGGCCCAAATTTAGAAATGAAACAGCTGATGGAAATGCAGAATATTGACTATCCTCTAAATTGTCACAGCTAACATAACGCCATGCGAAGGAAAGTTACCGGAATGGAAACAAAGGCTCTCCTCAAAATCCTACAAAAGATAGGGTTTAAAATGCTACCTCTTGTAACGTCGAAGAGGAAGAGACAGAGACGCTTGAATTGCTAGCGCTCCATGAACGACAGCGCCGACTAGATTGGCACCGCTGGCCATAGCCAGCTAGTGAATTCGTACTAACGTCGTGGAATGTCACCTGCAAACACCTTAGTTTAAAAAGATGCCGAAGAGAACCATCCACAGCAAGAACTTGATTGTCACGCCCTGAATTGAAATGGGGGCGAAGTAGCAGCTCACGGGCAGAAGCCCCAAGCAACGCCATAGTTGATCCTCCCCTGCAAACCAATCCACCGCAATATTAAAATATATTAACCTGAAAATTTCAAGAACCAAACACCAATTCCACTACACCGTAGACCAGAGAGTGATAACTGACCTCGAAAAGAATAAAATGCAGTCCACTTCCTCAGGAATTTCACAACACCAAATTAAAGAATATCCTGCTAATATCTGCGACTTCTGTCTCGAATCGCAGCTCAATTAGAGGTAATGACGTCTTGAGGACCTGCAAGGCAATTCCAAAGATGAATTTGACCACACCGTCGTGAATTCTCCGCCCCAAAACAAGAAAGAATTCTACTGAAGCAGCTCTCTCTCCCTCCCCCCCTCCCTTCTCCGGGACGTTGCCTACCCAGATTCCTGTCAAAACGTGGTAGCATAAATGGAGAAAGCATCTGACGTCCACGCAACCACAAGAGCAAATAGAAACGTACTGGCGTGATGGAGTCCACCGACGAAGATGGGTCGTTTTGAAAGGGGGTGAATCTGGCCGTTTCTATCTTATGGTCCAGGTAAAGCACGGCGCTGCAGGCGGTTCAATGGGGGAGCAATTGGGTTGGCGTGGGGGAGCCATATGGCCTCGCTAACAAGGCGATGGGAGCCAGCAGCAGGCTGAGTGATGTGGAAGTGAAGAGGCCCAAAAGGCGGAAGCGCTGGCTGGTGGAGAGAAATGCGCGTTTCTGGTAGCAAAAGGATTAACGGAATCCGACCGTGAATTTCAGTTGGAGAAATGCTTCGTGGCCAGAACGAGATCTCTTCTGGTGCAGGGTGTTTTTTTTTCATTTTTTGTGAAGTGCTAAAGTGGCATTATTAAATGTTATAGTGGTGCTCCAAATTTCCAGATTCATCCACATATTGGATAGTACATTAGCACATATCACTACAAGAGAAAGGGATGTTTTAAGTGAGTTTTTAAATATAATCTTAAACATAAGAGTATAAATAATGACCTTTAAGGAGATTTTCAATAAAAATTTACTAGAAATATATGTGTTTCTAGTAAAATTTTACTGAAAAACTCCTTAAAGGTCATTATTTATACTCTTATGTCTTACATATCCATAATTCTGTTTTCATCTATAGTTTAGCAATTTCATGCAAGATTTTACTTTTTATGTTCTAAGGGCCTGGTGTGGGGCCCACTATTTTGGTGCAAATTGATGACAAATCGCCAAATATAAAACATAGATTTGGTCACCAGACCTAGCTCCAAATTTCCCCCTAGGAAGACATAATGGAAGCATTGTGGATTTTTTTTTGGTTTATTTATTGACTTTGTGCAAAAGGTAGAAACTATGGCATTGACTTTGGTTTTATGATTTGAGTTCTCAAATCCTATCTACAGCTGCTTTCACATTGCACACCATGATTAGAGGTTAATTGGAGTGGAGATGTAGGATCCAAGTGGTTAATAAATTAATCTACAATAGAGCCTCACGGTTACACACTATTCTTGTTTATTTATTAGTTACAACCCAAGCCAACTAGGTATGGGCTTCAACTAGGTTTTCATGTTAATAACAAAGGCGTAAGAATTTTCATTTTATTTTCTTTGGAGGGGGGAGACATTTGTCAATTGCATGCAATTGGGGCATAGAGATTCACAAAATCTTTGTTATCTACTTGGAGTATTGCAATAAGTATGCAATGTCACAATCTCTATCACAACTCTTGTCACAAAGTCCGTCACATTTTCATCTTGGAGAAATATCATTCAACTATTTCATTTGGTATTCATGATGATACATATGTGTAGATTGGCAATAAATATACCCTAAGTATTCCCGTTTGTGATCTAGAGCAAGTGCAATAGATATGAATGAGCTAGTAATAGTAAACTATGCAATCCAAATGATCCAAGTAGATAGGTGTAGTTTAAAAGTAGCATAAATAGGTGTCTTCATTTTGCATTTCAATGCTACTTGAGTGATTTGTTAAGATCCAAATAAAAAATCATTGATGAAATCATACTATTTGCAAGTTGGATTTATATTTGGTGGAATTAGCTAAGAAAGTTCAAGAAATAAAAAATTAACCAATTGCAAAATAGGGCACCATTTTTACATTTATATTCTTTAGGAGAAAATTTGGAGTTTTTACATTGTGGATCTACAAAAACCAAGGTGAATTCTAGACCTTGGTTGTAGAATTCACACTTATCATCATTATTGTCATCATCATTGCTATTGTCATGTCATTGAAGTGAGTTCAATAAAAGAGATCATTTCCTCCACTATCTTCACTTAACCCTTGAACGCCCAAAGCATGTTTACCAAAATACAAACCCTTCTTAACTCATTCTAATCAAATTGTCACCTAAAACAAGATCCACATAAATTGACCACACGGATTGGTAGTGAAGACATGCTTGGAGCTGTGGGGGAAAGGACAAATGATTTCATTGTACCATTGAAAAGATTACAATAGTCAAACATGGCAACCTTTCATTTTTGGGAGGCCATATTTGGGGCACTCGGGTGCTTAGGGGTTAAGCGTGACATGAGCCACATTTGAGACTTGCTTCTTAGGCTTCAAACTACCAACCCTTTCACACTAAAATTGACATGCTACCCTTTCACACTTGTATTTGAAACCTTCTTGACTTCTTGTTTTCCATCCTTCTACACCAAATCTATTCTCCACTGGAATAGTGAAATCCAATATAATAGTTGAAAGCAATGTTTAAATTTCTGGCAAATTTTCATCAAATCTTATTAGATATGGTAGTGGCTACCTACACACTAAGAAAATATAGGTATTTGGGGGATGAAATTACCAAAATCATCTCCAAGAAATATTAGATTCATCCAATTTTGGATGAAGTTGACTAAATTTAGACAATGATCCATACATCTATAGCTTCGGTTAGATTGTTTGTTTTGCTTGTCTAATAAGTTTGTTTGTCTGTTATGGTGAGATCTCATATGTGGACCAATTGTGTTGGTATGTGAATATGTGAGCTAAGAATGCGAGCTTGTGAGCATTAAGCCTACATTATAGGTACCTATAATATAGATACCACAAACTATAGAAGGTGTATGTATTATAAACACCTATAATATGGATATTTATAACATATATATCTTATAATCATAGACGGTTTATAGGATATACCTAAAACATAGGTGTGTAGTATTATAGGCTCATAGGCTCATACTACTGTGCTCACATAATAGCAACCCTTGTTCATGGCATTTGGACATATAGTGTTAAAATTACTGAATTTTGAAGTTTTTGTGAATTTGAAAAGTAAAAAATTACTTTTATTTTATTTTTATTGTAGTAATGGTACAAGGTATACTAGTCTACACCTTAAATTAGGTTCTTTGTTTGTTTTGTTTGATACATTGAGATCTAAGAAATCGTGAGTCCCATGGCGATGTTCTTGATATTGTTGGAAAGCTCTTCATACAAAAGGGTGCACAAAATTTTTTTTGTGGCATTTGGACCTATGGTATGAAAGTTATTGAATTTCAATTTTTTTATGAATTAGAAAATTGAATTAAATTATCTTTTATTTCAAAAAACCATAACTTTCACATCACATATCCAAACGCCATGAAATAAAGTCTTTGTATTCCTTCGTGCATAAAGCTTCCGATTCATATCAAAAATGCAACCTATCACACCACAACAAAGCCCTTGTATTCCTTTGTGCATAAAGCTTTGAATGAAAAAATGAAAAAATACTTTTCCTTTTATTTGGAATGTGGCAACATTAGAGGGCACATTAGTATGAATGAAAGTAAAATACATGTCCCTTTCTTTGACAGGTTTAGGGTTCATCCATGCAAGTTGCTCCACCAAGAAGAAATTTAACCCTTAAACGTTGACATAGAAATGTCCCAAGGATGACAAGGAATTCTCTTGTGTAGGATAGAAGTGCAACTATTCATCCTCATAATTAGTGACAGAAAGGGGGGATCTTCTACAATAGTTTGACCTCCAACAAATATTTTTGACTTTTTTTAGTAGATGATGTCACATGGTTCCAAAAGCAATGATTTCCATGGTCATCAGTTTGTCCTCTAACCCTAAATGTCTAGAATCATCTCCAAAATTAATGATTTGAGAAAAATCATTATAATGTGCAATTTGGAAGCATATTTTGGTATTGATATAGAGATAAAAGTTGTAGATTTTGATTTGTAGATTCCATTTGTACGATTAGATTCACTAATGCTATCACCAATCTTCTTTTATAAATTTTGAAAGAAAAATTCAAAAATTCCTTCAAAATTCAATTATAAACAAAATATTACCATTATTTGAGTAAAATTTGTTGAAATGGATTTGAAATGAATTTCTCTTCACATGGTGATTTTTTGAAATTTTTGTTCTTCAAATCTTTTTACAAATTTTTGTATTTTTAATGACCTCATTTAGACAAATCCAATTTTGAACTAAAGTCAATTCAATTTGACTAGTTGACATACTTGCACATTTGTAATTTTAGAAAAATGTGTACTCTAGTAACACCAAATTCAACCATTAGATAGGACTACAACTTGATAATGTATCTCCCACAAATTAGAATAACTTTCATCCAAGTAGTTAGGATGAAACTCAAGTTTCATTCTGTTCATCATCTAGAAAATGGACGTCGGAGCGCTTAGATTAAGGGTTAAGCGCTCTTTGTCAGTAACGGAAATAGAGTTCCCTACCAAAGTCAGACTTGTACTAAGAAAATCGAAGGAGCTTGAGGGAGCGAAGCAGACAGAGAAGCACGTTTTCTTCTCAAACAGCAAAATCAGTTTGAGAATGTACAAGAACAGTAGAAATCAGATAAAAAATATGTTTCCGGTTGCCTTGCTACTATTAGAAGATTCAGAAGGCAACGAAGATACCAAACTAAGCAACTAATCCCTCCGCACACTGGCAAACACTTCTTAGTTGTTCAGACGTAGGATCAGTGGACATCGAGTTCCTACTGAGAAACGTTCCAAGACCATCGCAGTGAAAAATACACGACTTCAGTGCCCTCAGATATCAACGAAGGAGTCTGCTCAGTTATTCCTCAGAAAAAAATTGGATCTCAATGTCCTGTTAGGTCTGGAGCACACTAAACCCACCGTATCGTGAATCATAATTTGCATCTTACGAAAACCAAGTTGGAGTTCACCGACCACCTGAATTGGTTACAGCAATATGCTTTACAAGTTTACATAGAGAATATCGGTGCTTGAAAATGACCTCTTTTAACCTGAAGAATATCCTTATCGATTTAACCCAAAAACTGATCCTACTGGTCACGGGGAGGACCCTTCTTTGCTGCTTCGGCAGCAGCCTTCTCGGCTTCTATGCCAGCGACAATCTCCTCAACTTCGGTCTCATCTAGAACCCGCAAACCCTCATTCTTGGTCATTACTGCTATTTCAATATTCTTGCCACCACTCTCTACCACCTGCAACGCAGCCAAAGTATGAGTGCCAAAAACAATAACATCCCCTAGTAACATCATGTAGCCTTCAGTTACACCCTGACTTCTTAATCTCACTGCCTGGGGTCCCGAAGACAATAACAATGGTATAGTTGAATGTATTACAACAGTAGTCCGGTCAATGCTGATCTGTCAAGTGTGCATGATATCCCAGAATATCATTTCAGAGAAGATCATATAAAAGAGGTCCGAGTGTCCGCAAAATCTAGAGCCGGATAGAAAAAGATGCAGTCGATGGATAGCCACTAGTGAAACGATAGAGTTGTAGAACTTACTTCAAGAAGTGCTCGCACAGCTAGTTTGACCGTCTCAATGCCAGAAGTTTCAGTGTAATTCTTCTCCAGGAATTCACGCACTGAGTTTGAGTTTCGGCCGGCAGCATTAGCTTTCCAAGCTGAAAATGTTCCCGAGGGATCAGTTTGGTAAAGTGAAGGTACACCAGTGTAAGGGTCGAAGCCTACGATCAATGTGGAAATACCAAAAGGACGAACTCCTCCACTCTGAGTGTATTTCTGCTGTAAACCAGCAATAAAGCGAGTGATGTACTCCACGGTCACAGGGTCTTCTACTGTAAGACGGTGGCTTTGACACTCAACTCGGGCACGGTTGACAAGCACACGTGCATCGGCAGTCAGGCCGGCAAAGGCAAGTGATACATGCTCGTCTAGCTTCAAAATCTTCCGCACAGTACTGCAACAAACGTACACCTTTCAAATTTTAGGTTGCTCAAACCAAGTAACCGTTCCGAGCAGACCCCGACATGCATGCTTGAAACCTGCTCTAACAGAAAACGAAAATTCCTTCAATTCAAAATCCTCGCATGAAATTTCCCACAACCCTGAACGGTCTTACCTCATCAACAAAACCAATCCCCATTCGCACCAAAAATCTCACCAGTATAGATTGGAAAATATTTTTAACTCTCTAACCCCTAAAGGACCTTGTACATTTAAAATTAAAAATTTTTCAATTCATGCATTAAATTTGAGAAACATGATGATTACAATCTCGACATTCACTCATATAAACATGACGATCCATCGTGTTTCTCTGATTTTGTAGAGTCTCTCCCATAGGATTGCTGCATGTAAAAAATTAAAAATTAAAAACATACAACCTACAAGCGCTCCTTCCTCCTAAAATGGCTATCTAACAGCATGTATTACAACTACTTGGACTTTCAGAGAGGATCAGAAAATTGCCGGGACACTAGTAATGACCTGAAGAAACCCTAAATATCTAAAGTTGTAATTATTTCACTCCGATTGTGCCCGAAATCCTAGTCCAAAATTCGAAAAAATGGCGAGCTCCACAATCACTAACCCAAACCCTAAAATCACACCCTACAGCATACCAACACATCCAAAACCACACAGGAGCGCTAAAGCGAGTGTGTGTTACCGAGCATCCTGCAGCTTGGCAGTCGACTTCTTCTCCACACCCAAGACAATCGTGTCCGTCCCGCGCACACCGACTGCTGCGTTCCCCTTCCTCACGGCCTCCAAAGCATACTCCACTTGGAAGAGATGCCCATCCGGTGAGAACACCGTAATTGCTCTGTCGTAGCGCGCCATATCTATGTACAACAGCGTTGTTAAGGTTAGGAGATTCCAGTCATGGCATCCGATCCCGTCTCCGAAGCAGACCTCGATCTGGAAACCTAAGATGGTGAAAATTAAACAGCAAAGGGAAGCGCTGTACCTGGAAGGAAGATTGGACGCGAGAAGGCGATGAGTTCGAAAGGTCAGGAGGCCAGAAACTCGCGAGAAGTGCTCTAGGAATTCCGGCGAGTGTGTCTCGTCTCTTCCGATTACTGGCAGGAGCTCGGAGTGCGTTCCAAGTCAGGCTTCTCCTAAGAGCCCCCCACTGGCTTTGGCTTGGACCTTGGACCTTGGACCCTACTCAGGGTCTGAGTTGGTTTGGACCTCCGCCTGGTTTGGACCCCCGCCTGGTTTGGACCCCCGCCTGGTTTGGACCAGGGTGTTTGATTTAATTTATTTTGAGCAGTGCATAAAGCGATCTTCACTACAGCTACAGTAGTGGGGTTGGCAAAAAAACAAAATAAAACGTCTTCTTTTGAAAATGTCAGAATTTTTAGGAAATTAGTTTTTCAATTTTTAACAAACTAGTTTTTTTTGTTTTTTTTGTTTTTTTTGTTTTTGGTAATGGGAATAAAACAAATATTTCTATTTTTAAGCATTCATCAATCAAATTTTCATAAATTAGATGAATTCTTCTATAGAAACTATTGACCCTTACCACTCCCTTACCGTATCGTAGTCCACGAGACTAGCAAGAGTGATGAAGCTAATTACATATTAATTTTATGGTTTGGATGTTTGGACACATGTCTATTTTGACTCCCTCCCTAGTTTTGGTACCTTACATTGTAGTTTGTTTTTTATCATTTACTTTGGCTATTACAATACATGATTTTCACTAGTAAAAGGGATGAAGTTATTTACATCCTTGGGTATGGTTGAAGCATGAAAAATATGAATGAAATTCATTGATTCATTCCAAGAAATTTACATTCATCCCAAAAATAGTGGAACCAGTCAAAGGTTTTGTAGTTACTCTCTAATTTCATCCACAAAGAAAGGAGGAGAAGAATTTTCCCACTAAATATTTAAATTGATTTTGATCAAATTTTTGTTGAAAAATACATACAACCTAATTAGGCCTCTTGTTTTGTTGTGAATTTTAGGTGATGAACAATTTTGAAGTCATGAAATATACCATTTCAAGAGATAAAACAATGAAGAGTAAAAATCTCTTGATGTATATAAACTATTGGGAAGTTGCAAGAAACACTAATACTACAATATTTGTTGCATTTTGATTGTTGTGCTAATGGAAAAAATTCAAAAAAAATTGAAAATGAAGAAAAATATGGATAATTAGTAGAACATTGAAAATAATGAACCGCCAATAATTCGAGCCCAAAAAACTCTCTAAAAATTATACACAAAATAGAGAATTGAAAATTTTAATATACTAGATATATTCTTAGGGGAAAATGCTTATAAAATTATATATCTTTGAGAATTTTGAAGTTATTTCTAGCAAGCTATTATTCAAATTTTAATGATTCTATGGTACCCTATGATTTTTCTAATATTCTAATTTGGCCAATTAAGAAACCATGACCAACTATAATTAATTATAATTGATGCAAAGCTTTTATTTTGGCCACCCTATGTTAGTTTAAACTATTAGTGTTACCTTTGTTAACAAAACAACAATACAAACTAAATGAAACAAAGAATAGTAAATGCATCCTAGAATTTACAAAATTGGCACTCCTTGTGCACATTGCTATTACATGCATACAAACTAAACTCTATCAAGTGCTTACAATAGGATTTAGTGTCTACCTTTGCAAAATTATAACAAAAATGGCTATTGATTCAAATGACGGTATTTCAAACACAATGAAAATATTATAGCATTTAGAAACACTACTTATGACTAACATATATTTGTGAAAACATAACAACCTAATTTTTAAAAAACAAAAAAACTCTAAATACTCACATTTCTTTTGAGCCACTCCATTTGCAAAACCAACACATTATCTATCTATCTATCTATCTATCTATCATAGAATAGAAACTATAGAACCTAATTGTGAGAAGGAGGTGTATTCCACATCTCATTTACCAAGGGTGGTATAGCAATGTGAATGCCACTAAGAAGCATTGCAAACTATGTCATTGTGAAGATGTGCAAGGGTTGATTAAAAACTCTTAGATTCATTGGCCACACCAAGTTTCAACTCTATTGAAACACCTCACAATTTGATATGAATTTTGTGCAAAATAATTCTTCATCAAGGAGCCACCCGCCTTTGTCATGCCATGTACATCCCACTTTGCCAATCAAAGGGCAAAGAATTCACTGAAACCTTTGTTCACCTTATCAACAAAATACCAAGGTTGAAGAAATAGTCAATAGCAAGTTTTTTTGTATTACATGAAACTCCTCGCTATAAACCTTAACCCTAAAACAAAACTTAGAAATAAATTGTGTATGATTTCAATCCTTGCCTACTAGGTTATTCCCATTAGAACAAGTGGAAGTCAACCGCACAATTGAATGGAAAAGTACTACCCTAAAAGCATGGTGCCATTGTTAGTACACAATTGAAGCAAAGAAGACACAAAAAAGTGACCCTCATTGACTTAGACATCAACTCATTCACCGGCTAGAGTCATCTACTCAACCAATATGTGAGCTTATTTGCAAATCAATCAACCTTGATGAGCTACAAAACCAACATACACAAATACTACAAGCATGCATAGAAGGCAACAAATTATGGTCAAACATTAAGTGAGTAAGAGACATACTTAAGATCCCCTACAAGCATGATGATCTTGTCCAACATAGTAAGCCAATATAGTTTGTTTAATGGTTTTTCAAAATTGTAGTAGTCCCAACACTACAAGAGAAAGGAATATTTTAAGTATAGTCCTAGTAGTACAATCCTATAAGTAATGATTTAAAAAGGTACATTTTTAGTAAAATTTTACTAGAAATACATGTGTTTTAAGCAAAAAAATTCTAGAATCACTCCTTTCAAGTCATTACTTGTAGGACTATATTTAAAACACCCCTTTTTCTTGTAGTGCAACCAACAACATTTGCCAAAATATCCCAACTAAGACACCAATAGATCACCAAAATCCACGTCAAACAAACATCCATGTGAACCCAACAACAATAGAAACAATGACACTCAAAATGAAGGTTTCAAAAAATTGAAGTAATATTTTTGTCCATGTAAGACTTTACTTGACAAATCTTGTCACTCCAACTCTAAGCAAGATAATTGAAACATGCATTGCAACTAAGACTAGATACATCAAAGAATGAGGAAATTAATAAAAAAAAAATCATCAAAGATTATCACTACCACCTTGCCACCTTCTACATGTGGAAGATGCTAAGTGCAAATTTGGTCTTCTAAATGGAAGAAACAATGTAGATGTTCTAAATGAGTGTCATAGCATTAGACCCCTAAGATTATACTAATAAAAAATTTACTATAATAAATTTTATCAACCTCATTACTCCTAAATTTTTTCTAATACTTGTGACTATAGGGCATTTTGTATTAATTATATATATATCTTTTAAATTAAAAGTTTCCTATATTGTTTCTAAAAACCATACAATTTTCACCACAAAACATTTAATGGCACCCTATATTAGTCCTCATATAGTTTTCTAATACCTACTAGCAATATCCGACCTGAATATTTTCATGTTTTTATTTTTTGAAAATAGAAAAAACTTTTTAAAAAATAAAATAAGAAATAAACTTACTTTTCTACCTAAAAGGATTTATAATCAAGTAGTTAGACCTTCATGGAAAATAATTCTATAGATTCTTGTGTTAATACAAAGATAATACATTTTGAACACATAGGCAAGATAGGAAATGCTACTTTCAAAGGATCAATCTATCAATCTATGTTATCCTTGTAGATGACCTCAGATATCAATTTCTAGCACCAAATTTCTTTTTTCAAGTAGAAAATAGTACTTAAACTCCCCAAATGGTTAGAGTGTCATCTAATAGGAAAAGTTCTAAAATAGTAAATGATTTTTTTGATAAATATAGAAAAATTAATAAAAAATTAATGATTTTTGCAATTGCCCTACTACGTAGTATCAACATAGTGAATTTTAGCCCCAATGTGCTTATTACTTATGTAGCAATTCACTCTAGATAAATAAATATTTTGTGGCTAAATTCCACATTTTGGTGTGAAGAACCTCAATATTATGAATAAATTATAAAAAAATTATAAAATTTTCTTAATTCTATTCTGACTTTCAAAAGATCAATATAATTAAATAGATAAAATAGATTTCTACTTCGTTGTGACATACCATTAAATAGTTGCAAACTAACTTTCACACACTATTGTATACAATATAAGTATTACAACCACCCTACTATGCTATTCAAAGTATTTTGAATAGTATAGAATATAATTAGATTTGATTGTGATGGTATAGACACCCTATTGTACCTTTGCCTATGATGGTACAATTACCTAGCCAAAATCAAATTACAATATTAATAGAGATATCTACTTTATAAAGTTTAGTCCATATGACATCTCACATTAAACTCTTCATAGATCATATTTTGTTACTTAATAAGGGATTTTAGCATTAAAGATTTGCGTAAGGATGCTTTCTACATATCTATCTAGTCAAATTCTTTAATTCATCACCAATAATTTTCAAACATTTATTGAACCAAAAAATTCATCGAAAATGAAATCTTTTAAAAATAAAATAAAATTTGGTATGCTTGATTGGGATTGCTCAAGAATTGAGTGTTAATTATGAAAGGAAAAAAATGACAATTGTATTCAATATAAAACAAGTTCTTGGAATATTATAGTAGCGTGTCCATAACATGGTTGCTAGGTATTGTAAACAAACAATTGTGGATTCATTTGATCACAACCACTTTATTTGTAAATGCATATCAAAACAATGAGTGGAGATGCAATTACAATAAGTAATCTCCTTGCCAGTTCAAAGCTTCAATCCAAGCTCACCAACCAACTACAAAAACTACAACAAATATGTACAAGGCTTTATTTATATTTCAAAACACAAATCAACAAGGCTTGTCTTGCTACTAGTGCCAACTATTGTGATCCACTACTTCACAATCCTTCCTTGGCTTCAACTAATAGCCTTATTCCTATCATCTAGTGCAATAAACAATAAGACAAACACCCAAAAGTGAACTTGCCTTAAAGCACGCAACCCCCCATGACCAAGGTAGTTACTAAAATGTTGGAGTTATTGGACCAAAAGATACAACCTTTGTTTCTACAATGAACATCTATCCGCCACTTTGGGGCCACGATGTCCTTTCAAAATTTAATTAGTTAATGCCACCACGCGATCCCATAGCCGTTTTGCTTTCTTCTCAGTCTTGACCATCATCATATGAGGAACAAGTGTATTCTCCATTTTACGAACTTCCTCCATCAAGCTCTCAACAGATTGACCCACCTTCTTTAAACTCACTTCCCGTGCAACTAGCATTTCACATCTTGCACCATTCAAGGGATCTACCAACCACGAACTCACATATTTCACAACTCCTTGTTTCAAAGTGTACAACATCTCTTCGCTTGCATGCAAGTCTCGCTTCTCTTGTACTCGACGTTGGTCAATCTCGTTCCATTCCAATTCCATCAACATGGCCCATTGCTCAATGAAAACTTCCTCAAGGGTGACTTGAGCAGCAAGTAAGTGCTCTTGAGCTTTCAACCTAAGTAGTTCGGTTTTCGAGAACATGCTAGGATGAAGCTCTTCACGTGAAGTGCCCATTGGAGTCTCTTCCATGGACTCGAGAACCTCATTTGTTGGAATGCAATCTTCCGCATTCCCATCTCTTGGAAGGCTTGAATCAAGAAGGTCTTTAGTCTCTTCGGCAAGGCGTTCAATCTGTTCTACTTGACACATGTCATCATCCTCTTTTGCTAAATTTCTCTCTCGATGAGGCGATCTATTTAAATCCAAAGAAAATGACTCTCCATCCTCACCACCACTCTCATCTTCATCCTTCTCCTCAACATCCTTCTCATCTTCATCCCTTTCCTCATCGTCACTCTCATCCTCATCCTTGTCCTCACCATCACTCTCATCCTCATCCATGTCCTCACCATCACTCTCATCCTCCTCTTTGTACTCACCATCTCTCTCATCTTCATCTTCATTCTCAACTTCATTATCAAATTTCTCATCAATTTCCTCTTCAGAGTCATTAGTTTCCTCCTCATCCTCAATATCCTCTAGTGATTTGGTTTTGGTTTGAATACCATTTGCCAAGCCTTGGCTACTTGAATACATCTTCCTGTGTATCGAGCTCCTTGCTAATCCACTACTCCCCACAACCTCCACATCTTGGGCTTCAAGGCTATCAATCTTGGTTCTTGCCTTTTCAATTCTATTCCTCACCTTTCTATATGATTCTCTCAACTTTCCTCCAAGGGTGAATAAGCGCTTGCAACCGTTACAAAAAAAGCGAGGTTGGTCATACTTGTTGTTGTTGAAATACCGCATCACAACGTCCTTTGATCGACACTCCAAACGAGAACATTCTCTTTGAACATTGTTCAAGATGCTTTGGGGAATCAACTTCTCCAAATCAGGTCGAGGCCGACAACTGGGTGCCATGGTGTATGTTTTTTCCAAACCTAGTAGTAAATCAATAAGACTGTTTATTGGAATACATTTAGTAAGGTAACATTTGTTGATAAAATGTGCTACCACTACACATTAATGAAATGAAACTAGTGGCACCTACACCAACTCAAAAAAGAACCATTTAAGGCTTACAAGTAATTCATCAATATAGTATCTAGGAATGGAGAATATGGATTCTTCATATATAATGTTCATTCCTTAGAAAATATCCTATCAAATAATTTTTTTTTAAAGTTGGATTTACAAGAATCACTTACCAGTTTTGGGTGGTTGATATTTCAAGAGTTGGAAAATGGTTGAAGTAGTTGGCTTGTTGAAAGGACAAGGAAAAGACCTAGCAAAATGAAGAAACATTCCAAAATCAATAGGACCTGAGTAGACAAGATGCTTACAATGATCAACACACAAAATTTGACCAATGACAATATAAACAAACTAGATGATGATTCAAGTGATTCCAAATGGATAAATGAAATCTAGCTAAGACATACTTGCTCAAGATAATACGTATGTAATATATGCCTTCTAAGAAACCAACTTTTCTAACAACAATAGATCATTGAATTTTGGAGCATGCCTACATGGAAGAGCAATAACAAAACATGAACTCTAGCACAAACTACGTCTTTTTATTCATACCACTATCAACTTGCTAGTTCCAACAATCAACAACAACCTCTACACTATCCTCACCTTGAAATGTTAAAAAAATCAACACTCAATGCAAGTCTAAGCTCTTTCTAGAACAACATGGTAATGAGAGAAGTGTTGCTTCTACTTGGCTTTATAGTATTCTTTGGAAAGGATAGTCTTGTTAGTTGGATAACTAATAATGCATGCCTCGATAGTTGGAATAGTTGGATCTTGATTGCTTAGTAGTGTTGGATAGAAATGCAAGTCTCGATGGTTGGAATTATTTGATCATGTTTGCTCCATCAATTGGATGTGATAACTCAATTCTCGAGTCATCCGTATATAAAAATGGATCATTTTCTTTTATCAAGAAGAATTGTAGCTTTTGTTTTATAATCCTTGATAGAATAGTCTTAATAGATGGGTTCTAATGATGTATATTTCTTTGGTCGTGTAGTATTATGAGATAGAAATGCAAGCCCCGTTTTTTATTTGGAGTCCCATGCTAATACTATATGCTTTGTTCATGGAATGAGATCATTCAACTGAAGTAACTAGTTGTTGGGTAAATCATTTAAATATAGCATTGGTGCCACAATATGGAAATGCCAAACAACAAACAATCAATGGGTATCTTAGATTATCAATCTCTTTGTGCTTGCAATAGAAATATCAAGAAAATCCATTGAAAAGAAATTGTACAAGAGTCATTGGTGTAGAAAACTCACATTATGATTTTCCTTGACTACTAGATATTTCATTGTAAATGTTGATTATTTGAATGCAACAATGAATTTTTATATTCCTTACTAGTAGACAATAAGTAATAACTTCCAATTACAACAGTTTGATATGTTGATTGCACTCCAAACAAATTAACCTTAGAATTGGATGTTACATTATTAGAATTAGAATTTGCATTTCTTCCTCCAAGTGTTTGTGAATTTGATATTTCTAAATTAGAACAATTAGCTAAAGCAACTTTCTACATTAATTTGAAAATTATTGGTAATATTCCTTTATAATTTCTCTTAGTTGTTGAATATGCATTGAAAAAATAAAACGTAGAAAGATTGCTTGATGATTCATATATCACTATTTACATTATTTGATGTTGCATTGATATTATTGAAGAGTCAAATTGTGTTGCATGTAGGAATTAAAATATCAAGTAAAGAGAATTTTGAATACTATAGTTACCCAACATCCCTAATGAGTGTTCAACAATGACATTGACTTCTTTCATATTAGCTCATTGGTAGAGTTCGGCAGATGAGCTTCAACATAAATCAAATGTTTAAAACAAACAAGCAAAGATGATGTCAAGTTTGCATTGCTCAGAAACTTGGGAGATGGTTGTTAAGGACAAGTATTCAAATTCTATTTTTGGATTTTACATTGAGGTCACAAGTTTAGGCAATAATTAGAAATTGATCAACATTCAATAATTAGAATAGTTTGGCAAGTTCTAGCATCTAGATTCTACTCCACTTGAAAATTGTTGAAAAACTTCCAAGAAATGAGTACATATTGGCAACTCAAAGTTGAGACCCTACAAGCATTAGGAAAAGTTTGAGGTTTGAAGAAGGCCATCAGTTCCCAAGCAACGGGGAACGATGGCCAGATAAACGGAAAAAATATATATAATTAAAAAAATAATAATATAGTGAATTACAGGGCTTGAAAGGGTTGTAGGGCCTGCATGGATAATTTTTAAAAATATTATAAAAAAGAAAATTTTAATGGATTTTTTTTCTTTTATTAAATTAAATCCAAATTTTTTTTAAGTAAAAAACTATTAGAAATCTGATGTGACACTACTAGTGATTATTTTCTTATTATTTATTTATTTATTTATTTATTTACTAGAACTCTTCACCAAGCATGAGTTTAATGTGTATAAAAATTTCACTTCGAGGTCATTGTTCAAAGTATGGTAGCTGAACCACCAAGAGTCTCTTCAAATTTTGTTGAAGATAATTACCTTCCACCCTTTCATGACATTATGACTCAATTTACAGTTATGACTCTAGTGGCAATAATTTGCCGTTGGTGGTAATTGCAAATTCAATGTATGTGAGTTATATAGATGCCAATTTTATTGGAACTAGTTAATGTTACTACTCCTACGCAGTAATGTGAATTTATGATCCTACAGTGAAGCACAATGAAGTTATGAGACTTCACTCCTAGTTCATTGGATGTTCCAACCCTTGTAGTTTATTTGCTACTTGGCCCTGGCTCTCTACCATATCGATTCAGTTTGAGCTGTGGTTTTTTTGTGTTGTAACTCACACTACGACTTGCAAGATGGCAGGGTCCCAGCTTCCATCGTCTAGCCAGGTGCTGCGGAAAAAATGAGCGCTTGAATTGTTACTCATTGAAATTTGTTGAAATTTGTTTGTGATTTTTTCCGAGTGAAAACGATAACAAGTGTAATAGGGCTGTAGACACCTTGCATGCGTATCTTAACATACTAACTGGCTGTTTTGATACATGGGTGCAGGTGAGGCCCTTTACCTCTCGGAGAAGATTGACATGCGTTCAACTATTCTCAAATCAAGTCTACATGTTGTATCTACTTGGACTATAACTAGTTCTTTGTTGTAGCTTTCATCAACAATGTTTGAAGTTACAAACTATGGATTGCAATTATTGATGCTTGTCTAATTAAAGAATATGCTTTTGGAATGCTTGATGTGTACGGGTTATAAGGCATAGCTCCTACCTGAGACCATCTGGTTGTTGTTCTAGACAACTACACGTATGTACTTTTGCTTGAAAGGATTAAGAAGAAATCAAAGTTTCTTGACTGTTCGAGACTGGCTTAGGAACAAAACTGGTATGATTGGAAATGATCGGAATTGTGCCCAAAATTAGGGGTGTTCCTGTAAAAGTTTTATTTATTTATTTATTTATTTACTAGAACTCTTCACCAAGCATGAGTTTAATGTGTATAAAAATTTCACTTCGAGGTCATTGTTCAAAGTATGGTAGCTGAACCACCAAGAGTCTCTTCAAATTTTGTTGAAGATAATTACCTCCCACCCTTTCATGACATTATGACTCAATTTATAGTTATGAATCTAGTGGCAATAATTTGCCGTTGGTGGTAATTGCAAATTCAATGTATGTGAGTTGTATAGACGCCAATTTTATTGGAACTAGTTAACGTTACTACTCCTATGTAGTAATGTGAATTTATGATCCTACAGTGAAGCACAATGAAGTTATGAGACTTCACTCCTAGTTCACTGGATGTTCCAACCCTTGTAGTTTATTTGCTACTTGGCCCTGGCTCTCTACCATATCGACTCAGTTTGAGCTGTGGTTTTTTTGTGCTGTAACTCACATTACGACTTGCAAGATGGCAGGGTCCCAGCTTCCATCGTCTAGCCAGGTGCTGCGGAAAAAATGAGCGCTTGAATTGTTACTCATTGAAATTTGTTGAAATTTGTTTGTGATTTTTTCCGAGTGAAAATGATAACAAGTGTAATAGGGCTGTAGACACCTTGCATGCGTATCTTAACATACTAACTGGCTGTTTTGATACATGGGTGCAGGTGAGGCCCTTTACCTCTCGGAGAAGATTGACATGCGTTCAACTATTCTCAAATCAAGTCTACATGTTGTATCTACTTGGACTACAACTAGTTCTTTGTTGTAGCTTTCATCAACAATGTTTGAAGTTACAAACTGTGGATTGCAATTATTGATGCTTGCCTAATTAGAGAATATACTTTTGGAATGCTTGATGTGTACGGGTTATAAGGCATAGCTCCTACCTGAGACCATCTGGTTGTTGTTCTAGACAACTACACGTATGTACTTTTGCTTGAAAGGATTAAGAAGAAATCAAAGTTTCTTGACTGTTCGAGACTGGCTTAGGAACAAAACTGGTATGATTGGAAATGATCGGAATTGTGCCCAGAATTAGGGGTGTTCCTGTAAAAGTTTTATTTATTTATTTATTTATTTAATAATCTAGCAAGAAGTCAGAGGTTCATAGTTTGGGGAACCAACTCTTAGATGGCCTTCTTTAGACCTCAAACTTTTCCTAATGTGAATCATATTTTCAATATAGAATATTATGGGGATTTTAGTAACTAACAACCTTTAGATCAAAGTTAGTTCATGCATATTTATAATGCATTTATAAGCATAGGGGCCACTTTATGAGGATAAAGTGTGCACTAAAAGAAATGAAACTTTAACCCGTAAAGTCCTAATTTCTTTTCTAAAATAAAAAACCATTCAAAATTACCATTTATATTGTAAATAGTATAAGGGATTAGTGTAGAAATTGTTTTTTCTCATATGTAATTGTAGGATCTTGAACTAGACTAGAATGAAAATGTATGAAAGAAATCTCAAAAACTTTGTTTGAATAGATTGCAAGATATAAATTCATTTAAACTTTAAAGTGAAGAAAACATGTTTTTTTGCTCCTTCCTTGGCTAGATCTATTCACTCTAATGCTTCTTAATCCCTAAATGAATTCCCTATTTTTATGCCCCACACTGCTTCAAAGTACTCTAACTTAAAGCAAGGCTAAAATCTCCATCTATAATTTTACATTAACAATTCAAACATAGGATCCTTTTACTTAACTTGTTAGAATATACCCCTCAAAAATTTCAAAATAAGAAACCTTACCAATTGCAAGATCATGTCACTTGAATTTCAAAAAGAAGTATTTTCAACTCTTCCCAATGGTTAGGTTTCATCTTTCAAAAATTTTACACAAAAATGTATACATCCTACAACATATTACTCTATATTTTATATTGAAGAAATAAGTTGGGAGTACATTTAAAAATTTTCAACAAAAAAGAATCTCATATTCGTGCTTAAAAAAATAGCAAGTAGAAAGAAGTAAAGTATGATTTAATCCCTAAAGTCCCAATTTGGCCATATTCGTTATATTGAGACTTTTTGCAAATTTGAAGACAAAATGCTAGTTACTTATTGGAAAATTCATTTAAAAAATAGTAATTGAAACCAAAAATAAATAATGCTCAAATAGTGATCCTATAATGAAATCTTAAAAGTTGGTGTTGTTACCTATTTATAAAAAAATACTATTAAAGAGATAAAGTGGTTTATTTTGAGTTGAGGATAAAAATGAGACTTCGAAAAGTCTCAATATAACGAATATGGCCTTAGTCGAGGGACTTTTGGGATTTTGAAGATGGGTATACAAATTAGCTTTATGGGAATATAATTTTTATTTAAATCATTGCCTAGGAGCAAAAGTTATGGCACCGTGAGTCTAAATAACAACTTGAGGGGTAGCCAAAAAAAAATCATAGAAAATTGAATTTTGAAAATTTTGAAAATTTTTCTCAAAGATTTTTTGTCTACATATGAATCTTTGAATCATTCTATTTGAACTAGTGATGAGCAACCCTTTTTTTTACTTCTTGAGAAAGTGCTTGGGTGACAATCACTTAAAATTTGGTGAAGTATTCATTTGTATTTCTACATTCATTCATCTTTTGGACCAAAAAATACTTTTCAATCATATTCATATACTATTTCATCCAAATTTGGCAAATTCATCCACATTTTAAAAAGAAATGGAAAATTTTTGGCAAAAAAAGATTACTTTTTTTTGGCAAAAAGTAGACATGTATTTTGGAATGGTACAATCTGGCCCTGTGGTGCCAAAGAAAAAGGTTGGTGATGAGAAAGTTATGGACAATCTTGTTTTTTAGGCAATCTAAGCATTTCTTTAAAAAAACTACTTATAGAATTGATTTTTTAATGCAATTTTTACAATTTTCCAAAAGAAATTATTAGACATGGTTAAGTTTGCTTTCTAGAATAATCTCACCATTGGGATTATTGTGTTTTAATTCCATCTTAAAGCTATTAATGTTTTTGTTTTTCCTTCAATCTTGAACCTACTTCTACTTAACAATTTTTTAATGAGTGCAAATTTAATGGGTTTTTTTTAAATTTCTTTCCAAGATTTTCAACCAAATTCTTCAACACAAAATTATAAAATTAAAATTAGTATTGCAGAAATTTAAAGTTAAGAAGATTTAAAGCCAAAAAATCTAGTCAAGCAAGGTGAAAACAAATGTGTTTTCTTCACTTTAAATGCAAATATCTTGCAATCTATGAATTCAAAGTTTTTGAAATTTCTTCCACACATTATTATACTATTCTAGTACAAGATCCTATTGTTAGATATGCAAAAATGATAATTTTAAAAGTATTTTGCTCTTTGCAATAGAAATGGCAGTTTTAAGTAGTCTTTGATGGAAAAAATACCTTGGGACTTTAAGGGTTAAAATACAAAATTGTTTAGACAACATCTCTCTCCACACCAATTTTTTCAATGTACGCTCACATCTCTTCACTGAATAGGGGTATTAAGGGGACCAAAAAATTAAAGGGACTGATTGTGAAAAAATTTAGATGTTTGAAACATGATGCACATCCCCGAACACTTCAACAACTACTGATGTACAATAAAGTTACATATTTATATGGTGTGAAATGTCGATTAATTAGTATGGGTCCCCTTAATACCCCTATTTAGTGTAGATGGGAACGTTCACCTAAGTGGCATTAGTTCCTCTCAAGGTTGAATCCAGCTCGGCCCTGCGTTGTTCGGTTAGTAGTGTGGTGCCTACCATTGCGGTTTGCAGTCCGGCTTGGTGCGTTTGGCTCTTCTCTCTACTCTCTATTACTTTTAAAAATTGTAAAAATCTGAAAAATTAGCTAGAAAAGTAAATATCGTCGCCGAGGGCTTGTCCTTCAGGTTTTGTGTACTCTTTCCCCCTTCAATGGAAATTGTCCATGTGTTTCAAAAAAAAAATACTAAATTGTTAAGAATTTAGTTATGGAATGAAAATGTGAGTCCAAATGGCTATAATCTTGTAATAAACAATCTACATCCAGTAGTTTTATTTAATTTTAATATTAAAAATGATTTCAATAAAAGACTTTGAAAGTTCAAAGTTTATTTTAGATGATAGAGATTCTATAATTGCCTGCACTCTAAAACTCTTCATAACTTTCATTTTGTTAATCAAAATGGAACAATTCAAAGTTTCACACACACACACATATTAATCTAGGAAACCAAATTCTAATTTTTTTTCCTCAAAAAAATTATTAGTTTTTTAGTTGCCTGAGTAGCCCCAGGAGCAACCAAAACTACATATCATATAATAACTTTTTAACCATGTAGTCAAAAGTTCTTAAAATTGTTGTGTCTTAAAGCTACCCCTTGACTATACATTGTGTGAAAATTTCAAAGCAAAAGAATGAAAATTTTGTTGTTAGTGAACTGTCAAAAATTACTATGTTGCCAAAAAATGCCATTTGGTCCTTTAGGATTTAATTTAAAAGTCTTGCACTACTAAATTTGAATTTTTAATTCTTAAGTTGAATAATTGAATTGAGAGTTTAGGAAACAAAATTCAATAAACACATAATTTTCATTCTTAAAAAACCTTGTTACGTAAACATAGGTATGAGAAAGATGAAAACACTAAATCATTTCTAAATCTAAGATGGAATTGAAATAAACTAATTCCAACAACGAGATTGTTCTAAAAAGAAAACTAAACTTTGTGGAAATTTTTTCTTGAAAAATTGTGAAAATTGAGTTAAAAAATGAATCCTTTAAGATATTTTTGAAAAAGATGCTATAAGTGCCTCAAAAACAAGACTCTTCATAACTTTTTCACAAATAGTCTAAGTAGAATGAATCAAAGCTTTTTATGTAGGTATAAGCTGTTTCTACGAGAAACAAAATTTAAAAAAAAAGAAATTTTGAGTTTTTATGATTAATTTTGTGGTGCCCAAAGATTTGTTTTTTGAGCTTAAAATGACATAAATTTTTCTCTTGGGTACCAATTGAAATAAATAATTATATCCCCCAAAGCTTAAATTAAAATGTTTATTCTTGTCTTCAAAAAAAGTTTAAGAAAAACATGTCAAAAATCAAGATCATATTAGCCTACCTAAACTTAAGTGTACCTTAAAGGGGCACTTGGGACTTGGGGGGGTAAAGTCACACAACTAAATTTAAAGCCATAAATAATTTGACATCCTTTTGTTTGGCTCCTTTCATTAAATATGAATCAAATTTCTAGTCATCTAAATTGTCTCCCTTCATCCAAGATGACTATTTGATGCTTCTTCTATTAAATCATCTTCTTTTGCTATATTATAATTTGGGAATTTCATCTCTTTATATATATATATATATATATATATATATATATAATCTATTGTTGTTTGGAGCGTAGAGAGAAATGGAGCCATAATTTGATCTACACTATGACATTTTGCACTTCAATACATACCCATGGTGAAAATTTTAAATCTCTTACATGTATTTTGTAGTTGTGATATCTTTACTTCTTCTTTAAAAAACTATGATAACTTCAAATTTTTATCAAAAAATTGAAAATTTTATGATCCATAGAAGGTATGTGAAAATATGAACATTGAACAATTTCTAAGAAAAAAATCATAATATCAATTCATACATCAAGGCAAAACTAATATAGGTATTACATAGTGAAGGTGTTTGAAGTTGACTACATCATTATAGCTACTTGTTGGGTTCATCTTGAACCTTAAAAGGATGTGTACATGATCACTTTATTTTATGAACTTCGAAGTCCTCTCTATAGGCAACTTTATTTTAATGAATTTTTTCACCTATACTTTTCATTTTATCAAAGATGAAATTGCATATCTTCTATAAGTCATAAAAATTATCATTTTTTTTGTGAATTTGAAATTACTGTAAACTTTGATTAAAAAAATCATATCATGTACAGAATACACTTTAAAAGTCTGAAATTTCTCTATAGATTGTACACTATAGTATGAAACATTGTGGTGCAAATCAATTTGCAGAGTCATTTTAAACTTAGAAATCAACACTCCATTGTTTTAGTCCCAAAGTTCAAATTGCAATTTTAAAATGTAAATTTTAGGAATTCCTTTAGGAGTTTAACTCAATTTTCACATTTTATAAAGAAAAAAAGTTTGACAAGGTTTAGTTTGTGTGCTAGAACAATCTCACCGTTGGAATTATAGTATTTCAACTCCTTCCTAGACCTTTGAATGATTTAGGTTTTCCAACAATCTCATACCTACTTCTACTTAACAATTTCTTAAGGAATGAAAACCAATTTTTTTTTAATGCTATTTCCTAGACTTTCAACTCAATTCTTCACCATAAATTTTTTAAAATTCAATACTAATAGTGCAAAAGTTTTAAGCTAATAGATTCACAGACTAAAAGTCTAGTCAAAGCATGTGAAAAATGATTTTTTTCACTTCTAATGCAAATATCTTGCAATCCACCAGGTCAAAGTTTCTGAAATTTCCTCCAAACATTCCATTACTAGTCTAGTGCAAGATCCTATGGTTCAATATGTCCCAAAGAAATATTTCTAAATTCTTTTGCACTTTGCAATAGAAATGGCAGTTTTTAGTTGAATTTGATGAAAAAATGGCCTTGGGATTGTAGTGGTTAATATAACAAATTTGATTGCCGGAATGTGATTTCTAGTTCAATTTTTATTTTTTTGAGAGTTGTTTGAATGTATATGCAACAAATGGTGCTTAAATTCTATCATTGAGGTATTGTTAAATTTTATATGAAGGATCCTAAAAGTAATTTTTTGAAAGGCTAATGCTATAGATCACCCTTGTAGTACATTTTTGGAGACTTGTTGGTCCTTTATTGTTGATCTTCATTCTAGGTATGAAAATGATTTCTTTTTAATTATTGACTATATTTCTACTTCAATTTGAAATTGTACAAATCTTTTAAGATTACATATTTTGTTGCAATTTGAATTGTAGACTAGTAGCCAACATTTTGTCAATTTTATGAATATAGAATGATAGGGGAATTTGTTTATACTATGTTCTTTATGATACTACAATATTTATTTAGAGAAAAATTCAGATATTTTAGAAAAAATTTATATGTAATAAATTTCTTCTCTTTTTCTTCAAGAAATCACAATGATTTCCACTCCTTGAAAAACTCTGAATCTTTTATGACTTATAGAAGACATGTGATTTCATCTCTGAAAATAAAGCTGCAAAATAGAACATAAAAAGCACAAGGTGATGAAGTGCAAAATGGAATACTAACGAGAAAGTCACTTAGCCCTATACCACTAGGCTAGTCACCATGAAAATCATCCTTTTTGTACTGTGTGAATCATCTACTTAAAAAAACCCAAGAGCACTCATTGAAGGTCAAACTACTGTGAAAGACCTCCCATTTTCACACAAAATTCCAAAGATGAACATCTACACTTCTGTGTCTTACATAGAAGGATTCTGTCATCAATTGGACACTTATGGCGACGTTACGGGGTTAAAAGTGAAAAATAACTGGCAAAATTTTTTTTATGAGAAAGTTCTCATGCATGCATCTGAATCTCCAGAGGTGCACAGATTTTGTGCATGAACAGAACTCCATATGAATGTCAATCAGACCTCGTCATTTATGTACAACAAATCTGATGATCCCTACCTGCAGATGCGATAGCAACTAACAAATCTTCGCTAAAACAGTCACTGAATCCTGCGTTAATAAATGTACCCCTCAAGCTTCTCCTAAGAAGATAGCCAACTAGTAGTTGGTCAGTATGTTCCAAGCCAATCACTGACACCAAAAAATGTGAAGCTAACTGAAGGACAAGTAATGTATCTTCAACAAAAGACCTAAAGTACAAGAGAGTAGATGATTCCTGCAATGAAAGCTATCATAAACGAACCTCATTGGGTATCCTGGAGGCAGCATATCTTTCGTTTCCTGAAGCATGACGTCAACTATCTTGAAGCACAGGTACACCGTCATTCGTTGATGTTGCACTGTTGCAGGAAGGGATGATCATACTTGACATACTTGGTCCAGTATGGCTTGAACTTTGCTATAGCGATGTCCAACCATGGTTTCATATTTCCGTTATAATGTATGACTGCGGCGTCTTCGATTTGGACCTCTTCAATGGCTGGATTGTAGCCTAGTCCAAGAACGTGCCATGACTTCTCTAGGGGTTGTGTCAGCTTATAAAACGTGATGAGACCTGGCGGCAGTGTACCGAGCTTCCATAAGGTTCTTTCCTCATTCTGCACAACCAGATCTTGAAATCAGGGAATACATGAAAACAACTTTGCACAAGTCTTGAAGTGTACCTCTAAGAAAAATGGTTATCATAACGAAACTTAGATGAATATTTACATTAACCAATTCCCGGAAACTAATCGTCAGAAATAATTGTTACGAAGGGCAAGCTAGCTCTGTAGAATATATCAAAACCTCAGTAGATTTTGCTCAGGGAAGGGCAGAATGTGGCGTACCATGCTTTGCCATCTATGATAGATGCCAGTGATATCTTTAATCTTCCACTGCTTCAAGTCAAAAATGTTCATTCCATAGGCCCAACCACAAGCATTAGGTTTGAAGTGTCTGGCGATCATAGGATTTGAGAAATTAAGATATGTATTGAACCTATGAAAGCTAGAACCGCAGGTCTCAACAGCTCCATTGACATTCCCTTTCAAGTCAACATCCCAAAGACCTGTGAGGTCCTTTTGTACAACGATATCGTCATCTAAAAAGAGAATCTTATCAAGCGTGGGGAAAACCTCTGGCAGATAGAATCGCAGGTGATTCAGCATAGACAGATACTTTGGATTCCTGTACTTCAAGTTTGATGTTCCTTCAGCTAATGTTTTATCAACGTCCGCCTTGAAATAGAAATCCTTCATGACTGCTGACTCTAGCTGCTTCAGCACTGGACAATACGAGGAATTGAGCCATTTGAAATCATCCACGTTCTGAACTTGGATGGTAGCAGCACCAGGAGGGTTGACCAAGAACCACATGCGCATGGCTCCATAATTCAACTTGTCTGTAACGACATGAAAGACATGTTTGCTGGGATCCTGCAACCAAGAAGACTCTCAGATACTGTGAAAGCTGTCCCCAGTTATTAAGACCTAACCAAGCCATGAAAACATCTCAAAATATTCCCCATTAGATAGAGAGAACAATGCAAAGTTCATTTTAACATTTAATCAATTTAATATAATGAAAAATCAACGTTGACTTAATCTTGGGTTAATCTTACCATAATAGATGCCATTGAAATAACAAGTTAAAGCCAACGACACTAACATCAAACTAACATTTAAGTTAAATCCATTACCCTAAAATTAACTTCACATTAACTCAACATGAAGAATATAAGAATCTAATCCCTATTAACATTAAGAAAATTGTCAACCTAATAGAGGGGAGCTTCGAGATGTGATAGTGGTCGCAAGTTCCAACCACATAATCAAAATGAGGCCGGTCCTACTAAGTCCAACACGGGTTCTATTGAATTTGAAAGGGAATACCTGGGCATGGGTGATGGTGGAATTAACCACAACTGCAGCTGCCAGAATGTTGTCGGAGAAAAGAGCATAGTGGAACAAGTCGGGATCCCCTAACCTATCTTCATTTGGGAACTCCCGTCTCTGTGATGGAAGCCTATGATATTCTACTGTAAGTCTCATAGAGAAGCAATGGAGACCCTTAGGGACAGTTTTAGCAGCCAATTGGCTCAAAAAAGTGCCCTGCTTTTTGAGGGCACGAGCATTGTCCTCAGCTGCTTGGACCATGGCTCTCAGCTTCTTGACCATGATGCCTCTGTCGTAATCCCTGTCACGAGCTTGAAGAAGAAGCTCACCCATAAGCTTCATTTTCTCATCAGCCCTGCAAACGGGTACATAGTAGTACCTTCTCAGTGACATGAATTGAAGGAAAGTCAAGAAACAAATGGATTTCAGTGCCAACAAAGTGACCCTCATGAGGTCTCAAACTCCACCAGGTTCCATCTATGTCAGAGATTAACCATGAACAGAATATACGCACTGCTGGCTCACCCTGTTGGCATGACATATAATATTGAACAAAGGCACTTATGCTTACCCAGGTGGGAGCTCAGTATCAGAAGTCACATCACCAAGAGTAAATATATGCTCCTTGATTCGAAGCTTCAAGTCCCTAACAAGCTCAAAGTGGCTTTGGGACTGAGCAATATATGCATACAATCGAGCCATTATCAATTGGTCCCGCATCAACCTGGCTAACGCATCCGGATTTTCATAATCAGGATCCCGTCTCCAGGCACTGTATTTGCCAGTGATGTTATTGGCTACCACTTTTGACTTTTCTATAGCTTCATTCTCCAGCTTCCTAATTTGCTCTTCATCGTAGTGTACCAGCCCAGTGAGCCTCTTCTGTTGCCTTGCTAGTCTTTCTTGCTGCAGCAGCAAAATCATTCTTAGGAGGTCGAACCTTGTATTCTACCTAGAAGTATACACAAACTTATAGGTGTAGTTGGCAACAAAAATGTTAAACTACTTCAATAAGTAACTGATAGGCGAGTGCGTATTCGCTCTTTACAGCATACCACATTCACATGCCCAATCTCAAATAATTGACAGAAAGAATAAAACAAAGAAAGCAAAATATCAGACGAAACAAAAGTGGCATTTGTAACCTACTACGACTTCCATCATTCATGGCTGAAGAAGATAAAAAGGAAGAACGCTCATACGGCAGAAAGCACAGAGGTATACTTAATGCTGAGGAATTTCTCTTATCTGGGGGAAAATCATGGATAATATCTGTCACCTTTCTTGCTAATTTGGTGGCTTCATCATCCTTGTTCGGAATGAATTGTATGATTCCATTACCTGCAACAACGTATCCTTTAGAGACAAGTGCCGAGGCAAGCATTACAAGCAGAGCAAGTTCGTGATAAACTGAATATATGTTCCATTATTTCAAAGGCGAGGAATTGATTGATGAGACTACATGATGCAATTTAAAGGCTTGAAGGGCCGCAAATGCAAGGTACCAGTTGCATCGGAAACTTCAGGGGTACGTTCTGTACTCTCAGATCCAATTTCCGCGGCCTTTGGTGATCCTGCACTACTTGTTTCCTCCTCGTAAGCTTTGACACCGAAGTTCAATTTGTCAACTTCCTCCTCTGAAACTATTTGAGAATCCTGAGGAGAACAATGAATTAGCACTGTGAAACGTGCAAAAACCACATTACATGTTCAAAAGCAGATGCACGACAACCACTCATTTTACCACTCAAAAACCACGTGTACTTCAAAAATTTCAAAAATCAGCATCTCATCGAGAATGTAAAATGAAGATGAAGAGGTCAATGCTTTGCAAGCACCTGATATCGAGACGCAAGAGTGCTTTCCTCCTGCACCCATGATGAGGACAGGTCCCTGCGTCCAACAATATTGAGATTCAATGGTCCACTGTCTTCTGAATTTGCAGACACAATGTCAAGCACCTGCGATGAAATTAAGCAAATGTAAATTTTCAAAAAGAGTTCAGCGTATCGAGCTTGTAAAGATAGCCGTTCGAAAAGGTCACAAAAAGAAAAGAAGCCGATTCTCACATGTCTGATAGGGATCGGAAAAAAAGACAAAGAAAATGAGACCAATATTCAACCAAGGAATCCAGAACTCCATAACGCTCTTTACCAGAACAACTCGAGGGGTCCCTTTTGAAATTTTAGAGACATGGCCACACGGGGCCAAAATGTGAAACGTAACACACGTCAAGCTATTTTCTAAGATCCTTTCTAGATTCCTTCCCTTTCAAGGGTCCACCAAAGGAAAGTAGAGGGAAAGTTGCAGGTATATTCGCAACTCCATTATTGTCAGCAAGGGACGTTCAAGCATGGTAAAGAATATCACGTCAAGCACAACAACGATCTGGGTCTAAAATTTACCTCTTTGGGGAACAAGGCATCTATAGCATCAAGTGCATTGTGTTTCCTCACTTCTTCTAATCTCGCCTACAATACACACCAGTCACACAAATTGTTAGAACAAACTGGAGAACATACCAACTCGTGAACAGCAGAAAATGTACCTAATGCTCACTGCCCATGAGTGAAGCTCGAAAAGTTCAGGTGACACCCACAGTATGCTCTATGATACCACCTGAGCAAAACCCATCCCAGGCTCTTCTAAAAAGACGGGTATTGCATTTTAGTGGTGAATTGATACATACCGAGTACGCTGCATGGTCGTAAGCTAGACCTGCACAGAGAGCAACCCCATCCATTACTTAGATCAAGTCCAGATAAACAAGCGCAATATCAAAAGCACGCATCAGGAACCATCTTGTAGTTTCTGATATCCCATCATCGAATCCCCAAACCATTCAACATAGTTACGTCGAATGCCCCTGCAGCTCTGCATATGCCCCACTACTGAGCCCGTAATTGCCCTCCAAGTCCTACGCAGCTGGATTGAAATCCCCAGGAACAGCAAGTGAGCTTACCTGTGGAAAACAAGTGCGTTGACCTGGATGTGATGAAAATAAGGGGAATACCAACGAAGACGAAGAGAAGCGCAAAGATCGAATGTCGGTATCCACTAGTTTTAGAGCCATTGTTGCGCGTCGGCAAGCCCGACGGAGCACTCCTTCTAAACGCCATGAAGATCTGGAACTGCGGACACGTAGCGGTGGAGATGCGATGGGTCGCTCCCCGATTCACGGATAGAGGCGCAGGGAAGTGTTTGCGTTTTAGGGTTTGTACGAGTCGAATTTGTTATTCCCTGCCGTCCCCTCTAATCGACGCGGTCGATTGTTTCTGACATTGGCTTCCGCTGGTCGTCAGCTTTTCATAGAAGTAGATCTCGCTCTATTAGGCTATGTTTCCAAGTTATAGTGAACCGAGGATGTCCTAACTAATGTGAGTGAAAGGATTTGTCGAGTTGCTACTCACATTGGCAAAGAAACCCCAAATACCGTAGGACGAAACGATTTCACTACAATCGTGCCCGAAATCCAATTCTAAAATTCAAAAACTGGTGAGCACCGACAGCTCCCTCAGCACGAACCCTAAGATGCGGAAAAGTACACAATCAAGCGAAGCGATGTATCTGAAAGGGAGATCGAACGAGAGAGGGCGATGAGTACAAATGGTGCGGCAGCGGCAGGAGGCCAGAAACTCGCAGAAGCGCTCGCGGAATTCCGGCGAGGCTGCTCCTCCTTGGGGAATTGGTTTGGACCTGTAACTTCGGAGACATCCCATTCACCAAGCACTAACCCTTCACCGTGCACTAACTGATTTCATTTCTTTGTTGCAAGAATTTGCAATTGAAGTGAACTAAGCTTCTATGCTAAGTGCAGAGTCCAGGAATGAAATTCGCTCAATCATAGGCATACTTACTAAGATAAAATAGTTCATTGTGGATAGAATTAGTAGTTTGCCCTCATGCTATGCAGTGGATTTTTTTGAATTTTTTTCCACTCAAAGACAAGACAAGCATGAGAAACAACGAGAACAATTGAAATTTTTTTTTTTTTTGACAAAGTATGAATTTGCTATGAATTTTCAAAGTGATATGCCCATCATGATCCAAAAGAGTCTTCAGACTACCTCTTAACCAACAAAAACAATATCCATAATGTTCATCTTACTCGCCTAAAGTAGTCACAATGTTTTCTAATGTGGAAGGCCTAAAAAGTCACTTCTTACAATGAATTTACATTGAAAAGTTCGAAGTTCCTAATGAAGTCACTAATCACTCCATTATTGTCATCTTGGACAAATCAAGCTAAGACATTGATTGTGGCCCAAATCTCATTTATTGAAAGAACCCATAATGGGGATAAACCTTAGGTGTTCACTATGTGGTCTTCTAGCCACAATGGATTATTCTACTATACTCAAGATACGACTTGGTTTGAACCTCTATTTGGTTTGGAACTTCAATTTTTATTTAATTTATTTTTAGTGATGTAGAAATCCATTTTTACAACAATAAATCCCTCCAAAGAAATCTCGCTTTCATTTTGTAGGAGGATTATTTAGCATAATGAAGACATTGAGTGGAAAATCTTTCATAACTTGTGATTATGTTTCTTTCCTTTGTTGTTTTCTTGTGTCTCTTTATTATCTAAATACTTCTATATTATCCAAAATTTCTTTATCACTATGTTCAAATTGTAACTACTATATTACATTATACTATCTAGCAAGATCCCATGTCATTTGCAATTTCCAAATTAGCTTTGTATTTGAATGGCGACTAGTATTTACTCTCAACAAACTACAAGTGCTTAGCTGAAGCATTTACTATGTGGTGGACTAAAGTTTGCATGCATGCCATGATGAACATTGTTAGTATTGTTAGTTGGAGTAAAAGAAATAATTATGCCTCAATTTCATGGGAGGCGTTTATGTCAAGTAATCCTCATCAAGGAGGGAATAACAAGAAATAATAAGGTTTCTTATTGGACTCCACCCTCCTCTCCACCTTGTTTTTTCTCAAGATTTCCTCCTTGACACAAACCACCCTACACATAAGTGGTACACTCATAATGAAAATTTGCATTATTCACCGAATCTTTGAACTCACTTTAGTTTTCATTTAGTTGACAATTAGTATTTATATTGGATATTAATTTTGTGTGGAGTGAACCATTCAATTGTATTTTAGTTTCTTTTGTTTAAAATTTAGTTTACAATTAGCATTCATGTTGCAATTTAGTATTGGTAACATCAATAGCGTTGTTGACATTTAATAATAGAGTATGTAATTACTGTTGCAAATACCAAATTCCATTATATAATAAAGAATTTTTTTTGAAAATGCCAAAAGTTTTGGAAAATTCTTATCTCAATTTTCATTATAGCATTGGAACAAATTTTGATAATTAATTCTATTTTATGGATCTAGGGATCCTCACCACTTGGTTACCATATTGTAGTCTAGTAGAGTAATGAAGCTAATTACATAATTCTATAGACATGAATTAAATATGAAAAATATGAATGAAATAAAGTTTTTATCCAAAAGTTTCTACTATCATCCAAAGAAGAGTGCTATTATTTCAAGATAGAGACTTCATCCATTGAGAATAGGAATAAACCTCACCAAATGTTTCTTTAAGAAAATGATGTTTCTTTTGAATGAAAAATCATTGAAAAGGTCTTAAGGTTTTGATGTTTGAATATTTTTCTATTTTGATTCTTGCACTCTTTTCATACCTTACTTCTTCATACGATTCTTTTTTTCATGTATTTTTACTAGCACTAAACATTAGAAGAGAATTGAGGGCTTCAAGAGTCTGTTGTAGGGTTGTTCCTTGCATTGTTCCCTGTGCTCTCATAAATTGGGAACCATCCTATAATGGGCTGAATTTCCAAATTTTTGAAGAAATAAAAAAAAAATTCTCCCAAAATTTCTAAAAAAACTAAAATTGAATTAAAAAAAATTAAAAATGATAATATATTCTAACATGGCCGTGTTTGTGCCACTTCATGCTTCTAATGTGGCGAGTTTCCATACATTGGGAACTCAAAATATCTTGCGGCTTCTTCATACCTTCAAATCTCTTCTAATGTGTAATCTTTAGTTCTTCAATAGAGTGATGAAGCTATTTACATCCTTGGATACAATTGAAAAATGCAAAAATATGAATGTAAACTCATTCATCCCCCAAAAGTGGTATTATTTCTCTATGAACAACATTCATGCTTGGTTAGAAATATTTCTACTTAGTTGTGACATACCATTAAACAATTGCAACTTAGGGTGCTAAACAATTAGGATGTTGCAACTTTCACAAACTATTGTGTACAATATCTTGTAAACATATTCCAAAAATCCTACTATGCCATTCAAAGAATTATGAATGATATAAAATACAATTAAATTTGATTATTATGGACACCCTATTGTACCTTTGCCTATGATGGTACAATTATCTTGCCAAAATCAAATTCCAATATATAGATATCTACTTTATAAAGTATAGTCCATGTGACACCTCGCATTGAACTCTTCATAGATCATCTTTTGTTACTTAGTAAGGGATTTTAGCATTAAAGATTTGTATAAGGATGCTTTCTACATATCTATCTAGTCAAATTCTTTAATTCATCACCAATAATTTTCAAACATTTATTGAACCAAAAAATTCACCGAAAATAAAATCTTCTAAAAATAAAATAAAATTTGCTATGCTTGATTGGGATTGATCAAGAATTGAGTGTTAATTATGAAAGGAAAAAAATGACAATTGTATTCTATATAAAACAAGTTCTTGGAATATTATAGTAACATGTCCATAACATAGTTGCTAGGTATTGTAAACAAACAATTGTGGATTCATTTGATCACAACCACTTTATTTATAAATGCATATCAAAACAATGAGTGGAGATGCCACAACAAGTAATCTTCTTGTAATTCAAAGCTTCAATCCAAGCTCACCAACCAACTACAAAAACTACAACAAATATCTACAAGGCTTTATTTTTTATTTCAAAAAACAAATCAAGGCAAGGCTTGTCTTGCTACTAGTGCCAACTATTGAGATCCACTACTTCACAATCCTTCCTTGGCTTCAACCGATAGCCTTATTCCTATCATCTAATGCAATAAACAATAAGCCAAACACCCAAAAGTTAACCTCCCTTAAAGCACGCAACCTCCCATGACCAAGGTAGTTACTAAAATGTTGGAGTTATTAGACCAAAAGATACAACCTTCATTTCTACAATGAACAATCACTTCATCTATCCGCCACTTTGGGGCCTCCATGTCCTTTGAAAATTTAATTAGTCAATGCCACCACGCGATCCCATAGCCGTTTTGCTTTCTTCTCAGTCTTGACCATCATCATATGAGGAACAAGTGTATTCTCCATTTTACGAACTTCCTCCATGAGGCTCTCAACAGATTGACCCACCTTCTTCAAACTTGCTTCCTGTGCAACTAGCATTTCACATCTTGCACCATTCAAGGGATCTACCAACCACGAACTCACATATTTCACAACTCCTTGTTTCAAAGTGTACAACATCTCTTCGCTTGCATATAAGTCTCGCTTCTCTTGTACTCGACGTTGCTCAATCTTGTTCCATTCCAATTCCATCAACATGGCCCATTGCTCAATGAAAACTTCCTCAAGGGTGACTTGAGCAGCAAGTAAGTGCTCTTGAGCTTTCAACCTAAGTAGTTCGGTTTTGGAGACCATGCTAGGATGAAGTTCTTCACGGAAAGTGCCCATTGGAGTCTCTTCCATGGACTCGAGAACCTCATCTGTTGGAATGTGATCTTCCGCATTCTTGTCTCTTGGAAGGCTTGAATTAGCAAGGTCTTTGGTCTCTTTGGCAAGGTGTTCAATCTCTTCTACTTGACACATGTCTTCATCCTCTTTTGCTAAATTTCTCTCTTCATGAGGTGATCTATTTAAATCCAAAGGAAACAACTCTCCATCCTCACCACCACTCTCATCCTCATCCTTGTCCTCACCATCACTCTCACCCTCCTCTTTGTACTCACCATCACTCTCATCTTCATCTTCATTCTCAAATTTCTCCTGAACTTCTTCCTCAATTTCTTCTTCAGAGTCATCAGTTTCCTCCTCATCCTCAATATCCTCTAGTGATTTGGTTTTGGTTTGAATACCATTTGCCAAGCCTTGGCTACTTGAATACATCTTCCTGTGTATCGAGCTCCTTGCTAATCCACTACTCCCCACAACCTCCACATCTTGGGCTTCAAGGCTATCAATCTTGGTTCTTGCCTTTTCAATTCTATTCCTCACCTTTCTATATGATTCTCTCAACTTTCCTCCAAGGGTGAATAAGCGCTTGCAACTATTACAAAAAAAACGAGGTTGGTCATACTTGTTGTTGTTGAAATACCGCATCACAACATCCTTTGATCGACACTCCAAACGAGAACATTCTCTTTGAACATTGTTCAAGATGCTTTGGGGAATCAACTTCTCCAAATCAGGTTGAGGCCGACAACTGGGTGCCATGGTGTATGTTTTTCCTAAACCTAGTAGTAAATCAATAAGACCGTTTATTGGAATACATTTAGTAAGGTAACATTTGTTGATAAAATGTGCTACCACTACACATTAATGAAATGAAACTAGTGGCACCTACACCAACTCAAAAAAGAACCATTTAAAGCTTACAAGTAATTTATCAATCTAGTATCTAGGAATGGAGAATATGGATTCTTCATATATAATGTTCATTCCTTAGAAAATATCCTATCAAATAATCTAAAAAAAAGTTGAACTTGCAAGAATCACTTACCAGCTTTTAGTGGGTTGATATTTCAAGAGTTGGCAAACGGTTGAAGTAGTTGGCTTGTTGAAAGGACAAGGAAAAGACCTAGCAAAATGAAGAAACATCCCCAAATCAATAGGACTTGAGTAGACAAGATGCTTACAATGATCAACACACAAAATTTGACCAATGACAATATAAACAAACTAGATGATGATTCATACGATTCAAAATGGATGATTGAAATCCGTCTAAAATATACTTGCCCAAGATAATACATATGCAATATATGCCTTTTGAGAAACCAACTTTTCTAGCCACAATAGGTCATTTATTTTAGGAACATGCCTACATGGAAGAGCAATAACAAAACATGAACTCTAGCACAAACTACGTCTTTTTATTCATACCACTATCAACTTGCTAGTTCCAACAATCAACAACAACCTCTACACTATCCTCACCTTGAAATGTTAAAAAAATCAACACTCAATGCAACTCTAAGCTCTTCCTAGAACAACATGGTAATGAGAGAAGTGTTGCTTCTACTTGGCTTTATAGTATTCTTTGGAAAGGATAGTCTCGTTAGTTGGATAACTAATAATGCATGCCTCGATAGTTGGAATAGTTGGATCTTGATTGCTTAGTAGTGTTGGATAGAAATGCAAGTCTCGATGGTTGGAATTATTTGATCATGTTTGCTCCATCAATTGGATGTGATAACTCAATTCTCGAGTCATCCGTATATAAAAATGGATCATTTTCTTTTATCAAGAAGAATTGTAGCTTTTGTTTTATAATCCTTGATAGAATAGTCTTAATAGATGGGTTCTAATGATGTATATTTCTTTGGTCGTGTAGTATTATGAGATAGAAATGCAAGCCCCGTTTTTTATTTGGAGTCCCATGCTAATACTATATGCTTTGTTCATGGAATGAGATCATTCAACTGAAGTGACTAGTTGTTGGGTAAATCATTTAAATATAGCATTGGTGCCACAATATGGAAATGCCAAACAACAAACAATCAATGGGTATCTTAGATTATCAATCTCTTTGTGCTTGCAATAGAAATATCAAGAAAATCCATTGAAAAGAAATTGTACAAGAGTCATTGGTGTAGAAAACTCACATTATGATTTTCCTTGACTACTAGATATTTCATTGTAAATGTTGATTATTTGAATGCAACAATGAATTTTTATATTCCTTACTAGTAGACAACAAGTAATAATTTCTGATTAGAACAACACTTTGCCATGTTGATTGTACTCCAAACAAATTAAACTTGGAATTGGATGTTACATTATTAGAATTAGAATTTGCATTTCTTCCTCCAAGTGTTTGTGAATTTGATATTTCTAAATTAGAACAATTATCTAAAGCAACTTTCTACATTAATTTGAAAATTATTGGTAATATGCCTTTAGAATTTCTCTTTGGGGTTTAACCCCTAAAGTTCCTTGACTATGTTATCACCAAAACCTCTCAAAAACTGTCATTTCTAATGCAAGTACCAAATTTTTGAAAAATATCATTTTTGGACGCATGTAACCACAAGATCTTGTAGTAAACTAGATTGAGAAGATGTGGAAAAAATTCAAAAAATTCCACCATGTAGATTGCAAGATATTAGCATTTGAAGTGACACAAATCCTTTTGGGGGCCTTGTGAAAAAACGGGCAGCTGCACTTCACAAGGTCACATTTGTATTAAAAAATGTCCAAAATGGTGGTGCTTCTTTAGATTCATTCTTCAATGCAAGGTGGCTACATGCTTGGAATTTTTTAGATCATTTGGAATTGTGCAACATATAGGAAAAAAATAGTAAGCAGAAAGTTGTAGAGAATGATCAAAATACTAAATTGTTGACAATTTATTAATGGAATTGAAAAATGCCAATGCCAATGGTTGTTATGTTGTAAAAAAGAATCTACATCTAATATTTTTATTTTTTTTCAAAAAATTATTGAAAATTGAGTTAAATAAAGGACTTCAAAGTTTATATTAGAGTAGAGAATCCATACTTGCCTACAAACTAAAACATCTCATAACTTTTGACTCATTTATCAAAATAGAATGATTCAAAGTGTTGTATATATAAATATAGAAAACCAATTTCAAATATTTATTTTTGAAAAAAATGATTTTTTCAAATCTGCCCAGACTGCCCAAGTTGAGAAACAAACCACATATTAGGCCATAACTTTTTACTCATATTTCGAAATGCCTTGAAATTTAGTGCACATGAAAGATATTCCTCATCCACTCCATCTATTTAAGTTTGGGCCAAAAATATGGAAATCTCTAGTCACTTGTACCTGCCCCCAAAAGTTATGTTGCCGAAAAACACACCTTGGTCCTTTAGGGGTTAATATGCAATTAGAAAATGAAACATATCAAAGATTGTTTGGTAGTCTACCATTGTAGATTTGTGACATTTTACAATGATGATGATTTCTTTGAAACAAGTAGATTAGAAGAGTTGCAAATGAACTTGAGCTTGAAATTAATATTCAAAGCAAACAAGCTAAGTTGATACCAAGCTTGTATTGTTGAGAATTTTAAGAGATGAATGTCAAGGATTCAAGCAAGAGCCAAAATTCCATTTTTGGATTTTAAATCAAAGAGACAAGTCTGGTTAATGGTTTGAAATTAATCAACATATAGTCTACTTTGGCAATTTCTAGCATCTAGTTTCTACTTCAATTATTTGAAAGCTTTTTGAAAACTTCTAAGAAATGACTCGTACTTTATAAAAACTTGAAGTTGAGACCCTATATGTGAACTATGATTTGGATATAGAATATTACAGAAATTTAGTAACTAACGCCCTTTTTATTGAAGTCAATTCTTGCATATTTTTAATGCATTTATAAGCTAAGGATCCACTTTTTGAGGATAAAGTGTGTATGAAAAAAATGAAACCCTATCCCGTAGAGTCCCAAGGCTTTTAAAAAAATCAAGATTCATTCAAAATTACCATTTTTATTTCAAAGAGTTTAGAAGTTTACATTTTTTTTCCATTTTTATTAATAGACTAATTTGAAACCATGTGGAAGAAACTTTAGAAACTTTCACTGTGTAGATTTCAAGATCTATTCACTTAAAGTAAAGAAAACTTGTTTTTGAGCTCCTAGCTTAGTTAGATTTTTTACTTTGATGCTTTGTAACTTCAAAGCTTTGCACTACTATAATTTAGAATTTCTAATCTTTAAAGTTGAAGAATGGAATTCAGTATTTAAGGAAACAAAATTCAAAAAGAACTTAATTTTCATTCTTAAAATTTTTTTATGTAAATATGGACCATACAAGAACAATAGAAAAACTAAATCATTAATAAGTCTAAGTTGGAATTGAAATATACTAATTCTAAAAATGAGATTGTTTCAACAAGTAAATTTTATTTTTTTGAAAGAACTTTTTATAGGAAAATTGAGTTTAAAAATGAATCATGTATCAAGATATTTTTTGAAGAAGATGCTATAAATGCTTCAAAAATAAGATCTTCCATAACTTTCTCATCACTAGTCCAAATGGAATAATTGTATGTAGGAAAATGTTATTCCTATGAATGAGAAACAAAATTTCAAAGAATGTATTTTGAATTTTTGTGATTAATTTTGTATTGCCCAATGATTTTCTTTTTGAGCTAATGGGAGAAATTTTGCTCTAAGGCATTGATTAAAATAAAAATTGTATTTCACCTAAAGCTAATTAACATCTATTCCTATTTTCAAAAGAAATTTTAAAAAATCATGGCAAAAATGAAGATCCTAGTAGCCTGCCCAAACCTTCAAAGTGTTTCTTGAAGGGACACTTGAGACTTTAGGGGACTAAAGTCACATAACTAAATTTAAAGTCACAAACAATTTGACATGCATCCTTTTGTTCTTCATTTTGTTTTCTATGAATAAAATCTCTAGCCATCTAAATTCTCTTTCTTCATTCAAGATGACTATTTGAAGTTTCTCCTATTAAGTTAGATCATCTTCTTTTGCCATAGTATAATTTTAGAATTTAAATTATTTTTATATTTTTATAAATTTAGTAGTTTACAAACTAAAATTTTAAAGAGAATTAAATAAGTTGTTATTTCCAAAAATTTATGATTTTTTGAATTTACCAAAATAAAATAATATAAAATTTTAAAACATATAGGTAACAAAATATAAGCTTCAAAAACATAACTTTTCATATTTATAGCTTTGGAGTATCTAAGATTTTGACAATTTTAACATTTCAAGGTTCCCATATCTTTAATTTGTTGTTATTTGCAACATGGAGAGAAGTAGAGCCTAAATTTGACATTAGGAAAATTCTAAGGTCTTAACAAGGCTACAAGTTATGCACCCTTGTATTGCAATTATGGAAAAAAATATTTTATTTTTATTCTTATAAATTTCGAATTTGACGTGGAACTATTAGTGCCACATAAGCACCACACTAGATTGACTATTTGTTTAATTTTTCAAATATTTTTTTCCCCAAAAAATAATTTTTTATTTTTTCTATATTTACACCGTAGGGGGCCGAAATCTAAAACTCATAGCCTTCACTTGACTTCAAAATTTTCCTAATAATTAATGCTATGATGTTTCGCACTTCCATTTATACCTATAGTGAAAATTTTCAAATCTTTTATAAATCTTTTATATTTTTAACGTCTTTGCTTATTCTTAAAAGACTATGATAGTTTCAAATATTTATCAAAAAATTGAAAATATTAAGAATAATAGAAGACATATAAAAATATAAATATTCAATGATTCATACAAAAATAATAAAAATAATTTTTACATCAAGACAAAATTGACATAGTGGTTATCTACTGAATTTTTTTGGAGTTGAAGCTACATTGCTATACCTATTTGTTGGGTTCATCTTGAACCCTAAAAAAATGTGTGTATGACTAGTTTTATAAATTTCAAGAAACTCTCTATATGCAACATTATTTGAATGAAATTTTTTCATTTGTAATTCTCAAAGATAAAATTATATATCTTCTAGAAGTCATAAGAATTCCAAGTTCTTTTGAGAGAATTTGAAATTTCTATAAAATTTGAATTAAAAAAATCATTTCAGATACAAAATACACTAAAAAAATACAAAATTTTCTCCATAAATTGTACACTATTTTACAAAACATTGCAATGCAAATCAATATGCAAGTCATTCTAAAATTGAAAGTCAACACTCCATTGTTGTAGCTCAAAGGTTCAAATTTCAATTTTAAAATATAAAATTTAAGAATTCTTTAAATTTTGAAGTTGGAGTAGAAACTAGACTTAATAAATTTATTTTTCTTATTTAGAACTTTTGAATTTTACAATATTAATTATTATGGATAAAATTTAGATCAAGAAAAAATAGCAAAAATTTTCTAAATACATTACATAAAGATATGTAGATTTGACATTTTCTTACGTAGGAAAGTAAAAAATACCTCCATTGAAAAAAAATTGGATGAAAAAATATTTATTTCCATCCTTTGGGTTTCCCTAAATTGGTATCATATGATTTAAAATATCAAATTCAATTTTTATTTTTTGAATGTATTTGCAACAAATAGTCCATGTTAAAATTTTTTAATTGAGGTATTCTTGTTTTTTATAGAAGGGATCCAAAAAATAATTTATAGAAAGGCTAATGCCAAAGATCACCTTGTAGTACATTTTTGGACTACACCAAATTACTTCAACAACAAGACACTCAATGTTTCTAAATGCAAATTGTTGTATGAGCTCTTCAATCACCCAACTATAAAGGAATATTTGACTTAGGGCATATTAGACATAGAAAACTACTTCTACAAATGTTTCTAATTGACCAAAATTTCAATAACTCTTACATTCAACTTATACAAAATTCAACACTCCATACTCATACTTAGAAATCCATTCATACAATCATTTCTTACATATATTCAAACATCTCCAACACTAAGGTACCCCAAGTTGCTTTTGCTTTGATACATTTATTTACATTCACCCCCCTTATATATTGGTCTCCTTAATTCCAACTCTTTTCAATTCATAGATATTACTAGAAGAAATTTGTGTTATTTTAACTTCTTTATTTTGTCAAATTTAACACAAGGAGTTAAATTTTGTCAATTAGAAACATTTGTAGAAGTAGTTTCAACATTATTTTAGTCATAGTTCTATCAATTTGTGTTATTTCCAACACCATTGTGTTAACTTTGACAAAATAAAGAAGCGAAAATAACACAAATGTCTTGTAGTGTATGTACCTTAATTAATCATATAAAGATACAAAACAACAAAATTCTACAACCACATCAAAGCAACCTTAAATCTAACATAGTATACTACCAATCCAGCACAAACATATCTAAATTCTAGCATTTTCTTTGCACAAGCAATGATACATCCTTACATCACATCTCAATACACTTGATTGGGTGATTGCAAAAAACACTTGTCCTATTTCTTGTCTTCTTGTCATTGAAGTAGTAAGTAGTTTTGTGCTCATAACTTCGACATTGTTAGTCCATTTGGCGTGAAATTTGAATGAAAGTTAGATGTAGCAACTGTAGACATTTTGTAATTTTTTTCAAATATTTTCAAATAATTTTACGATTTTTAACTTGCCCCTATTTGGATGTCTATTTTGGCCATTGAGGGGGGGGGGGGATACTATTTTCGACCCATCAATACAAATTGGAAGCCACAAATTGGATATGTTGGAGGTGTATTATCTTTTCAAGGACTGACAAAGAGTTTTTGTGAAAATAGAAACATGTCAGATGGGCACATGGAGTCGAAGTGACCTTCTTTTGCACGAAGGCTACAAAAGGGAATAAATTTCCTACATTAATTTTTTGGTGCAATGTGAGCGCAACTTTTCCTAGCAAAATGTCTTTTTTTATGGAATTTTTTTGAATTATTAAAAATGAAAAGGTCCATGGACCATTAGACCCTTTTTTTTGCTATTTTCTGTTGCCAGTGGCTTTTATAGTACTCCTTAGTAGTCTGTAGTATTGCATAGTATTGAATGAACGGTTTAGATTGGCAAGTGCCCTAAATTGACGATTTAGATTTGCAAGAGCATTACTAACACTCAAAATAGTTCTATGTAGTATTACCTATCCGACAACCAAAAACTGCATTTTTGACCCAAAAACATGAAGTGTTTCTTGCAATCACCCGACTTTACTAAATTCATTCAAATCCACAAAAGCATTGATCTTATAGTAACTACTATCCTCTCTCATCAATTCAAACTCCCTCTCAAAATATAAACAATATGTCTAAAATTGAGCACCGCTACACTCCTCCTTCACCACAAAACATATACGCCAATAAAATCAACTCCAACTTTAGTTCTATAATTTAAATCTCTTTGCCACATCCTTCCCCTTACACAAACATAGAAGTACAACCCCCACCTTCCACACAACAATCTAACCTCTTGTACAAACCACACTTTGCAACTCGCGATATGTCTTTTTGCCAAGTCATACACAAACTTTCACACTCAAATAGCATGAGGAGGATCCTTAATCTTCAAGGGGAGGTTCATCCAATGAAGTTTTGCATATCCCCATTGTCTTTATTTGTGCTCTTATTAGTTGAATGTGACAAAACTTGTGGACGTAAATAATTAATTTAATCACTTTGTCTAAAATAGAGGCATAAATTGTCAAATTGTCCAATATCTAACTTCTAGGGTGTAGTATAATTTCCAATCAAGGGCTAGAACAATTTTCCAACTAAAGCTTGGAATGTGTGTTTTTGGTCATTTTCAAGGTTGGCACTAATAAGGTTATGACACATGTCCCAAAGTAGTGAGCAAGAAAATAGGAAGTATTGAGCAAAAAAGTAGTTCTTCAATGATCGGAATTGGAAGAGTCTAGACATTGGCTATGGGTCATGAGTACTTTTTGGATCCCAAAATTCATAGTCATTTCAATTTGGGGAATAAAAATCTGAAAACTTTGCAATCCCCATATTTCCTATCTTCCTATATGGGAAAAATTTCCACCACCTCTAACTAGAATCACTGCACACAATTTGCTCCAAAATTGCTTAAATTATCCGCTATTGGTGCCTCAAACTTAAATGGTGTAAATCATTTGAAGAAATTGGAGGCATATCAACTTTTTCTTCGTGGAACCAAAGATTTTGTCACCTTACAAAAGTGAAGAATTTGATTACAAAAGCTCTCCATACTAGAAAGCTTTCCTAGGACTTAGAGATTTTTTTAATCTCCAAAATGACAAGTTGCTCTCAAACGGATCTCTCCTTGTCAAGTCATATTCCATATTTATATCCTTGAGATATACATAGTAATTTGTCAACTCCATGAATGCATGAATGTAGTCATCAATTGTTATGACAAACAAGTCTGACCCATAATTGTCCGAGATGTATAGCCATTTGTTCTAAATGGTCTCAACAAGGTTGTATGATGGCATCTCTATCAATTCTTCTAAGTTGAGGCCCTATAGCACATGAAATTTAACACAAAGTTGGAGTACATCACACAATAATTTGAACAACCAAGACAAGTAGTTGTAGTACAACATAAAAACTATCAGATCCCATTGAAGTATTTATGACAAAGTCATGGCAAAGCCAAATTAGTGTGGGGTAAAACTTTTTGAAGTAGGCTACAATGGGTAACTTGTCAACAAGAAAGCCGTCAATGCCACTTAAACCTTTTAGATATCTACTATAGAATTGAGGTAGAGGACATTCTAGTTCACTTTTTTTTAATTGTTTGTATCATATATAGATAAGAGCTACAAATGATAGGCATATTATGCAAAAGATTGACATCTCCTATCATTGTGACTAGCTAATCTTTTGCAAGTGCATTTCCAAATGAAAGATTGATTTTCAAAAATGATGAAGGGAAGGTTGTATCATATGCATGAATCTAGTCCACTATTTGTATCTAAAATGCGAGAACACTAGCCAATTGTCTAGCTCCTAAATGCCCTCTTCAGATGTTGTTCTTGATAAAGCCACCATGCCTTTAGTATTGTCAAGTATATAGTTTGAGCATCATCTATAGTTGTAGCATCCTTGTACTACTTGCATAGTATTTTATACTTGATTAATCAAATTGTATATTGGTTTAGTGATGTGATCCAATATAGAAGACAAATATATTTGTTTACAATCCACGATATTGACTTTGGTGTCACTAGAGCTATAGCTGATTCGTATTGTGTTCCAGTGGCTATAGCCCTATCTATTACATATGAACTCAAAACAAGAAGAAGAGTGCTTCAGACAAGAATTTCAACGAAGGCACAAGGTTGTAATGTAATCTTACTACAAATATAAGATGTATTCAAGAGAGTAGAAGTACATAGTATAAGACTTTGGATGAAGGACTAAGGCATGACATTAAATGCTATGAACTAGGACATTGCAATGAGTTGTTGAGGCTAAAGGATCTCTCATCTTGACTCCTATATATACTCAAGGATACTAAGCTTATTTGTCAAGCTTGGAAGGTGCTTCAAAGCTTCTATGATCTTCCACGAGCTTGAAAGTTGTTTGAGCTGTTTCCACCAGAGGACAAGCTTCTTGAGAAGCTTTCATAGTCTTTTTATATCCGTGATACTATGAACCATCCCTTTAGCCATGAATCTACACTTGAGTATCTTCACTTATCATGTCACAACTTTGTAAAAGTAAGTGGTCTACCTTTTAACTTTTTTGACATAGTCAAACATCAAGCATCTACTCTCCAAGTCTCCACTAGATTGCATTTGGCATACAAGGTCCACACTACTTACAAAACCTTCTTCAAACATCTTGAAGAGGAATCATTTTTTGCACATTCTTTTAGAAATATATTGTTTTGAATAAAAGATTACTTAATCTATGAATTCCTTCAATTCTATAATGTTATCAATATATTCTCCTCTTCATACATTCTCGAAGGAGGCAATAATATTTTTAATGTTTGGAGAACTCATTATACTATACTTATCTATAATTCAACATAGTCATATTGTGAGCCACCACATTGGCTTACAATATAGACTTTGGAAAATTATGGAAATTTGTACAAAATGATGAATTAGAATTTATTAGTAGGAAAAAAAATAATCCATTACCATATATTAATGAGCTTTCCAATAAGTAGCTATAGGAATTTTAGGACAATAATGTGAAATTTAGCAAATTTAATTATGAGAGAACAATAAAGAAATTCTAGGAAAAAATTAGGATTTTAAAATGAAAAATACATCAAATAATAAATGGAAAATTAAGGAAATTAGGTCAAGGGTGAAATTGATAGAAATGGGAAACAAAATACTACGAATATAAATTTGCATTAGAAACAAACCAAAAATCAAAAATCAAAATACAAAATATACAAAACTAATTAGTAGAGTTAAAAAAAATCCTAAGATAGGAACATAGTGGTTTGACATTCTAAAGTAGGAAAAAAAACCCATAGTTTTGTGTGGGTTATAATAAATTAGAGGCCTAAGAGATGAAATTAATGGATGAAGTTAGGAAGCTAGAGGGGTTTAGAGTAGGAAATCAGGATTCTCTTCTCTCTCTCTTGCTTGTTCCATCTATGTATGCATGTGTTCTTAGAGTTTTTGATGAGGAGGAATCTTTTTGAGGTTTGAGAGGTTTGAAGATTGAATTAGAATTATGAGTTCAACAATTTGTTGGATAGGTTCCCACATTTTCTTGGGAAGAAATTAGGAGAAATGAGTAGAGTAGATCTTTGGATGAAAATGGGGAATCTCTCTCTCTCTAGACACTTGGCATTAGGCCGAATTCCCATATAAGAAATATTAGAGTAGGAAGATAGTTAGTTGTTGAAAATTAGAGAAGCTATAGGTCTTATTGTAAGTTTAAAAGAAAGATTAAGTTTGCCCTATATGGAGCAAGAACAAAGATAAGGTGATTGCTTTAGTGAAAGATAATTGTCTACCAAGTGCAACCAAGACTACCAACTTCGAAGAACAATATTCAAATGACGTACCATATAAAGAAAGGAGCTCAATTTTTTGGTAGTTGTAGGCTTTTAAGTAAGCTTTCCAAAAGGCCTAGATGCACTAGTAGGCAAGCAATAATGAGGACATGGCAACCATTCTACTATGTGGGGATTGATTGCCTTCTTGGTTGTGGTTGAATGTATTGCCCAACTTGGGAAAGCATCTTTTTGTGATGAATTGAAGGCTTAAGGCATATTTTGTATGGTCCTTAACTCCTAAAGTCCCAATGTCCCTACGGGGGACAAAATGGATTTGGGTAGGTTCCTATAAGCTCAATTTTTAGTGAATTTTTTTGAAACTTTCTCGTAAGATAGAAAAACTAATTAGCTTTCTAGTAATATAATTTTTATTCCAATTGGTGCTCGGGAGCAAAAGTTATGCCACAATAACCTCAAAATGGGGGAGAGCGGTCAACAAAAAAAATTGTAAAAAATTGAAATATATTTTTTAATTATTTTATTCTCATAGATTATATTTTTTTCTAAATGGGAACCTTTGGTTCATCCCATTCAGATTAGTAATGTAAAAGATATAGAGTTTTTTGTTTTGTGGGCAATTGGAGCATCTTCAAAAAAAAAACTTTTTCTTTTACTTTGAATGCTAATATCTTTCAATCCATATGGTCAAACGTCATGAAATTTTCACTACACGATCCAAGAAAAGTTTTGTACAAGATCCTATGGTTAGATTCTTAAAAAATTATTTTTTTCTGATTCCTTAGATGAATGCAATAGAAGTAGCAGTTTTGAGTGGTTTTTGACAGAAAAATGGCCTTGGGACTTTAGGGGTTAAGTGTCTATAGACACTATTGTGAATTGATTTCTTGGTTTATGTGATGTATGTGATATATATTTGTAAGTTCACTTGTTTCATGCATTGGTTGTGAGATTAGGTAGTTTGTGATCTTCTTTGCATAGTCTATAGGGCAATGTCTAAATTTTGGAAAATTGTAGTGCTAGCTAGGAAATCCATTGCTTCGAGTAACTAGGTCATCCACACTCTCTACTAGACTCTTCTAGAGGATATTGATGGCAATCATAGTTAGAAATCTTCATAGATATATCTTTTAATTTAGCTAAGGCTTACTACCTTTATCAAGTCAAAACTACCTAGAAACTATTTGCTAGCCTGTATGATCATGATTTTAAAATTAGTGGTTGATAGGGTTTCGGCCACTTCCTCACCAATAATGAATGTCATACTCTTGATTATTTCCATACAAATTAAACACCTTCACAAATTGGATGAGCATGATACCCAAAATATATTCACATTCTTAGTAATCCTTAACAACTTTATATATAATACATCTTACAATCACAATTAACAAGAGTTGAATTGGTGGGAGGACTTCTTACATCAAGGTACAATACTATTTTTCCTTCCCATAAGATCTCATTATGTTTGTTAGTTCTAACAAATGTCTTACAATCCTTGTAACCCCTAACTTGGAGGACTGCAATGTTTGTGAACCTAAAATTAATTCAAAATACTTGTATTGAAAGCAAGGCTTAAACCTTCATCTATATTTATTCAATAACAATTCCAACCATAGGACCTTTTAGTTTACTTGTTAGAGTACACCCTCCTACATTCCAAAATAAGAATCCTTACCAATTGTAAAATCAGGACGCTTGAATTTTTTTTTAAAGTCTTTTCAACTCTTTCTAAATGGACCCTCCTACATTCCAAAATAAGAATCCTTACCAATTGTAAGATCACAATGCTTGAATTTTTTTTAAAGTCTTTTCAACTCTTTTCAAATGGTTAAATTTCATCTTTCAAACTTTTTATCCAAAAAATGTATACATCCTACAACTTGCATCTCTCCATAATATGTTGAAAAAATCAGTTAGGAACACATATTTAAAAATGGAATTTTTTTAATATTCATGTTTGAAAAAAATAGTAATTAGGAAGAGGTAAAGTAAGAATAGAAACATGAAATTCTTAAGAATTTAGTAATGTAGAATTGAAATTTTTCTAAAAATATTTGGATAGAGATTCTATGGTTGTCTTCAAACTAAGACTCTTCATAACTTTCATTTTGTTAATCAAAATACAATGATTGAAAGCTTGATTTGACATTGAAAAGAAAAGAATAATTCAATTTTGCTATATTTATACAATGAAGTGAATCAAAGCTTTACATATAAGTTAGGATGGTTAGCATTTATACTAAAAATCCTATGAAAAAATTATGAAATCAATAGAGCTTGCCCAAGTTCTCAAAACATCAAAAGTAGTCTCCTTAGTCTTTTAGGGGTTAAAATATTTCTAAAAGTGTTTACAAGTGTATAAGGAGGTCAACACTATACAAAGCCAATGTACAAATTTAAAACAATGAACAAACTTGCAAGTAGACAAATTTCTCATGCAATGTGAACTTGTCTGCATAATGTCATTTTATAATCCAACATACAAGATTTCTCTCAAATGTTTTTTTTCACATCAAAAAAAATTTGAAAAATAATTGAGGAAGAAGAAAATTTTCAATAGAGTTAGAACTTTTTGCAATATAACTAGCACCATATGCATGAATTTGAGTTTTGAATTCTACTTCTAATATTAATTTAAAAAAAATTCTTGATAAGATTGAAAGTTTTGTTCAAGTACAAATATTACAAAATTCTTAAGTATGGAGAACTGAAATATTTTGGAAGCAACTAGCAAGAAAATTCTTGAATTTTTGAATTGTATTGAGCGATATATTACCCATTTATTGTAATATTTATTTTCTATTATTTATTACTCACTTCTAAATTCCCAATAACATAGATTAACTTTGAGGATTAAAAAGGATGTTGAGGATTAAAAATATTCTTTGAATGGTCAAAGAGTTCTTTTTTCCACATTGAAAATAATTTTTTTGTGTACAACTTTGTTAATGCCATACGGTATTTACTTCATGGAGTTAAGTTCAAGTCATAATATTTATGTTGGTTGGTTTTTATTTTTTGGGGGGTATTTGATTGGGTCTATCCGCATTATGTGTTTTTTTAGTAATTGAGCTTTTTTCCATCAAAACTTGGTTTTATCATTCAAAAAGATTTCTTTTGCTTTTGAGCAAAACAAATAGAAGGAAACTTATAAAGTTTAGTTTCTACTTTGCTTGAAAATTTCAGAAATTCCTTGAGAATGAGCAATTTATTGAAGTTTCAAGTTGAGGACTTATAACCATAATTTTAAACAAAGAGTGACAAAAAAAAATTCCTTGTATTATACCCCATAGAGTTTTATATTACACTATACTTCTAAGGTAGACATATCCGTTCCCACCCCTTTAAGAATTTCTCTTTCACATACCAATGGTGCACATGTTTTCTTCAAATGTATTATTAATATTGGTGCTTGAGGACAGAATTGGGTGTATGGGTGGGAATGGGTATGTCTATTTTATTCTGAATTTTTCAGATTTTCTAAGCAAATTTTGTAAATGATTAGAATATTTTATTCTTCACTTTTTTTTAAAACATTCATGAAAATTTGATATTTTCACCAAAAATTCTGAAAATTTTAGGACATACATCATACATGTAACTTTATCTCTGAAAAATAATTAATTTTCTTGTCTTTATAAATAAAGACAAAACTGGAGGATACAAAGTGTAGAATTTTGAGGTTTGATAGTTATGGTCTCAATTGAAACTTTAATTTTGACTGACCATAAAAAAATTCTAATGCTAAAGATAGACTGAATTGCATTTTCGTTGAATTTTGAAGTAAATTCTGGAGATTCCATGTGGAACCGTCGTCTTCAACCTCTCGTAAGAGCCCACACCAAAGCCGTTTGCAGGCGCAGAGCTTTCATTAACGGTGAATTGCTGCAGCGCACAGATGGCTATGTCGATGCTTAGGGTTTGCACCAATTGGGGTCTCTCCACCTCGCTGCGGCAGCCATTGCATGATTCTACTTCAATCGGCCATGGCGTAGCTTGGAAGTCTCGGAGGAATTTTGTCAGGAGGCTTTGTGTCCAGAATTTGAGCGTGCAGGATGAAGGCAATGCCGTCGAGGCTCTGGCCATGGACCTTGCATTGAAAGTAAATTATTAATTTCCGAGGTCTGCACATTTTGGATTTTCAAAAGAAGTAGAATTGTGTCGCAATGGACAGTAGACTTGAGGTTAAGTAATTGATCGCATAAGAGACTGACGAATTCTGTCTCTATGATTGTAGATGATAATTGAGTTTCTATGTTATAATTTCGTTTTGGTTCTGGATCTCCTGTTAGACATCACTTACAAGCCAATTTCAGCCTCTGAAGGATTAGGTAGCAAACATCTCCCGCTGTTGAGTTACATTGTTTCGACTCTTGTTGGAATTGAAAGGTTGTCCTTGACTTAGCACGTGTGAAATGAATCCGGATAATTTACCAAAGGTTTTGTCTAGTATTTAGTATTTTAGCTTGATTATCCTTGTACTCTCAATTGACGCGCACGAATTGTGTAATTCAGCCGTTGACATTTGATGCATTTGGGTTTTTTTAGTACTAATCTGGTGCTTTAACTTAAAATGTCTTTCTGGATTTTGATTCAAGAATCTTAACCTTCGTAATTTCTAGAAAATTAGCCTTGATAATACGCAATCCACAGTGCCTTTAGTAACTGGATGGCTTGCAGGCAGGTGCAATGATCAAGGAGAAATCTGGACTCGCATTGCAGGTTTGAGATTATATGAGACCTCTAATGTGTTTCCTTTTGTTCTAACTCCTCAATAGTTTAAGAATTATAAGACTTTATGTTTTACACAGTATTAAGTTGCATTTAAATGAGATAAGCAGCTAGATTGATGTATCTGCAAAGCAGTTTTGACAATTGAAAGATTTCGAATGTGATCACCTGTTATTAGCTAGGAAAATAGGAGTATATAAGTAATCATTTCGTATGGACGGGAAACCTGCGAGTAAGAGAGACGGAGGGAGGTGGCTTTGGTGCAGGCCAGGCTGAGTTGCAGACGATTTATGTGTGGAATGTATATTGTGGGACGGCTTTCCTTCTCGCTTTGTTGCTGACAGGTTGACACTAAAGAGTCACGATTTGATCTTGTGACTGAAGTTGACAAGGCGTGCGAGGACTTCTTGCGATCTCAAGTGCAGGTACGAAGCATGCAAGAGTATTTAGAACCACTTTGTTGTTGCCGTTTCGTCATTTAAATGTCGAGGTACTCAAATCATCTTTGTTCTTTGAATGAACTCTGGACTTCGGGCTCGCATTGTAGAAAGCTTAAGAACAATAGTATAGATGCCACCTATTCATATTCTAGATCTCATTGTCGAGCTCATCGCTAGATATATCCTATTTCACATAGTTTTCTTATGGTTGTATTGATGAGAACCAAAGTGAGTAGCTCCTTGGTCAGGTTTCTTGCTTCGATACTATAAGTTGTTGGCATAATTTTGGTGAAGCGAACTATGTGAGGTTGGTGCAGGAGAAGTTTCCAAATCATTTCTACTTAGGGGAGGAAACCGCTACAGAAACGGAGCTTGAAAGGCTTAGGAGCGGTTTGAAAGATTCTGAATGGACATGGATTGTGGATCCCATCGATGGCACTCTTAACTTCGTGAGCTATCACGTTCTTTCTAGTGCTTAAGTATTTCCCTATATTGTTGGCATTGTAGAGATTCTCTGTGAAATTTCATCCGACTTGAAATTCATTAGTTCTTAGTGATAGAAACTGTCTAGGCGTGATAGATTGCGTTTGATTGATCTTGAAAGGATAGTGAAAAATCGCTTCTGATTTTAAATTGGTGCTGCTAGAGTTATTACAGGCATTTTCTGGTGCCAAATCTATGGAGACAGTCTTGGTTCTTCCGAATCAACCTTTGCACAAAGTTTTGGAAAAGAATATTTATTTGCCGTTCCTTTGAGTGGAGATTTGCGTATCGCTCACATTCGTTAGCTTAGCTTTTATACTTTAGACTAATCTGGCGATTTGGGCAGGTTGCCGGCATGCCATTGTCAGTTGTTTCGATTGGAGTTGCTCTTGGTCTGAACATGGAGATAGGAGTTGTCTACAATCCCTTCAATAACGAGCTGTTTCATGCAAGAAGAGGTCAAGGTATTTGCACAATTGCTATGCTCATGAACGGAGGCTAACGGAGACTTTGAAGTTCACTGTCACGATGTGTTTATAGCCCTGCATGCCTGTCGGAATTCGAGAGATTATTCTTTGCTTGCTCACATGTCGGCATCACCGCATAGGACCTTGCATACTTCATCAGGAGTCCATCTGTTGTCGGTTCACTGCAAATGCCAAATGTAGAAGATACTCACTTTTTTTCTCTGTAGTTCTTAATCAACGAACGTTTTTTTTCCATATTAACTTGTCAGATGTTTACAGGGGCTTATTTGAATGGCACTCCTATAAAAGTTTTGTCTCATGACACGGAATTGGAGGATTCGACGGTATCTGTGGGATTCCCCTCGAAGGTATCTGTTCTGAATTTCTTTATCTTTAATTTTTCTTTCGAATCCCAATATGTGATCACACTAAGCCAATTTTGCTATATTTAACTTTCCCGGTCTCTGTCTCTGTCAATCTCGTGGAATGTATATGCTCTCATTGTCAAGATAAATTTATGAGGATGTATGAATTCTAATCTAGCTTAGGACCCATTTGATGAGCTTCCGTTGATGTTTTCTTTCTAACAGCCTGAATGGCGGTTACGGATGCTGGAGGCCATCGGGAAAGTGGCTCCAAGCGCACGCTCGGTTCGTGCATTGGGAACAGCCGTGTGTATTTCATCCCACCCCTCCCTTTGAATTGCATTCCAACTTACTGTGTCTCACTGAACTCTCCTAAATATGGAATTTTAGGGGAGAATTAAGAAAGTGAAGGATGTTGTGGCTTATTTTATGAGAATCTTGCTTGCTTTCACCAAACCGTTCTGTTGTCCGGAGGATCTCGGATCAAACGATTAAATGAATTTTCTGGACTACTAATTTTTTGCTGCTTCCCCAGTTAGGTTAATCAGTACTGCGGGCACTTCATTGATTCCCGGCAACTTGTTATTGTGCTAAATAGTGATTATTTGGATCTTTTAGGCACTGCATATGAGCTATGTTGGAGCTGGTCGGATTAGTTGCTTCTTTGAGCATAATCTTAAGGTTATTCCAGTACCTTTTGTTGCTTGAACTTTAATAAATGGAATTGTGTGGTCTGCGAATCAGTCAACTAAAGTTTTGGTTGGGTGTCCATTCTGCTTTTCATTGATGTTCATCTAATGCCCGCTGTATCCTTCTAGGAATTGGTGTACAGAGTCTGGTAGTGACTGTTTCGAAAAAGCTGTATTCGAACTCATTATTTTTTAGTGCCACACACAGCTCCATGGATGACTTAGGCTCATTGACACTCCAGTTGCTGTCAGTGAGTAGGTGCTGATGTTACTTGTTGCATGTCTTGTGTAGCCTTGGGATGTCGCAGCTGCAAGACTGATCGTTGAGGTAAGTCATGTTTTTAGTTTCTTGTTTGTGATTGGTCAAATATCTGTCTTGCTGATTCAAACGCATTTTTGTCCTCTGAGCTGAGTGGTTTTCACTCTGTAGGAAGCCGGAGGCAAAGTGACGGACATGAATGGAAAGTTCTTGCCTCTGACTGCGGGCTCTATTCTTGCATCTAACGGGGGCATTCTTCACGACCGTATTATCCAGCTCGTCTCTGATTAATATTCACAAGATTCTTAGATTCCTAGGACTTTTTTGGTCTATTCAATATTGATGGATCTAGCTACCGTAAGAACAAGGCACAGCTTAGAGCCGTCACCTTAGAGCCATCAGTTATGATGTTGTATTCAGATTCTGCCTAAGCTTTTCTGGGTAGAAATCGCTTGATTTGGAATTCACTGTTCTGAACACTTTCAGGCTGTTTCAGCTACTGACTTTGGGAGGACTTCCACACAATTAAACTGAAGATAGTGGTTCAATGAGAACTCTGAATATATATATAATGTAGATGTTTTGGGGGTCTAATTGACCACACTTCGTGATGAATTTTTCATATTTCTCTGAAGCAGCATGACCGTGGGACTAGGGTTTGGCAGGATTACCTAGGCTGTGAAATCTTTACAAGTATTTTATTGATTGGTCAAAGCAATTGTTATGTAGAAAGCAGGTTTCTAAATTTCGTCAGTATCGAGCTCTTTACAGTAGCGGAGATGCAGTGGACCGTGCAGTGCTCAGCTGATTGTCATCTCAGATGTCCATCACTCCAATGGCGAGGAGCGTGGCTCTCAAGACTGGAAGTGCGAGATACACAAGCACCAAATCTAATCCAATTTTTCACATTGAAGGCGATCCCACGGTATATATCATGACATTTCCATCATCCCCTGCTGCAACAAGGCGGTCTGGACCAGCAAGAGATATGCACCTCACTGCGCCTTTGGAATCAGCTCCCAATCCGTACAAGCATTGGCCGGTGATGAGCTCATGCACCAACACGGATCCATCTCCACTGCCGCTCCACGCCAACGGCCCAGCAACATACAAACTGTAGATGAAGTCGCGGTGACTGGAGATTGTGTGTAGGATCTTATATCCACAGCGTGGCTCCAATACCTTGATCAAGTTGTCAGCACCAGCTGTGACAACAATGGGCCCGCCTCCACAGGCAGTGTAAGACACACCGATATTGCTTACAGCACCTTTTCCCACTGCATTTCGATGCAGTACGGCTGAGTGGACTGGCCCTCGCGTGCGGAAATCCCAAGCTTGGAGAATTCCATCTTGACCTCCTGTCATGTACATTTCTCGACATTCCTCCCAAGTTTTGTTTTTGGTGTCCTCAAGGCATTCAACAGCAGTCACATGGCCCTCGTGAGCATTGCTGACATGCAGAAAGGGCGTGGCGCGTGCTGTGTCCCAGAGAATGATATCGCCATCCCGGGAGCCGCTCACAATGGCGCCCTGAGAGCTCAGGCAGAATCCAAGTACTGGACCTTTGTGGCCTCTTAGGCAGGCTGCTGCTTTCGTCTGCAACCGGTTGACATTCCACAACATCAAAGTCTTGTCATAGCTCGCACTTACAGCAAGTGAGCCATCTGCCCCCGCTTTCACTGCCGATATTGATGCCATGTGGCCTTTGAGGTCAACTGCACGCACTCCTTTTTTGTCCCAGAGACACAGTTTCCCATCCATGCCTCCACTGAGGATCCGACCATCTTGTAGGTACTCGCAGCATGTAACCCACTCGGTGTGGCCATACTGTTTTCCATAGAGTGCTCGCACAAAAGTACATTTCTGACAATCCACGATGTACAGTGCGTGGTCGGATGAGCCTATGCATGCCTCACTGCCATTCATGCTCATACACAAGCTTGGTCGGTCGGAAACATTCACAAGCTGACCTTCAGTGCTGGAAGGGCCTTGCATCCATTCCTGCATCAAATAATCTTGAGGTGGGGGGCATCCTCGAACTTCAGGATGAGGCTGTGGTGGAGTCAGTTTTGGTACTTCTTTTGGCTGTGCTTCTTCTGCAGGTCGCGGTGATGATGACTCTCCGACTATGATGTGCAAATCCGCTTTGGATTGCCCCTTGTGGCGCGATGTCGGTGGATCTGCGTTTGCTTCAAATCCAGTTTCTCAAACTTTGACAGATTACGCAAGTTAAAATGATACAAGTCAGGGGCATAAATCTCATATAATCATCTATTACACTAGCAAGGTACAGGGCAGCATCTGCATCCTTTTGAAATCAAGGGTATTTACAGTTCAGAGAGCTGGATCAAATTTTTGAGAGGTTATGACTTCACCTGATGCACCATGTGCCTGCTTATGCACAGCATTGTTTTCTTTGCGGTCGCTGCTCGGCACTGGTCCTGTATAGTGTCGCTCATCGCCAACATTTCCACTGTCATCGTCGCGGCGGTGGGGGTTGTTGTTGGGTTTGCTTTTGTTTGCCATTGATGACGGTTTGTTTGTCTTTGTGACGTTACTCAGGCGGTTTGAAGTGCTCAAGACCCTTGTAACAGTCCCTATGGAATCGAGCCCTCCGCCTCTACCATGGTCATCCACAATTGCAGCTTTTGAGGTTTTTGTAATGACTCCGCCGTGGTCCTTTCTGTTTGAATTGCCCAAGACTTTCGAAACAGTACCTATCTCCATATTAAAGGCTCTTGAAGGAGGATTAACACCATTAAGGTCCTTTGCAGTTGTAGTGCCCGGGAATCTCGATAGAACATTGGGTTTGTTAATATATACAATGGGTTTTGGATCTTCCTTCTTTATGGGTGCAGGATTTCGACTGCTGCCCATGAAGGAGCTTGAGCCTCTGGGTATGGGCTTGGCCTGGCCATTGTGACTGCCTCTGATATTTGCTCGAGTAGTGCTCGATAGTCTGGTATTTCCTCCAGCCTCGCTTTGATTTACGTCCAAACTCTGCCTTCTGACCACTGGTGCTCTAGGTTTGTGACTGCTGGCAATGGGAACACCGTCGCTCGCTTTGGGCTGGCTTCTTAGGTCTTCTTCCCGTCCCGCTCCAATAACGCTGCTGCGGCTGCTGCTTCTCATCATCTCTTTGTAAGTGTGCTTTCTCTCGGCTTCCTAACAATGTCCAAATGCTTCATCTATCAAAAGCAAGGTAGGGACTCCCATAATCCCCACTGTCCAAAATCGCCACCCTAAATTTTAAGAGAATGGGTGCATATATATTAAGGAGGATGCAGACCTAACTGAAACACATGTTTAAGCGCTGGTTTAGGTCGTCTTCCGGTAATAGTTTGAATCTTCATAACATTCCAAACGGTATCCAAATAACACATTGCTTGCTGTGTTGGAACCCTCATTGACTTGCTAACAAGTACATATATCAATTTGAGCAGTGTAATAACATAGAATATATTTAGCACCTAGACGTTCATCACGGGGTAAAGACCAAAACAGAGGAGAGGCTCGGTAAAAGGGTAGAACAGCAGATGCTAAATGTCCAAGGACAGGCGTACCCACACTTCAAATGAATTGACGTGTTCGCAAATGGTAATCACTCACTCGCTCACTCCAATTGTTGAAAATATACTACGAAATCACCTCCTAAAATTCCTTTACTTTTCAGTCCTTGTCAGTTTTTGTTATTTCATTTTCCGTCAGTGTTCACATCGAAACGGAGCAACGTAGGTCCTCTGAATGTCATCTACCGTGAAAAGATGTGCAGAATCACAGCTCTTTGTTTGGGAGCATCACTTCACGTATTCGAGGTGCACGCAATCGATCACCGATCAACCCTTTATTATTTCCAATCACGCATTCCTGCATCTTTGATCCTCATGCATTCGGTGCAAACATTGTACTGTAGATCTCCTTGAAGTTCTGAGTATAACCTCTGAGTCTTCTTCTCTCTCTAACCATGAAGAAGAAATAGAAAACCCTTGTCCTCGTCATGGGAAAGGCGGTTACCACGGGAGCGAAATATCTTCTTGACCCAGCATTTTGCTTCCCAACGTTCTGATCTCAAGGAGGGGAACCGACTGGTAGAATCGGAATGTCAGTTGATGTTGTGTGAAAAACGATTGGACTTGAGCTGATGATTCAACGTGTTTGAAGAGTGGGTATTCCGTGAAACCCTGACGAATTTTCAGTGGGTGAGTGAATGATTGCCCAGGGCCAATAGTTTAAGACCAAATCATGTTGGCTTTTATCTACGTAAAGTAAAAAAGGAATCAAATTTTTTTTATGCAATTTTCTTTAATGTAAAAATATATCTGTATATGAAGTTCAAGCACATAAAACAAATCAATTTTTTAACAATCTCCTTCAATGTAATAATTGATTGGTTTTTGAATAAAATTGTTTCTCATGTTCCATATTCTCAACCCCAAAAGAATTAGACATTCAAATTTTGAAATATGTATTGAGTATACAATCTCTTTGTTTTTTATCCATTTAAATGTTGTATTTATTCTCATAGATTTGTACAATATAAATTTTTCCAAATTCCTTTGCAAATCTTCTAAAATTCAAAGGATTATGAGTCCCCCAAATAAAGTTTCTCAATTCCAAAAATGACCTTTCAAAAACAACTTGAGTAAATAAAATATATAAAATCTTTGAAAATAACCATACTTTGAACTTAATATTTTGAACTCATAGAAAAAAAATCTAACTGAAATTTTCAAATATTCAATAAATATAATTAGAATGGTATGTATATTTTGAAATTGTGATTGAGAGTTCATGAAGTTCTTAAAAAAATCAATGGAATTATACCATAGTAGATAAGGTAAACCAGCCCATGATAGGTAAAATGGCGGGTTTTCTAGGTTTACATTTTTGAAAAAAAATCCATATAAAGATAAACATGAGAAATGCATAAACCAATTGAAAATTTATTTATTTGACAAATTATCAATTAGTTATAATTATTTGAAGTTTGTTGCCTAATTAGCCCAAAACAATCTGTAGACTACTCCAAAGTCACCACAAAGTGTATCCATAATGGTCATCAGATCACTTAAAGCAATCTCAAAATTTCCTAACATAGTTACAATATTTTTTAACATGGCCATGACATAAAGGATGAAAAAAGTTAGCTCTTAAAGTGAATTTACATTGGAAAGGTAGAAGGTCCTAAAATAGTCACTAGTAACTCCATCAACATCACCCAAGGCATTGATTTTGGCCACTAATAAACCTAATGACGTCTTAATCCCATTTCTTAGCAAAAATCTGCCATGGATTGATGTAAGACTGAAATGGGTGGTTGTTTAGGTGTTTGCATTGGGTAGTTTGCTTATTATGGGTTGGTTTACTTTAGATCAAACATTATTATTTTTCTTGAGAATTTCAAGGTAACTACAATGTTAGCATGTGCAATTTCATACATTAACCGTACAGTCTTGCATATCTCCTTGGGGGCACTAGAAAGTTTGGGCAACATTAAGCTCAAAAAGCAATTTATTGAGCAACACCCCATTCCAAAATAAAATTTGAAATAAAAATGTTAAAATTTTATTTCTCATAGGTTACCAATACGTCATTTAAGGGATAACCCTTCAAGGATGAACTTGTGACTGTGGAAATCATCCCTTTTAGAACTGTGTGACATCATCTACTTTAAAAAAATAAAAAATACTCATTGGAGGTCAAACTATTGTACAAGATCTCTCTTTTTTGTACAAAATTCCAAGGATGAACAATTGCACTTTTGTCCCACATAGGAAGATTCTTTGTCATCCATCGCACAAAAAACGTCCTTGGTGTTGTTTAAAGGTTAAGTTATCAAAAGCCCCAAGTAGACTCAAGAGCCATTCAAATATTCAACCAAGGCTTTTTTTTAGATTTTTTATAAAGTGCCAAAGTGGCAATATAAAATGTTATAATAGTGCTCCAACTTTCAACATTCATCCACATATTGGATAGAAAATATTACATTAGCATATATCACATGTCAACATAATTTTGTTTTTGTTCACAATATGGTGATTTCATCCTAGATTTTTAACTTGAAGTTTTTTGGCGAAAAGCTTCATGGGTTGTTGCTAGTTTTTAGCCAAATTATTATTTTCTAGTGCAATCTAGCAACAAAAAAGTATGTGAAGTGAAGATCATCACTTTCTACAGTGCAAAAAGCAATTATCTTCACATCACTAAGACCTATTTTTCATCTATCCATAGAGATGGGTTCAACATTCCAAATAAGGATGAAGAGTGTTTTATTCATTCAATTATGTTTGCATTCATCCAAAATGCCATATCCTCTCCAGATTTTGAAACTATATTGGTTTGAGATGACCCCAATCAAACTACTGGGTGATGGTGGTGAGGTACCCAAATCAAATGGTGTGGTTGCAAGTTTGATACCTAGCAGTGACAGATACTAAACCTTGTGTGAAATCAGCCTCTCTTCTTGCTGGAAAACCCTTACAATGTGTTTCCTGAACACAATTGTTTCAAAACAAAACAAAAACAAAACAAAATCATGCTAGGTAGCCAGCTATTTTCAGACCCACTAATAAGAACCGAGCAATATGTTTGCCAAATATTGATTCTCTCTCAATATTTTTGTACCGCTTTAATTTGAGTGAAAACTGAAGTTTGCTATGAGCCTGCCCGCTAGGGTCCCTGATCACGTTCCCAGGTGAAAAGAACCAGATTTCAGCCTTTACTTAGAAGAAGGAGGCTGACTCCCATCATACATCCCAACAGTCACTTGGAAAAGCAAGGAATATTACTTACTAGTAGTCCACCATTCCAATGCAACGGTGAGGAAGGGAGTTGGTATATTACCCTACGTGAAGGTCAGATTCAACATAAATTATGTCTATTTTGTGTTTAAAAAGTGCCACATGTCATCTTGCAAATGGTGTGAGGTGACGTGGACCCCCCCTAGAATTTGATGTTGGAGTTCAATTTTAGCACTTGAGTGTAGAATTAGACCTTCGGGTACGATATTATGCCTTGAAGTGAATAGTAGTGCAAGACCTTTTTGGACTTGGAGGTTATTTCCGTAGGACTTTAGTGGTTGCTCCATTTGAGAATTGTACCCTTTGGAGATTTTGTATCTTAAGGTAGTTTGCTATAAAAGCGATTGTGTTTAAAATACAACCCCTATTTTAGAATGAGTGATGTGTTGCTTGAAATATCTATTATTGTTAATGATGAGTTAGGTAGGCTTAAATGGTCGCTTCAAGAGTACACTACCTTAGTAGCCCTCCTTCAGTTGGGGCTTCAAGCAACAAGGACATTCAAGCAAGGCTAGAGTACCCATTGTAGACAACTCTCTTTCAACTAATAGGGGTAGATAGCCCTATCGCATATCTTGTAATGTAATGTACACCAAATAGAGAAATTAAGCTACCCTTCACTAATTTCTCAACATTGTATACAATATAAATATTTATTTTATTGTTGTAACAAACACCTTGCCAGAAAGAATATTGTCCTTCTATTGAATGGGTGAGTGGACATAATAATATCTAGAGTACAATCAAAGAGTGGCATATACTTCCACGTATACAAGTAGTGAGTCACAACTCATGGGGTAACTTTTCTAGGTATGGCAACCTAATTGTTAAGGGAACCTAATTTCACTATAATTTTGTGTGGAATCAATGGACATGAATTCACATAGGAATGGATAAACTATGGTCTCAATCATATCAATCACTGATAGATATCAATAGTAAATTAGAACAATTCTACTACAATGTGAGGCATCAAGAGGGTAATTGTTCTGTCTCCATTTCTTTTAGAACTGTTGTAGTGCAATCCACACTTCACCCATTGGCAACGCCTTATCCAACTTGTTTTATATTGTCAATGATGGCATGAAAGAGAAAGATTTTCCCTAAGTCAAAGGGTTGAGTCGTTGTGTGAATTCTTCCATGGGCAAAAAAGACCTTAGAAATATAGTGGGCAGAGCATTGTAGTATTGCCCATCAAAACCAAAAAGCCTTTAGTGGTGACGCAATGGCATGGAGCCCACATGTGCCACCTTCCTATCGTTCAAGTCATACATACATTCAAGTGTGGGGTTGAGCTGCTCTTATAATCATGGAAGGTCTCTACAATATAGACACCTCTCACATAAGTGTATAGTCTTCTAGACTCATGTACTCATAGTAATCCTAGGCTCACAAAAAAACATCCTTTAGATCATGATAATGATAGAAAGACTTTCCCACTCTAGCTATAACCAAGTTAGATTGAGCATCACCACTACAATAGTACAACAAATAAGCAAGCGACTACATTATGGATGAAAAGTGCACAATTAATGCTCAGACATGCTTTTAGAAAGATTCCCTTCAACTCAACCAAAATTGCTTGTGACAACTCTCCAAAATACCACTTCTTTTTTGCAATCTACAAACAATACACTATTCCATCACATAAGAAATGATGGCGATTCTTTTTACTTTTGGACACAAGAAGATCAACTTCCAATTGGTTGAAAGTTTTAAAACTATTGAGTTCGTCCTGTGGGGGAAACCAAATGATCCAGTCTCTGAAGTCTGAACAATTGACACCCCCGGCCGATTCTCTTCAGCGGCACTGGACCTGAATCCATCCAGTGGATCCCTTCCGACCTTCGTCCGTCATCAGGAGCAAGTAGGGAAGCCGCCTTTAATTACCCAAGATATCCAACGCAAAAGGATCATCCGGCCCCCAGTTGTGCCTCCTCGATACTCCATGGTGATCGAAGCTGGACGTCAAAATCGGAAGTTTATGTTATCCACAGAGGTCGTATCTTGTCCTGACCCTGAAATAATATTGTATCGATGCATCAATCAAAAGCCCGAAACTGAGGGCGGTACGCTCATTCATCACTGACACCCCACAGGGAAGTGGAATCAGCATCATTTGGAGGAACATTTGGAACATTCGCAAGGTGCATTTGGAACACTTGTAAGCCTTGTTGAAAGCAGCTAGCACTTTGTTCAATACCCTGTTCAGATTTCCCTGCATTCCACGTCAGAAATGCCTCATATTAATCGTATTGCCATGCCGTAATATAGACCCCATGCCTGAGTGAACATTTGTATAATCACAAACCAAAAAAAAAGGAAAGGAGAAGAATAACTTATCTTAACTTATCCTCCTCCACTGACACGGGGTGCGTGCTGATTCCACTCGGCTCACTGACTAAACAAACCAACGAACCAACTGACAACAAAAGCGTCAGGTATACCCTGCACGTCCTGTCTGAGTGTACGTCCTAAGTACATTGAATGCGAATCATGTTGCATTGATGGAACACCTTCCCTAAATGAACCCGTGACGGTCGATATATACATGCCAATTCACAATCACCGTTGTCTCCAATTCAACTCTCCATCGATCAGGCCTCTGTACCTTGATTCCGGAAGATCCGTAAATCAGCCGGCACATTCAATCGACCACTGTAATCATTCAGGCAGGCCTAGAACTCAGACGTCTTTGAAAGAATCCAAGAGCTACAGAGGTGGATGGGCTCCAATTTTTTTGATGTGAATCTCATAGTGGTATAAGTAGCCAAGAGCCGAGTCTCGAAAGGGACGTAACGTCGCTGCTCCCATGAGCGAGCTCTGCTGTACGTGGGGCCTGCAAAGATAGCTCTTCGATTCAAGCAATTTGTGACCGATCCACATGAGTGTGATGTGAAGATCTATGGACTATGCGTCGCAACAGTATTCTTTATTATGAGAAAATAAACGAGATCAGTCGAAGACGCCCGGTTCGTGTGTAGTTCCGATCCCAGCCAACTAGCTAGTGTGTCTGCCACTTTCCAGACACGGTCGGGCAGGGGTAGCGAGTTTTAGCTTGGGCGTCTGGAATTACGGGAGCAGGGGACGCAGCGGAAGGAGCGGCGAGCGCGGCTATGGCGTAGTTAGGGCTGCCTGTCTTCATCAGTTGGGAGGGAGGCCGGGTCGAGACTATAGGAGTGCGACGAGCCGAATGCGGAGGTCCACCCAAGGGTGAATGTAAAAAAGAAGACCCCTATTTTGTGCTTGCCTACTCTATATCTCTACACTACTCCTAGCTAAGTTGGGGTCTCTGATTGCAAATATGAACTCAAAATTTGCAAATTTTGTCATGCCTTGCAAATAAATCGTTCCTGAGTTTTTCCCAGGGGTAAAATGCGGGAGGCAAAACGGTCCCCGCATTCTGCTCGTCGCACTACTATAGTCTCGACTGCCCCAGCTTCAGCTGAGCTGGTGCCGCGAAAAACCGGGGAGCAATGTGCCGGTAGGTGATCGCGGCGTGCTCAGGCCTCGCCGGGCGTGTGTCGGAGGCGAGCAGGTCCTGGCATGGCCACGTCAGCCCTCGATGCAACGGCCACGCCAGGAATCTCCCGTCGTTGACGCCCACCAGAAGGAGCTTCCTCTCCTCCGGGCTCTCCTCTTCCGATAGACCTTCCTGCAGCGTCTTCGCCATCGCTTCCCATGCCCGTCCCGCCACTATAAAGCCCCAACAACGCCAATCATCCAGTCTCACACCGTCGTCGCTCCTCTCGGTAGCCCCTCATGGTCGTCTGCAAACTCCCACACTTCTTGTGTCAATCCCAAACAGTGGCACCGGAGCACAATTCGCATTTGGGCCGTCGCAATTGGGGTGGCAAGACGCGACATTGATCGATTGGAATCCCAATTTGGGTGGAGGGACGTTCAGTATAGGTAGCAGCAGCTTGCAGCCATGGTGAGCCTGTTCAGTGTCCCCGCGTTCTTCATTCTGTTTCGGGAGACGCTGGAGGCGGCGATTATACTGTCCGTTATGATGGCGCTTCTAGACAAGCTCGTGCAGGACCCGGTGCAGCGGCGTCGCATGAAGAAGCATGTGTGGCTGGGAGTGGTGGGCGGCGTGACGCTCGCTCTCGTCGCGGCCGCGATCTTCCTGTCGCTCTACTACACGGTCGCAAAGAACGCGTGGAACAGCACGGAAGGCCTTTGGGAGGGCATTCTGGGCCTCCTTGCGGTCGTGCTCATCACCATCATGGCGTTCTCCATGATCCGCGTGGAGACTTGGAAGGCCAAGTGGGAGCAGAAGCTGACCAAAGTGACTGTCGACGCCATGGAGAAGGAGAAGGAGAAGGAAGGGCAGGCGCTCCGGAGCCGGCGCAGCAAGTACGCGATGGTGTTGCTGCCGTTGAGCGTTGTGCTTCGGGAGGGTGTCGAGGCTGTCATCTTTCTCGGTGGGATTGGGTTGAACGACCCAGGGACTTCTCTCCCCATTCCGGCCATAATTGGTGCCTGCTGTGGAATTATCGTCGGCTATTTGCTGTACAAGGGATGCAGCACCGCTAGCTTCAAGTACTTCTTGCTATTCTCCACCGCGTTCTTGCTCATCATCGCCGCGGGCCTATTCGCGGGCTCCGTGCATGAGTTCGAGGAGTACAGGAATGACGAGCACTTCATCTGGCAATTGCATTGCTGCCACGAAGACAACGACGGCATTTGGAAACTGTTGAACGCAGTGGTCGGTTGGCGTGACGAAGCCACCGTGGGCACGCTCACGTCCTACATCTGCTACTGGCTGTTCGTCGTCATCACGTTCCTCCTCTTGCGAATCAAATGGAATCGCGACGCCGAGCGCGACCTGGCTGCACAGAAGCTGGATAGCCTCAACAACAATGGCAGGGATGGGACCCCGATGACCACCGCCAACATCGTGTAGTGAACGTCGTCGTTCTCTGGGGTAGAGTATGCTTACATTTAGGGATCAATGTGGGTTGGGAAAAATAAAAAGGAAAATTGCAGCGGCGGCCTAGCGTCATGATATTCTCATTTCATTGCAATTGCAGATCGTCAATGTGGGACGCCTTGCAAGCCAAACAGCCGGGTAATGAACGTCAGGGCGCCTGCTGTGACGCTGATTGAATTTGGGCGGTGAGCTGGTGATTGATTGAATGGAAACGTGCAGCCCAACGATAGGAATCACTCCAGCAAATTACAACACGCCGGCCAGGGATTGATCAGCACCTAATTTTTTCTCTGTAGAAGGTTTAGATCAGCTTCTTAAAACTCTAGAGTACACGGGCTTGCGTGGGGATGATAATCAACAATGTCCCCTCAGTTTGTAAGAATTTTCTTTTACATGTATTGTAACAAAAGCGTCGTTATGTAAACGAGATGCACCCAATAGAGACAGAAGGTGTTTTGTATCTTCCATAGCTGCATCCCGGCCGAGCTGCCTCAGTCGCTTGTAAACCCTTGAATGTGTCTCACAGTATGTTGTGGCCAATTGTTGAGATTGAATACAATTAATGAGGTCTTCAAGAAAATGGAATTGAGACTGGAACTGTGAATTGGGAATCTTTTCTTCTGTTAGCGACCATCTCCAATTAGTTAGCCATTTGTGGATGCAGCTTTAAATTGGGTGCAATTTCGCTATTTAATATCTGTCCAGTGTTCGTTCTTAAATTTAGGATATCGGAATAGTTTCAGGGAATGATGATACTCTTGAAATTTAAAAAAAATGGAAACCAACATGTTTGAAAATATGAAGTATGGCAGTGTTTGGCCCCGAGACACATTTCCCCTTAGGTATGGAACATTCTTCCTCTGTACTTGCCGTCATTTGAGGGTGAGCCTGCCATTGTTTATGTGTGAAATCTGAAACCTGTACTGTACTGTACTGTACTGTACAGGAGGTTACAAGATATGAAGTAGCGTCTCCTGCATGGTCCCCCAATCCAAATGCGATTTTTATAGTTCAGTCTTGCTAAAAACTTTGCTAATTGTTCTAATTTTCGAATATAACGTACGCTCACATTTTTGTAACCATGAAATTTATTGCGGTTGAAATTTTGCCAAATTTAGCTACTGATGAACACTGGTCCCAAGTATCTATGTGCACCCCATTGTGCAATTGGACAAAATTAGAAGTCTATCCAACTATATACACGAAGCTAATAATTTAATTAATAAGTCTTGTTACTTTGACATACCCTTTCTAAGTGATACTGATTGAACAAGGGTGCCCAGCCTCTGGCTCCAGTTGGGTGGTCCGCATGACGCAAAAAAAGTAATCCGGTTCTCCAGGATGCAGCTTCATTTTCCATTCTCAAGGTCCTTCTTCAGATTTTGGATAAAAGTTATCGGCAAATCCTTTTTGTCTTCATACCCAACTTACCATATCAAGATTTCTCCTTACAGAATACGCACGTGACGTCGGCATTTTTGGAGATACGATACGTACTCCTTGTTACGTTGGTAGTTTGGTTATCTTCTCTCTTTCTAAGCTAATAAAACCCCTCCTGACTTGTCTGTGCATTTGCAGGCTAATTTGGGGAGCATGAGTGATTGTTTGTAATCTTTATCTGTAATCAATGGTGTCGATCTGCGTACAACTGAATGTTATGTACTGTCTGTGTAGGGGGGCAACTGGGCCAGCGGTAAGCACGTAAACATATTGTTGGAGTACTTACATTTGTCAATCTGCGGAAGCTTGTTAGTCCCTATCCTTCAATTCTGCAACTGCCGACGATCAAGTATCACATGCTCCTGGAGCGAGTACATCACGCAGAAGGCCCTGTTCGTGGCTGTAGGACGACCGGTATCGAATTGTGGAGGCAAAGGCTTTGCTGACTCATGAAAATGGTTGCTCTCTTAAGGATTGTTCAGACAAATGGGAGAAGAAGAATTCCTCTGCGGTGTGATGGATATTCTCGTGCTGCAATCTGAGTTGATCACTATTCCTTGGAAAGGGACATACAGGCTCATACCGGTATACAGATCTTATCAATTAATTAACCACCCTTGCAAATCAAAAATCAAAATAAATAAAATACCTGATTTGCCCACGGACCTCTGGAAACCCAAACCAAGAAAAATTTGATATGCATTGGGTACGACATGGAAATATACATATGGAATATATATGGATATATTCCATACATACTATATGGAATATGGATATGGTTAGACATATGGATATCGTTGATAATCTCATTTTGATTGTAATCTAGCATGTTCAGAAAAAAATACATACATAGTGGGGTGATGAAAAAGTATTGTTAATTCACTCACTTCTTAAGTTAGTGAATGGGTAGTCTGTGACCCCTCGCTATCCTCTCAACAAGGACATACACTCAAAATTAGGAGTAATTCTAAACCCTTAAAAGGACAAACTTGCCTTAAAGGGCATGGTTTTAGGATCAACTTTGAGTTTCACATATTTCTGGACTTTAAATGTCTTGGAGCTTGACTAAGAAAATGTATTTCCAATCATCTATTTTGTATTCCTTCTTATTTTTTTGACCAATATTGTTAAAATGGTAATATTTGTGACTCTTTGAAAGTTGTAGCTTGAAAGCTTAACCCCTAAATGTCTTTGACTATGTTTTCACCAAAAATGCTCCAAAAGTGTCCATTTCTAGTACAAGTACCTAATTTTAGAAAAAATACATTTTTGGACACATGTGACCATAAGATCTTTTAGGAAGCTGGTTTGAGAAGATGTGGAAAAAATTTCAGAAATTTTCACCGTGTAGATTGCAAGATATTAGAGTTTAAATTGACAAAAAGCCATTTTATGCCCTGCAAAAACCCAAGCAGCTGCACTTCACAAGGTTAGAGGGTGATTGCAAGAAACACCTGTCCTATTTGTTGCGTTTTCAATAGTACTCATGATTTTTTCGGGAGTACTTTAAAATTAGAAAAATATTTTTTTTTAAATATAAAAAATATGAATAATGTATATACCTTTAAGATGAAGGTACCTGTGGAAGGAATTGCATAGAAAAATTCTCTAAGTAGGAGAATTAGAAAAGTGCCAAATCTCAAGAAAATACATACCTTGATGTTTTATTTAGGGAAAAATAGTAAAAATGAAAAAATACACAAAATAAAAATTGGCCATTTGTAACAACTCTATGGAGATGGCCATTCACCAAAACAACCACCAAAATAACATTTCATTTGTTTCAAAATGCAAGCAAAAAGAAACTCACTTTGTAGACTTCCACACCACATAAAATTACTTATTTTAAAAATTCCTTTGGCCATTAGCTATAAGTCTACTAGAAGACCATCTCTTCAAAATTCCAGCTCAAAATTCGTTTATTTGGGTTCTAAATAGTACTAAAAACCTCTAAACTAACAAGTGTGACATTGAATTGGGCTCTATTTTTGGATAGTATATTATTTTTGAAAATTACAAAAAATTAGGCAAGGTCTATAATAGTTATGAGTACCTTCCCTATAAATCTTAAGTCATTTGGAGTCAAAACACAAAATTTACGGCCAAAAATCATATCAATATGCAATGTGTGACACCAAATAGGACAGGTGTTTCTTGCAATCACCCTAGATCATTATGAAAAAATGTTCAAAATGGTTGTAACTCTTTGGATTCATTCTTCAAGGAAAGTTGGCCACATTCTTGAAAAAATTTAGATTATTTGAAGTAGTACAACATACAAGAAATAATTAGTAGATAAAAAGAAGTAGAGAATGATTCAAAATACTAAATTTTTAACAATTTATTTATGGAATTGAAAAATGCCAATCCCAATGGTTGTAATGTTGTAATAAACAATCTACAACTTATTTTTAAATTTTTTCCAAAAATATTGAAAATTGAGTTAAATAAAGGTCTTCAAAGTTTATTTTATAGTGGAGATTCCATAACTACCCACAAACTACCCACAACTAAAACTCTTCATAACTTTCATTTCACAAATCAAAATTAAATGATTTAAATCTTTCCATGTATATATAAACCAAGAAAACCAATTTCAAATTTTTATTTTAAAAAAAATGATTTTTAAAGAAGTTTTTTGTTGCCCGAGCTGCCTGCCGAGCAATGAAAACTACATATCATACAATAACTTTTTAACTGTGTCTTCAAAAGTTATGATAATTTTTGGGCCTTAAAGATACTCCTCGAGCGCATGTTGTGTGAAAATTCGAAAGAAAAAAAATAAAATTTTCATTCGTAGTGAGCTGCCCAGAATCGCTATGTTACCAAAAATGTTGTTTGGTCCTTTAGGGGTTAAAATAAACCACTTTAATTTGAACTTTTCTATCAAATTTCTCTTAGTATGAGCTTAAAGAACACCAATTACACCATGATGTTTATCACTATCATCACCAATTTTTCTAAAAATTTTACACGATTTTGAATATTTTGCAATTTCTATGATTCTTATAAAGAAATTACTTTTAAAATCATCTAAATTTCATTTGAATGTTTTATATTATGAAACTCAAAGTTCTATTTTGGATATATATTGATATATGAGAGAAATATCAAATTTTTGAATGATGCGCTTTAATATAGAAAACTAGTGGAGTTTGACCAAACAAGAATATGGAATATTCCTAGAGGATTAATTTTGGAACACTATTGGTGAGGACAAAAAGTGTCCAATGAAGGATTTTGAAGTTAAAATGGAAATGAAAAATGTGCCTATTCATCAAGGAATATGATAAGACATTGTCTAACAAACTTAGCGATAGGTTCATCCTCTTAGGATTAAAAGTCCCCCAAAGTCCAATTTTGATCATATATTTTTGCTTGTATACCATAGTTGTAGGGTAGATTTGATAAAATATAATTCTAAAGATAGTTTCCAAAATTTTAGGGAAGTTATTTTTTTCACCATAAATTTTTTTTCTATAGTGAAAAAAAAAACATTGGAAAAAAAAATATTTTTTAGCATCTATCAAACTTTATTCTTTGGAAATAAATAAATATTCAATAGATTGAGTTGCTGACTTTGCCCTATACTTATAGTATTGTCATTTTGTACTTTGGAAATTTTGTATTTGACTTTGGTATTGCATGTTATTTGAAGTAGAATTCATATTATAATATACAACACATACAAATGTGAAGTCATATTTTAGTACATAATGAAGAATTTATTGGACTTTACATGGTGTATACATACAATTCCATAGGGATGAATGAGAGTCAAAAGCTAGTAACATAAGCAAAGAAACTTCAAGATTGTTTATATGTTGATTGCTTAACTCCTAAAGGTTTAAAACTTACTATGTTTTATCAAAAAACATTTCAAAATTGTCATTTTTTGTGCAATGAACGGTAGTAAATAAAAAATATATATTTTTAATTACATTCAATTGTAGGCTTTGGCACAAGACTTCCATGAAAATGTGTGTAAAACAATTTAGACACTTTGATTATATAGATTGTAAGATAGTAGTGTTCAAAGTGAAAAGAATATTTGTTTTTACCTTACTTTATTAGTTTTTTAGACTTTGAATCACCTTAACTTAATTTTTGCACTATAGAGTTTTGAGGTTGAAAAGTTCATGGTAGAAAATTGAGGTGAAAATTGGGGGTAAAATATTCAATATGAAAATTAATAATTTGATTCTTAAGAAAATTGTTAAAATAGAAGTAGGTACAAGATAGAAGGAAAAATGAAACCATTAGTAGTCCTAAAATGATATTAAATCATATCAATTCTTATGGTGAGATTTTTGTAGCAAGTAATCTATACCTAGTGGGCCTTTTTGTTTTGAAAAATTATAAAAATGGAGTTCAAAAATGAATTTGATACATTATTAGTTCAAGAAGATACCCTAATTGCCCCCAAAACAAGACTCTTCATAACTTTTACATTGCTAATCCAAATGGAATGAATCTAACCTTTCCATAAATTAAGACATACATATACCATAGCTTGAGGTCACCTTTGGTACATTTTCACCAAATAATTATTTAAAACCGAAACAACAATTAATTTTTATTAATAAGTTATTTGACAATTATTATAGTTTTTTTGAAACTTTCTACAACCCTTCAAATAATCTTGGAAGTTGAAAAGTTTTCTTCATTGTTTAAGAAAGTATTAGTCAAGACTTTCAATAAACTCATGGATTTTTATAGTATCCTTGCTTTGTTGCATAGTTAGAGGAATGAATTTTGGATTTTGTGTTATTTAGTGGACATGTCTTGGGATCAAGTTGTATATGTATCTTTTCTAACATTTTGACTTTCTTTCTGTTTAATTTTCCTTGATTTTGACAAAGTAGCTTATTAGTTTCCAGAAACCATCAAGCTTCAAAAAATTTAATTAAATTTATGTTGAATGACCTTAGGCTATGGTATTCTACAAGAAAAGAACTTAAAATTTTTAATTTGAATGTTTTTTTTTTTTTGCTACCTTGGCTCAAGTAATTCATTCTTAGAAAGGGAATAACTTTTTCTCCTAGTCATCAAATGAAATAAAAATTATATTCCCTAGAATGCTAACACATTCTCTTATCTTCTAAAAAACGTTTCTTATAATTTCATTAAAATTTGACATCTTAGGAGCATGCCCCAAATCCTTTGAAAACCATCCAAGACTTTGAACATGCAAAGGTTAGTAACCTAAATTAAATTCAGCCAAATTTTTTAACTAATGTAATTCAATGGCTTTCACACGTTTTAGGCTTTCAAGGCATGCATTAAAACCTAAATGAATACCAATCCTAGTTTAAAGAGCTTTCTGCCAATCAATGTCACAATGTTTATTGCTTAGAATTGCACCAATTTAAGGCAATTGAATGAATTGATAATAAATGCAATTCGAATATGATGACCAACATTTGAATGCATTGTGTGAAGGAGCTAGTAGTGTGATAATTTATTTAACTCCAAATTTTGAGAGAAAGGTAGAAAAATAGAGAGGATAGAGAAATAACTTCAATTCTATTTAGAATTGGTCATCCTTTAAGAGTCTGTTCATGAGAGGAATATTTGCGCCACTTCAAGAATTTTATCATACCAACATTTAGAGTGTGAAACGTCAATTTTAATTGAATTAGGAGTATTCCATTTGACATTACATGAACTTGCTTTGTTGATAGATATGTATTTCATCCACAACATTGTGCATTGCTAAGCTCATTAGCAGATCTCTATTTCCCCTCTCAATTCACTTGAATCACTTCACACCTTTCCTTGTTTGAGACCATGTTCTAATGGAATTGCTCCAATTTAACTAAATTGACATTGTGATTTTTGGGAGATGCATAGTGCAACAATAGAGTCTTTTGAGTGGATAGTGAGAGAAACACCAAGTTTCAACTCATACCACTGAAATTTAAGAATTGAAATCAGATTTCAATATAATTTTCGGCCACCCTTGTCCCCCACTGACATACTTGTAATTTTGGAGCTCAATTCTCTGTGCATTTGATGTGCATTTGATATGGGATATTTGACTAGAATTATGTAATTGCTTGAGCTGAGTTATAAATCTGAGAAATAACTAAAATTTGAACCTGAAAGTTGCCACCTTTCTTCAATTAATGGCACACTGGTTTGTGTATGCTCCCCAAATTAATTGAAGTCATCCCTTCACTAGATAGTGAAACTCGAATGAAAAATCCTAGTGTTTCCTTTTAATATGTGCAATCGTGTTTACTATGATTTTACTGCACTAGAAGGGATTATATGCATGTTGGTCTACATTGTCAAGTGTTAATAGAAAATGCCGTTACATGGCATGTCATTCCACTATATGAAGTTCTTATGCAATTTCAAAGTGAGATGTTGTAGACGTTAGAGCATGGCCATTGTGGGGCGGCCAAATCCCCACAGCAAGCTGGCGGCGCAAGGCACTAGGAGGGGAGAGGGCCCGGTTAGCTTGTGACCCCCCACTATGGACCGGTCAAATGGACCTTCAGGCTCCCCACCACATCCAAATTCAGAAGCTCTGAGCACAGCAGTCCAACCACACCCCGCCATTGTGAGGAAAACAAGGAAAAGAACAGGGAAATCAGTCAACTCTGGGCTCGCTCAAAACTTCCCCGTGCCGCCCAGTTGAGGTACCCTGGGCAAAATTGGGCGCGCCTGGTGCTTGAAAAATTGTGCCCCGTGCCACAGTGGGGGGTGTTATAGCTTCCGGGCCCAACCAAACCCACCTCGACTAGGTTTGGCGAGTGGGGGTGGCTATGCTCTTAAGCATTGAGCTGCCAACTTCCTATAGAAATATTTTCCCATTATATGAGAGAATGGCATTGCTTATACTACTTGACACTGTTTATAGTGCCAGACACTATAAGATTTATCTTCCACAATTATGACATGATTTTAACTCGGTTGCCCAGTGCTTAACACAGTGGGAGCCCTCTCCCCCCAGGCCTCCTATGATATAAGAGCCCCAGTGCTTAACGCAGTGGGAGCCCTCTCCCCTTACACCTCCTGCGATGTAAGAGCCCCAACCTTCAGGCCTAGGCTCTCACATCGCGGGAGGCCTAAGGGGGGAGGCCTCCCACTATACCACAATAAGTGACAATAGAGAACCAAGTTTCCATTCAAGCATAAGGGGCCTTCAACAGTTTGCAAACAGCACATGCTAGTAAGTCCAAGCAATGCAAGTTTATGAATAGATGAATCTTTGTTGCTAAAATGCATCAATATAGGACATAGAATTAGGTCTGTAACGGTTAAGGATCCTCTACCTTGCCATGGCAAGTTGAGTGGATAGGCTCCACAAGATGGAAAACGGAAGCACAGACAAGATCACTTGACCTGTCAACCAATGCAACCAAGCTCATCCTTTCCCTGTAACAACCACCAAGCAAGGGTTTAGTGAGGGCTTAACAAAACTCAGTGGTTGTGTGGGTCTACTATGGACTAATTAAGAAATGGCTTACGAAAAGAATGTGGAGGAGCAAACCAGGCTAATATACCTTGTTGATCTAAATTATTTCAACCGTTAGTGGAATATACACTAACCAAAACCCTTCATACATGCTTCATTGGAAGGAGGAACATGGCACAATAGACTATAGATGATCTTGGCTACTGTGTTCCTACAATGATAAGCAATGAACCATCTTCAATAAACTGTTATTGTTCAACTGTGACAACTAAAATTGGTGGCTGAAGAATATATCAAATAAAAGACTTCGACAGCTAGAATACAGAGCATGCAAATACCAGAGATATTCCAAAAAATCTACAGACACAATTTCATAGTGCAACCATGGAATTTAGGTCTTTAGACTCTGATGACAGTACAATTTTACAGCATCAGAGGTGAATGATAGCCAGCATGAATGAGCTTGTGGATTAACTTACAGACATGGCCTTGATATTTGTTAATCTTGATATATAGGCCAATTTTGGTGACAAGTGCCATATATAGCATGGACTGAAAGAGAAACTTCCTAAGACTCCCGTTTACAGAACATTTGTAATAATTTTTGAGAATTGCAATTCACCCCATGAAACCATACAAATAGAAGTCATGAAAATTTACCACTTTGCCATAGTTCATGTCCACTGAAAATGCAGTGAATTTTAGGTGATGAAGGTGCTCAACAGAAGCAAGATTTGGATGGCTTCTAGTTTGTCCAGTTACACTTGCCGACTTTCAAGTCTAGGCTTAGTAGGACAAAAGTGAGTGGAGCATTGTCAAAGGTGTAAACTAATTAATTTAGAGTCTGCCGGAAAACTCATTTTCAATTTTCACATCATGATAATTCCTTTCTATGACATTGCCACAAGACTGGTCAATGTGAAACCTTTGATCAACCTAAGAGTACAAATATGGATGCTTAAGATCCAAAGAAATGGCTTGACAATATGTCTGATAACATTCATAGCATTCTTTAGTGAGTGGCCAATACAAGTATTCTTCATGTAGTTTTGGATACCTCCCACCTTTGACAAAGAATTTAGATTCTTATCATAGATGTTGAGGCAATTCTGAGCCCTCCCACTGTCAAAATTTATCTAGTCTTTTAAAAAAAAGCTATGCTACGAGAGACTCTATCCGTCAGAGCCTACAACAAATCTAGACGTAGCTTCTATCTAAGGTATGCAATCCCTCCTCTCTTTTGGTCCAAAGCCTATAAATGAGTGCGCACATCCAAATTCACCTCCCCAAAATGAAACCCTAAACCCTAAAACCACAATTAGCAACCTCATTGAAACTCAAACCAAATCTATGGTTACCAACCCAATGTTGTACTCAATCTTGAAAGAAATCCTTTGAAATATTTCAACGCCCACATCAAACTAAATTCAGACAAGGACTACCACAGTCCCCAATCTGTTGAACTGAAAACCGCAGATCCAACATGATATTCCAAAGCACCCCACTCTCTAGCAAGCCCTCAAACAAGCACATACATAAGGCAATTCTTCAACTTGCAAGAACTTTTTTGCCAAAATGAGAGGAAGTTTGCATAATTGAAACAAACGATAAGTAGACGTAACTTGACAGTGCGGAAAATACAAATCTAGTGAAGCACAAAAGCAGCAGCATCGCAATGTGAGGGTGAAAGCTTTCAGTTGCTTAACCCCTAAATGCCTAGGGCCTGTTTGGAGCTTCTTGAAATTTGTTCTAAATTGAACAAAAAGTCAACATTTTCATAAGTTATACCAATTTCTTTTGAATTGTAACTGTACAAAATCGAACTAGACATGTTAGAGATCACATAGGAAAAGAAAACATAACAATATCACTTATAGATTGAAAGATTATAATGTTTGATCATGAGGGTGCTAAAAGTATGAAAATTTTTCAATTCTCTTTTTGCATGTCAACTTTGAAAAGTTGGTTACTAAAAAAATATGAGGTCATAGGGCTTAGCATGCACAACCCCAATCAATTTACATTTTTTCAAAATCTATTCTACGATTTTTTTAAATGAATTTCTAATGTGATTTTTCCTCCAAGATCTAGTGCATTTGAGGCTCATTTTCAAGAGCCCTCAACACTACAGGAGGTCAAGATTGCAATGGGCATCCTTGCACAAAATCTTGAATAGGAAAATCATAATCCTTCATTTTTAAGATAGGCTTTTTGATCCTTAAACTAAACTTCAAAAAGAGTTCTCCAAAAATACAAACTAATAATAATAGCAATTTGGTTGGGCTTTACTTAACTTCAAAGTTTTCGAAACACCAGAATCAGGTGCCTTGGGCATTTAAGGATTAACATTTGAGTCGCAAATCCTTTGGGAGTAATGTCGTCATATTCCATTTGAGGCGATGCAAATTGTAAGAGTATCTAATTCTACTTGCACTCTATAATCTCAACACAAGAGAGTTTTGTTGTTGTGGCATTTTCTTTTGGCTAACAAGAGGCAAATTATGACTGATAATGCTCACTTCTTGCCTTAGGCAAATTTTCAACATGGTGGGTATGAACTATAAAGTAGAAATTTTATTGGTCTGGCAGTGAGATAAATCTCTACTAACTTACTACTATCTTACCAATCGGTATTAAATTATAGTAGTGAGTGCAGATCCACCTAACCTAATCTACATGTAGGAGACTTTTGCCGTTGAAGCATGTTTTGATTGGTTAAGCAATCAAAGAAGTTAAACGGCTCAACTTTCCTACATAGAGATTTTGTCTAGTAATTGCAAAGTAGGTTATTCTAAAAAACAATTGCAAGTTAATACCAACCTCATTACCCAGAGTTTGGTAGGTCCTAACTAGCAATTATTTTTGATAACTTGGCTTGCTTTGCAATTACCTAATCCATAGTGTTATAGAGGGGCCTTTATAACTAAGAGGCCTTTGGACGCATTACCAATCATGTGGAAGGACAATGAAGTCATCAAGCTTCTTAACCATTCTCTATGCCAGAGGAATATAAGGTGGGTACCCCACAAACCTCCACTTTTGCTCTTGTATCTATTACTATTATTAGATTGGTCAATTTTTCATATTTTCTTATTGGCAAGTGAAAGGAGATTCCAACGCACCAAAGAATGCAAGATTTAGATACTTTATGCAAAAGTTATGAAGGGTCAAAGTTTATTGGTAGATGTTCTAAAATTGTTTCTTCCATATATTGATATTAGAGATGTACATAGAGCAATGATGGTGGTTTTGGGTTATTGTTGCATTTGGGGTACCACCTTAATGAGGGGTTTTCAGCCAATTGTTCATCAAGTTTGGAAAAAGGATTACTTGTCCCTTCAACCAAGTACAAAATCTTCAATAAGCTTGGTGAAAGAATCATAGCAATCTAATCACAACATCCCACCATGAGCTTTTCATCGAGTTGAGGGAACATGTGCATAGAGGGCTTTTCCATTGTCACTCTATGGAAATATTTTTTTCAATGTACCAATAGTGAATATATCAAGGGGTGGAAGCTTTTAGAGTTTTATGTGATTCCAATTTCAAAATTCCTAACTAATTCTACAAAGGCCCAAAAAATACAATATGACTTTGATTGATACCAATTCCATTTGTTTTTCAAGGATTTTTTGCTTGAAAAATATTTGAAAAAGTCAAATTTTCCTAAATTGTAAATCAATTAGTTAATGGTCACTTTTGGGACATCCTACCCTAGTAACCTTCACTATCATCATAGATGTAAATCACTCAACATTAATCTTTATACATCCAAGTTTTGGTGAATGTTTTGCTTTCACTCTTAAAGTTCCTTCATATTTAAAGGCCCAAAACTGCTTCAAAATACTCATTTATAAATCAAGGCTAGAATCTTTATTTATATTTATTTTTCAACAAATTCAATTGTAAGATCTTTTAGTTAACTTGTTAGAGTACATCCTTCTAAAATTTCAAAATAGGAAACCTTACTAATTGCAAGATCATAATGCTCAAATTTCAGAAAGGAGAATTTCATCAAAATTTCATCCCAAATTATTTTATTTCATATTTCAAAATTTTTACCCCAAAATGTGTAGATTCTACACTTGCAACTCTCCATAATCTGTTTCAACAAAAAATATTTCAAATTCATGCTTAAAAAAATATTAAGTAGAAAAAAGTAGAGAATGATCTAAGATACTAAATTTGTTAAAGAAAATTATTATGGAATTTTAAAAATGCCAATCCCAATGGTTGCAATGGTGTAATAAGAAATCCATACCCTCTAATTTATTCTTTCTCAATTTCTTTGAAAATCTATTTAAATAAAGGACTTCAAATTCTATTTTAGAGTAGAGACTCTATAATTGACAGCAAACTAAAACTCTTCATAACTTTTTTCATTCATCTCTAATGACCCAAGTGACCACTTTTTGGTCGTTGCCTTTTTTTTAGATGCATTTTCACAAAATTTTAAGTTTTTTTTAATAAAAAATAGATTATGTTATAAATCCAATGGAGGTAGTTTCATCAAATTCTAAGTTTAATTGCACCTTGTGGAATTTTTAAAAGTTGAATGGTATAGTGTACTAGTAGTTCATGGCTTATGTTTGATTCAATTTGGGCATGGATTGAAAAATCAGCCAACCAATGCAATTGTTGCCCACCTCAAAATAGGCAAATCCATAAAGTTGAAGAAAAAGACTAGTGTGCCCGTTCTTGGTTTTTTTACAAACACCACTCACCTTTTAGTGCCCACCATGCATTGCAAGCTCCACCCATAATTGCAAAATAACCAAAATGTTGTGAAATTTTAGATGTTGTGAAATGAGCATTCTCGACTCTTTTGTCTTTGACTAAACAGACAAAAGGACATCATTTCAAAATATTCTCTCTGAGACATGCTCCTTCAAAGTGCTTTGTCCTATTTTTTCCATTGACTAAATAAACTTCAAACTTAAATATGTACTAAATTGTGTGGTCAAGAATCTGATTTTCTTAAGTTCTCACCCTCAATGCGAATTATTGGCAAGATCCTATGATTACATTCTATCCAATCTCAAGAAAAAATGAGCAAAAAAAATGCTCAAGTTTTGGTAGTTTTGGACAATTTTGAAAGTACCCCCCCCCCCCATGGGGCATTAGGGTTAATCAAATTGGGATGATTCAAAACTTTCCACATGCATATACATCTAGAATACCAATTTTAGATTTGTAATTCTTAAAAAAAGAATTATTTTTGAGCTACCAATATTGCTTGGGCTCCAAAAGAAACTACATATCATACAATTGTGTTTTAACCATGTATCAAAAGTTCTGAAAATTATTGCTCCTTAGAGCTACTCCTTGACTATATATTGTCTGAAAAATTATATTTAAATATGGATGACCAAAAAAACTATATTACCAAAAAATGCTACTTGGTTCATTGGGGATTAATCCTAAAAAGTTGGAGTCTATGACAAAGAGGTCACACATTAAAGTACTCTACCATAAATGCTTCATTTTTCCATTGAAAAATAAAGTAAATTTTTATTTTTTATTTTTCAAAGATTAAGTCACGTGTCTTTAGTAAGGATTGAAAATTCTAGGTCTTTGGGTGAAAATTTGAAATTACTATGAATATTTAATAAAAAGTGAAAAAAATTCATAACAAGCACAATATATGCTTAAAAAATCTGAAATTTTCTTCATAGGTGTACATTATAGTATAGGACATTATGGTATAAAAAAAATTTACTCTATCATTAGAAAATCAAAAAATTAAGACTCCATGGTTATATGCCCAAGGTTCAAATTCCAATAAAACATTAAGTGTAATGATTATTTCAAAATTTCAGAGTGGAGTAAAAAACTAAACTTGATAAACTTCATTTCAGTAGTTTTTCTAAAATTCAAAAAAGCTAATTTTTATGACTTAAATTCAAATTCAGGGAAAGGAGCACAAATTGCCAAAATACACTATAGAAGAACCACCCATTACCAACCACTTAAGCATTCTATGCATGATCTAGAGCAATGTAAGCAATGCAAATTTTTTGCTAGGTAGAACAATAGAAATCATGGGTATTGGCAAATTTTCATAATTTTTTTTTTCTTAAATTCAAATTGTTATTAATTTTAGAAGCCAAAATTTGGCCTGCATCCATTCCCAATACATAGATTCTTCCATCACTGCTCATTCAAAGACTAATTTGGCTCTTGCAATGAAACACATGTGTCATAACAATGATGGCTAGAAGATGGTTGGAAACTAAGAAACTCATGGTTAGATATCAATCATCTCTCTATTGAATTTTCCATTACCTATATATTGTCCATGGGGCTTGGCTGGTAATGGGTGGTTCTACCATATACGGTGATCTATATTTTGGAAATGAACATTTTTCTAAAAAATATTGCTATCATCATTCATTGAATTTTTGATGCCCACATATGCATAACACTCAGCCCAATGAGCCCAAAAATTGTGGATGAAAAATAGTTTTTCCATATCCCTTGTAGAACTTTCCATTTGTGAAAATGACATTTTTGTCCCTATCGGCAATAAAGAGTTAAGCCCCTCCCCCCATTGAAATATTTATTATTGAATTATCATGAAGACCTTCGAAGTTTTTTGAAGAAATTATGCAAAAGCTAAATCATGTTGTATTGTGTCATTTTGCTGAAGACACTAGGACAACAAATGTAAGGAAAAAGATAATTAAAACATCAACTAGAAGGATGGCTTATGTGGTCACAAATTTGAAATGGGCTTTATATAAATCAACTTAATTGGACAAATTTTGGATTGTCCATCTTACAAGAGACTACACCCATTTATTATGTAGCTTCAAAGCAATGGAAGATTTTGTGGATGTAGTTGAGGGCAACTTTATATGGAGTCCAATTTAGCATCAAGATTTGGTATTTCAATTCCATCTTAGATTTAGTAATGATTTCGTTTTTCGATTTTTCTCCTACCTATGTTTATATAACAATTTTGTAAGAATGAAAATTATGTGTTTATTGAATTTTGTTTCCTTAACACTCAACTCAATTCTTCAACTTAAAAATTCAAAATTCGATTTAGTAGTGCAAAACACATAAATGAACCCTTAAAGGATCAAATGGCATTCTTTGGCAACATAGCAATTGGGGACAATTCACCAACAACAGAATTTTCATTCTTTTGCTTTGAAATTTTCACACATAGTGTAATCAAGGAGTAGCTTTAAGGCACAACAATTTTCATAACCTTTGACTACATCGATAAAAATTTATTATATAATATGTAGTTTTTGTTGCTCTTAGGGCAATCCAACCAACGAAAAAAAATCATTTTTTTAAGAAATAAAAATTTGAACTTGGTTTCCTAGATTCATATATATGTAAAAAGATGTAAATCATTCTATTTTGATTAACAAAATGAAAGTTACAAAGAGTTTTATCTTGGAGCAATTATAGAATCTCTACTCTAAAAGAAACTTTGAACTTTTGAAGTCTTTTATTTAACTCATTTTTTTAATATTAAAAAAACCAAAAAAACCCTTGGATGTAGATTTTTATTACAACATTATGATTATTGGAAATGGAATTTCTTAATTCCATAAAGAAATTATTAACAATTTAGTATTTCAAATTGTACTTTACTTCCTTCTACTTCCTATTTTTTCAAGTATGAATATGAAATATCTTTTGTTGAAATTTTTTATATGTATTCCCAAATTATTTTATCAACATATCACAAAGAATAACAAGTTGTAGGATCTATAAATTTTTGTATAAAAAGTTTGAAAGATGAAACCTAACCACTTGGGAACAATTGAAAATACTTCTTTTTTAAATCTAAGCGACGTCAATGGTCTTACAATTCGTAAGGTTTCTTATTTTGAAAATTTAAGAGAATAATACTCTAACAATTGAACTAAAGGATCCTATGGTTGAATTTGTTGATGAAAAAGTATAGATGAAGATTTTAGCCTTGCTTTGGGCTTGAGTACTTAGAGTGATTTGGGGCCTAAAAACATGAAATTCATTTAGGGTTTAAGAAGCATCAAAGTAGAAATATCTAGCTCAGCAAAGAGTGAAAAAACATGTTTCCTTCACTTTAAATAAATATGTATATCTTGCAACCTATTCAAGCAATTTTTTTGAAATTTCTTTCATATATTTTTATATTGTTTTAGTGCGAGATCCTACAATTACATATAGAAAAAAAACCCAATCAAGTTACACTTGCACCGGAATATTCTTTACAATAAAGATGGCAATTTTAAATGGTTTTTGATTAAAAAAAAGACTTAAGGGGTTCAAGTTTCATTTCTTTAAGTGGACATTTTATCCTTAGAAGGTGAACCCTATGCTTATAAAAGCATTAAAAATATGCATGAACCAACTTCAATTTAAAGGTTATTAATTACTAGAATTTCCATAATATTCTATATTCAAAATATGGTTCACTTGTAGGGTCTCAACTTCAAGTTGCTATGAAATACTCATTTCTTAGAAGTTTTTTCAAGAGATTTCAAATAAAATAGAGACTAGATGCTAGAACTTGCCAAACTATACTATTTACTAAATGTTGATCAATTTCTAACCATCACCTATACTTGTGACCTCCATATAAAATCTAAAAATAGAATTTGGACTCTTTCTTATGTCCTTGACATCCATCTCCCAAGTTTCTTAGCAATGCAAACTTGGTATCATCTTAGCTTGTTTGTTTTGAAAATTAGCTTTAGGTTGAAGTTCATTTGCCAAACTCTTCCAATAAGCTAATGTCAAAGAAGTCAATGTCATTGTCAAACATTGTTTAGCAATGTTGGGTAACTATAATATTCAAAATTCTCTTTACTTGAAGTTTTAATTCCTAATTATCCTCTAAAGGACCAAGACACATTTTGGGCACAAATTGTCAAAAACTGCCACTTTCTAGGGAAGCAAGAAAAATAAATTTAAAAGAGCTTTTTTTCTTTTCAAAATTCAATTTGTACAAATTTGTATTAGACTTCTTCAAGAACATGTGGAAATTTTTTTAGAGACTTTGACAGAATGGATTGAAAGATTATAATGTTTGAAGTTGGTTGAAAAAGCTTTTTTCCAACCTTGCCCAACAAGACCTACAAACTTAAACTCCTTCTAGAATGAGATTCTTACAATGAACATGGTTATTTTTGTTGACATTTTCCACTTGTATCATGTAAGCTACACACCCACCAAATTTCAAAATCATAGGAAGAGTTTTGCACATGCTGCCCAAGATGCTCACAAAGTTTAAGGTAGCATAACTTTTGAACCAAGCACATGATTGAAAAAAAATTAGATTTTCAAGAAGGGGATATTGAGTTTCACATTATATCCAAATTTCATGAACATCCAACCAAAAATGACTCTGTAGGAACCTACCCAACATTTCTTGCATGCGTTGAACTTCATATGTCTTTTAAGGGTTAAATGCAACACAATTTGACTATTCAATGATATCATTATTTTATTATATTAATGTAACATCGAATAATACAAATAGTGATATATGAACTATCAAGAAATATTTTATATGTTTCATCTTCTAATTGCATATTATACAACTAAGAAAAATTATGAAGGAATATTACCAATAATTTTCAAAAGAATGTGGAAAGTTGCTTTAGCTAATTCTAATTCAAAAACATCAAATTCATAAACACTTGGAGTAAGAAATGCACATTAGAATTGTAATCATAGTAAGGTAACTCAACCTATGATAGTCCAAATGGGAGCCAACCCATAACATGCAAAAATATTCTAAAGGTGTACATTTCAGAACTAGAATGTACACCATTATTGTAATTTTGCCTGTGATGGGTTAGCTCCCATTTGGACTATCATAGGTTGAGTTACCTTAGAGGAGAATTGTGGGCTTCGAGAGTCCATTTCAGGGCTATTCCTTGCATTGTTCCATGTGCTGCCAGAAATTGGGAACCAACCTTTAATGGTATGAATTTCCAAATTTTTGGAAAAAAAAATTAAAATTGATTTTTTCCCAAAATCTCTAAAACAAATATTAATAAACCTAAAACTGAATTTTTTTTTTAAAATTAAAAAATTAAAAAAAAATTAAAAATAATATTATTTTCTAAAGTGGTAGTGTCTGTGCCATGTCCAATTGTTGATGGGGTGAGTTCCCACACCTTGGGAACTTAAAATAACTTATGGCTTCTTCATGTCCTCAAATATCTTCTCATGAATGTAGAATCCAAATTCTAAGTTTAATTTAGTTTGAAGTCAATCAACATGTCAAAGTGTTGTTGTAACTAGAAATTATTACTTAAAGGTCCACCATTAAAGAATATAAATTTCAAAGTTCATTGTTGATTTGTTGCATTTAGATAAACAACATTTACAATGAAACGTCTAGTATGAAAGCAATAATATGAGTCTTCTACACCAATGACACTTGTAGTATTTCTATTGCAAGCACAAAGAGATTGACAATCTAAGATAGCTATTGATTGTTTGTTGCTATGGATTTCTATATTGTTGCACCAATGTCATATTTGAGCAATTTCTTTGGAAACCAATTACTTGAGTTGAATGATCCTACCCTATATCAACAATAAAAAAGTAGTATTAGCATGTGATTCCACATAATGATTGAGGCTCGCATTTCTATGTTGTGATCCTACATGACTAGATAAACATACATTATGAGTACCCATCTATTGTAACTAGTCTGTCAAGGACTACAAAGTAGCAGCTACAATTCCTTTGGTAACTTAAAATTATCCATTTGTATAAATGGAGGAATTTAAATTTGAGTGATTACATCTAATTGATGAAGCAAATAAGATCAAGTAATTCCAACCATCGAGGCATGCATTATTAGCTATCCAACCGCCTAGACTATCTTTTCCAAAGACTATAAAGCTAATTAAAAGCAACACTTTGCCAATTACCATATTGTTAGAGGAAGAGCTTAGAGTTGCATAAATGATGATTTTCTTACATTTCAAGGTGAGGATAGTGTAGGCTGTCTTTTGAGTGGATAGTAAGGAAGGCTGTCTGAGGCAATTAAAATTGGATTCAACAGCCCCCTTTCTCGTGAGAAAAAACTATATCCCCTCCTCAGTTTTGTATTTTTGAAAATGAAGTTGTTTGACAATCAACATGGGATAATCAGTATCTGTTTTTCGTATTTGTTTTCCATACCTGTTTTTCATATCCATATATGTATGGTATATATATGGTATATATACTATATCATAATATTCGTATCAAGATCAACGACAAGGAAGGGTGTGTTTTTATTTATTTTTCAAAAATGATCAATGGCTACTAATTTTTGGGGGGACGGGGGGGGGGGGGGGGGCTAATTAATTGAGCAGGAAGTGGTCTATCTTTTGAGTGGATAGTGTGGAGGTTGGTGTAGATTGGTGGAACTAGCAAGTTGATAGTGGTCTAAATAAAAAGACTTAGTTTGTACTAGAGTTCATGTTTTGTTATTGTTTTTCAATGTAGCATGCTTCTAATTAAATAACCTATTGTTGCTAGAAAATAAGGTATATCTTGTATATGTATTATCTTGAGCAAGTTTATTTTAGCAAGATTTCATTCTTCCATTTGGAATTGCTTGAACTATCATCTAACTTGTTCATACTTCATAGTTTCAATATCAAATTTGGGCGTTGATCATCATAAGTTGTCTTGTATTCCCAGGTCTTATTGATTTTGGGATGTTTCTTCATTTTGTTAGGTATTTTTTCTATTTTTTAGACAAGCAAACTACTTCAACTTTGTCAAATCTTGAGATATTAGCCCATCAAAAGTCAGTAAGTAATTTTTGCAAGTTCAAATTTTGTTTTAGATTATTTGATAGATTTCTAAGGAATGAACATTATACATGAAGAATCCATATTCTCAATTTCTAGATACTAGATTGATTAATTACTTGTAAGCTTTAAATGGTTATTTCTAGAATTGGTGTAGATGTCAATAGTTTAATTTCATTATAATGTAGTAGTAGTACATTCTATCAACCAATTTTAGCTTACTAAATGTATTCCAATAAATAGTCTTATTGATTTACTACCAAGTTTAGGAAAGAAATTATGTTACAAGTAATATTTTAGACCTCATTTAGACATAGAAGATTAACTTTTTTCCAAAAAACTTTGAACATATAAAAGTTGGAAAATCAATGTCACTTTCATTTCAAAAAATTTGTTCTAGATTTTGAGCCTCAAATCAAAAGTTGTGGACAATTTTGGGAAAGGGATTGCCGGATTGGAGAGGATATTTTCTTTGACATTTTTTAACATCCTTTTTGAATTTTGTCTATCCTCATCATATGTGTCATACATGAAAACGTGCTATAGATGTAGGGAAAGTGTAATGAAAGGTATGCAAGATGTTTGGAAATCATATAGTGCATCACAATGGGCAAGGGACTGAAACAAGAGTAGAGTAGCTACGCAGTAGTCAGAGACATTTTGAACTCATTCTATAGTTTTAAGAAGTCATTTTGCAGTGGCAACAAAGAGGCAATGTTGTAGCATGCATTGTCTATAAGGGATCTTAGTATTATTTGTTTCTTCTGATGCAGGAAGTGGGAAGAAGAGAAACGTAGAAATCCAACAACACAACCACTCACCGAATGGATGTAGAGCACAATGTAAGATTTTGATTTTGATTTATGGAGCGCGGAGGAGATGGACCACTTCCTCCTTAATAGAAAGCCATTGCAATGCGCAACTTGTTAAGCATGGATCAAGGCATTTGGAAACTAGGTTTGAGTAGAAGACAAGACAACCACCCAACTACTTATGTACAATAGTGGTGTGGCCTCCATGTTCCACTTGCCAAGTGAGTGTCCATGACATATCGGTGAACTATGTTGGGGTGTTGAAAGACATTCTCCAGCTAGATTATGGAGCTTTGCATACCCAAATAATTCTCCTTCGGTGTGAGTGGGTGAAGCACTAAGACAATCAAGGGAACCCTATGTATACAAGGGATGACTCTAGCTTCCATGTTGTGAACTTCCATCATAAATTACCACGCATGGCGGAGCCTTGCATTTTTCCAAGTTAGGCCACATAAGTTTTCTTCTCTGATGTTGTAGAAAAGCCCGGATGGAAAGTAGTTTTATGCAAAGAAGCATGAGTATGGTGGGAGGTAGTAGACACCACAGATGCCTTCATTAGGATGACAATGGAGCCCATAGGTTTGACCACTCTAGAAAGCTAGCCTCTTCAGAAGCAACCATTGAACTTAGTAGGGGCTATTGAATTGTCTACGGAAGATAACATATTAGCACATGCACAATACTAGGGTGCTAGGTTGCATTTCCTTATGAATTTTATATTTGGACGATTGATGGTTGTTGGAATTTATCCGGCATACAACAGACAAGTAGTGGACGGTGGAGGTAAATTATAGATTGAATCCTAGTACCTAAGCTGCCGAAACAATAGAGTAGTAGATGTTAACTAGTGAATGATTTTTGGAGTGATGTAGAAGTTGCAAGAAGTCATTCCTTAGTGTTGTTGTGGGGGCAACGTAGTAGTCCATGTAATAGATAATTGGCACTAAACATTTTAGTAATGACCCATGTTTGTAATGTTGTACGTGGCCAGGATACTCCGTCACTTTTCAAAACTGTGAATTCCAATAACTGTGGAGAATATCTTTAATGATAGTGTCGGTAGTTGCTAGAAGTATTTGTTGCAATGTTGAAAAGAGGCAAGGTACATCATTCAAGCAAATTTTAGTGCTCAAACTTCATATTCCCATTTAGAGCTAAGCAACCCACATAGTCTGTCTAATTTCCATTAGGGGGGAAAATATAACACCCTAGAAGAAATTTAGAAGAGTTGAAAGTTTTGGAGGACTTAAAAAAAGTAATAGAAAATGATGAATAGAAGAAATGGACAACACAGAAGAGGATTAGAAAAAGAATCAAGAAAGAAACATTGCAAATAAGTAGGTACATAATGTTTTCATAGTACGAAAGGGTACTAGAGCCGAAAATATGAAAAGGGAGAAAAAGACAAAGAGAAGAGCCGATAGAAGGGTCTAAAGCCACACACCCCTAATATGAAAAGAAGAAACAAACATTTTACCAATTTAGAAAAAGGGAAATAAACCATCAAAAGGAGAGGAAGCTTACCACAATTACAAGGAATTCTAAACCATTAATAAAAAGAAAAAATGTACCCCCCAAAAAGACAAAATACAATTAACCCAAATAAATGGAAAATAGGAAAACAGGTCCTTTATGGACAATGAGAAAATAGGAATAAATATATATATATAAGATGTGACAAATTCTTTGAAAATAATATAGAAGAGGAAGACAATGTCTCTCATTTTTTTCTTGTCAACAAGAAAAAGAACGATAAGAAGGAATACATAAGTGCTCATGAATGCATCATATTCTAAAGAATGTCCTTCCTATACTAGCAATGTTGCCCCTCTATGTCTACTATGACTGTGCACTTAGAGAAGTAAAAGAAAAGCTTGAGGACATGTCAGCCATCTTTCGGACTGTCATTTCGCACAAGCAACTCTTTTGGCCATCTCAATCCTTCTGTAGTTTACTTTAAGTCATTTCCTAGTCATATTAACCATCATGGAGTCATTTCACCCTACACATGGTCCTTTGTCATCGAAGTAATGGTGTCTACTTTACACAGTGGATGAAGTTGTCAATAGAATGCGGTTGATGAATAGAGCACCTTCTGCACTCTTCATCCTACAGTTGTGGTACCAATTGTAGTGCGACTTAGGTGATGGGGGGCCTTCCTCGTTAGTGCAATTAGAGAGCAAAAGTAATTCTCTAGTCACATTGGACAAGGAGTCATTCTTCCCCAATCACACTTAGGCTCATTTTCTTATAGTGGCTACAAGACCTAAGACAACAACTCCTAATATTCTTCAAAATCAACATTTGATCTTCATTCCCAATTATCAATTGTCTATATTATTGTTGGATCTTCTTGGGAATGTCAAATGGAAATTCCATATTCACTTCACATGTTGTTTTTGAACAAGATATGAATTTTCAAAGTGTTGAAAAATAGATGTATCCAAAATCAATTCTAGGGACTCATCTGCACATATTTACATTGACATTGACATTCTCATGTTGACAAGAATCTAGATGTGATAGTTTTACAAAGAGGTCACAATTAGATGATTGTAGTTACCTTATACTCCCTCTATTTTAAAATAAATGGAGAGTGTCCAAATATACTTGTCCCAAATTACATTCAATGTGGCACAAGAATTAAACTAGCCCTCCACAATTTCATCCACAATTTGATTGACAAAAATTGAAGCTAGTTCACACACATTGTAGCAAAGGATTCACAGATACCATTATATAGCAATTCGATCTACGTAGAGGGGATTGAAATGCAACTTCTAATTACCCAAAGGTGATAAATTCAACCCACAACTATACAAAAAAACTACGATGAATAAATCTCTTTTTGAGAATTTCCTAGAGTTGAATCACAAAACATCATCAAAATTAAATTCAAATGACATCATTGGACTTCAATGCACCAACATTGGTTGGAGAATGATTCAAATTAATAGCACTAGAGGAGTTCCAAAAAAGGGGAAAAATTTGTCAACTTAGATGTATGATTTCAACATGTACCACTCCACTATTGACTTCCACTCTTTCATACCTAGTGGGGTTTATTAGAAGCTATAGTAACCATGCAATATCCTAAAAATAGGAGCAACTCACACGTTAATCTAGCCACATTTCTAGGAAACCCTAAATTTATTTGGAGACAGAGGGAGTATTTGAACTACACTGAATAGGGGTAAAAAGGGGACCAAAAAATTAAAAGGACTAATTGTAGAAAACTGTAAATGTTTGAAATATGATGTATTGTATATCCTCCAGACACTTCAATAACTACTGATGTATAGTACAAGAAAGGTAGATATTTGTGTAGTGTGAAATGTTGATTAGTTAGTATGGGTCCTCTATTCAGTGTACAACATATGCATTGACACCCCCATGGCATACAAGAACATACCGAGTACTCCTTATTTTCTTCAGTTTCCTAAATTTTAAACTCAAGTCCGTACCACAATACCAATTTTGACTGCAAATTTGTATGGTTAGGATAAAAACGTGCTTGACTGGGTCCTGACATGGTAGCCCCAAAGTCTACATAGAAAGCTACAACATGTTTTAGGCAATCATCAACTGAGGCCAGTGCAATTTCTTCAATGAAGTTGGGCCTACTGTTGGTCATGAGCAACACAGACAAACTACCGGATGAACGTGGACAGCGATGAAAACCTGAAGTTTCATTCATTCATCTACCTGAGCTCATTACTGCTGGTGGCACCAGCTTTGTTTTTCTTATGCACGATTTTATGGCAATTGGCAGCAGACAAAAGATGTTGACTATTTTTTTGGTAAAAGAAATTTTCATTTCTTTCAGTCAAAATAGCTAGATTGCTGCTTTAAGTATTTTAAGACTAATAGTCAAATTTTTCTTTTGATATAAGATGCACCAGCCTATGATAGGCAAAATGACTGGTTTGCTTTGTTGACATTTTTGAAAAAATATAAAAAAGAAATTCATAGAAAGACAAATGTGAGAAATGAAGTGAGCAATTGAAATTTTATTTTTTGGACAAAGTATGAATTTGTTTGAAGTGTGCTTCCCAATTGGCCCAAAAGAGTTTGTAGACTACCCTAAATTAGTAATAAGTTTTTCCATAATGGTCATCTTACCACTTAAAGTAGTCACAACATTTTCTAACAAGGCTACAACATTTCCTAACAAGGCCATGATATGAAAGAATATAAAAATAACTATTTATGATGAGTTTACACTAGAAAGGTGTAAGTGTCCTATAACAATCACTAATAACTTCATGACCATCTCCCAAGGCATTGATTATGGACAAAAATCAACCTAATGTAGTCCTAACCCCCATTTATAAGAATTTTTTTTGCCATGGTTTGATGTAAGACTCTAATGCGTGGTTTTCTAGGTGATTGCATCAAGCAATTTGCCTATCATGGGATGGTCTACCTTAGATATCACCTAGTAGGCTAGTATGTAACATTGTTAATGTGATTGATCCTTTCCCTCTACTAGGAGGGATAATGCCTCCTGGGCTTCCTAGGAGGGAATTTTGTTATAAGGTGAATGAAACTATTGGTTGCTTGGTTGGTACCTTTCATTGAATTTTGTCATGCTATGTAGGGGCTTGTGTGAGTTGGTAGCCAAGTATTGGATTTAAAAAAAGTAGCTACAACACAAGGGGATTGTAAGTGGCAAGACAATTCCAGTGGGTCCTCATTCAACAATAACTTTGCAAGTTTCAATGCTGGAGGACTTTCGTTTTTTGTGGGATCAAAAGTGCCCCCCCCCCCCCCCCCCTGTGTTGGTTAACCCATAAACACCGATGCGGACATTTTTTGTCCAATGAATAACAAGAAAGTAATCTGTAGGAAGTAGGAATGCAGTTTTTCATCCATTTTCTTTAACACAATTGTGGAGATGTGCTGCATCTTGGAGGGCCAAAAATACTATCATTCGGATGCATTCATAGTTTTAGGGAGCATAGACATGGAGGATAGAACACAGAAATACCCATGCATGGTGTTAGGTCGTAGGCTACCCTCCTACAATTTTCAGGAGGGCAATGAGAGTTCCCCTTTCTTTGGTACTCTTCATGAACGTGTTTCTCTCCCATGGTCAGTGCACAATGAACAGTACTTAGCCCGCCTTTTCCCCGTGGGGACTAGTCCGTTGTTTAGGGGTTAACAATGTTAAGGTAGAAGCACCCAAATGTAATACAAGTGGTTCACGGATACCCAAAAAACCAACCTAGATCCAAGTGCAAGTGAACCCAAAGTAGACAGGTGGGGTTCTAAGAAGTCACTCTTCCAAGAAGTAGCTAATCACCCGCACTTGATCCAAGATTAGAGTATGTCTCTTTTGAGTGTTTCCATACCCACTTTGGTGTTAGTCTAGTGTCCACAATAGATGCATCTAGGAAGTTCTTTTCAAAATTTCATATAATATTCATACAAGCTTAGAAAAATACGAAACCAATTTTGTTGGTTTCCTAAACCATATCCTAACACATGCACATCATTTTTTCAAGTACGCACCCTCCACATCAAGAGATCCAATATAAGTGTCACATATACTAGGTGCTTCTACCTTATGTATCACTCAAGTATCACATGAGTAATGAAGAAACAACTGGCTATTTCTAAAAAAACCCACTTGGTGACACTCACCAGTAGGTCACTACTCACCAGGATCCTTCGCAGTCACCGGCTCCCACTCCAAGCTAGTGCGCTGTTTCCGCAGGTGTTGACATTCTGTGACGAAATCACCTCCAAATTTAGGTCCCCAGATTTCAACGCAATTGGCGTAGCACCACCCACAAAGGACGGATGAGCTCACACTCTTCTATTTTCCCATTCCTTTTGTACCCCAAAAGATCATAGTCGGATGAGCACATCTTCCAGGAGTTCCAGCGAAGAAAACCGTGCAGCACAGGAAAAAACAATGCCTAGATATGCCTAAATCAAATCAATTGGTCGGAGAGGGCGCCATTCTCGTGTCCATATTCAAATGTGGGCCACATTGCCGAAGCAGGGATGTTCACACTCTTCACAGAGCAAGGGAGAAGAGCTGGTTTATGACGACATGGGACGACCGACGGAACTCTTCGTACGTTGAGCTACTCAGTAGTGGCTTTTGAGATGACGAAGAAGCGCTTGGAGCACGAGAGATGGTATGCGGTATATATAAAGCTGCCAGGTAGGCGTTAAGGCGTACATTCCCGCTGAAAGGAAAGGAAAGTCTGGCTGGAGACGAAGCAGGTGCGTTTCTAGCTTTCAGCTTTCAATTGTGGCATTTGTGGGCAACGTACACGTACTTGCCTTGCTTTTTGAATTATAGGAGTGAGGAGCGAGGGGGCACCTCGATTTTGGAAGTCCTGCAATCATTTTGACGGGGTTTAATTTGCTGCAAAGATCGACACTGCAGCGTTAAGTATGATCGGTGCATTCGTGCATCTTTCATTGCGAGGGAGTTCAGTGTACGTACGTGCGGAAGTGCAGCGGAATCTTGAGCAGGTTTTATGCAGACAATTCTTCCATTTCCCTGGACGGATTGAAAGCTACGTATGCAGACCAAGAAGGCCAGATTGGGCCTCATGTATATTTTAAGCAGTTTCAAGAGTGGGTCATATGGGGACTGTTCTTTTATCCAATTCTTTGAACAGCAGATGCAGCAATGTTCTTCACTGATTCTAGACTTGTGGTGATGTATATATATGGAATGTGGGCCTAAGTATCCAAAGTTTCGGTTCCTTTGGGGGTAAAAAGAACCGAGAATTTTCTGGGAGCGTTGTCTGGTCACTCTGGTCAGTCTGGTGATCTCTATATATGAAATGTGGGCCTAAGTATGTACCCGAAGTTTCGGTTCCTTGCGGGGTACCAAGCTAGAACTTACTGAGAATTTTATTTCTGGGAGCGTTTGCAGTGAGAGAGCAGTACTTTCAACATGGCAGACGCAGGACTGGACTGTGGCCGTGAGCAGGAGGATTGTTACGACAAACCCCACGCCCTGCGACTGAAGGTTGCCGCGATAGCCGTGATCTTGTTGACCAGTGCCTTGGGAGTGCTCATCCCTCTCACTGGCCGAAAGCTCCGTTTCCTCCGACCAGAGGGCCAGCCCTTCTTCATCACCAAGGTTTTCGCATCAGGGGTGATTCTGGCCACCGCGTTCATCCACATGCTGCCCGATGCGTTTGAAACGCTGAGCAATCCGTGTCTGCCTGAGCATCCGTGGGGAAAATTCGCATGGGCAGGGTTCATTTCCATGTTGGGCGCACTGGCCACACTCGTGCTGGATTTCGGTGCTACAGAATTCTATTTCGGTCGGCACAAGCAACAACAAGTTGAAGCAACGAAAAATGGTAAGTTAAAACATTGGTACCCATCTATTTCCACGAATATGTTCTTTGTTGATGGATGAAAATCAGAGTCGCATGAAGGCGGTGGAATTCAACATTCGCGTAAATAGCTCCTCCTCGGACGTCAGATTCCTCTCGCAGATCATCCGGCTGTGACGTCGTTCAGATTGAATTGATGTCACTTATCATAACATTCTTGAGTTGTAATGGCATAAGAACTTTTGAAGAATAGTGTTTACTATAAGGCGAAGTCCAGATAAATTGAGATCATTTTTGTCTGGACTCATTTTTGTGACTTGCTCTCGACGTGAAATTCTTTAAATTGGCTCGATTCCATTAAAATGGCACGATGGGCTATCTATAACGGAAGGAAATGAAATGGCATGATGTGGGAAGCTGAGAGTTATACAGGTGGAAATCTTAACAGACTTAACAGTACGCAATGTTGTGGATGAAATGCAATTTGCTTGTTATTTACATGTCAATCAGCACAGCAAGCTGATTTAGGTGTCAAAATGGCACAGGGAATACCACCGTTTGAACGGAATTGACGTTTCTCGCATGTGAATACAGTAGCTCACTGGCTTGAGGAGCTCTAACTCGTTCAATTTGAGTTAAAGTTCTCAAAGAAAAGGTGTCAGGGATCTCTAGCTTTGTATGTGTCGAAGTTTTCCTTTACATGCAGTTCAGCGGGTGCTCAACAAGGGACGCGCGGTTCTCTAGAATGATACGAGTGTTCGTCATCTTGAGTAACTATGTATTTGGTTGAGCACTCCAACCTCATCGCTTTCCCTCGTAAATCTCGCAGGTTCGCTAAGTGGAGATGTGGAGGGCAAGCAGTCTGAGGCTGGTGCTCTTGGCATGGCTCGTCCCCATGGCCATTCACATGAGCACGACGGTGATGACATGTTTCTACACGCTAGGCATGTAGTTGTTGCTCAAGTAAGACAATGTGTTGCGACTTTCTTGACCCTTTTCTCAATTCTATTAAATATGAAAGGATTTGTAAACCCGTCCACAGATAGGATTGAATGTATGCTTTTTAGTAGAGTGAAGGCACACATCACAAAGCTCCACTCTTGCAATGAATTTCACAATAGACTTACATTGGCTCACAATCATCATGATCTAATTTTTTCTCAGCTTTCACTATGTTACGCATAATAATTAATGCATTACTTCGTGCTTAAATAATTTTGAGTTCAAAGTTTTTGATTTTGATCACTTTTGCTCAATGCATTGTAATTTAAAGTCTATTGTTTTCAAAAGATTAAGCTTGATTTTCTTTTGCAAATTTCCAGGTGTTCGAGTTCGGCGTGTTGGCTCATTCCGTCATCATTGGAATCACAGTAGGAGTTTCGAACAGCCCCTGCACGATAGAACCGCTTTTCGCTGCTCTCACTTTCCATCAGTTCTTCGAAGGCTTAGCTTTGGGAGGATGCATTGCCATGGTATGTCGATCTGTACAGACTACGCTCGAAGTTTGATTATTTAAGAACCTGTTAAGATTCAATTTCTTAAGTTGCGTCGTTTTCAATATGGTACGTCCATCAAAAAGCACTGCTGTTGAGGAGTCTGTGTTAGATCCAGATTTATTAACTAGTTGTATTATTTTTTGGCATTTCGCAGGCTGGGTTTCGGAACGTTACTGCTCTCGTCATGGGCTTCTGCTTTGCTATAACCACTCCGTTGGGAATTGCAATAGGGATCGGCATCAGTAAATCTTATAATGAGAACAGCAAAAGTGCATTAATTGTCGAAGGAGTCTTTGATTCTTTGTCAGCTGGCATCCTTTTGTACATGGCCTTGGTAGACCTGATTGCAGTTGATTTTCTCAGTAAACGTATGCGGAGTAGCAGGAAGCTGCAAGTCTTGGCTTTTGTTGCTCTCTTCCTTGGATGTGGTTGTATGTCTCTCGTAGGGGTTTGGGCTTGAAACCTCAAGATACAGTAACCTCTACGAAAGCTATTCTAGGCATCTAATGTATATTGTCTTGAGCCAAACCTTTGTGAGCTTGGGTTGTCTGTTGTATCGGCGGTAGTTGTCTGTTTTCAGCCTGAAGAAAGTCCTGGTTTGGTTTAGTTTTGGGTATGGATTGAAAAGTCAACCAACCAATGCAATTGTTACCCACCTCAATAAGGGCATATCCAAGGAGCTCAAGGAAAAGACAAGTGTCCCATTCTTGGGGGTTTTATGATCACTACTCACATTTCAATGACCATTGGGCATTACAAGCTCTACCAAAAATTGCAAAATGACCAAAATATTGTAAATTTTACATGAGTATTTGCAACTCTCTTGTCTTCCACCAAGCACAAAAAGATCATCATTTCAAAATATTCTCACTAAGATATGCTCCTTCAAAGTGTGATGCCCTATTTTTCCATTTACCCAAATAAAACTTCAATATCTAAATATCTACTAAACTATGCAGTCAAATTAATAATTTGAAATTTTTGAGGTGTTCACTCTCAATGTGAACTACAAAATCCTATAATTACATTCAATAAGGGTTAACTAGTACATAAGCTCCATCCTTTGAAGAACAAGCTAGTGAAGAAGATACATTTGCATAAGTCAGTTCAATATTTCTCCTCAGTCTGTAGTTGAATGCCAAGTTTCACTCTCAATTTAATACATTTACGTTCATATGTTCTTACCATGATGACATTCCTAAAGAAAGCCAAAAAAGAATCAAGTTCTCTAAAGAATTGATTAAAGAACATAAAGAATTGATCAAGTTCTCCAAACTGGTATAATTGAAATTGAAATCAATAGATTTCTGTCAAAAAGTGACCGGATCAAAGCTACCAAAACAATAGAAAAATTGAATTTTCTACTAGTGTTTGCAATCAAGCTCTATAAACAAAGGAAAATAAATCTTGGCAAATGGGAAGAAAAAGGAATGTCTCTGCAATGACTTTATTTTTCCATATAAAAATGTACTTTTTGAAAACATAATTTTCCAAAATATTTGGCAATAATTTTTTTAATTATTTCTACGAGCTACTTTGGACTACAACTTCTATCTTAGAGATTTCAAGTTCTATAAGCTTATTGTAAGCCATCTTGGAAATTGTCAAACTCTTGAAAATTTTCATAATAACTAATCTGGCATATGAAAACAAATACATGGGCTTTGTAGTCCTTAAGTTCAAAGTGTGGAGAATAGTGAATTCAAAAAATAAAAGCAATGGATTTCAAAGCTTAATTTGGCAAAAAGGCACTCAAATAAGTACAATACCAATAGGATGTCTCTTAAGTAATAGCGTTGAGATTAGGGTGACTATAATTTCAATATATTGATTGCCTAAGTTCTATCCAAAAGTTGCAAGAAGCATTGGATTTCTTCCTTGAGTCAAACAACAACAATGGAAGAAAATGAAAATCCCATTGAAGTCCTACTATCAAAATTCAATACCTCCTATGGCAAGCCCTTGATTTGTAACCCAAGGAATTGCTCATTTTCATAGAGAGCATCATTCACATGAGCACAACTTGAACACAAAAAGAGGGCTCCATATTCACTTACAAAACTCTTCCAAATTGTTTAAGAAAATTTTGATACTCAAACCTAAAAAAGGATAGAACCTTGAAAAGTAACCTTACACTGCACACACAAAATGAAAGTTCAAAAAATGAAAGAAACGTTCCCTACAACATATACTATCATCCACAAAATAAAGAAGACGTGTGGGATGAGGGTTGCTATTATGTGAACATAGGAGTGTGAGCCCATGACCCCATAATACTACACACCTATGTAATAGCTGTATATACTATAGAAACCGTCTATGATTATAGAGTACATATGTTACAAATATCCATATTATAGGTGCTTATGATACATATACCTTCTATAGTTTGTGGTATCTATATTGTAGGTACCTATATTGTAGGCTCATTGCTCACAAGCTCACATTCTTGGGCTCACATACTAGCACCATTGCGTGTGGACCCTAGAGGATCACCTACAAAATCATATACTAAAGAAATTTGGATCTATTATAGAGATTAATTTTTTTGTTAGTAATTTTTATCTATAAAACATTGAAAATAGCTCTATAGGTGCAACAGTGTAGACTATTAAGTGGTGTAGTCTTGTTCCATCTATAGGCCACTTATTGGTTGGATGGTCATATGTGTTTTGGATATGTGAATTTTTAGGAACTATATACTTTCATAAGTGTTTCTTATGTATATCATAAGCATATTCATAAGATGTTTTTCATGTAGCATTTACCAAGTAGTTAACCTAGTGAAAAAAATGCCAATTTGTCGAATGTTGGATTGAAGAGCCCTTATGTATGAAGTGTGTAGGCCATGTATGAGCCTTGCCATTGGGATGCGTATAAAGCCTTTGACATTGAAGCAATAGAAATGGATGCTCGAAAATTAATATTTGACATGATCAATCAACAAAAATGTGGTGGAAGAATGCATCTACAATACTACCAATTGAAGGTGGGAATTTAAGAAGGTATTTAAGAATGAAACAAATCCAAACTAGTTTAAGTTGAAGGCAATTGTACTTGATGTGGCAAAGTTGTGCACAAAATGTAATTGCATACAATTAGTGTTTTTTGGGGGCGATTTGTCGTCAAATTGCTCCAAAATAATGGGCCTTGCACCAAGCCTTTAGAACAGAAATAGTAAATTTTTGGATGAAATTGCCAAAAAACTTCAAATTAAAAAAAATCTTAGATGAAATCACTAGATTGTGGATGAAAATAGAATTATGGATATGTGATATGTGCTTATGTGATGTTTTCTATCCAATACATGGATGAATGTTAAAATTTGGAGCACCACTATAACATCTAATATTGTCACTTTGGCACTTTACCAGAAATGAAATATAAACCCCTGATACAATGGAGTAATTGTAAATGAGCTTGGAATAATTGTTTTGAAATGCTGATTTCATTGATTTTCATTTGAAGTTTGTCATTTTGTGAAGAATTGTCTGTAAATGTAAAATTGGAAGAGTATAAGTCATTGTCATTTTGTAAGTAGAAGGTTGTAGATTTTAAATGGGTTGTATTGTTCTTTCTCCAATAGAATTCACACCTTGTAATTATAATTCATCAAACATAATTTGTAATCACACAACCTCAAATTTTCAAATACATTAGACTTGACATAACCTCAACTTTTCAAATTCATTGGACAAAAAAAATCATATTGACTCAAGATTCATAGATAAGGTACTCATGACTATTATACACCTTGGTAAATTTTTTTGGCCTTTGTCCAAAAATAGCCCTCAATTTTTGTCACACTTGCCAATTTGATGGGGCACTATTTAATACCCCCCAAAATGAATTTGGAGCTAAAATTTAGAGGAGATAGTCTTCTAGTAGACTGAGGATTGTTGTCTAAGGGAAATTTAAAAATAATTAATTGTATGTTGTATGAAAGTCCACAAAGTGAGCTTCTTTTTTCTTGCATTACAAAATATGTAAAATACTATTTTGGTGGTTCTTTTGGCAAGTGACCATCTCTATAGAGTTGTTACAAATGGACAATTTTTTTTTTAATTTTTTAATTTTATTCCTAATTTTTACACATTAAACATCAAGATATCTATTTTCTTGAGATTTTAGACTTTTTTCTCTTCTTCTACTTAAAAGAATTTTTCTACACTTTCTAGGGTACAATCTTCTTAAAGGTTTAAACATTGGCCAAAGAAAAATGTTTTTAAAATTTAACAAAAAACATTTTTCTAATTTTATTGTATTGCAAAAAACTAAGGACGAGTATTGTGAAAACTCAAAAAAATCAGAAAGTGTTTCTTGCAAATCACCCAATGATCTAACCTTGATACTCTTTCATGGATTTCTCATGCTCTTCTTTCATCCCTTAAGTATCTTGAGACCATCCTCTTGCTTCTTTAGCTTTAGACCTAGCCTTTGCAGTTTGCCCTCCAAGTGCTACACATTTGGAAAGTAGAAGAAGACTTTGGAGATTGAATCAAGGCATGAAACCTTGGACTCATTACATGAGGTGAGGTTTTATCTTGAGGCCTCCTCATGCCTAGAACAATTCTCATACATGAAAAAAAATGACCTAGAGCACTGCACTTAAATATTTCTATGGCATTATAGTTAACTTAACTTAGTATCAGTTCCAAAAACAATTATCAACTAAGTCAATAATCCACTTCGTGAGTGAAATTACAAATATTCAGATTTGAAGCACCAACAACTTAGTCGACTGAAGTCAGAGCCACTTGCAAAGCAAGTCTGTGGTCATCCTCAGGGGCCTGTACTGATCTCGAAGCACCAAAGTTTTTCATTCATGACGGTCTGGCAAGGCAACTGGACCCCCAGAGATGGCAGTTATGAATTCTCTGAACTCATAAGGTCGTAGTCTAACTACTCTTTCAGATTTTCAGTCACAGTGTATATATATATATATACTCACACAGTGGAAGGCAAATACAAAGAGGGGACAAGTGAACATTATATCCAATGCCCTGAGCAAGAAATTAGTGTACGCTCTACAACAAGCATATCCACAGAAAAGATGTGAGATACAAACCTTTTTTTTCTAGAAATCAAATACAACTCCAATTACCGCCGGTCTGTTCATGATTTGTTTCATCACCTATAGTTACAAAGCTGCACTGCTATCAGTTTCCATATCACCAACACATATACCTAGTATTGCTGTTAAATCTCCAAACCATCACAAATCAGCAAATCAAAAGAGTGGCAAACAGTAGAGCATAAGGAAAAGTGCATAATGATAAAGGAAGGACCTCAACTGCAAGATCCCTGCTAAGAACACCAGGAATAGGCAAACCCAGAACTGAAATTAACATCCTTTGCTTTTCTGCTGCCTTGTGATCCATAATTTCCAACTTGTACAGTCACCCAATCTTATCACTGGTACTATGTTTGCAATACTGATAAATCATGTCAATAATACTATTATCATGACATAAACAACTAACTAACATCTGAATCCTAGAAATACAGAGTGGGCTTCCACACAAAAGCATTTTCACTGAACTAAGAGACTCTAAAATAATACAATAGATAGCATACCATATGCAAATAAGTGATTGTATTATGGTGCTGGCAATGTTCAGAAACTGTACTTCTCTGGAGGCAGAATTCTTCGCTAGCTGTTAAACTGCAGTAGCCAGTGCTCATCTTTGCTATCCAAGTCATATTCACAAAATTCAGCACTTTCGCTTCTTGCTGCAAAACCAATAACATAATCCATGTGGTCATAGCTCCTGCCATAAAATTACTGTATCTAAAATACCTGGAACTCCTTCCAATAATCAACTGCATTGAGTAAATACCAACACTATGAAACTCACTGATATCACGCAGTACCAGAATCAGAACCAGAACCGACAATTCAATTCACAGATTATAAATAAAAATCAGACTGATTCCAAATAAGCTGACGAGAGCTCTGTAACAGGTAAAATTGATTATGAACTCCAAGCAGTCCTCTGAAACCCTAAAAACGAAATTTCGAGATGTCAAGCTATGCCTTGCCTGGTCGCCCACGAATGTAAGACGGAGGCTGCACAAACGACCGTGCGTAGTCCCTTTCATAGCTGTCGACGACCAAATACTGCGGAGTCGGAATGTCGGAACCAGCTGCTGTTTTCTTCGCAGATATCAACACCTACAACCAAACCAACCCCCCACAATCCCACAATCCTACGTTCCCCACCACGCGTTCGCCAGCATCGAAGTTCTCGCGACAGAAGAGCGTATCGTCACCTTCCCCGAGGCCCATAAAATAAATGAAAAAAACGAATAAACATACTTAGAAAGTCAGTGATCAAGTTGAGCCCAATCTCCAACAAAATTTGCTCACAGTGATTGAACCGCGCTCAGTAGATATTGAAAGAGGGTTCGGATTTTCAAAGAAAATCGCTGACACCCACCTTCAAAAACCCTGAAATCTCTCAACCTCGTTTACTCAGACCTGGGCAGGGTGGAGAGTAACCCTCCAGGCTGAGGTTGTGAATTTCGGCTCAGCGATGGCGACGCTCGCCACGCCTGCTTTAGGCCTTGCGCCATCGTCTTCTTTTTCTTCACGACCGCAATGTGAACTTTCGCCAGGTCGGAGTTTGGGAGCGAGTTTTGGAGGGGAGTTGATGAGGCGTGCCGTGACATTGAGATCACGGCCATGGCGGACTGCCGCTGCTTATCGAGCTCTGAAGTCGAACTCGGACGAAATTGCGACTCCCCCTCCTCCTTTGGTTCCTGATCAACCCCAGGTTCTCGTTCTTCCTGCCTTTGTTCTCTACTTTGTTTCAAGGTTTGACGTTGAGACTTAACCTGGAGAATCTAGAACCCTAATTTACCATTGAGCGGTGAGGTTCTATCCAATGTTTGTTGACTCTTGTTAGCAATTGAAATGGGATTTCCAATGCAAATTAGAATGTATGGTTTGGATGGCGCGTGCAAAAGTTACGAGGGTTCAAAGTTAATTGGTAGATGACTTAAGACTCTCATAAGATTTGTGGTCTTGGTGCTGGATTTTTGTCAGAAATGAACTGGGGATTCCAGTGCTTGTAAGTGTATATTATGTGAATCCTGTATGCAAAAGTTAAGAGTGATTGAAATTTATTTGATAGACGATCTAAAACTAACAGAAGGTCTGCTGATTTTAGTTGGTGCACTTTCTCATAATCAATACGGACTCATAGTCCAGGGAGTTCAGGGTGTTGAAGTTAGGACTCTGTTGGAATTGAGCTCTCCTACCTTTATTTGGATATATGGACGGCCTTGCGTTGACAATGGTAGAGTTGTGGGAGGCGTTAAAGGATGACCTAATGCCTAGTTGGATTGTGTTCATCTTACACCTCTGCCCTTCTTGTATCCTCATACAATCTTCCCTCCCTAATTACTCACTTTGCAATTGCACATTCCTTATATATCACCAGAATTTTTCATGCTTTTCACACATTTGATTGTTCACAACTCCCACGAGCCAAATTGTAAACACATGTTCATTTATCCCCAGGGGCAGTAGCATTTGAGATGCGGGATCTGAATGTGGAATTCTTGCAGGTGTTTTATTTTGCCATCGCCAATGCTCAGTCCCTCATGTAAGTGCCACTTGGGCTTATTTGCATTTGTGAATTCTTTGTGGGGTGCGTTGTTATTGAAAAGAGAACCATACAAGGTTTAGGGTTTTAGGATGCAATCAGTGTCATGCACTGTTGATGCTTGCTTATCTCAACTCATAATTTTTTATCTCTCTTGAAAATTTTGAAGTATGTATGGTTGGATCCAGAATTCTTGCAGACTGGACTATAATTTAAGGGAAGATATCTATTGCACTGTTGAAAGTGCTCCAATCATTGGAACTGTATGTTTGGGCAGGCTTGAAGGAGCCCGCCTTGAAGTCGTTTTACAAGATGGAATTGAAAGAGCTGAAAGGTGAGTCAGTTGTCCTAATTGGGTTTCACAGTAGAGAATGTGACGGCTTCATTATTGGAAGCAGTATTTTGGACCGAATACCTACTTGAACAGAATCAGCTCTTAGTTGGCGATATTCTGATTTACGGTTTTGAAGTGTCTGGGGATCATCTAGTGCGTTACAACTGCTACGGAGGGTTAATAACTGGCGGTTACGTAGATAATAATTTGCACTTGTTGGACTGCAAGTGGATCACTCTCCATGCAAACTGCATGGCTGATCATTTTCAGCTATTTTCAGCTATTTCACAAAGTTAAATTGATTGTACTGGCGTTCCCTTATAAAGAGGTTTACACTGTTTTATTTGTCAGGGCTAAAAGACCGAAAGATGTATGGCTCGTCATGGAGCCGGCATTCATAAACGAGCATCCTGGACTCAAAGCTTTAAATGCCCAGCTCACAAAGCCAACAGCTGCCATCTTATCCACAAATGCGGATTGGATGCTTTCGTTTGTCAAGAAAAGTCTTCCTCAGGTATGCAACCACTCTAGGCTTGTAATGTTTTGAAAATTCCCGCCCTAAAGCCCATTGGTCAGGTTTAGGGTTTACTGCTGTGTTTTTAGCTCTACGCTCTTGTAGACGCAACCCTGTCCATTGCATTAATGTTGTGAAACGGCTGTTGTCCTTGCTTTACTGGATCAAGGCGGTTATTGGCAAGTTCACATCTCCGTCGACAGCAGTCCCTGATCCACTGAAGTCAAATTTGAACGCAAACAGTGATGTCGTTGGCGGGGGCGGTGTATGGCATTGACGACTACTGAAGAACCAAGTAATCTTAAGAATGCTGCTCTTCCAGGAAGCCCGGGGGTCTTAAAGCAGGGATGAAACTCCTAAAGCACTTATCTTCACGAGAAGGTTTCGGGTGAGATATCTATAACAGAGTCCCAACTCTCAGAGCTTGTATTGCACTCTGCCTTCTGTAATACTAGCCCTAAAAGGAGTCGGTATTATCTTCTTACAGCAACAGAGATGTAGAGACTCCCTCTTCGTACTAGCAAATCAAAGTCGAAAGACACTGGACATGGAAGGAGCAAGACCTTAGAGTCGGGCAACACTTGCAGAACTGTTTGCGGAAGACCATAGCCGGTTAGGAGGTTGTGAGGACTGCTCATCATTTTTTCAACGTCTTCCATCCAGAACGATTTTGAGTTCGACAACATGTACGCATATGCTATGCGTTGAGGGAGAAGCATCGTGGTTGTTGCCAAAAATGTCATCTCATTTCCTGGACTTTCATAACATTATTATCCAAATTCTAGCGGGATGCTCTTTTTACTCTCACAAAATTAGAAACCTTGCTTGTGAGGAAGTCAGTGGGCAATGTATTTTGAACCCCCAAAATTTCAAGGTGTACCCCATCACCTGGTGAGTGATCTGAACAGAAATCTCTTATTGTATAGGAGGCTATGTAAATTTTTTTGTCGTGAAAGATTATGATGTTGCTTGAGACACCAAACTTATTTCTTCAGTGAATCAAGCAGGAGTTTCCAGCTTTTGCAAGACGTCTTCTTTCTAGTTTTGAGAACGCCGGTTAGGTACCTGTGCTGCATGAGGTGAAACTCGTACGTCCAGAATGAATACAAGGCCAAGTTAAGGATGTCGTTGTAGTGATGCATTTGAAGTATATCCTGACGCAATGTGATGCAGTTTTGGATTTGTCGGATACTTAAATCCTTGACTGAGATCATGCTTGCTTGTTTCCTCTAAAATTACTATTGCTTGATGAATATAATTTGCAAGCCTTCACGAATGCATCTTAAACTTTGACATGGATAGAATATAGGTGAGCAAATTCCTCGGGAGTAAAAATGTGAAAAGATTTATTCTTGAAAAGACACGCAAAATATTCTAAATCAAAAAAACTGATAACAAAGAAACATGGAAATTTTTTGGTCATTGGATGCTATATAATACTCCCTCCATTTGGAAATAGTATATCCATTCCCAATGGTGATCACATTGAGAATAGATACACTATTTCCAAATGGAGGGAGTATAAGATTGCTTAGAAGTTCTAACAATGACTTGAGACAGAAGGTGAAGACAAACATGGTTTTGTCCATGATATTTAACCCCTAAGCGCTCAGACGTCCAATTTTTGGATGATGAATAGATTGAAACTCCAGTTTCATCCTCCTAATTGCTTGAATGAAAGTTATTTTAATTTGTGAAGGCACATTATCAAGTTGTTGTCCTGTCTAAGGGTTGGATTTGGTGTTACTAGAGTTCATATTTTTCTAAAATTACAAATGTGCAAGTATGTCAAGTGATCAAATTGCATTGACTTTAGTTCAAATCTAGATTAGCGAAAATGAGGTCATAGATAGGAAGAACACAAAAATTTCAAAAAATCACCATGTGAAGAGAACCTCATTTCGAATCCATTTCAACAAATTTTACTCAAAAAATGATAATATTTTACTTGCAATCGAATTTTGAAAGAATTTTGGAATTTCTCTTTCAAAATTTATAAAAAAATATTGGTGATAGCATTGGTGAATCTAACCGTACAGATGGAATCTGCAAATCAAAATCTACAACTTTTCTTTGCATTTCATTTCCAAAATATGCTTCCAAATATCACTTTATAATGATTTTTCTCAAATCGTCATTTCTGGAGATGAATCTGGACGTTTAGGGGTTAATGCAATTCACACTTTCGATGAAGTTCCAGTCGAAGGAAGGAGCTTGATGCGTAATTGCGTGTACTTCACTCTCAATCGGAGTCAGTGCTGTTAAACCCGTACTTCCTTGAATTTGAATTCGCTATTATATTCAACCTGTATAAATTTCCAAAAAAAAGGTTTAGATGGTTATTTCACACGTTATTTAGATTTTATGTTAGCGTCATGATTGATACCTACTCAAAAATTTTGAGAAATTTTTTAAGATGTACAAAAAATGACATGAAGCCACTAGGTAAGTTACTCTTTTCAACTTATCTTGTAAGAATTACACACCAACTCTAAAAAACTTGGAATTCTTACATCAGTGTTCAGGAAACTTTTTGAATTTCACTGGCTATTTTCCTCCAATTCCTATAGTCAACCGGTTATTGAAGTTCCCATCCCAGTTATTTTCTCTATTTTCTACTAGAAATAGAAATTTTCTAGATTTTTTCACTGGTTTTTTGCCGATGTTTTCAAATTGCAACCGGATATTTTCCCAAATCCACCGGCTAACTTTGAACTAACTGCCGGTTTTTCCCGTTCATTGCTTACATGTAACTTACTCTTCAAGTTGTAGCAAATTGTATTAATAGCAGTTGTATCAAATCTGTGGACCTGTCCTTCTGGCCTTTATTCTTAGAACTGTTGGAACTTGGGAGTGATTGGCCGCACTCTGATTGCCAATAGATTTTGGGTCCTTCTGTACTCAACAAAATCGTGCCACATCCCAACCCATTGTAGAAAATCAAGGTGCACGTGTATTACTAAATTTCTGAAGGCCATGCTGGCACCAAAACATTTCAGAAATGGACATTCGTAGTGCAATTTGACTAAAATGTTTTAAAAATTAAAAAAATTGAACTATAGGACCTTACTTCAAAATAATGTAAATGATTGCTCAATAAATTTTATAGGAAATGAAAGATTTTATTGAAAGATTATAACATTAGAAGTAGAAAATATGTAAGTTTATAGTTGTCTTGTTAACCCCTGAAGGACCGAGGCACATTTCGGGCAGAAATTGTCAAAAACTGACACTTTTTAGGGCAGCAAGAAAAAAATGAAAAAAAAAGTTTTTTTTTCAAAATTCAACCGTACAAATTTGAACTAGACTTCTTTGGGAATATGTGGAAAAAATTTTAGAAACTTTGACCGCACGGATTGAAAGATTATAACGTTTGAAGTTAGGTGAAAAAGTTTTTTTCCAACCTTGCCCGACATGGCTTGCAAACTTTAACTCCTTCTAGAATGAGATTCTTACACTGAATAGGGTTATTTTTTTTTACATTTTCAACTTGGATCATGTAAGCTACACACCCGCCAAATTTCAAAATCGTAGGAAGAGTTTTGCACATGCTGCCCGAAGCTGCCCGAGCTGCCCGCAAAGTTCAAGGCAGTGTAACTTTTGATCTGGGCACCCGATCGAAAAAAAATTAGATTTTCAAGAAGGGGATACATAGATACACTACATATCCAAATTTCATGAACATCCGACTACAAATGACTTCATAGGAGCCTACCCGAGATTTCTTGCGTATGCTGAACGGACACTTGGTCCTTTAGGGGTTAAAATTCATTAGTTGGAATTTGAAATTTTAAGAGAATAATGTAAGTATGACTTACAAAATTATACCAAAGTGAAGATAGATGAGTCAAAAATCAAAGTTTAATTGTTGCAAAGAAGCTGAAGTATAATAGAATATTTTAATTTTAAAAACACATTAATAGTAAGGGGGTAAAAGAAAAAATTAAGTTGCAAATAACTTTGTATAGATTTGAGATATGTCAATTTCATTGGTATGAATTTTGTATTAAGCACCCTATACCATATAGATTTTGTATATTCAAGAAAATCTGAAAAAATGAATTCAAACTTCAATTTTTTGCTATGATCATGAAATGTTGCTTTTCCTTTGGCCTCTTTTTGAATTCTTCATTGACACAACATTTACATTCTTTTTCAACTATATACTAAAGAAAATCACAACAATAATTCAATCTTATTGGCAAGTGAAAAACAATTCCAAAACATTTAATAGTTGCATGTAGCAACACATTGGATTTTTGAACCAACAAAAATAATTTTTAGATTTTATCCTAAAATTTTGGACACATTGAAATAACAAGATATTGAGTACAATATGATGATCCTTGACTAGAATTTTTCATTTGAAATGTGCTTATATTTGTTTGATGTCTAGAATTTTTTGGTATTTAAGGTTTATATATTATTACATAAAATAAAAGTGCACTAGATTGTAGACAAAAAATGGGGTTTTTTTGCAACTCTAATTCATTAAATAATGGAATAACCACCAAACAACCTCACAATTCTTGATACATGTTGGAAAGGTTAGAACACGATAATACTATTGACAACAACATTACAAAAGAACCTAACAATTCCCTAGCACGTACTCAATCTATATAGCCACTTAGGTAGAAGAAAGCAAGTGGTTGAGAACAAAGGAGAAGCAATTCTTGAGCATTAGGAATGTCAACATAACACTTACGATGGTATGAACACTTCTAATCACCACAAATTGCAAATAAACATAGTTACTATTAACCCTTATAGTATTATGGTTGTTTTTTTAGCTAAATTGTCACAACTAAAACATGTTGAAAACAAGGTGGAGTGGTCATATTTGTAGTTTTGTTTCCAAATTCTAATTGTAGGATCTTGTACCTAACTTTAATGTCTATTTTTACACCAATTTTAGAGCCTAAATCTATAGCATCTCTAAGATTACAATGATTAAAGTAATACAATCAATTTTTTCCAATCATTCCAAAAGAAGAAGTTTCAACTTTGAAATTTTTTTTAAACTTTTTTGTTTTCTACTACCTTAGGAATTTGATAACTGATATTATATTAGAAAGATGAGTTGGGAATCTACAAAAAAATTCAAGAAAAAAAACTTGTTCCATCCTTTAAATAATTATGTAGAAGGGTGTATAAGATACTAGGGTTTCTAATACTCTCCATATTGGCAATGATGCCAATTGGAAATTTTGGGTCTTGTTTTTGGATCAAGAGACCTTGGCAATGGAAATTGGAAATTTTTATATGAAAATTGGAGCTTGAATAGCATTATATTTCTATTGGTAATGAATTTTTGATTGATATTCTTCAACTATTCATTTATAATTCTACTTGCAATATAGATTTTTTTTTAATATTAAAAAATTTATAAAAATGAATTTGTAACCATGGAGTACTAATTTTCTAATTTTAAAATGATATAACAAGAAAAATATGCACCATGATGTTTTACACTATAATATAAACCTATAAAGAGATTTTTTGATCATTTATTGCATTTGATATGAATTGTTTTACAATTTATTCAGAAACTCTTGAATATTTCAAATTTTCCCTAAAATATGTGAAACTTTTACAACTAATCAAAGACATGTAATCACATCTTAAAAAATAAATTTAATCACATTCATAGTTACTTGCAAATGAAGTTTAAGAAAATGGTAATAGGCTTGTCTTTTGAGGGTTACAAGTTTTTAGACTTTAGATGACATGAACTCCTTATGGTGGATTTTCGAGGCATATGTTGACCAATATTCAACAATAGCCCCTATATTTGTAAATACAAAACCCCCAAAGATCCAAACCACATTAATTGCCTCTAATCCTTTAAATTCTCATACTTTTTTCAACTCCAAAAATTAACTAAACCAATTCCAATCTAAAGTATATCTATTATACAAGATATTTTTCTTTTTTTTAGTTGTCCTAAAGTTCAAGAATATTATAAAAAAAAATGAAACCTCTAACCACAAACCTATTTTTTCTTTCAAATTGGATTATTAAAAACCTAAAAGAAATTGCCACTTTACATGAAAATTTCTGGAAATACCATTGAGAATTGCATTAATAGGAGCCCCTATAGAAATGCAAAAAACATTTTGCTCATTGAAAGACTAAAGGGGGAAATGGCAAGATTTGTTTCTACTGGATTGAGTTGATGAATGAAAAGGTATTCCCTTGCCAAGACTTCCTAGACTCGTGGTGCAAAAATGGTGTTTTTTGCTCCGGAAATTTACACCATCCGCAGTGGCATATGACTCCTAGCCTCCCTAGGAGGCTAAACTGGCCACTTGAGCTTGATTGATTGTTCCCCTTTTCTCTTTTCCTCTCAATGCACACCGGTTCCTTTTAAAAAAAAGGGATTCCAACACAATTTATGATGCATTATTTTGACCACGTAAGAAGAAGCTATCAATGAATTTTTTAAGTGTTAGTGATAGGTTTACCATATGTCAACACTAAGTTCTAATGCTTGAACCTTGTACATCTTCCAAATTAATGTCTTTATTCTAGGCAAGAATCTAGATGCCATGGTTTTGGGTTGGTAGTGATTTTGAATGTAATTACTTTACAAGTAGAGATAAAAAGTTTTGAATTAGTGTGAAATTAGCAAAAATTTATAAAATTTTGCATTAGTACTACAACTAAGGTAGAAGTTTTGAACCTTGAGGCAATAGAGGCCCTTTCCAAAGGTAAGGAATTAGAACTTGTCCATTATAAAATAGATTAGATTAGAAGAATGAAACCTTGTCCTCATGAAACTCTCTTATCATAATGTCAAGCTAAACTTTTTAAGCAAATTTCTTACAAAACCTATTTATACTATTTTTTCCAATTCCTCATTAATTTCTATCTTTCTTAATTCTTAATACTTATTGTAGTATTTTAGTTTCAACATCATTAGTACTTCTTCTTCATGACCATGTTTTACAACTTTATTGAAAATGCCTTTGAGGACATCAACAATCAACAAACCATGGAAGGTTGTTGAGACCTTTAGATTAGAAAAAGTGAAATTACTAAAATTAGTAACGTCACATATGTAAATTTGGAATTTGATGTATATGTTTGTGAAGTAACTCACCAAAGTTCTTCTAATACATGGCTCTACAAGAAAAAAAATTATTCTCTCTCCAACCTTGGTCAGGTCCTCAAACTTCATCTATTGGGTGCACTAGAATCTCCAATGAACTTTGCTAGTGAATAAGGCATGAAAGTTTAAACCCCCTCACCTTCAAGGTATGAAGAAAGTCATCTAAAGTAGGGAGCCCAAGTTATGGACCTCCAAAACAATTCAATGCAAATCTACATTAGTCCAACATTTTTGGACTTGAAATGTTGAATTGATAAAGATTTGCTCTTAATTGGGTTGGAGGTCCATGATGGGTTCCCTAGCTTAGTGACAAGATGGAGAGCCACAATGGGGACTTGCAGACCTCAGAGCATCCTCAATCCAATTGGTATATTGATCCTCCAAATGAACTTCTAACTTTTGAATGGATTATAATGAGATCTTTCAATTTCTATTATTAGAAGCATACCCCAAGGTACATTAAACAAGTACTAGAAAACTCAAATTTCAACATTTGACATTGAAAATAAACTACTTCAAAAGTTAGCTTAGAGACAAAAATTATAGAGCTCTTGACAAATTGTGCTTACCAAAGTGTATTGCACACTACAAAATTATAGAGGTTCAACTACATATGGCATTTGATTCAAAGTTATGATTGAATTTATATAGAATACACATATGTTGATTATCCATTTGCAAAAGAAGAATTGAATTATAACACAAGGACCTCATATTGAATTCCTAGTATGCAAAATATTGCATCATGTAGGTTAGATGGTTCCACAACAACAATTTCTACCCTATTTGAACATTTTGCACATTGGGGATTCAATATGAGGTCCTTGGGTGTGTTTACTTCACAAATTAAATGGAAGCCTTGTTTGTCCTTAGAAATGAAAGTCATCACAACCACAAATCTCATATGAATCATTTGAATAAATTTCAGGGCTAAAGAGGCCTGAGAGTTTCATGGAGTTCCCGGACTATAGGAACTCGGCACATCAACAACCTGAAGTGGTTAGGAGATGGCCATGTTAGATAATATTAATTGATATTTTTGAATTTTTTTTTTGAATTTAAAAAATATCAGTTTTCAGTTTCTGAAAAATATTTGAAATTTTTTGAAATTTTTTATTTTCTTTTATTATGAATATTTTTTGGCAGTAGTGGCTGGTTAAAAGTTCCCAAACAACCAGGGGAACAGCTAGGGGAACTGCCCCCTGAAACAGCCCTCCCTTGCCCTGAAATCTTCTAATGTCTAATGTGAGTAGGTACTCAAGCAAGCAGCTTGTTAGGTTCTCCTTGAAGCAGAACTTGTAATGGAATGGTGAAAGTGAAAACTTGTGTGTATGTGTATTGAACAGATTTTTATTTCCATATGTCTATTTGAACAAATATTTTGTAGCCTTCCTTTTCGATGAAGGAAAGAGGACATATCAAGGCCCCATGCAAGGCCGTTTCTCTAAGCTTAACTTAATAAGTATGTCATGAAACAAATAAGGAGCTTTCAGCTTAGAAGGATGCTTCACTGGCACCCACACCTGCAGCTTTTGCACATGTTGAGATGGAGGGCACACGTGCACACCTCCACCACCGCTGGACTGATAGAAACAAAGAAACCCTTTTTCTTAACTAAGTAGCAGCTGTCTGCTGAAAATGACCATCAGTGCGAAAGCCAGAATGATACTACCTTACAGTAGTACCACAATCAAATTTTGAGTGACCCAACATAATTCATTTGACAAGCCACCTGAGCTGCATATGATTTTCAACTCATCACCAAAAGTTGAAACTGAGAACTTTAGTTAGTGCCTGCCCAATAAGTTAACCCTTAAATGATGTTGAGGGTATTTTTTATCTGAAGGATGACAAAGAATCTTCCTATGTAAGTAAGACAGAAGTGCAATTGTTCATCCTTGAAATTTTGTGCAAAAAGGAGAGATCTTGCATAGTAGGTTGACCTCCAATGAATATTTTTGGTTCATTTAAAGTTGATGATGTGACACGGTTATACCAAAAGGGATGATTTTCACAATCACAAGCCTCAAGCTTAACCCCTCATCGCCTAAGGCCTAAACAGGTCCAAAAACAACATTCCTTTTGAAGTGTTATAGATATAATTTTCATAGAATTATAGAGATCTCAACCATACAATCTTGTAGTGCACATGTTGTAGATGACATGCATCAAATTTGGTGTCATTTGACCACATGATTGCAAGATTGTAATGTTTTGGTGTTGAAAAAGGATGCTAAAATTATCCTAAAAACACATTATTTTGGAGGCAAAATTTGATTTCTAAATCTACTCAAATGAAGAAACTTTTAACTATTAAGTGATTCAAAATCAACATACAAACACATTGATGAAAAAAAATATCATTCAGTTGACTCATTGTGTTTGCAAAATGAGTTTGAAATGTCAAAAAATAGCAAGAAAAGTTGCAGAAAACACATCAAAAACTGAACCTCCTTCTACAAAAATGCTTCTCAATCAGTCAAAACTTCTTAGATGGATAAGAAATTTTGTAAACACAAACTAGACTAGTATGTGCAACTTTTCCAAAAAAGAGTATTGGAAACAAACATTGTATGAAGAAGAAACAAGCCATTGAAGTTCATTGTAATCGAAAAATGTTGGGATTTTGAACTTCAAATTGCTCCAAGACATTCCAAAAAACCTGGATTGACATGAAGATTCTACCACAAAAACTAGACTTCAAGGAGAACATAACCCAACAAATTTTATAGAGAAAGAACTTTGGATGAAGGAGATACAAGCCCTTGAAGTTGTAGCCATCAAACGCAATTTGGTGAACTCAAATTGAACTTCTAAACTTTGATTAGCTTCCAAAAATCTAGTACATCTTGGATTGATCTAAAAATTTTATCACACAAACTAGAAGGGAGAGCGCAAATTTTCCAACAAGTTTTATTGAATTCGGGCATTGGATGAAAAAGCTGCAGTACTTTGAATTTGACATGAGGACACTTTTTCTCCACTTCCACGGTGAGGGGTTAAGGGATAAGATCTGTCAAGTCAGTAAGCTTATATGACACTAAGATTATAGTAGTATGTTGTTATTGCGACCATCTTCTTTAAACAGCCGAATAGGAACCTTTGAAATGGATAGTCAGTGGTTCTAAAATGAACTTCCAACAATTTGAGAGCATAATTAAGATATGTCAGGTATTGATTCATACTTTGCCAATGGATGGAATAAGAGCCAAAGAGGGTCTATTTCAAAGCTAGGGTGTGTTCACTTAATTTTTCTAAATGAGAATTGATTGCCCAATTGTCTTCTTACAAATGTTCAAAGAATTTAGGGTCTATTTAAGTTTAGTAATGGTTGCATTTAGGAACCTTGTGTATTACTTTTTGAATGCTATAGTGCTTGTTTTTGGTCAAGCCATATCTTTTTTCAAAGTGCGGTGTGGGTTTTGCAAGGCCTATGATCAAGAATAGGTGTCTATGACAAAATTCTTTAAAAATTCATAAGTAATTTGTAAATGCTCCAAAAAATATGAAACCACTTGTGTTAGATTTTGCATCAATTTTTCTTCAAGTGAAAAATAAGGGGAAATATTTTGGGGCATTTGAAAACCATCAAAAAGGCCCAACAGCCCATAAATGGATGGTTTGTGAGCACACTCCCTTGCTATAAGATAAAAGTGAAATTTTCAAGCCATGTCAACCCACTCAAAGTCTCATGGGGGATAATATTGTGACCCTTGTCCCATGTACCCAGGCCTGTCAATGATAACCTTCCTAATGGTTTCACCAGCTGGCCATCTGTTGAAAGTAAGCCAGTCCATACTCACTTTGAATGCGAAAGGCACATAACTTCAGTTACCCTTTGCCATTATTTATCTTATTCAGCATTCAGTCATCTTCAAATGAAATTGAAAATCCAATATCAGACTGGATTCTCAAGCGCTTCACCGTAAGTTAATACCACAAGTAAGTTATGTTATTCCACACCTTGTTGCAAGTGACCCATCCCAATCCATATAATTACACTAACTATGGTCTGGCCCTTTCCATCACCCACTCAACTACACCAACCGATGACTCGATCACCTCCTCCAAGAGAGCCACAAAAGTCGTATTTATCGCATTGGACAGAAACCAATTCTCAAGCAGAGAAATTTGAATCCCCATGCGGTTGGTGCCACGTAATCTTTGCTTTTGTGAAAGCCACCACCCGTGGAAGGACACAGCCTCCGGAACGACAAACAAGCCCTTTTTCTAGATGAATTCTCCACGTAGACGACAGCAGAATTGAAGTTAGGTGGAGCACTGGCAGAGGGAGCGAGATTTTATTCAACACAAAGCAAGTGAGAAATCACAGAATGATTGTCTGCCGGCTGCAGCTGTGGTGGTGTGATGTCCTGTTTGGTTCTACAGCTATCAAAACATGAAACAAAATTACTTTGACCAGCCTGAAGGAACTTGGCTGTTGACTCTGTTTTCCTGCAATGGATTCAGTCCCTTAATTAGTTCTCACAAACAAGCAAAAAAAAAAGGAAAAGAAAAGAATGCGTTATGGCAAGTCACAGCCAGGATTTTATTTGTGGTGATTTTTTTGTAGATTCAGTGGTGATTTTATGAAGAATATTGAAATATTTCAAATGCAAGATACTCTACATTTGTTAATCAGGCTATGAATGGATGAAATTCCCAAAAATTGCACCATCAAATTTGATTCTTGGTAGGATGATATGGCTGCATTTGGATGAATAGATGATTCTTCATCTATATGCAACTATTATCATAGAGTACAGTGATTTGTCCTACTAGCAAGGGTGAAAAGTGGTATCACTTCCTAAATCACATGCAGTAAAAGCATGAGGGCAATTTGGTGTAACTTTTGTCAATGCATCACGCGTGCGAATAAGGTAAATCTCTCTAACTTCTGTCATTGTGTCACACTCAATTAATAAGGCAAATCACTATAACTTTTGTCATTGTGTCACACTCAATAACAAGGCAAATCAAAGTAACTTCTATTATCTCTCCACTCAAAACAAAAACGTTATATGGTGGAACCATGGAAGCACCTATAAACAATAGTTTAAGCAAGTTCACATACTAGTTGATGTGGAATCATCACATGAGGTTACTTCTATCACATTGACAATTGACATTTGTGAATTTCAAAAATAAAAATAAATTTTTTTCTTGAATTTTTATGGATACTCTACAAACTTTTGAAGTTCAACTACATACTGTACCCAGAACCATTTTTTGCATTCATGTATGTGAAATATACACATTGTTGAACTACTTGTCTCTACATATTTCAAGATTGGTTCAGGGAGCTTAGTTAGGAATAGGTGCCTGTACCTTACACTACCTTGAAAATTGAAAATAAACTCCCTGCCCTCAGTAGAGCCAGTGTGAACGGAAGACTTCCGGAACCCACTCCAGAACGGCGGATGGGACTAGCAGCAGAGTAACCGACCAAGGGTTGTACAATCGTCCCGTCACTGGTAATCCCGGTATCCACCGGCCCAGCCGGTCACCCTCTTCATCTTCGTCTTCCTCCAGACGCGTGTATTTCGGCACTGGACGCGTTTGTGACGCCACGGTGAATTCGGACAGGAGGGCTCAAGCGAGTGAGCAAGCCAACAGGGGCGGGGTCCACCGACCGGGAGGCTGTCTTTCCAGTTTCAAAGGTCCAAGCTACTGTAGCTAGCTTCACCTGGATTCCTAATAGCGTTCATCACCTCCAGTCTACCATAGATAGGCGTCCCTGCCATTGTTTTCTACTAAGCCCAGACTGCGGTGCGGTGTTTGCTAGCAAGCTGCAACTCGATCTCCCCTTCGGCGAACGCAAGTGGAAAGAATCTGGGGACTGACCTCTAATCGAAGCCGTATCAGTGCTGAAAGTTGGTTGTTGCAGTTCCACGAGCGGTCGTTGGGGTCTGCAAGCAGAGTTCGTCCTGCACGTACCCTATCTAGAAACTAGATTTTTTTCTGTTTTTGCACTGTAGGAGATCGACTTCTAACTCTAGAGGCCGGCAGAAGCAACTGCAAATTATGTAGAGAATTTTTCTTGTCAAACTCACGTCGTTGATTCTGACTTACTGCGATCGTGTCAGGAATTCCGAGTGGGAACATTTAATTAGGTCGTGGAGAAGCTCCATCGAGGACTGTAATCTGCTAGCTAGTTGAAGCAACAAGCTGCTGCAGTAAACTTGAGGGGTGAACCTGGCGACAGAATTTAAATACATCGTTTCGCTGCAGAAAATGAGCTTCCCGTTGAACACAGTGTAGAGACCGTCAAGAGAATCGCCATAGAATGCATGCTAGTGCCACGTTTCCGGTCTCTTTGCGATTTAAAGTCGTCGGTCACTGGACTCGAACAACAGAGACGTTAGAGAGTCCGTAAACGCCCAACCGTGTTACACTTGACAAGGCTGACGAAAATTGCTTACAAGGGTTTTAGCCACACTCGTAATCTGTGGGTGTGAGGTCACACGGAAAATTAACATCGGAGTAGGAATGGCAGGACCAACTCGACCACAGGGAGATAGTGCCAAGGAGGTCCCCGAAGTCGACTACATTCGAAGGATAATACGTTCGCTGACGGATTCATCGACATCGCCTGCCCAGTTGACAGATCAAGATTCAGGAATGGGCTCTAGCTCCTACAGCTTCATCGATTCTTACGGTCGCATTCCTGACATTAGCCCCGGGCTAAATCCATGGGGATTCTTCCCACCGCTGCCGGAGCTTCGAGGCGACGTAACGGAGTCATCCGAGCCCGGTAGCTGGCGCAGTCCCAACAAGGACTTCAACCCCATCCAACGCCAGATTTTGGCAGATTTTCCGTGGCTGAACGAAGAGCTCGCGGCCTCCACATCGGTTGTGTCCAGGGAGGAATCTGACGCTTGCACATCCGTAGGTCCGCTGGAACCGTCCACTGGTCAAGTCTCGTGGGCCCAATCGCTGCTTGAGCCTCACGCATTAGAGAATTCGACGAGCAGATGGGAGGAAGTGCAGCCAGTGTCAACCAGGCAACAGCAGTCGCCAGTTAGATTTGTAGATCAGGCGCTGCCGACTTCGCTGACACCAGCTACCTCTGAAACGCCATTCATTTCGGAGTCGTTTTCATCGTCGCTCAGCGATGGTGAGACCGAGCTCAAGGAAAGGACACGGAAAGGTAGCGAGTCGGCTACTGAGGCAGCCGGCACGTCTGCTCAGAGTGGGAAACGGAAGAGGCCTGAGGAGGAGGAGGAGGAGGGAGAAGATGCTCCAAGTGACGACCAGGAAACGTCGAAGAAGCCAATGTAAGCAATTAAAATTATAGCGATTGAAATACAATGTCATTTGAACTTCGGATACTTTCTGCCATTGCTTGCAATTTTGTGTATTCGTTTTTTTATTAGTTTTGGGTTGAGAGCAGAAATCGGCCACGGAAGAAAGCAGGAGTGAAGAGGGTGCGAGAGCCTCGCTATGCGATTAAGACGAGGACTGACACCGAAGTCATGGACGATGGTTACAAGTGGCGCAAGTATGGACAGAAGGCCGTCAAGAACAGCCCTCATCCCAGGTACAATTCTTCTCCACTAATGCAGTAACATTATGCGTGCATATTGCATTGCTAGATTGATTGAAACACATGTTGATTGGTAATATTTTATTTACTTTCAAAATGGTCGTAGATTTGCTCTAGTATATTCGAACGAGAAGGTCTACTGTTAGTTAGATTTCTATCGTTCGAGCTTCTGACCCTTAGACTATGTATGATATATCTACGCATGACCGTTGTAGTAGTGTGAGTGACCACGTTTCAGAAAGCTTGAAATATTGCACAGAAGGTACGCAGAATGCATGTACCACCTCTGCACGTTGTCAAGTCTCATTCAATAGCCAGCTTCTAGATCCAGGCATGCAAAATTAAGAGCACTGAATCCTGAGATGACCTCCAGGACACTTGCCAGGAAAATTCGTGAAACTTTTACAGTTCTCACCTTTCAAAGTGACTGGCATCGATTGTGACAACCTGTACAGTACCTACTTAGAAAGGAAATATGAATACGCGGAGAGAGTATCGCAGGCGTATATTCTACGGGATTACTGCTTACACTTTTCCGTTATGTGCCAAGTTACCAACAATGCATCAAATGGCCTCGCGGGTTTCGAGACTCAGCGTGTGAGCGACGAGAATGAATAAGATTCACAGAATCGAGCTTACAAATAACAGTTAGTACCTTTATGTCGGTATGAGCAGCAATCGTAGGATGCTATTTAGGGAAAATCTATACCTGGCGCAGCCGCGCAGGTTCCATATCTATTTTTTTCGTCCTGACATGCACCATTTCGCAGAAATTACTATCGATGTACAACAGCAAACTGTCCCGTGCGCAAGCGAGTGGAGCGCTGCTTCGATGACCCGGGTCTAGTGGTGACCACCTACGAAGGCACCCATACACATCAGACCCCGAATTTCCTGCGAGGACCTCCCGGATACCCTGCGGGGTTGCAGGGGTTGCTGGCGACTCTCAGCCACCATTACAGCCTGGCTGGGAACACCCCGTTACCGCCCTCAAATGCGTTCCCCACGTCCAGCTCGGATCCTTACCGGTCGTCACCAATGTGGTTAGCCCAGTCATCGATTCACGAGAATGTGAATCTGCTCCGGGCGCATGAACAGCTCCTGAGATTGCACCAGCAGGAGGCCGCCTGGGCTTCCTCCATTAAGAACGAGCCGGGTAACTTCCAATTTCCCGGACAGGGACCTAGTTTCTCCAGTGCGAGTTCGCTGACGGATTTAAGCTATGACACGAGAATGAGCTCACTTGCTAATGCTTCCATGCCGGTGCAACTAGGGAATAGCCAAATTAATCCCATAGAGTACAGTTCCTTGATTAGCAATGGGCCATTCAGCTCTGAGGTAGGATTGCCGGACCGATCGCGATCAGCGGCAGCTTCTAGTGATAGTGGCCTTCTGGAGGACATGTTTAGACGCAGAAATCCTTCCAGATCTAGAACTTGACCATATCCATTGTAAATTTCTTCTTTGCAAATGACTTCGTGTACATTATTCGGTGACTGATCAGAATCATTATGCACATTAATTGCTAGCCTGTTGTGAGTTGCATGCAGTGGCATGTTTCGATAATCTTTCTCTGATTGTTCATTGATAGCATGCATGACTGTGGTCATATTCGTTAAATTGAGCTGTTTCACAGGCCAAGATTGAACATTCAAAAAGATCTAAAACCTAGGACTGTTATAGATCTGACGTTCAGATGAGCATTTGGAAAAGTGTCTTTCCAGAGAATATGACGATGACTTTGGAGCCTAGGTTTGGGCAGAATGGTCATGCTTTGGGCGCCAACTTATTCAATTGCAATGAGTTGACATATGTGTACATGAAAACTCAATTATGAAAGCGATTCCTGAGGGAACTGCTGATCATCGTTACAATGTGACTACTTCACCAACTGTACCGTCGATGATGAAGGTGCATTTGTTGGCGATCCTATAATGCCCGAACGAATAAGAAATCTTGCAAGCATGGGGCCACGTTCAATTCTCTGGAGTCAACTCCCAAATTCTTCGAGACTAAGATTCGGAAAAAAACAGTGAAGACTTTGGTTTCACCGACCCAAACAGAATTTTTTTTTCCATTTCCATTTCTCTGCTGATGGCACTGATCGACATTATGGTTCCATTAATCCATTAGTTAAAGTGAGTATAGTGTCGAGTATTTTCAGAGAATCGAATGGCGAAAATTCAGTTGTACATAGCTCTTCAAAGGTAAAACTAGGAGTCTAGGACATGTAAAGATCTGGAAATTCAGATGGTTGCCTGGAAAGTGCCAGTTTCTTCAAATTTCGCCTTAGTTTTTAACTAGTATGACGATTAGTAACTGAACAGGTCGAATTTTTACTTAAATGCTTATCTACAATCTGTTTCATAAGCTCTTGGTCATAGCGAAAATAAGTAGGCAATTTAAGGAGATTTTCTTGATCCATGGCTATCTAGGGATACCGTCAGCATGGGCAAATAAATGCATGATCCAGTGGTTACCACATCACCTCAACTCCCAATTGCAAGCACCTTTAGCTTCCTGGAAAGCACGGTTGATGAAATTATTCTTTTCAGAGCCTGGAAAGGACGACTTCCAGAGAGAAGGTAGTAGTCGTTCGTTGAAGGAACCAGACCAGTTTGCGGACCCACAAGCTACCCCCACATAATTTCTCCTGGCTTGAATATTCTCCCTACAGCCGGTTGTGGGAGTCCATATTTTATACTTGCGGACCAGTTGGGAGCATGCACTTCAGGACTAGCTCTGATCGAATTCTTTCTTTCACCTCTTGCTCCGCAGACCCAGCATGTATCAGCTTCTATGCTTGAATTCTCATCACGGTTGCGGCAATTGCTACTGATTAAGTTTTCATGTATGACTTCTCCCCTTTTAATTAACGAAGTCTAAGGTACATCAGTAACGGAATGGGCGGCGTACTGTGACACTCGTTAATATGGCGTGTTTTAGAGCTCCAAATTTGTGCCGATTAGTGCCCGGAGCTCTGAAAACTAGGACCAGTATAGTTCTTAGGTTTCAATTGACGGGCTAAAACTAACCATTGTAAGGAATACTGGATTTTCGTTCTTCATTACTACTAATATAGTGAATTTCATTAAAATGGTGGTATTACGGTAAAATGGCGTAGTATATGTTAGAAATTGCACGACATTCCATTAAAATGGCATGGAATATGGCAGAAATGGCGGAATAATACTGCCATTTCAATGAAATTCACCATTAATCTGCTTCGCTAATCATATTCTTGTCGCCATAAGAACTTTCTGCAAAAAAAGTTGCAGGGCTTGCCATTAATCCATTACTGGAATTCGATAGGTGCGATCTGCCGTGGCAATCCAACAGTGAAGAGGCGTCAGTTAGCAACCACTCGCTTGGACACAAACGCAGCCTGCTTCTGGATAGTCGAAACGCGGACCAAACTGAGATTTTGCACAGACCATTTCCTGATCCACAAATCTGTGCAGCTAGCGGACTTTGTAATCCTCTTCATTCCAGCCCATTGAAAAGCGTCATTGTTGTAATTTTCGAAGGACTAACTAAGATTTTCTCTTTTCCTTCTAACGGTGCATTTAACGAGCATGGTCCCAGGCCAAAGTGAATTATGGGCTGCAAGACCCAGCTTGGGCCATGTGCAGGCAGACTAAACCGAGGATCGATCATTAGCCTGATTTAATTTCCGTCAACATCAGAGAGAATCGATCATGGAGCGGTAGGTCTGATCGAGCCATATCGCTAATCATTCTCTGCTTTTAATCGAATTAGACCGGCCCGAAGTCATATTACAGGCCTGCTAGTTCACGACCTGTCGTCATCATCAATTGATTCTTTCTTTCTGTATTAATGAGTGATGGAGTTCAATTAATACTGAATTTAAATTGGACTCCAAGCTTACCAATCCAATCTTGTGTCACTTCTGAAAGTACCCAACTAACCAAAGTGGAATCTTGTGCTTTCCTCCAAACTTGAACATCGAACAATATTTATTAACCTCCGCAAATCTCGAGTTCAACATTACTTTCACTCTGTCACAAAGTATCTAGTATTGAAATCGATCGACACTGAAATTCAGATTTTAAAAAAATGCAAACCCTAGGACAATTCTGAAAGTAATTATATATTATCTTCACGTTGAATGGAAAAACGAGGGTATTATCTTCACTTGATTCTTTCTTTCAGTGTTGATGAGTGATGGAGTTCTGCATTACTATCAATTTCTCACAGTAGTTTGTATTGTAAATCGACGAATCACTGAAATTCAGTTTTGAAGAGATTTAAATCCGACGATAATCCCGAATTCCCGACAGTAATTATGTTCCTATCATTGAATCCAAGTAATGAGGCTAGGATATCATCTTCATTTCAATCTTTCTCTCTGTTATGATGAGTGATGCAGTTCAACTTTACTTTAAATTTGTAACAAAGTAGTATTACAAATCGACACTCACTGAAATTCAAATTTGAAGAATATTACGTTAACCCCTAAACGTTCAGATTCATCTCCAGAAATGACGATTTGAGAAAAATCATTATAAAGTGATATTTGGAAGCATATTTTGGAATTGAAATGCTAATAAAAGTTGTAGATTTTGATTTGCAGATTTCATCTGTACAATTAGATTCACCAATGCTATCACCAATGTGTTTTTTTATAAATTTTGAAAGAGAAATTCCAAAATTCCTTCAAAATTCAATTGCAAGTAAAATATTATCATTTTTTGAGTAAAATTTGTTGAAATGGATTTGAAATGAGGTTCTCTTCACATGGTGATTTTTTGAAATTTTTGTGTTCTTCCTATCTATGACCTCATTTTGGCTAATCCAGATTTGAACTAAAGTCAATGCAGTTTAACCACTTGACATACTTGCACATTTATAATTTTAGAAAAATATGAACTCTAGTATCCCCAAATCCAACCCTTAGATAGGACAACAACTTGGTAACGTATCTTCGCAAATTAAAATAACTTTCATCCAAGTAGTTAGGAGAATGAAATTGGAGTTTCAATTTGTTCATCACCTAGAAAATGGACGTCGAGTCGTAGACATGTTTAGGGGTTAATCCAATGATATATAATTTTGATAGTAATTATAATCTTAATGTTGAACATAGCAAGTTAGTAACTAGGGTATCAATTCATTCAATCTTTCTTTCTATACCGATGGGTGGGTAGTCTGTAGCAATGACAAACTTGCCAATGGCGCCGCAAAAATCGCCGAGTGACCCTTGCCTTGTAGGGTAAATATGAAGAGATTGAGGAGTTCATTGATCATGTTTTTCAGGTTTTATAAAAAAAAAATAAAAGTGTTAGAACATTGAACGGGCGAGGGGAATAGGGGATGGATGTCCTTCGTTTGCTGGACAGAGAGGTGGGGTGGAAAGGCACTCACCCGGCCATTCTTCCGGCAATGACGACCAAGGTCGCCGCTGCTACAGGTGTCCCCTTGCCTCGAGTCTCTTGTGGCCGGGTTATGGTGCTCAATATTGCATTTGTACACGACTCCGAGTTTACGTACCCATTTCAATCCTGTTTCCCTTCTGCACTCACGTACTATTTCTTTCCTCCGCTATGGAGTAAACAGTTCTAAGGAGCGCACGATCCTCATGTCGACATGATCTCCCAATTAGGACAGGCCTGACTGTCCGGCCGCTTCAGGCCTTGATGCCGGCATCTCGATCCGTCGTTGCTTGCAAGCTTCCATGGCTCTCGCACTGCTTCCGTTCGTGTGCGTCAACAGATTCTTTCTTCGGCACGTACAGACAGGCACAGGGAGATCGGGAGGGCGTTACCCTCCGGGGCATACTTTCGACATGTAACTATACTCCCCAGGAATGTACTTCGAAATCATGATTTTCTATCGGGGTGAAGCTTGATTTTGAGAATGAATTGAAGGTTTAAACTCTGTAGTCGGTCCAATTTAGGGCCAATTGGACATTAGTTTCGGACTTGAAATGTCAATGGGGGAATTGATATTAATTTCGCTGGTCTTGTGCAGATCGAAGTTACGTTACCGTTAAAGTGCACATGCATGAAGTCCTGATCGATATCAATCATGGTTATACACTTATACTGTCGTTGCCCGATGTGTCACGTCTGTTCAACATGGATTTGCCTTTCTTTTTTCTCACTATCTGCCACTTAGAATGGTGGTTCCAGTGCCCAGTGGTATAAAGTTATAAACCTATAAACCAGATGAAAGCTTTGGATTTGACTATTTGAGATAATAGTAAATGAAGCCTTGTCGATTTTAAGAGTGGGCATAAATGATAATCAAAATGAATTACTAACACTAGAATAAAAGAAGTATTGCATGACTTCTCTTACAGCAATTTAACATAACATAACCCAAGTCAAGTTTGTCAAGAGTCTCTCACTTAACCTTAAGAAAAAACTTAAGAAAAATCCGGATATCTAGGAAAATCAGAAAATGTGAGTTTAAATGGACAAGGTGGTATTGTGAGTTCCTTGACTCACAATACCCATGATTCTTCCTTTGAGCCCATTTGATTTTTGAGTGTTTCAATAGTGTATCAGGGAACCAGGCTAGGTTCACTCGTTTAGAACGTTCTGTACTTCTACAACGTGACTTCTACTTTTTTACAGTGTTCATTTTATTATTTGCTATAGATGTGACCTTCTAAAGTGTTGTTGCCTATTTTTTTCACAGAGCCAAAAAAATGATTTTTGTCAATTCAAATGCTAATATCTTGCAATCCACATAGTGGAAATTTCTGAAATTTTTTCCACATCTTTTCAAACCAACTTACTACAAGATCCTATGCTTACGTGTGTCCAAAACTGTTTTTTTTCTTAAATTTGGTACTTGTGCTAGAAATGGCAGTTTTGGAGTTTTTTTGGTGAAAACATAGACTCATAGACAAGGAACTTTAAGGGTTAATTTGTAGAGATACTTTATCTAGTTGTTGTCTTATCTAATGGTTGGATTTGGTATTATTAGAGTACATATTTTTCTAAAATTACAAATGTGGAAATAAGTCAAGTGGTTTACCAAGCCAAAATTGCATTGACTCTAGTTCAAAAGGGTCATTGCAAGAAACACCGTTTGTTTTGCGTAGCATTTTGGAAACCTATTTCTGTCAACTGCTATAACTTTTGAATTTTAAACCCAATGCCAAAAATAAAAAATCTATTTCTAATTAACTTGATTTTCATTATATTTCTTATTTTTTAGAAATTTTAAAAAATCAATTTATATTTAAATGTCCATTATATTAATATGTCACACTTTCAAATTTAGGGTTCTTTTATACTAATTACCAATTTAAATTAATTATTATTGGTTGAAATTTCTGTGGTATATTCCTATAGTTATATAGTAGGTAGACATGTCCCTACCAAAGGGCATCTAAAAAAACATTATTTTATGTCCTCCATGTTTATGCAAAGAGGCCTCTCTCGCGAGTGCACTTGTAAACAGCAGAAATGGTTTTGACCTTATTTATTTAATCCATTATCATTGCCATAAAATCTTTTCCAATGGACAATTTTTAGTTTTTTTAAAAATTGATTTTCCTATTTTCTACAAATTAAAATGTCCAACTATGTATTTTCTTCACCAGAATTCTATGTCCAAAAAGTTGTCCCAATAAATACAATTTGGACATTTTAATTTGTAGAAAATAGGAAAATCAATTTTAAAAAAAACTAAAAATTTTCCACCGGAAAAGACTTTATGGCAATGATAATGGATTAAATAAATAAGGTCAAAACCATTTCTGTTGTTTACAAGTGCACTCGCAAGAGAGGCCTCTTTGCACAAATGTGGAGGACATAAAATAATGTTTTTTTAGATGCCCTTTGGTAGGGACATGTCTACCTACTATAGGAATATACCACAAAATTTTCAACCAATAATCATTAATTTAAATTGGTAATTAGTATTAAAAAACCCTAAACTTGAAAGTGTGACATATTAATATAATGGACATTTAAATATAAATTGATTTTTTAAAATTTCTAAAAAATAAGAAATATAATAAAAATCAAGTTAACTAGAAATAGGTTTTTTATTTTTGGCATTGGGTTTAAAATTCAAAAGTTATAGTGGATGACAAGAAAGTCACACTGATTCTAATGAAAAAACGGTTCGTGTTTCTTTCAATGACCCAAAATTGAATTTGCCAAAATGAGGTCATAGATTTCAAAAAATCATCATGTGAAGAGAACCTCATTTCAAATCCATTCCAACAAATTTTACTCAAAAATTGATAACATTTTTCTTGTAATCAAATTTAGAAGGAATTTTTAAATTTCCCTTTCAAAATTTATAAAAAAAATATTGATGATAGCATTGGTGAATCTAACAGTATAGATGGGATCTACAACTCACAATTCACTACTTTTATTTTTAATTCAATTCCAAAATATGCTTCCAATTAGCACTTTATAATTCTTTTTCTCAAATCATCAATACTAGAGATGAGTTTGGACTTTCCAAGATTAAATGTAATACATTGACTTTTAGAAAATATTATTAATTATAAAAACTTGATTTTTTAAATAATGAAGTAAATATCAATGAAGTTTTCAAATGAATTGTGAATTATTTAAGTAGAAAAAGTCATTGTATTTTGGTATTTCCATTTTCTCAAATTTATTTAATTATTAAGCACTATTAATTCAACAAATACTAAAGTAACTAAAATTGTTCAAATAAGTATATAATAATGGTTCCTCCTATGAAGTTATGTGAATTTTGTTGAACTTAGGAATCAAAAGAACATTTTAGATTCATGTAGCATACATTTTGGATATTGTAGAAATAAACTATGAAATTCAAAGGGCTACTAAAAAATGTTCCTAAAATTGACCTTAGACTCATGATGAATAGAGGTTATAAGGTAGAACACCCCATTCTTGCCCCCATCCCAAGCCCTACTTTTTGACTCAAAACCAACCTCATTACAATCCAATTCCAAAGAAGTCCACTCACCTATTGTGATGTTTATAGGCTCTCATCCTTTGAATTCCTACTTTTTGAAGAATAGTATTAATACATGTCTAGGGACACTAATAGGTACCTACTACCCTTTCACTTCAAATATTCATAGAAATTTTAAAAAGAAATTTGAGATTAATTTTTTTCCACTGAATTTTTCTTCAAGTTAAAGTCTAATCAACACAAATTAATCAATTATGACTCTTGATAACCAAAGGAGACAAATTTCTTAAAGGATTAGAAATAAGTCTAGGTACTTTATTTCTAATAAAAAAATCTTTACAGGTTGGTTTTTGAAACAAGTCACTATAGTAGGTAGAGCTATGTGACGTTTTGTCATGCTCCTATATTTGCCAATTTTTGGCATAAGATTTATTTTTGAAACAAGACACAACTAGGTAGAGCTATATTACCGACCTTAACCCCTAAATGCCCAAGGCACCCAAATGTGGTGTTTGGAAAACTTTGAAGTTAAGTAAAATCCAACCAAATTGCTATTATCAGTGGTTTATATTTTTGGAGAACTCTTTTGGAAGTCTAGTTTTAGGATCAAAAAGGTGATCTTAAAAATAAAGGATTATGATTTTTCTATTGAAGATTTTGTGCAAGGATGCCCATTGCAATCTTGACTTCCCATAGTGTTGAGGGCTCTTGGAAATGAGCCTCAAATACACTAGATCTTGGAGGAAAAATGACATTAGAAATTCATTTAAAAAAATTGTAGAATAGATTTTGAAAAATTGTAAATTGATTGGGGTTGTGCATGCTAGGCCCTATAACCTCATATTTTTTTAATGACCAACTTTTTAGAGTTGACATGCAAAAAGTGAATTGAAAAATTTTCATAGTTTTTACACCCTCACGATCAAACATTATAATCTTTCAATTTGTAAGTGATATTGTTATGTTTTCTTTTCCTATGTGATCTCTGCCATGTCTAGTTTGAATTTGTACGGTTACAATTCAAAAGAAATTGGTACAACTTATGAAAATGTTGACTTTTTGTTCAATTTAGAGCAAATTTCAAGAAGCTCCAAACAGGCCTTGGGCATTTAGGGGTTAAGGCTCCTATGGTTGAATCAATTACATGCATTATAAATTGTACTCTTGGTACAAAAAAAATTGAATCTAAAAATACATCACATGGCTCTAATACATAAATTGAATGCATTGTCCTATTCAACAAATATTTCAAATGCAAGGACATTAAGATGTAACAAAGGTTTGTATTGCAACCTATACTCTCTCTACAATGGCTAATGCTATTCTATGCACTTAATTCCAAAAACAATTCAAATATTGTGAGAATCAACATCATTTTCATATTTGTCAAATTGTGAATATTTTCAATGCTACAAATTTCCACTTCCTTCAATTTTTGTGTACAACAATCTAAAGTGATACATGGCTAACTTTGAAATTCATTTTCTTTCAAATCACAACTAATTTTTTCTTCAAACTTCCATAGTAATGTGTTATATGTTGCAAACTACAACTTTCATGTATTTACTTTTGGACTTTGCCCATTGATGCTTATGATATGGTTGTTTGAATGAAAAAGTTTCAAATCCATACTTAGTTTTGTTTATCACCGTAGAATAGGAATAGATGATGTACCAATGAAAGTTAATAAATTATTTAAAAAATATATATGTGACATTAATGTACACAATAAAACACCAACTAATCAATTGAACAATGATTTTATAACTTCAATTCAAATACATTTTTACTAAATCAGAGGTAATAAATTTGTAAGGTTGAAGCACCCAATGAAGGTCAATTTGACTTCACCAATTCAACCTCCCAAAGGATTTATTTATTGGCTTTGTCCTTGGGACAAAGACTATAGCATCGACTTGGGTTTTCCAATTTTCCAATTCTATCTAAGTTATAACCACAATACGGTTAGGGTTTGGTTGGATTGGAGATGTGGAGTTTGACTAATCAATAAATTAATATTGTTGTTTACCTAGGTCAAAGCCTCATGGTTAAATTGTTCTTGTGTTATATAGATTGAAGTAGCAACCTATTGCTATTCACTTTGAAAAATGATTAGAAATTCCACAAACATCCTAAATTCTGAAATTTTTGTGACTAAAAGTAGATTTCATCCTTCTTTCAAGAAAACATGTTTGAAAATTCATTTTCCGTCTCTATTGCCTGCCACTGTCCCTTCACAAGTAAAAAAGATACTTTCTAGACTCCTACTTTGATATTGAAATCTTTGTAGTGTAAAATTTTTATATTTTCCACAATATAATTTAAAAATTCATCACCAATATTTTTCAATCAATTATTATGTAACACAATGAAAAACATAGAAAACAATTTACCACAAATGGACTTTTTGTTTTTTGAAATTGAAATTCGATAAGTTGGTCAAGATTGCAAAAAATAAAAAATTTAAGAGGATAGTTTTGATAGAATATTCTTAAAATGGAATTAAAAAATTTGAAGGACTTCATACTAGGATTGGAAGACTTTTTGGAGGAAACTGAGACTACAACCACCATAAGAAGATAACCTCTAAATTGCATAAGGTCAAGAGCATACCAGTATTCAAGAGGCAACATACAAAGGTATGTTAGTACTTGGTGTTAACCCTATAAGGACATAGTCCCCCATGAGCAAGGTACTTACCGAACCACTTTCATTATAGAACCAATAAGTGTATTATCTGTTTCTACAATTAATAGTGAAGTCATCCATTAGACAACTTTGGTCTACAAGGTGATGTTGTCAAAGTGGATCTAAGTTAGTTTGAATATTTAAAAATCTGCAACCCCAAGACCCTCGCTAGCATCACTCATAACACCAAAATACAAAATACCCTACAAGAAAACTAGAGGAAACATAAAAAGTGAAAGCATGTCACTGGTCTATTAGAGCAAGTGACTACCACACTAGAGGAACACTAAGAATCCCTATTTCCATTTGGACACGATTTATGCATTGTATGTGGCATTTAACCCCTAAATGACAAGGTGGACATTTTTTGTCCAATGAATACATGGAATTCTAATTTGTAGGATAGAAGTGCAACTATTCATCCTTAGAATTAGGGGTGGAAAGGGAAGATCTTCTACAATAGTTTGACTTCCAATGAGTATTTTTTTTTAAAGTAGATGATGTCACACGGTTCCAAAATGGTTGATTTCCACGGTCACCAACCCTGTGTTCAAAGGTTAAAATTGGCATGGCAATGAAGAAGCAAGTGTTCTTCTGGGCATTGGCACCAAACTTTCAGAATAAAATGAGGCCAAAATAAAGGAAAATGACAAGAAACGGATGAATAGTGTTGTCCTATTTTGTCTTTTGAGTGGATAAGGTAGACCAACCCATTTCCGCCAGCTTCCTACAACCGCCATCTTATTTTTGGCCCCATCTCCACCATGAAACTCACCTAAATTCATTCACTACTTTGACAATTTCAGTGCATTAATTCCAACTTGGGTAACGTGTCAGCCTTTGATTGGTAGATACTCCAGTGCTAATAGGTACATGTAATGGTGGTTATAGGTTTAGGATAGGACATTTATGACTCTAGTCTAGTGGCGGTTTTCTAATTTAGGGCATACCACTTTGAAAATTCATAGAAATTACAATTTTTATCGTAAAATTATAATTCCACTTCGGTTTGATTCATGAAACATGTACACACCTCTGAAAAATATGTGCCCCTCCTAGAGTTGGTCCCAATATACTCAAATTGTGAAACAAGGTGGTAATAGGTCGGTCTACCTTAGTGAGAGACACTCTAAGTTTTAATTAAACTCATACCACTTAAATTTTAAAATTATAATCAATTTTCACAGAAAATTTCGAATATTCTTCGATCCCCCAGCATACTTGTATTTTTGGAGCTCAGTTCCCTATGCATTTGATATGGGATATTTGAGTAGAATTCTGTAGTCTTATCCATATCTGTATTTCTGCATCGTCTCTATATTTGTATCCATATTTGTATTTCTGATACACCCTAAGTGGTTTCTATGACTGAGATGATTGAGATGCCTTTAGACCCCAGAACCAATCAACAGTTCATGTTCTTTCAATCCAGGGCAGGGCTAGTCAAAAGTGTTTGACTGTTCCAATTTATTTCCCCCCGTCCCAAAAGAAAACTGAAATCAACGGCAGGGGCGGTGGGTTGATCCCTCAATGAACGGTCCCCATTTTTCCTTGAGGGGAGGGGGGAACAGAGCACATGATTCTGTCATCACAGGAGATAGTGTGATAGTGTGATAGAAATTACAAAATGCTTGTGGTCAATGTCACCACTTCTCTTGCCTGGAGTAATCACGATGACAAGTGGTCTCCGGAGGTCAGCGACAGAGTCCTATATTGCAAACAGGCTAAAAAATAATCCATGCCACATGCAAGCCTGTAAAATAAAATCTAGCTCCCACAAAAATGCCAGAGATACACAATCAAAAAGGAAAGAGCATATTCAGTGTTCAGCAGACAATCCTTCATGTAACTTTAAGTAGATAGTAACACACACTCAAAATACCACATGAAATCAAAACCAACAAGAACTATTGTAGAATGACAAGAAAGATATAAATAGAGTGATGGAATTTACAAAATGATTGTGGTCGATATCTCCACTGCTCTTGCCTCCGAAGGCCAGCGACAGAGTCCTATATTGCAAATAATCTGCACTCTATCGCTGTGTATTAAAATATCCTTGCTAATGCAAGCCTCTATAATAATTTCTAGCATCTAATAAAATGCTACCATATATCCACATGGTGAAAGCTCCGCATATCAGTCTGAGAGAAAATTTTTAAAAACCCTTCAGATGTTCAACTTCTCTTGAATTTCAGCCAACATCATTGCCGACTTGTGAAGCTGCACTTTCTCTACCTCCGTCAAGGGATTGTCCATGACGCCCAGAATGCCAGTACGACCGATTTCCGCAGGCAGACTCAAGAACACCTCGTCTTTAATGCCGTGGAATCCTTTGGCGCACACGGAAACAGGATGGATCCGTCTCTGGTCACGTAAGATGCTCTTCACCAGACTCGCCACCGAGTATCCAATCGCCCAACTGGTATACCCCTTCAGCCTGATCACCTCATACGCCCCATCCACCACCAACCTGTAAAACCCCCAAAACCCCACACCATCTTTAAAAAAACACTTCCAAAACGCATCAAATACACATCAGAAACACGCTTCAAACACAGACACCAGAAACACACGTCAAACACATTTCATGCCGTTCAAAATAGAAAAAAGATGCTTGAAGTGGAGGGTGATTGCTAGGAAACCTAATCAGAAGGAAACATCATTTAGTGGCTTGTCACTAGAATAGAACATATTTTTCTTAAATGAAGAGGCTTACTAGAAGGCAAGTTCGTAAAAAAGAACTGGGTTGGTATTCATATACAACAAAGTAGAACTTCCAAGACTACCATAACCTAAACGAACGGTCCTAGAAATTTAAACAGACACAAACTTCTCACCTTTCATTTCCTCTTAATGAAAATTGGTACTATACTTACACTTCAATATTGCGAGAAACACTTCATAAACACTTCAAAAAGACAGTTGAGAGGTAAGGTCAAGACTCCATTAGATGTTCCATTTACCATACAGGTGAGCTTTGATTTGTGTTAAGTGTGAGGTTACTTAATCCATTGACCTATAATTTTTTGCAACTGATTTTCAACTGCTTTTATTGTAACAGAAAATAAATGTGCAAAATTTGGAATGACACAAGTTTCTAGATTGGCATAGGGTAAGGTTCATACTTCACATGTATGGTGAATGGAACCTCTCCCTTTCCATATGATCAATGCAAACTTTACAATATTTCAGAAACACTTCAAACTAAACACACCAAAAATTCATGTTGCAAATAATTTAGGGTTTGGTGGAGAGGCAACCTGTGAATCTCCGCAAGCGTTTCCGGTTTATAGTCGATTTGCTTCTGCTTGAGATACGGAATAAGCGGCACTCCCCCCACACTCACACTCGACCAGAGCGGCACCGAGCTATCCCCATGCTCCCCCACAATATATCCATGCACGTTCTGCGCATTCACATCGAAGCGATCCGCCAGCAACCATCGAAACCGTGAGGAGTCCAGGTTTGTTCCGGAGCCAATAACTCGATTAGGCGGCAACCCCGACAATTTATACGCGACGTAAGTAAGCGCATCCACAGGATTGGAGATTATAAGCAACATCGTCTTCGGACTATACTTCACCAACTGCGGAATAATCATCTTGAACAAAGACACGTTCTTCTCCACAAGCGCCAGTCGCGACTCGCCTTCATGTTGCCGTGCTCCCGCCGAGACGATACAGATGTCGGAGCCTGCTGTGACTTTGTAATCGGTGTCGGCGAGGATCTTAGAGCCGGGGAGAAAGGCCGCGGCGTGCTGGAGGTCCAGCATCTCCCCTTTGAGTTTGTCCTCCACCACGTCCACGAGGGCGAGCTCGTCGCAGAGGTCTTGGGTGAGGATGGTCTGCGCGCACGCCATCCCCACGTTGCCGACGCCCACGACGGTGACTTTGCTGGTGCGAGGGGGTTCGTTGGGGTCGGAGGAGGAGCCTGGAATCGTCTTGAATAGCGTGGAAGCGACTATGTTTGTCATCTCGAATGCTGAACCGGGGGTGGGAGCCGTGGACTCCGATCGCCAGTCGAACACCATCTTGGGTTTAGTAATGGCCGCCATGGCGAGATCTCGAAACTCCGCCGGGCTCTTTGGCACTGGAGGATACGGAACTCAAGTACGCAATTCGCCTGCTGCTTGGATTTCGATTACAATTGTTGACACTGCTGCTGTCACAATCATACTGTTGTCAAAACATGAATTCCCAAAAGAACGAACTCGCATCTTAGTTATTGACCGGATCGTTAAACGATGGCTTTCGTTGACTCAAAAGCAGCACAGCAATCGTAATGTGAGTATAGATCGAAGGTGGATGATGCCCCTACTCTCAACGTGAGCGATGATTGCATTCACGCTTCGATCAAGAAAAATTCCCACATTTAAAAAACATGTGAAGACGACCGTCCACAATAGAGTTCAACTTTGAACAGAAGGTTCACACAAAACCTTCACTAAGCTTAAACCCTCACTAGCCACACACCCCTCACAATTACCACCGGGCGACAATGCCAGAATCAATACCAACAGACTAAAACTTCCAGAGCATAAGACGAATCCTTTAACTCTACAAGTGAAGAATCCACAAACAGACCCAAAATTCAATGCAACATGCAGATGGGTACTCGTGATCTAAGCAGGCCGGAGTGAGACAAGAGAAAGTGCACGTTACTGAAAACAAGCGACCCGATTTGCAAGAAAAGTTTGAAGGAGGCTGGGAGACTTCCAGTACGTGAATTGAAGTCAGTTAGTCAGTCAGTCAACTGGCGTATCATATGCGTCTGTAAGCTACCAATGGCGCCGAGGGTTTATATGGTGAGCCCAAATGCCGGAAAAGCGGGTATTTTCAAGCCGGCATGCAAGGAAAGGAGCTTCCGTGGGATCCCCGAATCTGCGGGGTGCTTCCTTGTTCTCGGAGTCGAGTCAGCTTGGAGACGGATGAAAAATCACTGTGGGGGTTTGCGCCGTCTTGCATGAGGCGAGCTGGACAGTACAGTACGTGACTAACTTAAGCTTACTTACTGGCTTCCCTTGTGAGTTGTGACTCAATGAACTTTGGACTTAACAAGGGCCTCCTGCCATGCCATCGGTAGGCCAAGATATCCTGGGCCTGAGCCCACTCCCCCGAAATCTCCAGAGGCAGAGCCCACACAAATTTCGAAATTTGTACTGCCATGTGTGAAGGGGTGAAGCACTTTATGACTAGGACCAACTTGCCACACCATTGCAGGAAGTGGAATACGTTAAGGTGAAGGCACCCATTGCTAACCAGTGACCCCATAACCAACTTGTAAGGTGCAATTATTTCCAACCAAAGCTAGGAATTTTTCATTTTTCATTTTTTTTTAAAGGTTTGAACGAATAATTTCATGACACATGTCCCAAAGTCGTGAGTAAGAAAGTAGGAAGTAATGAGTGGGAAAGTAGTTCTTGAATGATCAAAATTGGAAGAGTCTAGACATTGACTATGGATCCGAAGCACTTTGGCCTTTCAAAATTCTTCGTAATTTCAGATCAAGCGAAAAAATTACCCATCATTTCTATCGTGGCACCTCTAAAAATATTTGATTTGCCTTGCATTACCCCAAATCATGTCCATAATAGATTATTTGATCGGTTATGGGTGCTTGCACCTAATATTTACCTTCCTACCCAAAACATAGAGTTTTAACTTAGACTTGTTATTGTCTTCATTTAGTCAAAAACACCCATGATTTCGATATTTATTATTTTCCAAATTGAATGTTGAATACCCATTTTAAAATTTAATTACAACTGTAAGTGTTCACAATTCTATGGACACACTAAAAATTTAAGTATTCACAAGCCCCTTCATATGAATTTTTTTTCCCTACTCACTTTTTGGTAAATGCCCATTATTCATGATTGTGTTGTCATAGGTGAAAAAATATTTTTTTCAAAATAAAAATAAAATCTATAGGTAAAAAATTAGGATTGTAATTATTCATGATAGATGAAAAAGTATAGTTTGATTTTGTACAATAGGAGCCAATAATCTCAGATATTGCCTCTTGTGCCAATCGAAGATTTTTGAATAATAAAGAATACAATTGACTTTTTTGCCTTGCATAATTAACATTCAATTCTTATGCAATTCCAATCAAGCATACCAAATTTTAGTTTTAAGAAAGTAAAACTCTAATTTTTGTGGATTGTTTCATTTAGTATTCATGGTTTATACTAATTGATTGAATAACATTGGTGATGAATTTTTTAAATTTGATTTCATGGATATGTAGGAAAATCTATGTACATATCTTTTATATTAAAAAAACAAACTATTAATTAAGAAGAATATGATCTATGAAGAGTTAAATGTGAAGTGTCATGTCACCAAACTTTGTGATATAAATATCTCTATATTTTAACTCAAAATTTTGGCATCACTATGTTGTTTTCATAATATATTAAAGCATTTGAAATCCAAACAAATGTATTATATACAACCTTTAGAAAATAATATGTTAGATTCAAAAAGACTACAGTGAAAATAATTGTTTTGGTTGATAAATACAAATAAAAATGATTTAATTGTGTATTACAACAAATATCTTCAATTCTATTCAAAGTAGATGCAACAACAATTCAAATTGCAACATATAGATCATCTATGACAATCAATGACATCTCAAGTCTTTGATTCATTAAGAATCTTCAAGTTTCATTAAAATTAAAATTATCTACATTTTTCTCCAGACTAATGGGAGTGGGATCTTAAATGGTGTACAACAACATGCAATAAAATATTCAAGTCATTAAGGCTAGAAAAAGAAGCATATGCGATTTTTGGAGTAATTATGATCCCCGACTCAACAATTGAATCTATAAGGTAGTTAGTTTTGGAATTCATTTACTTCGAAACCGTAATTGCTTTTTGCTTCAAGTTTTTTTTGGATTCTAGTGCACAAAGGATATTACAATATTCATGTTTGCTCATTTGGATTTTGTCCTTTCATTTTCTATATTTGGTGCCTTGAGTGTAATTGAACAAAACATAGACTTAGTTTTTGAAGTGACTATAGATGTTGAACAAATCTATTGCTTTACACCAATTATACATTATTGGAGTACTAGAGCAATTCATTTGATGTGTAAGGATTAACATTATTGAAATGTAAACATTTTTGAATATTGAAACAATATTTTGTAATTAACCCCTAAATGCCCAAAGCACTAGATTTTGGTATTTCAAAAACTTTGAAGTTAAGTAGAACCCATCTAAATTGCTATTATTATTAGTTTATATTTTTGGAGAACTCTTTTGGAAATCTAGTTTTAGGATCAAAAAGATAATCTTCAAAATGAAGGATTATGATTTTTCTATTCAAGATTTTGTATAGGATGCCATTGCTATCTTGACCTCCCGTAGTGTTGAGGGCTCTTGGAAATGAGCATCAAATACACTAGATCTTGGAGGAAAAATCACATTAGATATTCATTTAAAAAAAATCGTAGAATAGATTTTGAAAAAACATAAATTGATTGGGGTTTTGCATGCTAAGCCCTGTAACCTCATATTTTTTTAGTAACCAACTTTTTAGAGTTGACATGCAAAAAGAGAATGGAAAATTTTTCATACTTTTAACACCCTCATGATCAAACATTATAATCTTTCAATCCATAAGTGATATTGTTATATTTTCTTCTCCTATGTGATCTCTAACATGTCTAGTTTGAATTTGTATGGTTACAATTCAAAAGAAATTGGTACAACTTATGAAAATGTTGACTTTCTGTTCAATTTAGAACAAATTTCAAGAAGCTCCAAATAGGCCTTGGGCATTTAGGGGTTAACATTGAGGTATTGTATAGCAAACTACTTGGCAAAATTCATTTGACACCGATGCAATACTGGAATGAGTGCTCTCCTAATCAGTACTGCAACAAAACACTTTCAATACTATACTGTGAAAGTACTATTTGAATTACTTGTTTTTTCCCGATGTTGGGATTGAATCGCTCTCCTTGGGATGAATGTATGACAACATGTTTTCAATCTTGCAAAATACTTCACAATCGACACACAAATTAAGTTGTTGAGAAAACTAAGGCAATTGGCCCACTAAAGATTACACAGCAAGGCGGAACATCTGGAGTAGACTTGGGATTCGTTTATAGTTGTAGTTCTAGGGGTGAGGTACAGCTACTTGTTGACGAGTGAGCACATTTTCCATAGTCACCTCAGCACCACCGGGCCATATGATTTGCAATTTGACAGGTCCACTTACGGAGCCCAGGCCAAAATGTGCAACAGGCTGCACAATGAATCAGCACAACTTTGTCAAAATACATCAAAGACCAAAGTCCAAAGACCAAAACTTCAGAAGATTGACCGCAGTGCAGTGTAGTCCTGTTCATCAGTGTCAATTGGATAACCTTCTATTTAATGAGGTGAATGCTTCAGAAGAAATTTTTGGTGGTATGATTCAAAATATCTGAACCACCACCAAGTTATTGAGACAAAGATTTTTACCTCCATAGAACACAAGTAGCCGCTGATCATATCATGGGGCACACAACAACAATCAGTTAAGCTCATCAGTACTCGTGAAATAGAAAAACATCTCATACATGGATAGTATACATTTTCGGGTTGCAACAAGAGCAACGTAGGATTCGTTTAAAGGGTGCAAAGCAGCTCCTCAGTTCAATTAAAGCTAACTTAGAGCAGTCATAATTTGGGTGGGGTCACATTTGGGAAGAGATTTGTTTAAAAATTCCCATACAGAAACCAATCTTCCGTAGAAACGACACACAACATACCTTCCTGCATCAATAGCTCGCCTCTGCACCCGGCCAGCTTCATCAACGAGCTTTACGGAAGCCCCTCTTGCAGGTGCTCCCTGTCGTAACGGGACACATGCATCAGCACAATCATATCACTGAATTCCAAGCTTGCATTCAAATTTTACAATCAGGAATGCATAGAACCTTGATTTCTACATGCTGCAGTGAATGTCAGTGACAGAATTCATACATATCGAATTTTTTGACACAACAAACAAGTCCAATTCACAAAAATGTATTTATGGAGACGTAAATTTCATAAAGTAGGAGTTGATCCCAAGATCCTCAAAATAGGGCTACTGTGCTCCTGGAAGTACCTGCTTTGTGAGGGGTTTCACCCGCATCCAAGCATTGTCATTCTCTGGAGATCGAAAGAAAGAAAGAGGCTGTGCTCGAAGCTCTCCGTGTGATCTGCAGAAACAAATTTCCTTCATAGATCTAAATTAGTGGGAGTCACCGTGAAAGCATTGAAATTTTAGCAATCTCGTTCCTTTTCAACTTTCATCCCCATTCTGTTGGCACAAGAAATGGAGGGTTAGGAGGCAAGCTCTAGTGCATTCTCCATGCACATTTTAAGAGTCCAAATACCAAGACCTTGATGAATTGGGTTTCAATGAAAATGTAAGATGTTTGACATTCAGGAGTTCATGACCACAATTTCAATAAGGAATTTTAACAAAAAAATTCACCCAACTCGCTGAATATTTTATCACCCTATTGTCAACCCATGGTGTTTGAGGCTACTAAATAGCAACATCTGCTGTCGTGAGAACAAATCAGGTACCTCAAATGCCTTCTAGATAATTAAATATGTGATTTAGCGTACATTCGAAGATTGCATGGCGGATATCCAGAGAGATCTAAACCCTACGGACCAATTTAAAAATAGCTGAACCACTTTAGAAGCTAATAGCTGATTGTAATAACATCCTATACATATTTCAATTGATAAATTTTGCTACTTTTCTTGAAGCTCCCTAATGATTTATTTCAACTAAAAAAAAATATGGAAGCAGTCACTTAGGCTCATAAAAATTAAGTAAAACGATGAAGGCTTTGAGTGGATATGCGACTTACATGAGTAACTCCAATCGACCATCACCATCAATATCAGCTACCGCGGCCCCTGTTCCCAATCCTTTAGACTCATTGGCGTCACCAATGTCACACTCAACCCAATTTCCTGCACCATTCTGAGAGACAAACAATTCAATCAGCAGGTGTAGGAATTTCTCCAAATTCGTTAAAGGTTCCCTAAATTATATGTGCACTCATTTCTACCTTATTGTCCCATTCTACCAATTAAAAATTCAATATTACATCCACTGTGCTTAACATGGTAATAAAGCTAGACATAAAAAAATCATCCACCTCCTTTCCCAATATCTTTGACTATCATTTTGGAGTAAAATCGCTTGATATGAATTTAGGCTTAATGCGCTCTTTCATAAGTCACGTACACTTTTTTGTAAAGTTCTCAAACTCTATCCAACACCATCCTGGTCAAAAAATGCCTAGAGGTTAGGATTTCTGAGGGGCACCGCACAAGAGATCTCCCAAGATGCTAACCTGCCGAAACAAGCGGTTGGCATCACCAATATTGTTAAAGAAAAGCTCCTCGTAACCATCATTGTCAAAGTCTGCCGCAATGACAGTGCGGATTGGAGAAGGTCGAGCCATTGCTGGTGGTGCCACATCTTGGAAGCCTCCAGGATCACCATCTTTAAATCCTAGTGCTTTTGCGCCTCCTATCGGTCCAGGCCCAGACAATGCAAATAGTCTGTGAGGTCCCTGGAAATCATTCCAACACTCAGAGATTAGTAAACGGGAAAAAAGTTATCGCCAGAGGAGATTCTTAACCTCAGAATAAGTGCAGACTAGCCTCCGAGTCCTGATACACGCCTTTACATAAGTATAATGAAGAGCCGCGACTTGATGAAAAGACAGAAAGCAGATATGTTACGAGAGGATCGGGCATCTTGTAGCACTAGCTTTCTTTTTCGAATAGCAACCTCCTCAAAGAACCTCACATTTCACTATAGAGGTAACTTTTGTCAACATAAAGTCTCCTCCTCTTTTGTCCAGATACTATAATTATGAAACAGTCTTACACATTATGAACAGGGGTTTAGTGGGATGCACCTGCCAGTTCCCACACGCAAGTCCTAGGTGGCCATCACCCAATGCATCAACTACAGCAACACCTCGACAATTTTCTAGAGCATCCATCAACCTGCAATTGAATTATGTGACACAAATTAGATACAAGGCATTTGCAAATTGATTTCCCTAGTAGGAACCCAACCCTAGAGGTACTCTACAAAACCTAGCAACGGTACAAACGGGAAATTAAAGGTTTAAACTCGAAACCACATTCAATTGTGTAACAATAGGCAAGGCTCAACGCTACTAGCATGACTCAGGGGAATCTTCTACTAGTGTATATAGAAAGGCAGTGACAGAGAAAAGAGGAGCGTTACCCGTAAGCAGAGGCGCACTCAACAAATCGTCCACTCCCATCCCCTTTGTTGATGAATAAGAAGTTCGGACCTCCCTAAACCACAAAATAAAAAATAACCTTGTGAGGGAACCAGACAGAAGAGATCAACAATCACTTTGGGTAGTACCAACCTAGACTGGAGGGGGAGTTTTTCACCCACGCATATAAATTAGCTGAAAGAATGTACCTCATTGCCAGCAAAAATGTCCATCGCCGAATGTGAAATAAGAGGTAGAGACACAAGCGCTCTCCCTCCAGTTGGATACGTTGTCAGCCCTACTTCTGAAGCAACGTCGGCCACAAAGCCTTCTTCAGTCATCTCAAACATCTGTTCTGCATACATCATGTATTTCCGTGTCACCCACATGTGCTATATCCTTTGACAAAGTGAGCATGATTCACTTTTTTTTCACAACACCCTCCAAATGCTTGTTCATGGATGTTGTGGGCAGAGTGATAATTTAGAGAGAGAAACTCCAACCCCTAAAGGGTTGCCGTAAATGAGAGTCTGTTGACTCAAGATTCTAGGATTGACTCCGAAAAGTATGCATGAGATTCATTTCTAAGAAAGGTAATTTACCTTCATCATACCCCCATAATTTGCCACAAAGAATGAGTACCTGCCATGATTGTTTCGGCATCAGTTTCAGGCCTAGAAAACGTGTAAAAAGAGTGCTATCTAGCTAAATTGCCAGGAGTTTTTAATCGCCTAAACAAGAGGGTTGACATCATTCACTAGTAGAAAATCCGAGGTATTCTAGAAAATCTAGCCGCATTAAACCATGTCAATAGTAATTCCGTTGAAAACCATATTTAACCAACACCTTGCTAAGTACAAGACTGCTTCTAACATAAATCCTGCCAGGAAAGGTGGCTAGGTTTTCTAACAGTGATTTTCATCACTTGCAAGGATCCACATTTTAAATTATCATTTCAAAGCGTGAGGGAAATAGAAGGATCACTCACTTTCCATTGCCTTTGCGGTCAACAACACACACGGATCGTCCAGCACACATGTTCGATTCATCCATGTTCCTAGGTAGAGAGAAGAGATCTTGCCATCTGTCATACAATCCAATCGCCAGTGAATTGAATTACGCTTTATTCCAATGACGTGAATTGAGCTTCTCGTCCAGTGTAAAGCTTTGCAAATTAGACACACTTACTGTCCACTTTGGGAGTCAAACAATCGATCCGTGACTTTTTTACGCCCGAGGAAAGTGTCCGTGTTTAAAACGTACAACTGCAACACAACCAATGCAGTTTCAGAAAATAATTCAGATATTTTGACTAACTGATTGATACTGATCATCAATTATTGAAGATGGCCATAATAACATAAAGTCTATCTTAGTTGATAATTACAACGGAAGCCAAGCAAGTACACTAAACAAATTTGTTGTGAATCCACACAACCAAGGAGATGATTGATCTTAACCTCTTCTTGACCATCGCCATCAAAATCCCCAGCAGCCACACCAATCGATTTGGTCTCTGCATCTTCCAGAGGAGTCCCAAAGGCAATGTCCACCAATTCTTTGCCATTCCACTGTCATCAAGTTTGTTCCAAACAAGTGTCAGGCCCATGCACAAAAAAACTCGCGTGAATCCGAAATCAGAAAGGCTGTAGACTAGCAAGATTGAAGAAAGAAATGGGCTTAAACCCCAAACCTTGAGTAATTGATTTTGGAACCCAAATCCACAGACGAAGAACTCAAGCTCTCCATCTCCATCCAGATCGGCGACGCACACTCCGTAATGCAACTGTCGCAAAATACGAACTCCAGAAGAAATCAGAAAACAGGGGAAACAATTGAATCCCGAGAAGAACGAACTCGCTGCACACTAATTCCTTAAAGACGAAGGATCCATTGTTTCAAAATGATAAATTGGGTTTGAAAATTGAACGAACGAGAGTCCACATTAGACCTACTAAAAAACCAAGAAGCTCAATTTGAGCCGTTTTGGTCCTTTAGGTGTTATATTTATTCTCTAGACAATCTCGTAATCAAGATTAGCAAGAATCCATGTCATTTAATTCGAGAAAAATCAAAAGAACGAAGGGGCATTATCGCAGCACAGGTAGTACCCGTGAAGGATTGGAGGCAAGCAAATGTGAGGCATCCTTGAACATGACTTGCGTCCGTTGTGAGTCTGCTTCAGTGCTCACGCTCTGCATTCCTTCACGATGAATACTAGCACTACACACCACGCGAGCTGGAGCGCCTCCCCAAGTCGGCTTCACCCTGCGAGACACTCCCACTGCCACGTACATTCCAAGATCACTCTTCTAGCAAAGCCGGTGAAGTAGAGGAAGGAGAATTCTTGCAGCGAAAATTGAAGAGGAGTTGGTGATGGGCACGAAATTTCTACCGAAAGTAGTTGCTGCGGCAGCGGAGGAGGAGAAGGTCCAGGAACGAAGAAGGGCAGCGGACAGTGCCATAGCTGAGCTGAGTTTGCAATAAACTTTCCAAAGAAAAGTACCGAACCAGGGTGGGAAGGAAGGTGGCTACATCAGTCTGGCTTCAAGTCTGTGAACAAGCCATGTGTTATCATTCGTTGCTTTCCAGTGGATAAGCTCCCTTGCATCATCCATCCATCCAACTCCAGTGTCACCCCATTGACATGGGTACCGGTGCAGTCTCCATAACCGTGGATGTGAGATTATACCTCCTTCTCTAATATCACTTCCCCTGTTTCTCTCACCAAAGCTTTTTTTGGGTGGGGTGGGGTGGGGTGGGGTTGGGGTTGGGGTTGGGGAGTGTGACATTCAACTAGTTCTAGACTGAATGTTATATACCCTAGCCTCTTTGATAATTAATTAGCATAACATCCTAAACTAGTTGCAAGAAATCATATATGGGACTAAATGGAGTTCTTAGGAGAATGATGTATAGAATATGGGATTGGAGAAGACTTTGGTAAAAACATATGAATGATGATTAGGATAGAATGGAAAATTCAAAAGAATAAAAAAAATTTCAGTATGCACAATCAAGGAACCAATGTGCAAAGATGAATACTTGATTTGTAAGGTATGCATACTCATAATCACCACTTATTGCAATTGACCCCTTAAGTTCCTTGACTATACACCAAAAAGGCTCCAAAACTATTATTTCTATATGAGTACTAAATTTTAGAAAAAAACATTTTTGGACATATGTAACCATAGGATCTTGTAGTAAGCTGGTTTGAGAACATGTGGAAAAAAATTCAAAAATTTTCACTAAGTGGATTGCAAGATATAAGCTTTCGAATTCACAAAAATCTTTTTGGGGGTCTTGTGAAAAACAAGCCGGTTGCACTTCACAAGCTCACATTTGTATGAAAAAATGTCCAAAATGGTGGTGATTCTTTAAATGCATTCTTCAAGGCAAGTTGACTACGTGCTTGAAAAATTTCAGATCATTTGGAATTGTACAACATATAGGAAAAAAATAGTAAGTAGAAAGAAGTAGAGAATGATTTAAAATACAAAATTGTTAAGAATTTTGTTATGGAAATGAAAAATGACAATGGTTGAAATGTTGTAATAAACAATCTACATCCTAGGATTTTATTTTTTTCAAAAAATATTGAAAATTGAGTTAAATGAAGGACTTCAATCAAAGGTTTGTTTTAGAGTAGAGAATCCATACCTGCCCACAAACTAAACTTCCTCATAACTTTGAACTCATTGATCAAAATGAAATGATACAAAGCTTTCTATGTATATTTTACTGTCGAAATCAATGTCTTATTTTTGTTTATGACAAAAGTGTTTTTTTATCTACCGGACTGCCCACCTAGGGAAAAAAGTAAAATATTAGGCCATAACTTTCAACTCATATTTCGAAATGTCATGAAACTTAGTGCACATGAAAGAAATTCCTCATCCCTACCTTCTCTTATAATTTCAACCTAAAATATGAAAATCTCAAGTCAAACATACGTGCCCAAAATTTCTATGTTACCAAAAAATGTATGGTGGTCCTGTAGGGGTTAAGAAAAATTACTATGACTTCAAATAAATGAATAACATAATTTTTTAGCAAATAGAAAGAAAAGATGAGTTAAAGTAGAAGCAAGAGAATCTCAAACCAAAAATGTTACAATAAAAACATCCACTTCCAAAGGTTAATTTCATAAGGCACTACTAATTGATAGTAGAGTCAACTATAAACCAAGCACAACTCATATTGAAAAGAATATAATGGACACCTAATAGGAGGAATTATAATTGAGAAGAGTCACTACTCATTTATTTTCTAGAGAATACTATACTAGATTAATGTAAACCAATCCATAAGTAATTGAGCTTGGTGAAGTGGTTCATAATTAAGATCACCCCAATTAGTTTAAAAGGTATAGAAGTTTACCTTCATTTCATAGTTGGAATTTATAGAGTCAATGAATGAATCACTTGAATCAAAATACTAAAAGTACATAGTCAAACTTATCTCAACCAACATTAATAAATATGGTGACCCTTCAACAACTTTGTAGAAGATTTACTTATTGATTTCAATGAGGAAGAGTTGTCTTCAAGCTCATTGAATGATGTTCATGAATAACAATTTCACTTTGTCACTTGCCAAGTTTATCAAGTTGGAAGAGGGAGAACTCCAATTGTGACTCCCCTAAATATATGGTGGATCTACATGTTGTCATATGTCCTATTAGGTTACATCATCCATTACTTCTAGGGAGCTTCTTGTATAGTAGAATTTAATGTTGCGCAAGGGGAGAAAATTTGGCAAGAGAGAACTCTCCCCTCATTGCCTCTTTCTTTACCTTAAAAAACTTTGGAACTCATTATGTACCACCAATGATAAAATTTTAAAATTTTCATTCATATTTGAAATTAGAGACTTCAAACAGTTAGCAAAAATGAAGAATTACAAAATTAACTGACCTAAAAATAGGGGGGCTATTTTATACAAACATATTTGGAAAATTTGGCTAGGGTTAGTTCTAACTGTCCAACATGATTTAGCAATCAAATGCTTTAGATCATGATATTTGAGGTGTTGATATGTACCGTACATGAAAGTTACTTTCTTCAAAGGAGTTATGAGAGAAAAAATGGGGCCTGTAGAAGGAAGTTTAACTTTGGCCAACATTGCAAATTCATCAAAACAAACAATTGAAAAAATAGTTTTTTTGGAATGAGCATGTTGCTGTAAAGTTTGATGTTGCAAATTTTACAATAGTGGGTACTAGTACTTAACTCTTAAATGCCCAAGGCACCAAATTCTGGTGTCAACTAAACTTTGAAGCTAAATCATTTGTAGAAAATTGATCTCTTATAATTATTGCAGTTTAGAATGACTCATCTATAACAACTCATTTTCTGAAAAAACAAGTTTTTTTATTAACATATAGAATAACTTGTTTAAAACAAATTGTTTTGGGATAGAGAAAGTTATTTGTGCACTAGTTGTAAAAGAACAAATTTATATTAGTAATAGAATCTTATCAAAGTACAATCTTTGATATTTAAAGTCTATTTTAAGCCCCGGTTGTAAGCATCAACAATTTGATTTAGAAAAGATTATTTATTATTTTTCTACTGAAGTTTTGTGCAAGGGTTTCTAATGCAAATCTTGACTTCTTAGTATTAAATGCTTTTGGAGATGAGCCTCAAATGCAGTGGATCATGGGGGAATCACATTGGAAATTTATTTAAAAGAATCGTAGACTAGACTTTTAGAAGCCATGAAATAATTGATTATGGTTGCCCATGTTATGTTCTTTAACCTCATATTTTTTCCATGACCTCAATTTTAGATTTGACTTGTAAAAAGAAGATTGAAAGACTTGAGTTTACTTTCACATCTTTAACACCCTCTTGATCAAATGTTATAATTATTCAATCCATGAGTGATATTGTTTTCTTTTCTCTTTATTATGGGATCCATAGCACATCTACTTGATTTTGTACAAGTATGAGTTTAAGAAAATTGATAAAATTTATCAAACTTGAGTATTTTGTTTAGTTTTTCACAAACTCCAAGAAACTCCAAAATTAAAGGCCTTGGGCATTTAGGGATAAAATATACTCAATTCTAACCTCACTTTGTAGGGTACTAGGGAAGGTTGATCAATAAGGTAGAGGGTCCATAAAGCACTTGGTCTCTAGAAGTATCCTCTAATGTAGAGCTACATTTTTCTTTCTCATTGCACCAACAATGTATAGTAGAAGAATATATAATGGATATCTTAAGCATTTCAACATAAAAGATATGAAGAATTTGTTGAGAAATTGAGTTTAGTGTGTGTGAAAATAAAGATGAAGAATGCCAAAAAAATAAACCTCCATAATGAACATTTTATTCAATATAAATGTAGATTTTTTATTTGGACCCATTCTTGTCTTGTAGGCATTAGAGAAAATTTTTGACTCTCCACAAGGTTGTTTAGAAGCACTAGAAGGGACCCCAACATTACTTTCTTTTTGCCTATACAGGAACTTTTTCCCTATTTTTGCTAATCAATGTATTGCCAATTGTTAGAGCATTGTTACTTGAGCATTCATACACAAGTAGTTTCATAGAGGAGGGTTGTGGCAACTACAATTTTATATTCAAAAGAGAATAACAAATTAAGATATACTCCCTTATCATTAGAGATATTTACAAAAGGTGAATCTTTTTTTTGTCAAAGATTTTGTTCTTTCAATAGCCCTGCATGGCTCTTGAAATAGAGTGGCTTATCAACCCTCCAGAGAGTTCCAAATTTCTCTAATGGTTCACTTCAAATTACTAGCTTTGGTTGTGGAACATGTTTCTAATCTAGTGTGAGCCAATCAAGTGTTACTACTACATCTGAGGCCCTTTTGCAACATTTTTTAGCAACATTTTTTCTAATAAGCAATGTTTGAGGGAATAATTAGCAACATTTGTACTTGGAATATAACTTGGAGTTGAATAGCAACATTTGTGTACCTAAACGTTGTTTTAATGTTCCCAACATTGTTCCCATCTTCATTCATTGTTGAGGACATTATCCCATAAGCATTGTCTTCAGTGAGACTTCCACAAAGGGTGATTGTAGGAAACACATGTCCTATTTGTTGCATTTTCAATAGTACACATGATTTTTCGAGAGTACTTTAAAATTAGAAAACAGAATTTTTTTAAATTGAAAAAATATAAATAATGTATATACCTTTAAGATGAAGGTACCCATATAAGGAATTGCATAGAAAAATTCTCTAAGTAGGAGAACTAGAAACGTGCCAAATCTTAAGAAAATACATATCGTTGTCACAAAGATTTGTGAACGTGTTTGGATTAGCACTACGCCTTTGCTGTGGTAATGCTTGAATATAAGTAAGATACCCCTAAGCACCCTAAATATTCATAAATCTACCCTCAAAACCCCCTTTTCCCCAAATCCTTACCCTATGATTCCCTCAATACTCTAGAAACTGCCATACCTAACTTTGATCTATTATAAAATATGGAAAATAGCTTCAAACATCTTGAAAATTTGCTACAATGTATATCAACTACCCAAAAGGTCACATACCAAGTTTCAACTTAATCCAAGATACTGTCCAACTTTGGTGGATATTTCACTACTACTAACTTTCCAACCCTTCACTACTTTCATACCCCGGTTGTGTTTTCTGCATAACTCATAGATCTAGAGTCTCTTAAAGCTAAAACTTTGACACAAAGTATTAGATAACATAAAGAAAGTACCTTTCAAGTTTCATTGCCAAAACATAAAATGCCAAAAACATACACGCTCCTCAATACGCCCTCCTTGGCTACCTTGAAATCCAAACCTCTCCACTTCAAACCCTTATAACTTTTTGTCCATAATAGATCTAGATCTGAAACTTGGCCTCATTGAGTATCAACTCTTTAAAAACTTAGATCTAAAATTTTGAATCCATTCAACACTTTTACCAAATGCAACACAAAAATTCCTCAAATCAATACTTTACTTCAAATAAATCTTCACAACAAACAATTCTCCATCCTCAAGTCCACTCCTCCCCTCCTCCTATTTAAAACAAAAAAACAAAGACAAGAGAGAGAGCAAGGGATCAGCCCTTGCCTAAAGTACCCTTCACAAACCCCACCAGCTAACCCTAACCCCACTACCCTAGTGTCAACTATTAACAAACCGGTTATTAGTTGACAATTAAACGGTCAACAACAACAACCTCCTTACACACAATACTAACAACTAACAACTTATAATACTGACAATACTAAAGATGTCCAACACTAACAACATTTTTGAAACGAATGAAGATGTCAACTTCAAATACTAGACAACCCACATCACAACACCGTGATGTTTTAATTAGGGAAAAGCGTAAAAATTAAAAAATACACAAAATAAAAAATTTTCATTTGTAACAACTCGATGGAGATGGCCATTCACCAAAAGAACCACCAAAATAATATTTTATATGTTTCAAAATGCAAGCAAAAAGAAGCTCACTTTGTAGACTTCCACACAACACAAAATTACTTATTTTTAAAATTCCTTCGACCATTAGCTATAAGTCTACTAGAAGATCATCTCCTCAAAATTTCAACTCAAAATATTTTTATTTGGGTTCTAAATAGTATTAAAAACCCTCAAAGTAGCAAGTGTGACATTGAATTGGGCTCTATTTTGGATAGTATATTACTTTTGAAAATTACAAAAAAATTAGGCAACGTCTACAATAGTCATGGGTACCTTTCCTTTAAGTCTTCAATCATTTGGAGTCAAAACACAAAAGTTATGGCCAAAAATCATATCAATATGCAATGTGTGATGCAAAATAGGAGAGGTGTTTCTTGCAATCATCCCAAAGTATAATAGGCATGTCTCTTGCATTATCTTCCACAACATGCTCATCATTTGTACAATGCACATGAAATGTGTAATACATAGTATACTATATAGTGTCATTTTGTATGTATACAATATATCAACATATCGTATGGTACATATCATCATATTATATATAACATTGAATGCATCAAATCTATATTATATTATATGCTATACATACATAGGGAGATTGCTAGATTGGGAAGTAATTACCCCTCGGGATAAAATTTCAACATGTAACTATATCCCCCTTAGACTTTCTAAGAACAAAAAGTCTAAGGGAGGGTATAGTTACATGTTGAAATTATACCCTGGGAGTAATGCCCTCCTAATCTCCCCATGAGATATAATAAAGATACAATATTAAAGTGAAAGTTAGGAGTTGACCATATATTGTTGTACACTAATTGACTATATGACTACTATATATGAAAATCAATATTTTGTTGTTGCAAATATTTTAAAATATTATATAATTTATTAAAATAATAATAATATATTATTATTACTTTCCCCAAAATAGATAAAATATTGGGAACAAATGTTCCCAAAGGAGAGAACAAGTGTTGCACAAGCATATTCCAAAATGAGGCTCATATTGAACAACATTTTTAGCAATGTTTTCTTGTGAAACTTTCAAATGATTTTTAGTGTTACTAGCAACATTTATAGTGTTCCAAAATGGCCTCATATGTAGTAGTATGTGAGCCAATTGAATCTTTTTCAATTGTCAATAAAGCCAACTATTGTCCATTAGAGGGCACCCTACTATATCATTACAAGGGAGCTATCTGTTATAACTATCCATTATAGCTATCTTAGGAAGAAGGCTCTTTTAGTGACCACTATTTCAAAAATTCATAACTAATACCATGAAGCTCCAAAAAAATATGAAACAACTTGGGCTAGATGCCATTCAATTCCATTTGTCATTTCTAACCTCCCCAAATTAATTTTCGGCTTCTAGACCTCCTAACTTACCTTAGCCCCGGCGCCTTTGTAATGTACTGTCCTCAGCGGGCGTGTGGGCATGAACTACGTGGGAAGTATGCATGGCGCGAGTTATATATTGATTTCCTGCATGCCGGCCATTTGTGCTGCCCTCAACATGCAGTCGTCGCCACCTCCATCCCGATCTATCCTCTTCCGCATTGGCGCATGGATCCTGTCACCACCATATAAATAGACCAGCTCGCCTGTACCCATCTCCTCATTCTTATCTACCTAGTACAAGGTTTCCAGTCGATCGAATTCCCCACTGTACCTCGATCACACTCCCATCGATCCATCCCTGCATGTTAATTAGTGCTCTGTGATCGATTGCTCAGCTAGCTAGTGAGTTTGCAGCGTGGAATCATGGCCATGGCGACCGGAGTGGCAGAGCTTTCGACGGCATTCTCGTCACTAGTGACGAACCGCGGAATTGCATCATGGAAGGCAGCTGGGCAGGCGGTGAAGATGCAAGCACCTGTTTGCAAGAGATCCCCCGCAGCTGTGGCTGTCAATGCAACTCAGCGACAGTGGGTAGGAACGTCTGGACATTCCAAAAACTCTGAATGAAGTTTGTTGACGTGGATCCTTGTCTTTGCAATGGAGTTTTGGTTACGGAGATGCAGGCTCACGTTAGGTCGATCTACAGGCGAGTTTTTTGAGTGGTTTTAACGTCAATTTCGTTAAAGTGGCGGAAATTGTGACATATATGGACATAAAGGCCTAAAATCTAGGTCAATTATGAATTTCTGTTTCTGATGTTCTGAAACATGACAGAGTATGGGAATTCCGCCCATGTAACGAAATTTTAGTTTTTGGAATTTGGTGGATGATCAGGCTGAAGAAGAGGAGAGTGGGAAGAGGAGCAGCTTAGTGAGTACGGCTATGGCTTTGGCAGGTGTGGCTGTGGTGGTGACGACCGTGGCGGGCAGCGCTGAAGCGGCCATTCAAAAGGTGGAAGGCACGGAGCGCGGAGAGCAGGACGCTGTGACCACAGGCATCCGGGAGAAATCCACCCTTAGTACTGGCAAGGGCAACACTATGAAGGAAAGTGGCAGGACCAACGCCCAGGTACTCGCGTTTAATTTGGCAGGGAGTGTTACTTTCTTCTGTGGATGAGAAGCACTTTTTGACAATATGGAGAGCCTTCTAAGGTGCCTCACAATCCTTAAAAAAGTTGATGTATTCGGTATCTCAAATCGAGAGCACGGTTAGCCATAATGTCGTGCAACTGGCGCAGGATGTGCTTTTTCCATTGATGACTACCTTGGAGTATTTTGGTGACTACCTTGGTCATGGGGGTGTCGTCCTTCCTGGGTTAAAGGACACTAGGATTGTGGGTGACCCAATGATGAAGTAAGAAAATCTTGAAAAATTGAGTTTTACAAATAAAATCGAGGAGAGGTTGGCTATGGCTTATATCCCAACGGCTATTCTTCGCAAGCTGCATGCTACCTGCAAATCTATGGATTTTGCAATGCCTGCACGCAAGGGCCTAATTGGGATTATAAACCTTAAAATACGCTAAAGATTGAGAAGGCTAGACCGGGAATTTGACAGTGTCCTTTACGTTCGGATTGAGTATGGACAATAACACCATGTGCCTGAGAATCTTCTTCATCTAGTCTTGGTTCATTGTTGATATGAGTTTTGGTGGCTAATTCAATGAATTTTTGTGTTGATAAATGTGATAGGCTTCAGGGGGACTGATGTTAGGAGCACCCAAGCTGGAGGAGCCGGCAGGTGCATACCGCTCACCCCAGAGCAGCACATATAGAGTGGACGATGTGGGAAGCAAGCGCTCCACTCCTGCAGGAATTCTGCAAGGCACCTCGGAGGGCAAGTCGGGCTCCGGAGAAGCCAAGATTGGCGGATCTGCAATGGCCGATGAGTAAAGCTATACTGATTTTGATCCATAGCGGCTAGACTTTCCAGGGTCTGTAATTTGTTGTCAGGGCTTTCTGGTTCCAGCTCAAAGCTTGATAGTTAGCTGTGGTACTTCCTCTGTAAATTTTTGTAAGCTTGAAACTTTCGTGTTCGCTGTTTTGGTTGTGCTAATGTACTAGCCTTCTCTTGTGAATCCAGTGAATTGATAAAGACGTTGAGGTGAATGGAAATTGCTAGTCTTTGGATTTATACTTTTTGTCAACATTCCTGTTCTCACTCTTGTTCTTGTGGATATACAATGTATCCCTACTTCATAAAGAGTCTGTTTATTGATACAAACGAGATTGTTGGAGCCTCCTTTGCACAACCTGTCGCTGGAAATATTGCATGCTGTAAATTGAAGGAGAGTTGCGACTTGCGACTACCATATGGGATTTAAATATCGTCTATTCGGAAAAAAGAAGGGTGTTACGAAATTGCAATGTCCCATAGCATAGCTAGCAGGACTACCCTAATTGACTCTTCATTCACTCTAGTTGTTTAACCCCTACTGTATCAGGGTGTCTGGGCAAAACGCTTGTCAAAATTGCCATTTTCTTGTGAAAGATTGAGCTAAATTGAAAACACAAACATTGATAAGAAAATCAACCCGTAAGAATTTATGCTAGAGTACTGCAGGACTGTAGGGATAGAATCCAGGGACTCTGACGGGCACATACAGAGGGCTACAGTTCATTTCCAAATTCATAGTCTATTCACTAGAAAGTTCAGCAACTTTAGGAAGCTCTAGTGTGCTAAAAATTGAATCGATTTCTAAACCACAAATTGTGTTGGAATTGCAATGAAGTGCCCTCCAACTTCATAACAAGTGAAAAACGAATAATATAAAATGATAAAACAATTTGAATTTTTTTCATTCATTATCTATGAGAAGCTTAGGATAGTCAAAGTTTTTTTGTATTTGGATGAAGAACATGCAAGAAATCATACAAGTAATTTAAGTGGTATGAGAACAAGTATCTCTAAAGCAATTGCGAGGGTTCATTTTTTATATGTACCATTGAATACAAGTTGTAATTTTCACAAATGTTGGCAACACTAGATAGTACATAGTATACAAAAAACATCAAACTCTTTGTATGATTTTCAATTAGATATGTGTGTTTGTGGTGATTATAAAGTAGACTTCAATGTGATTCCAATGCTACTCAAATTTGGAAATTCCATTCATTATTGAGTGCACATTGGCCTCCCAAAGTTCTCCTAATCTCAAGAGGATCCACAAATTCGTAAATGAACTATAGCCCATTGTATAGTAGATTCCAAGATTGTAGATTGTAGTATGTGAAGTTAGAAGAAAAAAAGCCCTACCCCAGTACTAGGAATATCATATGATTCCTCTAACACTAAAGTTTCAACATTGCACCTAGTTGTAATTTTGAAAAATTGCATTCTAGATCATGTTAGTTACATATGTGCCAAAATTTTTAATGTAAAAATGGGACTTTCAAGATACTAATCAAATCTTGTCTCCCTTTCTCGAAGTTTCTTCATTATTCAAAAGACTTTGGGTGGTATAACTTTTGATTGAGGTATTGAATTTGGAGAAAAAAGGAGATTCCCTAAAAAGGTGTATATTTTTACACCTCGATTAAAACATTGGGTAAGGTAAACCAACCTTTGATAGGCAACCACCCATTATAGGCATCTAAGGAGTGACCCGTTAGAGTCTTAATAAGGAATATAGTTACATCAACCTATAACCAAAAAATTCTAATAAATGGGATTAGGACTACTTGAGGTTGGTCAATAGCTAAAATCAAGGTGATGGTGATTGAGTTATTAATGACTACTTTAGGAACTTCCACCTTTTTAGCATAAATTCATCTGAAGAAGTGATTTATTTTTAACCTTCATGTTGTGGCCATGTAAGGAAATATTGGGACTATTTTAGGTGGTAAGATGGCCACTATGGATACAATTTTTGTTGGTTTTGGGGTAGTATAGAGACCCTTTTGTAAATATTGGGCAATCCCCTTCATAAATTCAAAAAAAATTCATACTTTATCAAAGAAAAAAAAATCAACTTCTCTCTTCATTTCTCACATTTGCCTTTGCATGAAAAAATATTCAAATTTTTTTGCCAAGGCAAACCACATATTTTGTTTGTCCTAGGTTGTTTTATATTATATGCATTAGGTGAAATTGTGAAAGTACAAAATACTAGTGGATTTTGTTTCATTTGGAAGGAGTCCCACAATAATATGAGCTTTTAGAATAACATATTTTTAAAATGAAAAATTGGTGCAACACTAAAAATATTATTTTTCAGAAAATAAATTCTAATAAATATTTTACCAAAAGTTATGCAAAAACTATTCAATAGATTTTTTTAAAATAGATGTTTTATTGTTTAAATCATTAGAAAATAGTTGAAACATTCAAAAAAATAAAGTAAAAAAATATTTCATTTTTAATAGCTTAACCCCTAAAGGACCAAGGTACATTTTAGATACAAATTGTAAAAAACTATCACTTTTTAGGGCAGTGAGAAAAAAATGAAAAAAAAAAGTTTTTTTTCAAAATTCAACCATACAAAATTGTACTAGACTACTATGGGAATGTGTGGAAAAAATTTCAAAAACTTTGACCAGATGGATTGAAAGATTATAGCATTTGAAGTAAGGAGAAAAAGTTTTTTTTCTACCTTGCCCGACAGGGTCAGCAGCCTTTAACTCCTCCTAGAGTGAGATTTTAATACTACACATGGTTATTTTTTTTGACATTTTCATCTCATATCATGTGAGTTACATACTTGCCAAAATTCATAAGTAGAGGAGGTGTTTTGCACATGCTGCCCAAAGCTGCCCAAGCTGCCAGAAAAGTTTAGGGCAGCATAACTTTTGATCCGGGCACCCGATCGGAGAAAAAATTATATTCCCACTTAAGGGATACATGTTCACACCTTGTGTCAAAATTTGAAGAACATTTGTAACAAAATAACTTCATACAAACCTACCCGAGATTACCTATGTACGTTCAAAGGTCATTCGGTCCTTTAGGGGTTAATGGAGATGGGATTTCACTGAAGAAATTAAGTATAGAAGTTTTTTGATGTTTAGAAATGTGTGCACAATAAAGCCTCCTTTGTATCGACATTGAAGACAATGAATTTTTTTAAGAAGAATTCCCTCACCTAATTCTTGCACCCATAGTGGAAGAACATCTCTTCTAAATTTACAAATAAAAATGATGGTTTTATTTATAGTACAAAAAATCCTTAAAATTTAATTGTGAAAATTTTGAGAAATTGAGTAATAAATAGTAAATTCTTCAAGATATTAGACAAGAATATGGATTGCTATTAGTTAGGCAAAATAGAGTCCACTTCATGTATAAATTTCAAGTATCATGAGAAAAATATCTAAAAGTTATGCTCAATTTGAGTCGGATGTGCAATTACATGTGACCCCAAAACAATACAATTTTTTTGTGCTTTCACTAGTATTTACATTTGTTTTTCTTTGATGTCTATCATAGCTTAATTCTAATAACTATTTATCATAATTTATATGAATCACTCTTGTGTAAGCCAAATTCAAAGTTATGCTAGTCCCAAGCTATTGTAATATAAAACATTATTGAATTATTTATTGGCCTTATTTTATATAGTCAACACAATTTGGGTTGTCTACATTTATGTGTGCCTCATATGCAACAAAATAGTTAACTACATGTAAGTTTCATTTTTTTTCTCGATTTTTGAATTTATTTCTTAACATATGTCTATGTGTATTTTGTATCTAAATATGACATAATTATTAAATGATAACCACATCCATAGAAGGAAAGATTAGGTTGTTGACCTGGTTGTTGAGCACGCATGTAATTAATTGAAGATTATATCAAATGCCATATTGAATTATCATATTAGTGAAGTTACAAAACTAGTGTCACCTAAAAAAACTAGTGTCATTGCTATATTATATTTGGATGAAAAGTAATTTTTTAGTTTTACCTTTATATCCTATATATGGATCAAAGTGCATATTTCTACTTTATTTTATTTAAACCTTGTTTATATTCTATATATAGAAGCACTTTGAACTACTACATGCTGATGTCCAACATGGGTTCAACTAGTATATAAATATCTAACCATCCATGAAATCTTGAACTTCCAAAACTGGAATAACTGTCATGTTCATTTGTTTGATTATGTTATTATCTATAACCCTTAGACAACACACCTATAATCATGGAGTAAGAAGACAAATTCCTCATCCTTGCTATGTTTCCATTCAACAATTAAATGTGAATGAAATTTTTTTCAGAGATGGAAGCACATGTCTTCTTTACATTACAAAACTTTGAACTCCCAAAACAAGAATTGGATGAAAAATGATGAGCAATCATCTTCTACACTATTCTTAATTCATCAAAACACCCTTTTTTTTGGCTTTGGTGACATTAAGGGGTAACCTAATTTTGTAATCAGTAACTCTTTTGCATTGCAGGAAAGTGGAAAAAATGAACCAAGTTGGTTGTAGTTGTGAGACACTTAACCCTTGAAAGGCCCTTGGGGACCCTCTATACAACCTATATTTAGCTTTACAACTCTTCAATTGTGGTTTAATAGATGAGTTATGATACATCTTTATTTACTTTGCACTGAAAAGTATTTGGTCAATGTTTCCTTGATCAAATACCACCAAATATATAATATACTATACGGCCACAAAGGGCTTTCACGCCCTTCCAAGGTTAAGGAATAAAATGAAAGTATTCAAATCCACTTGATTAAACTTTTCCTTTTGGTGAGTGACATTTGTAGAGCTAGAGTATATGAGTTTTGATATTATATCAAGAAGCTTGTCAAGCAAATGGAAATCTTTTGTTAATATCTAGTTTCAACAATAGACTAGAGAGAAGGGTAGTTAGTTAAGTTCATAATCTCAATGCAACGGAGAGTTTTGTTGTTGTGGCATGTTTTGATTGGTTAAGGAGAGGCAAATTAAGATTGATAAAGCTCACTTCTTGCTTGTGCAAATTTGCAACAGGGTGGGTGTGAAGTAGAAATTTCATTGGTCTGGTGGTGAAAGAAGTCTCAGAGAAATCTCTACTACTACCAATTGGTATTAACTAAGTGAGTGCAGATCCACCTAACATAATCTAAATGTAGGAGAGTTTTGCAGTTGTGGCATGTTTTGATTAGTTAAACAATCACAGTAGTCAAACAGTTCAACTCTCCTATGTGGAGATTATGTCTGCAAAGTAGGCCAAATCATAAATAATAATTGCAGATCGATACCAACCTTGCCGCCAGCAGTTGGGTAGGTCCTAACCGGCCGGCGATTATTTTTGGTAACTTGGACTGCTTTGTTATTAAGTTACCTAGTTCGTTATTGTGGAAATGAGTCGCGGGCTCGCCTCCAGAAACCTTGAACTGCAGATCTGGCCGGGACAGTGGTGGCAGTTCAGCAGTTAGAGCCTTGGAGGAGACGAGGAGGCGCCAACACTAGGCTGGCACCTAAACATGGCGACTCCATAGCCTGGCAGCTCCACAGCTTTGGCCCATGTGACTCCGTCGCTTCCGGGTGGTGTGCACGTTCCAGGGATACTGGCTAAGAATTCTACCTCACATTGTGCTGTCAGCGCGCTGCTTCCATAATTAAGTTGCCGCGCGAACAGCCACAGCCATCCTCCTCATTTTGTCCCTGCAGCTCTGATCTGTCTAAGCTTGACACTTGGACATAGTTCACCTGATTAGCTCGACCAGTCGCATTGCCTGCTCGATCTAATTCTTTTCGAGTCGGTGGCAGGATCACTGCAGGCATCCATCAGTGGGAGAGTGGGTGGGTGATATATACATGCAGACGACTGGGAGCTAGCCCCGGTGATACTCTCAGTTGCACCCATGCCAGTACCGAAGGTGGGTTGGTACCGGTGGCGATAGCAGGATGCTGGAGAAATTTTCTTACAGCCGCTGGGTGTCGTGTTCGTCATGTCCGGACAGCTTCTGAGAGCAACTACCTCTATCCATGCATGCATTTTCTGGGGGATGGAAAATTCCGTCATGGCGGCGGATCGAATTTTGCATTGAAGCAACGAATGTTGTTGGAGCAGTACCCACGTACGAGGGCGGCTGGTGAATGCTGCCCAACAAGTTGATGGCAGTAGAGCGTTAGGCCGGATACATGCTACGGAGTGGAGTTGAATTTTGAAGCCTGGATCGAGTGATCAAATTTGTCAAGCAATAGGCTGGACTTGGTTAGTTAGTTCTTCTGTAGAGAGGTAATGGCAAAATTCTAGGATCGGAAAGCATGGCCTCGACGTCGACGTCGTTCCAGGGATCCATTTCCGAGCTGGGCAAGGGCTCGATGCGGTCCCCGCTCTCGAGTTTCACGAGGATATCGAGTTCCGTGATGCCGTCTCCGGTAGTGTCCCGTTTGACGCTGGAATTCAAGTCTTTCTTTCCGATGGAGGCGGAGGAGCCTGTCCGGTTCTCGAGCACCGACATTCTCCCCTACCTCTCCCAGCCGTCGCGCTCCTGCAGCTCCGTCTCCGAGTTCGACACCCAGAGCGAGGCGGAGTCGTCGTCGTTCTGCGACTTGAATGACTCCCACCGCATGACGCTCGGGAGCCTCATTGGACTGCCCATGGATTCGTTTCGCAATTTTAGTGACTCGTTCCGCTTCCAGGCCAACACGGGAAGCAGTCACCGAAGTACCGAAGCTGGATCATCGCCTCGCCGCCCCAGGACATGTAGTTTGCTCTTCGATTTGCTGGGCTGCTTGCAGCGAACACGCGACGATTACGTCCACTTCAAAATGCCAGTCGCCAGGGCAAACCTCAACAATCTAGCCTCCTTCACCATCACGGAAGTGTCAGAGGAGGAAGAACGAGACTCCGAGGCGAGCGAGGTTGGGCCAACTGTGTTCGAGAACTCAGTTTTCGTGGAGCGAGATACATTGGGCAGCCGTATCTACGAATTCAACCCCCTTTACATCTCTGATGCGATTTCCGATGCCGATCCTTGTGAGGTTCGAGATTAAAGCCTTCCTCGAGATTAGGGACGGCGGGATGCTTCCACATACGGGGATTCAGACAACGTGAAAAAGAATGTTGGTGCCAGTGATTTGGGTAGCAATGTACGTGGAGGGTACGAGATGAAGTGTTCGAGTGAGGAGCTCACAAAATCAGCCAGCCGTTGCCGCCCATGCGAACCGTTCTGACCACCGTTTGTTGCCAGTTGGGTGACCTCTCCGACGTCGAGTACTCGAGTGACGGATGACCGGCCGGATTCAAACTTCTCAGCGTTCCTTTGGTATTCCAGATGATAGTGGGGCGTTGCTCTCCATTTCGTTCAATTCAATTGAATCGAGCGTCTCGTGCTTGTTGAGCATTCCATCATAACTGGGACTGAACCGATATTTTGTTAAAATGGCAGTATTCCACGAACTTGGCATTTTCACGTTTAGACCGTGCTGTCTGAAATCTATACCTGTCCTAAAAATTAATGGAAAAATGGAGTATGGAATACCGCCATTTTAACGAAACTTCCTATGACTCTTCTGTCGCTTCGATAAGCATATGGTATTTTTCTTCATACTTCCCTCTCTCGACGTGGTCGCTGGATCGGTGAGGACGTCGGTCGGTGCCACCTGCTCAAGTCACTAATTCCGAGACCAGCAGAGTCCAGAGCAGTAGTCACTCGTCAGTCTGTTGGATAAGGGGCGGTTTCCTTTCGTTCAACGACTTTCTCCTCGCAATCCAGGTACCACGCAACTCCCTCCTCACCACGTGAATTGGATGGCAGGGTCAAATTTCTTTGTAGAGATAGCATTGGTTTGTAGAGTTATTCTCCCGGTTGCTTAGGGTTCACCACCTTTAGAACTTTAGCATTCATAATAATATGCGCTGAGTTGCTGGAATGACACGCGCCAGTCTGTCAGTTCGGCAGAAACTGACAGAAACTTATGGCAGTTTGAAAATCACGGTATAATGTTATGTTCATATGAATGATCCGTTCGTCTCTCGGCAAGCTTGTCTGAATGCAGCTTGCAAGAGCATCTGGTATGTTGACAGATGCATATGCCCTCTGGCTGTGAAACTTGAGTTCTGTCGAATCTTGGAATTCGGAACATGATTCGCATTTCTCCTTATTTTAAACTTTGGCATTTGCAGCTGTATAATGACCTGGAGTAGTTGCTAGTCTTCGTAATGAACTCACTATACAGGTGATGAGATTCAAAGCGCTACGCTCGTCGTTGACTGAAACAGGAATTACCTTATTTTACGAAATATTCTTTCGTTTTCCAGAACTCACCACCGGGATTGTTGGTTGCATTGACGGGTGACTGCAGCTCTTATGTAGCACATAAATCTTCCTCAAAGATTCCAACGCCGGTCGGGTCTCGTCATCAACATTGAAAAATCATGTTTCTCCGTAAGGTGTTCACTTCCAGAAGTGATAGAATGAGGAGCACATCCGTCGAGAAAGAATCGAGTGTAATGCCTTTAATGCACCCAATCATGTGCAAAAGTCTGCAAGTGATGAGATTTTGATCAACTGCGTTTGAGGGTCCGCAGTGTCGCAAATTATGTATCCCGACCCATATCCAATGTGCCCGCAGAAGGAGTGCGGGTATCCCATCAGCGGGTGCCGGTACCTCGGATGCGTCGATACAAAGTGCCGAAACAACCACCGGGCGCAAGGCGTGGAGTTGAAGTACCGACCTCCCAGAGAATTCGAGTTCCACGAAAAGTTTGACACCCAGGAAATGCCAGTTCAGTCCTCAACTCCTCTTCTCTCCTATCAAACTGGAAACCTTTTGACCAACTCACGGATCCCTGATATTGTTAAAATGACCCAAAAAAATCTACAGATTGGCACTCTCTGGAACCTCAGATCAATACCAATCCTAGAATTCAGAGCTCAGTGCTCTTGAATGTCACAATTTTGGCGCTCTGGAACACAACTAACATGACCATTTTCGTTGCAGTGGCGACCTTCCCGAGGAGTTTCATCGCCCATTTACGGATACGAAGTTCCCTACAAGCCCAGCCGCCACTTCTTCTCTCCGGATTTGATCACCCAACCCACATTGAAGTGCAATGCGATCCCCACCAAGGAGCAGCCATGGCGAGCACAGCGGAAGACGTTTCCTGTCCAAACGGGCGCCTTGAGCGGCGACGACGCCATCCGCCACCGCAAGTACTTGGCCCCATCTACAGTAGCGGTCGAAGAAAAACCGACGATGAAAGCAGTAGCCTCCATGCGGGGTGGCAATGTCTACGAATGCGTCTCTGAGGAGAAAGATTGGAAGCCCGCTCGCCACATTTCGGGCAAGTCCGGGTGCGAGACGACGCAGCAAGAGTTTCACCCGCACAGGCGTCACATCTTCAAGGGGGGCAGCACCAAGACTGTCCGGCACGCGAAGAAGGCGCCCGGAGTGTACAAGCGGGAAGATGGCGAGTGGCTGCCGCCCTTTCGGGCACCCACGCCGGAGATGGTGGCGCACCAGGATCCCGGGTGTTTGCTGTGGCAGTGTCCCAAGAAAAAAACGGGGAAGAAGGCCGCGCCTGAGTGTGTGCGACGGCAGGGCGAGTGGCAACCGGCTTTCAGATCGGGAGACTCTTCGCTGGTGTCGGTCGTTCCTGGGGAGAAGCAGAGGCCGTCGTCGCGGCAAGGATTGAAGCATTGCCAGTGTCGTCCAGATGAATGGTGCCCGCCATGGAAACAACAGTCACAACATCAGTTTGGGCAAAATTTCCACCCGCAAGAACAGCAGCATGCTTCCAATGTCGACTCGAGTGATTCTCTGTTTCAAAGGTTAGTGGATGCCATCGTTTTCGTACAGCAGTTTTGAGCAAGTCTTGTGGAGGCTTTCTCTTGCCCCATTTTTTTGTTATCAATCAGCACATACGATGTTGTTCAGTGATATATGATCTGGTCCCATCTGAATTAGTTTACAACATCCACAACAACAATTTGGGCAACCTTTCCACCTGCAACAACAGCACCAGACTTTTAATGTCGACGAGAGTGATTCTCTGTTTCAAAGATTTGTGGATCCCCCCGTTTTCGTACAGCACTTATGAGCAGGCCTTATGGAGACTTTCTCTTGCTCCCCCCCTTGATATAATGTTCTTCAATGATATAAAACTTGTCCCATCTCAATAAATTCATTTTCAGAATATATTCGTTGAAGTGGTCATTTTACAACCATGAATCTCTGGACCTTTAGGGGTTAATGGATCCCATGATGTGCTTAAAATTTAGTACCATCAGAATTGTTTCATGTTCATAATTTGATCATTGAAGTGGTCATTTTACAACCATGAATCCCTCGCCCTTTTCAGGGGTTAATAGATCATTCCCATTCTGTGCTATCATGTATGTGGTTATTCAGGAGCTAATCTTGTGTGGTAATGAAATTTCCCGCGTGCAGGAATGCGACGATAAATGAAGACGCGAATTGTACGCACTACTTAGACGACGATGAGGGAGATGGGTTGGGGTTGCAGCACGAGCGTCAGGCGGGTGCTGAGTCGACGGAGGAGGAAGACGGTGACGGTGAAGGTGAAGATGAAGATAGTGAACAACAAGAAGACGATGATAAGGCACATAACGTAGCAGCTGCGACTGAGACTCCGTCACAAAAGGCTGTTGACGAGCACTACGCGTCAGCTTGTGATGCATGTGATGAGCAGCAGTCGGTTGGAGAAGGAAAAGTACCAGGGGCGACGAATACTTGCTGGAGTGCTGCAGAAGATGACTGTCATTCGCTTCGGGGGTCGATGATATGATTATATCGCTATGATCATTTTGTGAGTTTGAAAAACATTGACATTCTGTCGAAGGTGGTAGGCTGTTAGTTTCTGTTGCTGTCAACTTATTGTACGCTTGAAATTTCAAGAATTATGATTCTGTTGTTGAAGAGTATCAGGTGTAGTACATAATATTCTTTTCAAGCCCACACGGCTGCACCCAAGATTCCTAATCTATCGTCCTGATTCCGTCAAATCTTTAGCTAAAGTAAGTACTTTACTATCACTTTTATAAGGACAATATTGATTGTCACAATGTTAAGAACTCCATGTACAGTACTTGGGGTGCCTAGGCCCTAGGCTGTGATATCAAAGAGGTCTGGATGTAACACAAGTTTGAACTAAACCTTCGGAAAGGTACGTGCACCCAGAATCGCCAATTGAAATGGATGCAGTCTAAACATTTGAGGTGGTGGTTTTGGGTGCGCATACCTCACAGAAGCTTTGTCAAGTGAATTTCAGTCTCTTGGACACCAAAGAAATTAAAAATTTCACACCCAGCTCCTGTTACGAGATAAGATAACTCAACCCCCGTGAAAAATGCACCAACACATTTAAACAATGATCTGATACCCCTGTTTGACAGTTGAAACATTTCATTTTATGGAACTACAAAGAATTTTGATATTTTCTGTCCGGACATCAGACAAAAAGCTAGAGCACCAACAGCTGTCTTTACACTAATGTTTTACTTTAAACCTACCTGAAGAAGATATACGTGACTATTCTTGGGGGTCTAATGTCTCCTCACAATACGCGTCTCGAATGTTTTCTCCAGCAGCTTCATTGATTCTGTCACTTATCACCTTCAAAATGGGCTTTCTAATGAGGGCCTCATCCTTATTGTGCCTCAGGTACTCATTCGCTTCCTCGGCTATCTCAAGAACAAGTCCAAACTTGTTGTTCGCCCGGGCGAGGAGATTTTCCGTATCCACTAATAGCTGTTTGTTCAAGTCTACTATCATTCGCTCTTGTGTCTCCAAGTAGGGCCAAAAGCTTTCTCTCTCATCCATCCTAGGGTCTTTTCTTCCCTGGGCAAAACAGCACAAAACTGAAATATCAGTAGATTCAGACCACATCGGTATCAAGAATAAGCATAGGTCAAATGTTAGGCAGCCATCGAGCTGTCAATATAGCCACTCAAAAATGTTAGGAAGCAATGACGATGAAACATCCTAAAACCAAAGCAGACAAAACATAAAAAATTTAACTCCTAAAGTGACCATTCAAATGATTTTTGCCCCAAAGAGGAAGAAAAGTGAGTGAGAATTGACGGTAGTCTAGATTTTTTTGAACGGTCTAGGATTAGATAAATTTGAATTACAAAATGTCAAATTTCCAGTCTGAAAATGAATGAGGTCAGCACATCAGTGCTTCATTGCAACCTGCACCCTAAAAACATGAATTTCCAGTCAAATTCTTTCTAGTTTGCCTTCAGAAGCGTCAGAACTTGAAACCACCCTTTAAAACCTTAAACCCCCTAAAACTTCAATACCCCAACAACACAAGCAGAAACACGAATGCCGCCAGCGCGTGCAGAAAGAATTCGACGAGTCAATGGTTTGGGTTATTATTGAAAAAAGTTCTACTTATGTAACATTCCCATTGTACTACCAATGGCGTAAACCTCTTGAACCAATTCGCATAATCTAGTCACAGCGAAACCCTGATTGCTGATAAATCGTCCCCACAACTGGAAAAGAGTGAAATCCACTCACCCCACGACGACCTTTCCGTTTACTGCCAATGGTGTCTTCAGCTTTGCATGATATCCGTGGCAGAACTTCAACCTGTTCTTCACAAACCGCAACAACAAAAGCATGATTAAATCCAAGCTCGACCTTACAAAACAAGAGCAAATTCGAAATTCTCACTCCATTCCAATTTCGCTCCCTCAGCTTCTTATCCACCTCTGGAATTGAACATACCCGGTGTTGGTGCGAGGCGGGACGAGAATTAAAGGTGCGCACATCGTTGGAGACGCAGGGAGAAAGGCAGAAAGATGGCGATGCCAAGGACAACGCCATTGTCAGCTCCAGAACCCTAAACCCTCTTCCTCACCTTTGCCTTCACCAGCACAACCTGGTCCCTGGCTTCACAGACTAACCCTAATTACCTACGTAGAGACAGAGAAGAAATGGGAGGAGATGGAACAAGAGCGTAGATGTTAGCCGTTGCACACATTGCTGGATTTCTTGCACAATGCACAGTTGTTTCGTTTAAGGTAAGTGCTCGTCATGAGCGGATACCGCTAACGAAGGAAAGCAGCGGAGGTCGGATGCAGGTATTACCATTTCATTCGAGTAAGATAGGGCAGTGCTGAAAGTCGGTGATGAAGCTATTTTCTTGGATGGAACATGTCACAATATGGATGATAAAACTTTTCATCCATCTCTACGGTGTGTACCTTCATTCAAAACTAGTGTATCCTGTGTCGTTGCCACAATCAAAATTAAAGTAAAAGTATTTTTCTAATTTTTGGTTCATAATAACTTTGAAATTCAATAACTTTAACATCCTAGGTCCAAATGCCACGAAACAAAGCCCATGCACTCCTCCTCACCAAGGGCTTTCTAAGGGCTTTCCAACAACACCAAGAATGCGTCTGGGGGACACACAGTCCATGAGATCTCAACATAACAAACAAAACAAAACAAAACAACTTAAGGTATGGATGGGGGGGATTGTTTCGTCATTGTTCAACTACACTGAATAGTGAAATTAGGTTGCCTTAACATTTAGGTTGCCTTACCCCAAGAAAGTTACTTTATAAGCCATCAAAGTCAACAAAAATTCTACATATATGTCCATTTGTACACATGCCGAGTCATGAGTTCCAATTACAACAATATCTAATTCAAAAGTAGCGCATTCTTATAGAATAAAAGTAAATATTTATATAGTATCAAATGTTAAAAAATTAGTGTGGGGCAACCTAATTTCTCTACACTATTTAGTGTAGAACCCTATCATTGAATATGCTTTTGGATATTTTGACAATATCTCCACTAAATAGTGAAATTAGGTTGCTCCACACTAATTTCTTGACATTTCACACTATATAAATATTTATTGTCATTGTTCAAGAATGCACAATTGCTAGCATGTAAGCCCTAGGATCTTGAGCTCATGAACTTAGGAGCCTAGGCACCTATGCTATTGGTACCCATCTATTGGTATGTTATAGGATGTTTATAAATATAAGTGTCTATGTTGTAAGTACCTATGTTATAAGCACCTCCCATGGTTATAGAATGTTTGTATAAGAAGTGCCTAATTATATTATGGGTGTCTATGTTTTACGTACCTATGTTATAGGCACCTTCCATGGTTATAGTATATCTATATTATAGGTACCTATGTTACAAGCACTTACATGGTTATAAGGTACTCATATTATAAGTATGTATATTATGAACACCTTCAATAGTTGTAGAATATCTACTTACAACTAGGCTCAAGGCTCATAGGCTCGCATTTTTAGGCTCATGCTAGCTTTGTTGAACAAGAATGTACTACTTTTGAGCTAAATTTTGTTGTAATTGGGACTCATAAACCTCCATATGTACAAATGGAAGTATCTGTAGAAATATCTAGACTTTGATGACTTGTAGAATAACTTTCTTGAAATAAGGCAACCTAATTGTTTAAGACAACGTAATTGTTTAAGGCAACCTAATTGTTTAGGGCAACCTAATTTCACTATTTAGTGTACATGGAATAGTGAAACTAGGTTATCCCTTACTAATTTTTCAACATTTTATATTATATAAGTATTTTTGTTATTATAAAAGGATGTAGTGATTTTCATCAACCTAAACTATGTGTGTACCATGGATTGGAGCATTGGTTCTAAGTTTGGTTGAAGAATCACATGTGCTTCTACATGGACAAGTGGTGAATCATGAGGTAACTTTTCTAGGTAAGGCAATCTTTTCATTAGGGCAATATAATTTCATTGTTCTATATACTTCCAAGAGCAAGGCATAGGTATTGGAGGAGCCCCAAAAGAGCCTATTGTTGTGCCACAGTCATGGCCTTAACCTTGAAATGTTGGAGCCTATAATTGTTTGGTCAAACATCAAAGTCTTCTTTAAGTTGAGTGATCAAAGTCATGTGGTCAAAGGCTTCACCTTGCCATTGAAAAATGAATGGAATTTTTATTTTTTAGAGATTAAGTCATATCTCTTCTTGTAAGGCTTAAAAATTTTAGATTCTTTTGTAAAAATTTGAAATTACTATGAATTTTTGAATAAAAATAAAAATAAAATTCATATCAAATACAATATATGCTTAAAAAAACTGAAATTTTATCAATAGGTGTATAATATAGTTTTGAACATCAAGGTGCAAAAAATGATGGTATACTTCTAAAATTAGAAAATTAACATTCTATGGTTATAGATTCACAATTCAAATATCAATAAAACATTGAATTTTGGGAATTTTTCAAAATTTCAGATTGGAATAGAAACTAGACTTGATATTATTCATTTCCATAATTGGGCTCAAATTCACAAAGTATATTTTTGTAGCACGAATTCAGATCCAGAGAAAGGAATACAAATTGTCAAAATACACTGTTATTACAATTATCCATATTTTGGGAATCAACAGTTCTCAAAAAAATAGTGTCATCATCATTTATTAAGTTTTTAGTAATCACACTTGCATATAACTCCTCTCAATGAATCCCAAAAAATTGGATGAAACACAATTGTTCTTTGTCCCTTGCAGAGCTCTCTATTCATCAAGAAGACATTTTCTGTCCCCACCAGTAGTACAGGATTAACTCCTAAACAAAGGTTCCTAAAATCATGTACTCAATTGCAATATTCTTTACTTTGTATGCTACATTTTTTCACTAAATATGAGATGAAATCACATGTCTTCTAGATGTTCTAAAATTTTCTAATATTTTGGTGAAAACTTGTAATTATTATGAATTTGTGAAAAATAAGCTAAATAAACTCATATCAAACACAAAAATAATTCAAAAATCTAAATTTTTGTAAATTTTCTATATATTATAGTTGAAAACATCATGGTGTAAACTAAAATTCCACGTCATTCTATAATTACAAATTCGATAGATTGTGGTTACAAACTCTAAGTTCAAATTACAATAAAATATGCAATTTTAGGTATTTACAAAGATTCAAATTGGACTTGACACTAGAATAATTAAGTAATCTTCATTTTATTAGTTGGGATCAAATTTTTAAAAATCGTATTTATGTAAAAATAATATTAAGAACACAAATGTATAAGTTGCTAAAATACACTAAAAGAGCATCTATAGTCATTAGTATTTATAGTGTCTTCTTATGTAGTGAGGTCAATAATACTTCTATGAAGGGATTTCTACCACCACCTTCTACTAATACATTTAAAGAACACTAAAAAAATTGGATACAAAATCTCAATCCTTCATTTAGAATTTTGCATATGAAATCATCCAAGAACTATTTTCTAGCTCAAAACATAGTTAGGGGTAATGAGGGGAGTAAAAGGGGCTTTCTAGCCAACCAAATCTAGACCCAACCCACCAAATTTAACCCAATAGCAAGTTCACAATCCCTGGCTCATTACCAACAAACCCACACAAGAAGCTTTCTCTTATTGAATCTTATGAATTGCTTTCTAGCTCATGGATAATGGCCCTAGGTACTTCAGTAGTGATTACTGTAGAAATTATGTGCGACCTACTATAGGGTACATTTTAAATATTGGAGCTAATAATTTGAAAAATATTCAAATTACTATAGCATTATTTTTTTAAGTATAATGTATTACAACTACTATATAGTATATTGTAATGATTCATAGTTGGCATAATCTATAAATCTATACTAGGGATAGTCTAGAAGCAAAGGGAGGAACTTGCATGAAGAGCTTCCATTTCTATCACTAATAGACAAAATAATGAATAATGTCTCATTTTGGGTTGTATATATGTACAGTGTAAGTTTTCTTTAGTAGGAGCTATTATTGTACTATACCCTAAACTCTGAGTCTAGTCTACTTGTTGATATATTTTGAAAGATTTTGGGATCCTAAACCAATGCAATTGTAAACACATAAGTCAAGCTTAGCTAATATAATACTACTAGTGAGGTTTTCAATTTCTAAGGTTTTTTCTCCCATTGTACTTGTTACATGTCATTAGAAGAAACCCTTGTTTTTTGTGACATCAAACAAAAACATGACATGTTTTTTTAGACAAGAGGATGTCAAAGACTCAAAGGCAATGGGTGCTAGAAATGTAGTGGGCATTCTAAAAAAACGTATAGATGTCAGTAGAAAAACAACGCCATACTAGTGTAAACAAGTATGTTATGTGAGACATCGGAAAAAACGTAGTCATGTTTTTTGCAATGTCCAAAAAAACGTGACAATACCATGTCAACAAAGTCAAAGGATTTCATTGCGGGTAAGTTTTCAAAAGTTACTAGGTAGTGAGGTAAAAAATTGACCTACTCTAAAAATCATAGGGGAAGGGCATCTCCTTGGGAGTTTCACAAAAAAGACTTCCATGGATGCATGATGAAGCAACTTTTTAGTAGTTTTTAGTTAGGGCATACAATGAAGCAAGTATTTTGTTGGCATGGATTTTAAAATTAGTATTACGTATTCAAGCACACATGATGAGAATTAATATGTTCAGGATTTTATATGCACATTACTCTATTATGTGCTGCACTCTAGATCATGCAATTCACATTCATATGATGTATTGGGACATTTTTGGCATATAGATGCTATAAAAGTTATGTTGTTTTGAAATTTTTATATTAAATATTAACCCCTAAAGTTCCTTGACTATATTATCACCTAAACCCCTCAAAAATTGCCATTTCTAATACAAGTACCAAATTTTTGAAAAATATCATTTTTGGACACATGTAACCATAGGATCTTGTATTACACTAGATTGAGAAGATACGGAAAAAATTCAGAAAATTCCACCATGTAGATAGCAAGATATTAGCATTTGAAGTGACAAAAATCTTTTTTTGGGCCTTGTGAAAAAATAGGCAGCTGCACTTCACAAGGTCACATTTGTATGAAAAAATGTCCAAAATGGTGGTGGTTCTTTAGATTCATTCTTCAAGTCAAGTTGGCTACATGCTTGAAAATTTTTAGATCATTTGGAATTGTGCAACATATAGAAAAAAAATAGTAAGTAGAAAGATGTAGAGAATGATTCAAAATACTAAATTGTTAACAATTTATTAATGGAATTGAAAAATCCCAATCCCAATGGTTGTAATGTTGTAATAAACAATCTACATCTAAGGTTTTTATTTTTTTCAAAAAATATTGAAAATTGAGTTAAATAAGGACTTCAAAGTTTATTTTAGAGTGGAGAATCCATACTTGCCCGCAAACTAAAACATCTCATAACTTTTGACTCATAGATCAAAATGGAATGATTCAAAGCTTTCTGTGTATATATAAATCTAGAAAATCAACTTCAAATTTTTATTTTTGAAAAAAATGAGTTTTTCAGATCTGCCCAGACTACCTGAGTTGAGAAACAAACTGCATATTAGGCCATAACTTTTGACTCATATTTTCAAATGCCTTGGAATTTAGTGCACATGAAAGATATTCCTCATCCACACCTTCTATTAAATTTTGGGCTAAAAACATGGAAATATCTAGTCACACATATGTGCCCAAAAAAGTTATGTTGCCAAAAAACATACCTTGGTCCTTTAGGGGTTAAACACGTTTTTTCTATGTATTCAAATTCTGTACTGCAATTCCAATGTCTTACTACACTAGTGAAATATGATGGGAGTAGTATTGTAGACCTTAAAATGCGATGACACGGTCCTAGTATGGGAGGCCCGAGGGATCCACACCCAGGATCTCTTCATTGTACCCGCTATTCACGAGCTTCAGGGACTTAGGATTCACTTCCGAAGCTTTCCAAGAAAGCTTTGGCAGACTTCCAAAGTTTTCTTGGCAAACTTTGGCTTACAAAATGGAGCCAATTCTCTTTGTCTGCAAGTTGTAGGTTCAATGGATGCCCAAGTCTCTCCCAAAGTCTCTCCCTGCTTAAAGTTTCACTAATGCCATTTTAGTTACTTATTACCCGTTTTTTGTGAAGGGTCCCTAATCTCAATCTCCGGGGCCCCCCATACTAGGACTGGGCCATGTGGCTTGTGAGCTCAGAATTGGGATAGTGGGTGTTTAGCTAAATATACAACAAAGTACGAGGAAAGTGCTAAAAAAATTGCATCAATCCATATTATGCATATGCTATGAGTCCACACCCTTTGCACAAATGCATACAACATGCTTTCTTATTTCTAGACATGGAAATAAGGCATTTGAGATTTGGAAACACAAGTTTTTCTTTTCTTTTTTGTCCCTCTCTTAAAAAGAATTTGTACACATTATGCATTAAATTTTGTTAACATGTTCCATCTCCTTCCTGCATTCATAACTTGCATGGATACATTTTTGTAAGTCCACATTATTAAAAAGAAGGAAAAAAAAAAGAAACATAGCATCATGTATAGCTTGTTTCATGACCTTATCTCTTTTTTTTCCGCTACTTGTCATGGTACTCATTGCAATAGGGCAATTCCAAACCACTACGACAACTATTCACTTCAAAAAGCCTTAAGAATTGTACAAATTCAAGTGCATCTAATTACCAGTGTGTAGTCAAAATTCTATCATGATTTTGTCCAAATTGGTGATTTTGATGTTAACTATTAGTTTTTACCAATTGAAAATATAGATGAAGGGATTATACATAGTATTAGCTAATTGGCATTCGAACTGAGAGATAGAGATATTAATAGGTTTTAATCCAATCTGTAGTTATGCTTTTAGGTGTCATATAGTCTCTCGGTATTCCAATTGGGTTTTTAGTGTCCATTTGAGTGAAGAAAGAGCTCCTTCCAATAGAGAAGTAAAAACAGTAGGAGTGTTTGTATAATTGAAATTGTATAATGAGAATTGAGATTGAAATTGTTTGTAATTGTGTTTTGTGTCATGAAGTGTGAAATTGTGGAACTAGTGAATATGTATGTGGAAGTTTGAGGCTAGCAATGAGTAATTGATAAAATTGGGAGAAAAAATTAAATAGATAAAAATTGGAAATTGAACAAAGTATAAAAATATAAGAGTAATTGAATTGAGTAAGAAAAAAGAAAAACAAATTTGAAAGATAAAATAAATCAATTAGAGAAAGGAATCAATGGAGAAAAGCTTGAAGATTAATTTTGATAGTATATGATAAATGGTTTCTACACCCATACCTATTAGCTATATGGGAATTTTGTGTTCTAAGAGTAATTCCGTTTTAGCAAATCCAATTTGTTAACCCCTCACCACCTAAGGCCTGAACAGGTTCAAAAACAACATTTCTTTTGAAGTGTTATAGATATAATTTTCATTGAGTTATAGAGATTTCAATGGTACAATCTTGTAGTGCACTTGTTGTAGATGACGTGCATAAAATTTGGTGTCATTTGACCGCATAGATTGCAAGATTATAATGTTTTAGTGTTGAAAAAGGATGCTGAAATTTTCCTAAAAATACATTTGGAGGCGAAATTCGATTTCTAACTCTACTCAAATGAAGAAACTTTAAACTATAGAGTGATTTAAATTCAGCATAAAAACACATTGATGAAAAAAAATATCATTCAATTGTCTCATTGTGTCTGCAAAATGGATTTGAAATGTCCAAAAATAGCAAGAAAAGTTGCTAAAAAAACATCAAAAAATTGAACCTCCTTCTACTAAAATGCTTCTCAGTCACTCATAACTTCTTGGATTGATATGAAATTTTATACACACAAACTAGACTAGTATGCGCAACTTTTCCAAAACTAATTATTGGAAACCAACATTGTATGAAGAAGAAACAAGCTGCCGAAGTTCATTGTAATCCAAAAATGTTGGGATTTTGAATTTCGAATTGCTCCCATACATTCAAAACAACTTGGATTGAAATGAAAATTCTACCACAATAACTAGAATTCAAGGGTAACATAAACCAACACATTTTATTAAAAAAAACCTTTGGATGAAAGACATACAAGTCCCTGAAGTTGCAGCCATCAAATGTAGTTTGGTGAACTCAAATTGAACTTGTGAACTTCGATTGGCTTCCAAAAATTGTGTAAATCTTGGATTGATCTTAAAAATTTAACACACAAACTAGAAGAGAGAGCGCAAATTTTCCAACAAGTTTTATTGAATTTGGACATCGGATGCAAAAGTTACAACATTTGGAATTTGGCCCTCTACTTTCATAGACATTGGAGTTCCCTCTCTATTTTTTTTTTCAATATAGTTTTGCTTGTGTTTCCTCCTCTCTTCTTTTTCATGACATTATGCCGTTACTGTAAAATTTGGTGAAATGTAGGAAGCTTAGTAGTATTTGGAACTAGAATTGTGTAGTCATTGATGGAATTTACAATGTCTGACATATATCTAGTGGATGAATACAATCTTCATATTGTTCCTATAGTTGCATTGTTGTACATCCTTCACAAAATACACATTCATAGAAAAGTGAGAATTTTATCATGTACAAATTATAATACTACATACATGGATTTTAGTTTCTTTTGCATTCTTCACTTCTTTTTTTGTGCTTTCTTGCAATTTATTTGTAGACATGAAATTTTGGTAATAAAACATTTTGTTTAACACCGGAAGGTGCCCAAGCCCTTCTTCCCATGAAATGCCACTACTACTTGCCATGCCAATTGTTAAGTGTAGAAAATTGTGATATTTTATTTTTGGACTTATTTTACCATTGTATCTTGCATTTCACTAGTACTTAAATTTGTGAAAAATATTTTATTGGGCAACTATGACCACTACATTGCACAATACTTGCATTGAAAGTGAAAAATGTTTCTTGGAGTCCTTGGTTTGCTATAAATTTGGGTTTTTCATCGTCAAACCTCAAAATTTCTGCACTGTTCATTTTGAATTTCTAATTCTTTCTATAGGAAAATATAATTAACAATCAATGTATATTAAAAAAGATTTAAAGAAACAAAATTTTCCCTCTTCATATAATTGTTCAGTACAAACACTTAAAATAGGTCATATACCTTAAGCTATTTGACTAATTGCTCCAAATTAGAAAAAATTGGTCTTCGCAATATTCATCCTTGGGATGATGGATGCCTTCTTCAACAATCATAAGTATTGAATGCACCATGAGGGACATAATGTAATGATAAATATTGACCATATGAACATCAGTGAAAATATTACAATTGTAATTTAAATACTAAAATTTATAGAAATATAAGTTTTATTTCAATTGGTGCATGGGTGAGAAAGTAATGTCATCCTAAAAACAAAATAGAACTTACTAGGTAGTAACAAAATCTACAAAAACTTGAAATAAAAATTTAAAATATTTGTTTCTTATAGATTATATTTTTGTCTACATAGAAAGCTTTTATTCATTCTATTTGGATTGCTGTAAGTTTAAGATAAATTTGGCACCATCCTACCAAACTTTTTTTATTCATTTCATTCAAAATTAAGGTTTGACAATGCTAAATATAGAAGTTTTGTCAATGTTTTTTTTAATTTTTTTATCATATAACATTTTTGTTTTCCTACGAAAATAATTTTCCTAAAATTATAGTATATAGTTTTAAAGTTATTTTCCTCTGATGTTGACCTACAACTATAGCAATGGCGAAAGTTACAAAACTTGTTTTGTAGCCAATCATAGCATCTTCTTGAACAAATACTTTGTAGGATTTGTTATTGGACTGAATATTTACAATTCCCAAATAATCAAAATTCCACAAGGTTTAATATGCTTGCTAGAACAATCTCAATGTTGGGATTAGTGTGTTTCAATTCAATCTTAGAGCTATTAACGATGTAGTTTTTTCTTCAATCTTGTACCTACTTCTACTTAACAATTTTTAAAGAATGAAAATTATTTTTTAATTTTTTTGGATTTTCCCCCACATTATCAACTCAATTCTTCAACAATTTTTGTTTTTTTAATTAAATATCAGGAATGCAAAAAAATTTTAAGCTCAGAAGACTCAAAAGTCTTACATTTAATCAAAAAAAGGTGCAAAAAGTCATGTTTTCGTCACTTTAAACTCAAATATATCTTGCAATCTTCATAATCAAAGTTTATGAAATTTCTTCTAGATATTGTTGTACTAATCTAATGCAAGATCCAACAATTAAATATTCGAATTTTTTTTGTAAATTTTTTGCATGTGGCAATAGAAATGACAGTTTTCATTGTTTTTTGATGAAAAAAATTAAATGCTTAATATTAATTCTTGAGGGATTAAAAATGAAGATTCAATATGAATACTTGAAATTTCTTTCATAAAAAATCTTTATGAATTTTCAAAAAATAGTTTTTTTATTCACTCCAAAAAATTATTGAAAAATGTCAATTCCAGTGGTGAAAATGTTGTAGGCAATCTACATCCTATGTTTCTATTTTTCTAAAATGATTAACCCCTCAAGGCCTAAGGAGCCATTTTTGAGCCTCTCACCTATTCAATAGATCAAAATTATAACTTCATATTTCTACAATCTAAAAAATATATCTAAATGAATTTCATAGTATGATGTTCATTTTGAAGGGGGAAGCTCAAAACTACAATTGACATCATGTAACAAGCTTGATGTATAATGTGCACTATCAATCAAAGTCCAAACTTGTGAGAAAATACAAAAGTTGATTGGGCCTTGAGGGGTTGAGGATTATGTTAAAAAAACAACTTCAAAATTTATATTTTTATACCCAAATTGTCCTCCAAATGAAACTTGTTTTTTAGAGTTTAAAAATTCCTTCCATCAATCAAAATAGGATGGTTCAAACTTTTCAACTAACATGCATTTACATATAAAATCAAATCCAATTTTTTCTATAAGAAAACAAAATTAAAATATCTTAGCTACCTAGATTAGTTGCCTAAGTTTACTTGTGACATTACAATCTTATGACTTTTGCAATATTTAATTGAATTGTATGGAACCAGAAGAAAAGATGAATATGAGGTGCACCAAAAATATTAAACAAAAGTTGGAATGTAAAGTTACTACCAATATCCAACTTGCCTAAAAACTAAAACCCTTTTTGATTAATGAAAGGCTTTAATTAGGAATTAAATGAAAATAATCCTTATTACATCAAGGATTGGGCCATAAAATATTAAGTCATTGTAAGAAGACCATCTGAAGTATACATCCTATGTCTCTCCATGAATTACATCATGTATATTATGCCATTTGTATGAAACTAAAAATACTTTAATTCAATTTAATGTTTAAGAACTTTGAAATTTCAGTCAATAAATTGGTTGAAAATCTTTCTTGCTTTGCAACTTGATTTTCTTCTGTTTCTGTTGATGTAATATTAGCCTCTTTAACATGTTTGGCAACTTCATTTTCTATTGCTTTTGTTGGTGTAGTAGTCTCCTTAGAATGTTTTGAATTTTTTTTCTTTGAGGCATCATTCTTGAATAATTCTTGGATTCCTTTCATTGCATAATGGTCTGCCATTTTCTTCTTTAATTGTAGAGAGAAGTATAAATTAGAGAATAACAAATAAACTAACAAACTAATAGTGAGAAAAATAATGATATAATTGAATGAGAGTGAAAAATACTTTGATGGAAAAATGATAAATATAGTTGTATATATATCTCTTTCTAAATGTAAAAGATATATACCCTCTTTAAAAAAGTAAAAAACAGTTATGGTTATGGTTCATTTAAAAGGAAATTAAAAGTAAAAAAAAGAAGCAAATGAATGATTCACTTAAAATAAAAGTAAAAAAATAAGATGAAATTGAAAGAGACACAAGTCTTCAACTCTTACATGATATGAAAATACAAGCACTTCATATGATTGTATACAAATACACAAAATAATAGAAATCAATTCATTTGTTTTAATAAACATTTGAATCTAATGAACAATTGAATGTCTTTTCACCTTGCCATTTACACAAAGAACACAGACAATGCCAGAAGAATGGTGGTCACCAGCAGATTGACTTGAAGCCTCTCCACCGCGCTCTTGATAAAAAAATTTCCTCCTGGCCAACACACTTCTCGCTCCAAAAACAACAGTGGCAATGGCAGCGTAAAAGGAAAGACTGTTAGCCACCCAGAACGCTTTCAATCCCCGGCTATGTTCACCATGGACATAGCCTGCTGCGTATCTCAAGGGTGGTTGCAACCATGAGACAAAAGCCACGCTTGCAATCAATGAAAGCAGCACCTACGAGAATAGCATTGGCCGCATCTACATACACTTGCCGATCTCTGTAAAGCTCCTTCATGTACCGATGCACGGGTTCACAGTCCATCAGCGCTCTTTGAATGTCTGTGAGGCGCAGTTTATGTGCATATTGGAGAGGAGTTTGGCCACCATTAGATTCCTCAGTCAGTCTCAGCCTGTCTTTGTGTTCCAAAAGTTCACGCACTATGTTAATGTTTCGTGTCTCTACACCCATATGTAAAGCTGTGAGGCCCAATTTCACATCTACGGCGTTCACATCGACTGCGCCTGTACGTTGCCAGAAGCGCTCTGACAATCCCAATATTTTCTCCTCTGACGGCTGTGTGGAGAGCCGTGCAACCGTATTCCTTGCCCACTGCGTTCACATCGACTGCACCTGCTGCTAGTTTGTTGGAAATCATTGTTGGATCCTGCATCCTTACTGCCCAGTGAAGGACAGTTCCCATTCCCTCTAAGAAATTGCTCATTTGATTCCACTGCTGATTGCTGGCAACTTGAAAAGTGAGAAAGTTGGGAATATCCGTATTTTGATCAGCCAGAAGCTTATCCACTACTGCACCGACCACCACTTCTGCCCCCTCCTCACCCTTCACGCCCACGGGCAAATAGCGTAAGTATTTCGCTACTCGCGCTTCAGATGTCATTGCTGCTGGGTGCATCATTTCCTCCAGCTGCAATCCTTCTGCAATTTTGAAAAATTATGAAAACTGAGTCCATCCTTTCTTAACTCGATAATGAACGAACCAGTTCCAATCAAGGAAAATACTCGAGATAGACGACGTAAATGCAGCAGGATCGATCACTGTAATTAACCGGCTCATGTTCTCAAACCGCTATCAAACACCAAGCACTACTAACAGTGCTTTCAATTAGAATAGCAGTGGACCTAAACTTCTCCTGGTCATCAGCACTCCTGGACCTAACCATCGCAACCAAGCATATGTGGTCCTCATCTTCATATTCAGTTAAAATTGCAAAATTTCAAGAAACTAACAATTGTCCAGTCACCCGTCCTTAACCTAAGATCTATCTGTAGCTGTCCTAGCTGTCAGAGAAACACGTGCACTTGAATGCCACAAGCTTGGCGCTTCCAAAGACGCCATTTTATACCAAATATGTCCATCCTCGCTCAACCACATGGACCAAATCAAATCACTCAAAGCAGTGATTCTGCATCTTGGTATTTTCTTAAGATAAATAGTGCTCGAGTCTCCTGGCCCTGGAGCATTATTGTCCAGTGCTTATCAGTCACAAAATCCTCAACAGAAGTACACAACAAAAAAACAAAAACGTGATCCACATGGTACAATCCATACCTGAGTTTGAAGCGTCCCACACGGCAGAGAGGCAAACAGTTAGCTTCTCTAAAACTATCCAACCTCCTGTTTTAAGTTTTCCCCTTACAGTATCTGAAAGGCTGAGGAAGGGCACTCAAACCAGAAAAGCGAAAGAGTAGCTACGCAGAATATGATGGATCACGGCAAGCTAACCTTCTCAACGTTAAGTAAGACTCCAGCAAACCTCCATCGTCACGTTGATGACGCGCTCGGCTTCGTAAACTTCCCCCTCGTCTCGCCATGAGTTTGAGAGTTTAAACCTCTATTTTCACACCCATTGGACTCCCCATTCGTCGGACTCCGCGCCCTGTTCTCTGGTGGGGTGGTGGACCCTCCGCGTTGGAGATTCCTGGTCCGAGTCTACCATTTTTCTGATCTTGCACTCATGATGAAAACAATCAGATATTATAAGTTCAATTGTCTGTACACGAAGAAATAGTCTACAAATTATTAAACGCATATGAGTGCGAAGGAAAATTCTATTCTTACAAATAGCTTTCCCACGACTGTAATAAGCTCAAGATCGCGTCCCAAAGAATCCATGGCAGTTTCCAGGGTGCTGAAGAGGCAGCTTCTCAAGAATGTTCAATCCATGATTACAAGCACTGTGTAAAGAAGAAGTCTTTGGGCATGGAACTACGCATGGTAACTGTGTACAGACAATCGTGGAAGACAAAATGCAATAATTCAGCAACAACCATGATACGAAATTAATATTGTCGGTACACGATTGTGTAGGACAAATGATATCAAAATTTGTAAACATTTTGAATACTGTCAAAAATTTCCCAAGGGTAGTAATATGACATATTCGGTCTCTGGATAAATCCTTCGACAGCAGTCGTGTATAAGTCATTTCTCATAAAACTCGTGCTTATTCTCATTAGGCTGCCGTAACCCTTGCATATCACTATATAGTTTCTTAGTAAATATAAGGCGTTATCACATCGCCAGTTTGTCGATCCAAAATTTCATCTGCTCAGCAACAGGCGCAGCTCCTGTGGAACCGTATGATCGGAACTTGGATATGGAGTTCTCCACACCCAAGAAGGTGTAAACATCCTCCTCAAAAACAGGGTTAATTTTTCGGAGCTCCTCGAGGGAAAGATCCTTAAGCTCTACTCTCTTGCTGACTGCAATTGCTACAGCCTTTCCCACAATATCATGGGAAGTTCGGAAAGGAATGCCCTGTATTACAATGAGACCGGAAGCTTAAAATGCTAGGAGCTAATAAATAGAAGACATTAATGGAAATAGTCAAAAGATACACAAAAATGAAGGGAGATCTTTGAAATGAATTGCGACATTGTAAGTTAGTGTCGGTACCTTGTAAACAAGATAGTCAGCTAAGGTTGTAGCATCCAGATGCCCAGCTGGCAATGACTTCGCTATACGTTCCTTATTAAAGGTAACATTCTGAGCAAACTCGGCAGTCACGTCCAGCACGGTATTGACGGTTTCTACACTGTCAAACAGTGGCTCCTTATCCTCCTGCAGCACCCATCAATTCGTTATCACCGAAGAAAAGGGAAATAAAAAACAATTGGGGTTGTTTGATTGAAGGGCGAAAAATAGAAACCTTCAAACCAAAGAGTACAATTACTGCAGGCCAAGTTAATTCTAGTACTATTAAGTTTGAATTAGAAAATCATTATTTAATAAGTAGTTTAGTAAAAGTCATGTACAACTATGCCCTCAGGACATTAGAAGTTCTGTTAGAAGAAAAAAGTTACACAAGATACAGAACATGATGTAAATTCCAGCACACCACAGTAATTGGAAATTTTGGTGTAATTACTACTTGGAAAGTCTCAACTCACTTGGAGGTCACGGTTGTAGGCCATGGGAAGGCCCTTGCACAAAACCATGAGCGTTGTGAGGTCTCCGATCACTCGAGCTGACTTCCCTCGAACTAACTCCATCGGGTCTGGATTTTTCTTTTGTGGCATGATACTGCTCCCAGTCGATACAGCGTCACTAGGCGTTAAGAAACCAAACTCTTCCGAGGCCCAAAGTACCCATTCCTCCGCAAGGCGAGACAGATGAATTGCAATAATGGAATTTGCGCTCAATAGCTCGATCAGAAAATCGCGGTCGGCAACAGCATCCACACTGAATGGTACGACAAGTAACGTTAGCATAATAATATGCAAATGATAACACACACCACTTCAGGAATGAGAAGACAAAAATCTTGAGTATGAAGATAACTATTATCATCCCAAGGTCGTGGTCATCATGTTGCAACCTAACCATGGGATTCAAATGAAGTGCTCGCACCTGTTCCGAAGTGGTGCAGAGAAACCCAGTGCTTGCGCAGTATTATGTCGGTCAATGGGAAGTCCAGTGCCCGCCAAAGCACACGCGCCTAGAGGAGAAAAATTGAGCCGTGCCTGGCAGTCCAGAAGGCGAGAAGTGTCTCGCTCTAACTGGAGTCCACCGAAGAAAATAGCATGTTAGTAAAACTTTTCCAGAAGATATAAAAAGTCACAACAGCCATGCATTGTGATAGAGATTAAACATTCTAATTAACCATGCTCGGATCAGATGACCCATTCTAAAAATGTATGTATGACAATGCATAGATGCTCCAAAAACAGGTTGGTGGTCGAGTACCATTTCCACAAAAGCCAACAAAAGGTGTTGCAAAAGTAGTGGTTGTGCCCGCTGAAGATGAGTATAACCAGGAACTACCAAACCTTCGTTTTCCACAGCAAGTTGGACCAAGGCAACCTGCATTATCCAGCATTGTGTCACTGTCATATTCTGGCATTCATTAAACTTATATGGTGATGCATCAAGCCATGACAAAGGAATGTATTATTCAAATATGCATTCTGTTTCATTCCTCACACTACATCTCACTTACCAGTCAAAATACACGAGACCAACATACGATGAATCAAACCACAATCAATGGATATTACCGTAGAAAGGACGCTATCTAAGAATTGCTCGTCGAAACAAATTTTAATTTCATTCGCTATTAGGACTCAAAACCTTAACTCCGTACCTGCAAATATTTAATTCGCTTCACGGTGTCGTTGATAGCATCTCGACACCATAGCCGCACATCTGTAACAACCTGGAATGCTTGATATCAGCGAATCTAGAAAAATTGTCCATCAGAAAGATTTGCCTTGAACACGAGGTCTCAAAAACAGCGAAGGGTCAAAAAAACTTCCAAACTACTAATTCCCTGATTTGTGGGAGTGAACATCAACTACGAGCAACCCAGCAACCCGAAATAGAGTGACGTACAACAGCAAACCCTGGGATTTATACAAACCCATGCGACACAAACCTGATCATTCCTGCTCCGTGCTGTATGCAGCTTCTTAGCTGGTTCGCCAACAAGTTCAATAAGCGCAGCCTCTACATTCATGTGAACATCTTCTCTGTCAGCTCTCCAGTTAAAATTTCCGTCGACTATGCGCTTCTCAATTTCGTCAATGCCGTTCAAAATTGCATCTCGGTCTTCCTCGGTCATGAGACCCTGCAGAATGCAACAATTGAATGAACTATTGCAAAATCCTGAAAACCAACACTTCACTATACCGATTATGAAAAACCTCAGTTTTTTCCAAAATGTACGAAAAGGCAGTTCGATATACCTGCTTAGCAAGCATGGAAGCATGTGCTCGGCTTCCCATGAGATCATGCTTGTAAAGCCTCCAGTCGTAGGATACCGACTGTCCAAACTTCTCCACCGCAGGAGTAACACCCTTCTCAAACCGGCCTCCCCATAACTTGGCCTCTTTGGGCTTCGCCGTGGTCTCTGTTTGGGTCCCCTCAGCTGCTGTATTAATAGCCTGCATCCTGCACTGTCTTGGAGCAGAGTTTCGAAAGACGAGAGGCGTTTTCAACAAGGTATTTCCGCTAATCAAGGAGGAGAGAGAGGTTACAGAAGGCTTGGTGCACATGAGATGACCGTCCATCTCACCAAGAACTCCATGGAAACTTCCGAGAAGACTCAATTGCTGCATTTAATACTACTCTGTGCCACTGATGACGGTTCCTAATGTTCCGATGTGGCGTTGGTGAACAAGGTCAAAATCTTGGCCAAATGACTTGGCCTTTCGTAAAACCCTCCCAAAACTTCGCCAAAACCTGCACCACAGAATACACTTCAATCGCCATACCAGTTCGAAATTGTAATTTTGACTCTAAGGCCTCGACTCTAAACCCTAAACCCTGAAGCACGCTCAAATCAGAGAATATCAAACACCTCTAACCTCACATTCTTTTCTAAATCGGAAACCCTAAATTATGCCAATTTAAAGAACAATTACGTCTATCACAAACCGAAACTACAAGGACAACGAAACCAGAAAAATGCATGAAGAACAAACTCTATCATAACTGCAAATTGCCAGGAGAATCGTAAAACCACAACAACATCACAAAGAGAGACAAGCATTGAGTCCTACAAGATAGAAAAAACAAGAAATCCATGACAAGAAACCACAATTCAGAAACAAGAACAGAGGGTATTGCGAACCAATCCAACCTGAGAAGAAGGAGATGCGACTTGAATTGAAGTAAAATTGCTTAAGCAGATGAAACGAAGGATCGTTAGAATCCTGATGCTGCTGCAAGGAAGAGAAGCGAAGGTGCTAATATCTAAAACCAGCAACAAGCGGAAGGCGAACTAAAAAGAAGCCGGAGACATGACGAGATTTGCATAGAAAGGAGTCATTCTACAGCCCAAAAACACCCTGCTGGAATGAGAGGAGGCCAAAGCTTACCTAAGAGAGAGGAGCAAGCGAGCGGTGGCGAGCAAGAATTGTGAGGAATCAAATGAAGCTAGCTAATAAGTTAGCGACGGCGAGCTTGAGAGAATGTATGACAAAGCGTTGCGGCGGGCGACGAGCTGCCGCTTCTCCATGCCACGCTCACACTCATCCATTCCGACGGGGGGGCATCTAACCCCTAACTGCTCGACCTACTCAAAGATTACTTTCGATAATAATATACAATTAATAATTGAAATTCCTCCTTGTCTAAATAATGCAAAGGTAAGGTATGCGCACTTGTAATTGTAAGTAATTACAAATGAGTATAGTTATTGTGATTAAATATGAATTTTATTTTTATTGGATCTCGTAGGCAACTAAAAGATGATTTCAAAGTATGTTAGCACGCATTATTTGGACACTGCATAAATAAGTTATGAGTTTTTAAAGTTGATTGTGGATAACATATATACTAGGCTCTAGTAGATTCTTTTGTTTTGTTTGTGTAGAGAATATGTAATCAACATTTTGGTTTCATGATGCTTTGGGGTCCAAATGTAGCAAAAAAAGTAAGTGATGTATTTTAGGTTGTAGTTATTATAGGTGTACCTATCATAATATCATTGATTTATGTAAGGTTGCATACCTATTATAAATCCTTTCTCAATTCTGTTCCATATCTGAACTTGTTCAATATTTTAATTCAAAACTTCTGGAAAGGTATAGGGAAGAAACACAATTGGGAAAGGATCCATAATGGATATACTTACCTTTAATGAGAGTTTTCTTCCTTTTTCTATTGAAATTCATTCTAAATTTGCTTTCATAATTTGATTGTTTGGGAGACAATGATATTATATGTCAAATACTATACATGTGCAATGAGGATTGCTATTATGTGAGTATAGGAGTGTGAGCCCATGAGCCTATAATACTACACACCTATATTATAGGTGTATATACCATAGAAATCATCTATGATTATAGGGTATATATGTTACAAATACCCATCTTATAGGTGTTTATGATACATACACCTTCTATAGTGCATGATATCTATATTATAGGTACCTATAATGTAGGCTCAATGCTTACAAGCTTGCATTCTTGGGCTCACATACTAGCACCGTTGCATGTGCAACAAGTGTGCCAGTGGCCATGATAATGTTGGAAGTGTGCAAGAAATTCTAAGATGTCATTGAAGAAAGGGTTAGATTCAAGGAAGAGAGTGTAGTATGTGATGCTTTAAACTTCTTCAATATATACCAATTGAATGAAGTTCACTCTTTACAACATTCATCATTCATTGAGTGGATGGTTGAGCTCTCACATTTTAGGGAGGAGGTCGTTTCAATCTTTCTGTTTGGAAAGATGTTTTAGTTTAGTTTTAGTTTTTTAGGGGGTCATGACTAAACAAACAAAATGAAGCCATAACTTGACATTTATAACTTTTTGCAATAATTGCTCTTACAGTTTTGTCTTTATCCAATAGTGCATGTGATCAACTCACTTCCATGACCATTGCAACTTTTACCTCATATTTTGTTCAAGTTTGTTGTTCCACTCCATACTTGTTTTCCAAATGAAGGCAACCTATTTTAAGGACCACTCTTTCCAAGTTCCTAGATCCTTGTCAATATCATTAGTAGTGCAAAGAGTTACACTGAAGCATTAGTCAATTTACATTATTAAAATTTTAAGTATTTTTCATTGTTAAATTTTATTAATTTTTAATTTAAATTAGAAGGATATAGTTTTTTCTAATAACTATTATTATTTAACATACCATCAAAATTACAAATGGTTTCAAAAAAATGGGATGACCTTACCAATAATGTAAATGGAAGGTTGTATAGATTGACAAGAAGTACATAGATGTAAGCAAATCAAGGAAATAAATTAAAAATGCCAATCCCAATGGGGAGAATGTTTTAGTAAAAAATTTATGGTCTATATTTTTATTTTTCCTTCTAATTATGAAAATTAAAACAAAGTTCAAGGAAAAACTCTTGATATTCATCTTGTACAAAAATACTTTAATCCCTAAAAGACCATTGTCCTCTGGGGGGACAAATGGAATTTTAGACAAGTACCTATGGTCTCAATTTTTGTCTTCATTTTTTTAAACTCATGATCAACATAGAGAAATTGATTAGCTTCGCAGGAGTATAATTCTTTTTTCATTTGGTGCACATGAACAAAAATTATGCCCAAATAGGCTCAAAATAGGGCAGAGGGGTTAGCAAAAAACATTCAAAAACTTGAATTAAAATTTTTTGTTTTCCCTCATAGATTTTATTTTTGCCTACTTGGAAAGTTTTGGTTCATTCCATTTGGAGTTGTTATGAGAAAATTATGGACAATCTTATTTTTCTGGCAATTAAAGTGTTTTCTTAAAAAAATAACTTGTAGGATTTATTTCTGAATGCAACTTTTACAATTTAAAAAAAAAAAGGTCCGAGTGGTTTCATTTGATTTCTAGAAAAATCTCACAATTGGGATTGGTGCATTTTAATTCCATCTTAGATATATGAATAATTTAGATTTTCCTTCTATCTTGTACCTACTTCTACTTAACAATTTATTAAAGAATAAAAATTAATTTTTTTGTCTTTCCTTTTCTTTCCTAGACTCTTGATTCAATTCTCCACCATAAAGATTTAAAGCTCAAAACTTTGTAGTGCAAAAAATGAAAGTTAAGAAGGTTCAAAGTCAAATAACCTAGTCCCGCAATATGTGGAAAAACTTGTTTTCTTCACTTTAAATGCAGATATCTTGCAATCTATGTGGTCAAAATTTCTGAAATTTTTCCCACACATTTTCATACTAGTTAGGTGTAAGATCGTACAGTGAAATATGCAAAAAAACTATTTTCAAATTCTTTTACTCTTTGCTATAGAAATGACAATTTTGAGTGTTTTATAGCAGAAAAAAGGCAATGGTCCTTTAGGAGTTAAATGATTACAAAATGTCCAAAACTTATCAGGTGATTGCAAGAAACACTTTAGGTTTTTGGCTTGAAAATGCAGATTTGGGCCATAGGATTGGCAATTCCATATAGTACTATTTGTTCTATGCGTTAGTAGCGCCCTCACTAATCAAAATCGTCAATACAAGGCGCCCCCAATTTTGAATCATCAATTTAGTACTATGCAATATTATTGATTGCTTCCAATACTATAGAAGCCACTAGGAGTAGAAAATAGAAGAAAAGGGATCCATGGACCTTTTCATTTTTACTAATTCCAAAAAATTGAAAAAAAATCCATTAAAAAATCCATTTTGCTAGAGAAGATTGCGCTTGCATTGCATCAAAGAATTCATATAGGAATTTTTTCCCCTCTTTATAGCCTTCATGTAGAGGAAGGACACTTTTCCCCCATGTGTGCAACCAAGATGTTGATATTTTCAAAAAACTCATGTCAATCCTTATAATGTTAGTAGACCTCCAATATGTCCATTTTGTGGCTTCAAATTTACATTTTTGGGTCAAAAATAGGATTGAACCCCACCCACCCTACAATGGCCAAGGTAGATACCCAATTAGGGCAGGTTAAAAATTGAAAAATTGAATTTAAAAAAAAAAATTACTTAACCCCTAACTGCCTACATGACCATATATGGTCAATCTGAAATTTTAGGCCCATTTCTATGTGGGTAGTTAAATTCCTGTAACCAATTTAAAAAAACTTTCGGGTAGTTTTGAGGATTAACTATGGAAACTTTCATTTTTCATTGAGAAAAATACATATTCAATTGTTGAGAGGTCTTGAAAGGCATATGTGTACTAAAAGTGGAGTGTAAAGCTTGCTAATTTTACTTCATTTCCCAGCTTTATGCAAAGCTTGGCAATTTCATTTGATTTGAGATCTAAGAAATTGTACTTGTCCATTTGCTTTGAGAATGGTCCCAATGAAAAGTTTAAAGTCTTTTCATGATTTTCACCATTGAAAATTTCAACATGCAAGTGTTTATCTAAAGCTATTTGCAATTTCTACTTAAAAACAAAAATTGCATTTCAACAATTGCAAGGTGGATTGTGTAATGAGTTTGATGTTTATTCATGTGAAATTTAGTTTTTTGGAAGTGCATTTTAGTGTGCTAAAACTCTTTGAAGTTTTTCATGTTACCTCCAATCCCAAAAAACATTTAAATATGCAAAATTTTGAAACATTGTGGACAAAGACAACATACCAAAAATAGAAAATGTACATTTTTCTAATTTCCTTGGTATAATATCAAAGCTCCTAGTAAATTTTGTACTCAAAATTGGTGTGCATACTAATAAACAAGCTCTATTAACATCTATATGGTTAGATTTGGGAAAAAAACACAATTTGCTTAATTGAGGATAACTACAAGCCAATGCTCTTTTTTCATAGTCAAAACACATTTGGAAAGGCTTAGGCACTTAGGGGTTAATGTCTGCAACTACCACATGTACCTTTAATCTAAATTTCATGCCAAATGGACAAATAAGGCAATTTAAGTTATGAGCAAAAGACTACCCGTCCAAAGGCAAGGGGACAAAAAAAATAAGACAAGTGTTTCTTGCAATCACCCTAACATAATTTATATTGTTCTTTACAAATTGTATTGTTGGAGTGTCAATTTCGAAAATTAAACAAAAAAAAATGGAAAAATACATTCCTATAGTAAAAAATATACAAATTAAGTATTAATTAAGAAGAAGTGCTTAATTGCAAATGGTCTACTTCCTCATTATATTCTTCATACTATGTATGTTAATTCAATTGGTGTGCTCTACAATAAGAATACTAACTTGCACTGATTTGTAAACCATGCAATTTTGCAAGGTGAAATAATGACTAGAAGAACCCCATGTTTTTTTTTATGTTAGCTAGAGATATGCATGTTTTACAAAATATGAAGATATCAAAAGGTGGATGGCCCAAAAAGGCAAATTTTTGTGGATGTTGCAAAGGATGTCACTAGAATACTATAAAAACAAGTTGATGCCATCATTGATGTCAATGTTTTATTTGACATGAAAACAAATATAGTGATGTTTTTTTGAATGTCTGAAAAAATATAGTATTGGGCCACCTTAGCTAGTAGACCTGCTTTGACTGCATATGAGTTTGTGAAAGTTACTCTAGACTACAGTAAAATACTAACCAAATGTGAAAAATGTAGGGGAAGGAAAGCTATGTGGCATGCTTTGCAAAAAAAGGAAAAGGGATGGATGTACACCATTGATGAAAAAAATAGATCTTTATACAAGTGGGCTTATATATAGGAAGTAATACAATGCATATGGGATATATAAAGTAAAAATTGTTTTCAAAGAAGAATTTCTGAAACAACATCCAAATGTTTGAAACAATGTTTAGATGTCTAGCAATCAAGCTTTCATCTTCAAAATATCTCATATACTTTGAGGATTCATCGCAAACAATAGATTTCATTATAAAAGTGTCCTCTCTATTCTTCGGTCTTATTAACTATCAATGAAGTAATTCCTTCACTTTGCCACCCTAAATTCTGTTGAAGGTAGATGGCATATTCTATTTAATTCTTATTGAATTTGACAATTTTTCTTTTTTAAATAATTATTTTCTGCCAACCTTGCCTTGTAGGTATATTATGCATCAATTGATATATGTCTTAGAAAATGTTTGGATGTCTAAGTTGACATCTCAAAAAATATTATTAAAATTCTCAGCCGGTAAAAAAAGTGTTCTTACTAGATATGCCACGATATCCTCAATAGTTACCACATTGCTTTTCCTTGTCACCATGTCAAGGACGAGCCAAATGAAAAAAATTCCCAAGTGACTCTCCTCACCCACGTGGTGCTTACATGGTGCTAAGTTGGAAGAGACATGGCAAGATTTCAACATCCTCAAAACCCATGTTTCTATGGATGTTAATTCAAAAACATCTAGTGTCATGGCATCATCTTAGATGTTTTTGCCTTGTTAATCTTGATACAATTTTTTGGACATCTAAATTGACATCTGTAGACATCACCCACAATGTCTATATGTCTCATTTTAGACATCCAAAAAAACACGGATTTCTTCTAGTGAAAGTTGAAGTTCAAAGTATTTTAGATAAAATCAAAATAATGTTTATTGCTTTATATTTATACTATCTCAAATAGTATAATTGTCATCCAACTCTCATCCAACCACTACAAGAGAAAGGGGTGTTTTAAGTGAGTTTTTAAGTATAGTCCTAGACATAATGTTTTAAGTAATGACCTTTAAGGAGATTTTCAATAAAAATTTATTTCTAGTAAATTTTTATTGAAAATCTCCTTAAAGGTCATTACTTAAAACATTATGTCTAGGACTATACTTAAAAACTCACTTAAAACACCCCTTTCTCTTGTAGTGAACTTTCATCTTCTTCCACCTACATTCATCAAAAATTTGTCAAGCGTTCACTAATAAGACCACATTCATCCAAAATTCATCCATAATAGTGCAAAGTTCAAAGTGGTTTTACTCTACTCATCTTCTCAACCTAATTGACTTAACTTTTGTAGTAAATAAACTACTTTATCAACAAGAATTGCAAACTACAAAAACACTTTACTACCATTAAAGAATAATTTAGAAAATACAATAGAATAATTGAAGATGAGAAAACCCTTGTACTTCAATAATCTAGATCAGATTGTTTTTTTTTCATTTTTCATGAAGTGCCAAAGTGGCGATATAAAGTATTAAAGCAGTGCTCCAAATTTCAACATTCATCCATATATTGGATAGAAAATATCACATTAGCACATATCACATGTTTGTAATTATTTTTTCATCCACACATTTGGAAATTTCATCCAAGATTTTTTTCTAATTTGAAGTTTTTTGCCATTTCTATACCATATAATTTTTTTCTGGTGCAATTTGGCACCAAAAAGCCAAAAAAAAACCTTGATTCGGATGAGTTGTAAGTTGCCACCAATCTTTAAAGTATGAACAACCTTAATCACCACATAATTGCAATTATGTAAAAATTGTCTAGAATTTGGTTGAAGGAATAACTTGTGTTTTTTTAAAAGAAAACCAAGTGAGGGCCTCTTCACACTATGGCCATCCAAGTTGAGAGGCCATGGGATTGAGTGGCCAAACTTTAGTGAGAGTCCAAGGAAATGAGCAATAAATAGGCCCCCAAAACTAGGAATTGGAGCCTTCGGCCGGCCATAGTGTGAAGCCTCCAAAGGCCAAAGTCCAAAGTCCAAGCCCAAAGTCCAAACCTATTCCATTTTTTAGACTTCTAATCCATCCAATTTCTGAAATTTTCAATAAATTGTCACCCATGTGACAATATTTTCAAGCAAAAGGTTAAAAAACATGAGAAAGGAGTCAAAAATGGCCTTGGAAAAATAATTACAGCACATGCTCTCATCATTAAACAAGGAATATGAAGGATATAAATGGAATAAAAAGGTGGCATTAAACATTGAAGGGAAGTAGGTTCGTAGAATGCAAAGACTCCCCATTGTAATGGTGGAGACTAGGGTTCAAACCCCAATGGGGATACAAATCAACAAATCAACAAAGGAGGGCATCCTACCTATTTCTGCAAAAACAATCCGATCTAATGGCTGAGATTTTGTCAGATTCTGAAAAAGACTTGACAGACTCTCGATTAGAGTTTGGGTTGGCCAGAAATGGAGACCCAAACTCTAATCGAGAGTCCGTCGCCATGTAGGCATTTGGTTGCCATGTAGGCAGACAAGTGGGCGACAGACTTTGGATTGTGCTTCCTTGTGTGAAGGCTCGAGAGGCCAAACTCTTGGGTCTCTGCAATCTCATTGGCTGAAATCGACGGACTCTCGACCTTGTGCCGTAGTGTGAAGTAGCCCTGAGTATGCTAGAGTAGAAGTAGAAAATAAAGGTTCAAGAACTTTGGGTAGAAAAAACAAGAGACATTAATTCTAAAGTTCAAATGACCACTAATAATTAATAGTAAAGCATCCAAAAGTCAAGTAAAACATAATTTTTGAAAAGAATTCAATATTGAGTTAATAACATATTAGATTCACATAATGACACATGATCAATGGATTCTCCCAATGATTTCCTCTATAGATAGTTTACCATGCTTTCTTTCACCATTTATTTTTGCATTTTAGGTTTTGATATTCAGGCATGACCAATAATTGGGTGAGTCATGATGGGGCCAAAACCTTCAATAAGTTGGGCGAGGGTATTACTTTGTCCCAAAGATTTCAAAGTACAAAGTTGTCAACAAAGTCTTGGAAGAGAGTGACATAAAAAATGAAGTCCTTGTTATGTACTAACCTCAAGTTTGTGGACAAAACACACAAGTGACAATTCCCTCTAAAAACACTCATATATTACACTAGTATTTACCTTTGTAGACCAATGTCACACAAAATAAGAATTTGTATGTGATACTTGTGCATTTTTGAGAGTATACATTATATATAGAGTGAAATCTTACCCCTATCTTGTAATTAAATAGGCCCCATATTCTCTAATGACAAAACCATTTACATTAATACTCCTACAATAAGTTGGCAGGTAGAAATGTTTACCTTCACAAGAAACCAAAAGAATAACTTGTCATAGGAAACCATATAGGTCTAAAAAGAAAAAGCATCTATGTATTGTCTCTTTTTAACCTCTTAATGTTAGAGAGAGTTTCAATATTTCTAGACCAACTAAGAGAAGTGGAAAATTTTTTACTCACTACTTGTTGTACTTAGGGAGGGGCCATTTCTCCAAGTGTCATCACTTTTTTCTAACAATGCTAAGATTGACTTTGGGTTGAAAATTGGAATAAAAGGAATGAATGCTCATAGAAGTCTCTTCTAGTGGTAAAGGGTTAGACTATATTAGATTTTGTTGGCAAGGGAAAGCAAATTTAGATCCTCTTAACCCTTTAAGACCTAAATCCTTTTGTGAAATTTTGTACATTTTTGCTTATATCATAATGCAAATATATCATTTATCTCAAATTCAACAAATGAGTCATCAACTCTTGTAAAGTTCCGAGGACTTTTTTCATCAAATTCCACTCAAAACTACCATTTCTATTGCAAAGTACAAAAAAATCCTGAATTTTTATTTCATACATAGGATCTTGCACTAGACTCACCAAGGGGGGTCACTTCAAATTTCTTACCAAACAACCTATGGCATAATATAGGGAGGTATTAATTCATAGTGTCCAAAATTTAGAATTTTTTTGAGGTAATATATAGTGTGAAAAATCATGTACACTCAATTATAAGTAACATACATGTATAAATAATACCTCATATTTTTTTTAAATTGTTCTAAGATAGCCTCTAAGATATGGATCCTAGGAATTTATTGGGAGTAGGTTCAATTTATAAGAGTGCTGATCAACACGATTGGATGTAAAAACTTGACTAACTTTCTATTTTGATGAATGAATTTTGACCTTTTATCCGTTGGTAGCTCACATGGCAACTTTTGAGTGGTTAGGGTTCCCACTACAACCTTGCCTCTACTTCTAAGGTTTGAAGGTGGTTTTTGACTATTTGATCCTAGGTATGTTGTAGGGACTAGCAATGCCTACTGATCCCTAGGATGAGCTTGAAGCAATAGATGGAGGTTGTGCAACAAGAATTCAATCAATTCCTCTTGTAGGTTTGATGTACAAGGAGTGGCATAGTTTGGTGGCTTCATCGGTGGAGTATACTACACTTTGTTTGGTACAATTTCAACTTACACATGTGCCCTGCCAACCCAAGTTTGATGGTGATGCATTTGTGACAGAGACCTTCGATCACAACATGGAGGTATTTTCAAAATCTTAGCAACTTTCAACACTAATGTCAAACCATCTTTGCATTCCCCCCTATCCAATTTGTCTGATGAAGAGTTGGAGGATCTTTGTGGAGTCTTGGTTGGTGGGTGGTAGCCTTGCGAGGTTTTGGTAGCTCATAGTGAAGATTGATGCATCAATTTCCAACTAGGGGTGGCCCCTACATCTCAGGCATAAAAATTGTAGTATTTTTTTCTGAGTAGTATTGTTTAGGATCCTAAATCGTATACATTTTTTGATAGTGTGACATTTCTATGTAGTGTACGTGCAAGGAGAGAGTGTTGCATTTTTGTTATGTACTCACAATTGCGTTATGAACACATTTAGGCTTCTTTTGATTTTATATTGTAATTGTCAATTGTGGTTTATTGGCTTCAACATTTCTGGATTTCTATTTCTTTTTATAGTTTGGGGGGGGGGGGGGGCTTCAAGGATTTCTGAATTGCTTGTATGTTCTTCTATATTGCATGGTGTGTTGTAGTTCATAGAGTTTCGGTGTAACATTTTGTAGTTCAAATGCTCTCAAATGTGAATGTTCCACTTCTAGTTCATGTGTTGTGATTTTCTTTTCATTTTCTTTCCATCCTAAAATTCTTACTAGAATTTGGGATTGTAAGAGTTCTATATATTTCATACGTCAAAAGATCACAAGAGGAAGGAGGCAATGATTTGAAAAACATGCTTGAAATTGTGTTATAAACAACTTCCAAACGTACTACAATTTTGTGTTATGATTCTTGCACTCTTGATGCACATTAAATACTTACAATTTACATTTTTTTCTTTTCCATATTTTTCTGGGCTCTAGGTTGGAATTGTTTTTCCTTTCCAATTTTTTGGGGCTTCAAGTGGTTTTGGGGGGCTTCTATTATTCCATTTTTTTATGGCTTCAGGTAGTTTACAATTTCTTTTCTTTTCTTTTCCAATTCTTTTTGGGTTTCTAGCAATACTTGTTTTCCTTAACCCCTAAATGTATATGACTATATTTTCACCAAAAACGTTCCAAAATTGTTATTTCTAGTACAAGCACCAAATTTTAGAAAAAATACATTTTTGGACAAATGTAACCATAGGATCTTGTAGTACGCTAGTTTGGGAAGATGCGGAAACAAATTCAGAAATTTCCACCGTTTGGATTGCAAGATATTAGCATATGAAGTGACAAAAAGCCATTTTTTGGCCCTGCAAAAACCCAGACAGCTGCACTTCACAAGACCAAATCATTATGAAAAAATGTCCAAAATGGTTGTAACTCTTTGGATTCAGTCTTCAAGTCATATTGGCCACATGCTTGAAAATTTTTAGATCATTTGGAATTGTACAACATATAGGAAAAGAATAGTAAGTAGAAAGAAGTAGAGAATGATTCAAAATACTAAATTGTTAATAATTCATTTATGGAATTGAAAAATGACAATCCCAATGGTTATAATGTTGTAACAAATAATCTACACCTCAAATTATTATTTTTTTTCCAAAAATATTAAAAATTGGATTAAATAAAGATCTTCAAAGTTTATTTTAGAGTAGAGATTCCATTACTACCCACAAACTACCCACAACTAAAACTCTTCATAAGTTTCATCTCATAAATCGAAATGGAATGATTCAAAGCTTTCCTTGTATATATAAATCTAGAAAATAAATTTCAAATTTTTATTTTTATTTTAAATTATTTTTAAAGAAGTTTTTTTTGTTGCCTAGGCTGCCCGCCGAGCAATGAAAACTACATATCATACAATAACTTTTTAACCATGTATTCAAAAGTTATGAAAATTGTTGGGCCTTAAAGCTACTCCTTGGGCACATGTTGTGTGAAAATTTCAAAGAAAAAAAAAGTAATTCCATTCATAGTGAGCTACCCCAAAATGCTATGTTGCCAAAGAACACCATTTGGCCCTTTAGGGGTTAATTGTTCCATTTTGGAGTGGGCTTAAGCGAATTTTGGTTTTGTTTCTCCTCTCCATTGTTTCTCCTTCCTATTTTTCCTATATGATCTTCTTCTATCTTTTATCTTGGTATTTTCCTTTTTCACTTTACTTTATTTTCTTATAACAAAGTAAGGGTCTTGAAAAATGTCCTTCCTTGTGAATTGTAAGTAATGGTATGGGGGACTAAAATACCATAAATTACAAAATTAGGTACTAATAGGGACCATTTAATTGGTTGTGGTCATCAAAATACCCCCCAAAAATAAAAACCCTGACCACACATGATGTACAAACCTCCATATGGAGTGACCCCTTGAGCCTAGACTAGTATAAGAATGTGTGGAAGAAATTTCAAAAATTTTGACCTCGTGGGATTGCAAGATATTTGCATTTGAAGTGAAAGACACAAGGATTTTGCACCTTACTTGTCAAGATTTTAAGGTTTGGAATCTTCTTAGCTAAAACTTTTTGCACTACAAATGTTGAATTAAAAAAAATATACGTTTAAGAATTGAGTTGAAAGTCTTGGAAAAAAATGACAAAAAATACAAACTTGATTTTTATTCTTTAAAAATTGTTGAATAGAAGTAGCTCTAAGCTTGAACAAAAAACAAAATCATGAATAATTTTAAGATGGAATTGAAACACACAAATCTCAATGGTGATATTATTCAAGCAAACAAACTTGACCCTATCAAATAGTTTTTTTGAAAAATTGTAAAAATTGCATTAAAAAATGAATCCTACAAGTTATTTTTTCAAGAAAATGTTTACATTGCTTGAAAACCAAGATTGTCCATAACTTTCTCATTAGTAGTACAAATAGAATGAATCATATCTTTCCATGTAGACAAGAGTATTTTCTACTAAAAAGAAAATTTTGAAAATATTATTTAGACTTTTGAGTAACTTTTTTAGTGTCACCCAATGAAGTCTCTTTTGGATTTAAGACAACAGAACTTTTGCTTTGGGACACTAATTGAAATAAAAATTATATTCCCCCCAAACTAATGTGTTTTCCTACCTTCAAAAAAAGTTTCAAAAAACCATAATGAAAATTTAGATTTGTAGAAGCCTATCCAAAATTCATTTGTCCCCCTAGGGCGGTTTAGGGTCCCTAGGGATTAAAAAAAGTTTGTCTTTTAAGAATCCAAATATTATTGGGGATGAATAAAAAGTTCTTTGGAAAAAACATTGAATTGAGGACTTGGAAGTGCTTCCCATGCATAGTGAATTGCAACAACCATAAATCTGTATCCTCGGCTGATACTTGTTTTGAATGTAGTCTTTCACAAATTTTCATAGATTCACCATCTGGGGGTTCAAATCTTTGTTCAAATCTCATAGTGGTTATTCTTACATTTTTACAAATACAATAATCAAATGCAAAGGTTGTCACTTGCTCACAACTCATATTTCTGACTACTCGTGGGACCATTTGGGGATTGTATAAGAATCACATTTAGTGTGTTCACATGAAATTGACCAAACAATATTGCGTATGAAAGGGTGCATTCCTGTTGCGATGTCCATAACATTGTTGCCGGGTACTGTACATGGAAGAGAAGAATATGTAGAGGTCAGGTTTGCAACGCGGCCACAATTACTGGTACTTACCTCACTGCATGCAGTCCTGCAGGAAGAATGCATCCCATGGAAAGCCCCAACACAGATGGTAAATTCAGGATCTTGGAAGTTTATCTCCGGTTTCAAATTGGTAGAGCAGTAGAACGCTGCTGAAGTCACGTTTTCTCAGAGTCCAGTGGAAATTAACGTTTCGCATAATATTTTTGAACAAAGTCACATAATCGATTTCTAAACATAGGATTTTATGACACCACCTCTATGAACAATTAGCCCTCGGTCATTACTTGTAATTCTTTGTGTAAGGATTGGGTGCATTAGGATTATAGTTTGGAGGCACACCAGCAGTTGGATTGTGGCCCGGAGTCGATGGTGAGGGAGGTTGTTGCGCAGACGTCTTCTTCATTCCTGGCACCGAAAATCCAGCCCAGGGGGACTTCAGTCCACCATTGGGATCAATCTCTCCGATGTGCTTGAGAGCCAGTTGCATGTTCGTCACAGCTTTGTCGTAGTTCACAAATCCCATGAACCAGAAGTCATGACCATCTTGCGTCACGATCTGAATGTACCTCTCCTGAGGCTTGTTCTCGTTGAAAGATGGGATAACTTCCTTTACTTTGTCCAAAGGCACAACCATCTATGCACAAAAAGAGGTGAGCTTTCAGTCCCTAAGAAAAAGAAGTCAGATCCATAAATCTTCATTCTTGTGAAGGTGGTGAATAATAATGAATCAGTGTGAACTGTCAAACGAAAAAACAATCCGTTTGAGCAAGGGAACTAACCTTGTAGTAACTCCAGGCTTGCTGACCGGGAGTGGGTGCATACGAGAGGGGTCGATCGCTGCAGAATGAGAACTTCAAGTTCGAGACATAAAGAGTGCCAGCCACGGGACCCGTTGAGGTGGACAGGTAACAAGCATATGTCTTCCGAAGCTGCTCCCCTTCGGTCATTCCAAAAGTGGATTTATAGAGCCCTTCAAAGCCACCCTCTTGCACCAGCTTGAGTCCTTGGCTCATCCTTCCTCGGGCTGCATCTGCAATTGATGGACCAGTCTTCACTGCCATCCATCCACAGTTGCAAAGTAAGCGACTGTACACTCAGTACACGCGATGTCTCTTTACACTAGACCCCCCCCCTCTCCCCCGAAATGTTCACCTCTGGTACATTATCTCCAGAGAGCATAATCTAAGTGTCCCCCGAGCAGCACGCATCCCAAAATCAATACAAAACTCAAAAAGCGCATTAAAACTGCAGTGCAGACAACTTGCAACGATTCTCCAATGTCACTTACTATGGCTCCAAATGTTCTCTGCAAATAATTCTGCTTTCCCCATGTACTTATTGAAATTCTCCACAATCGTATTCATAGGACCTGAAAATCAAAGACAAAGAGCACATCAACACAAAAGCAATCAAACATCTCGTCCAGTCCTGTTGAAAGGACGCTACCCCCATATTTTGGATCACATTCTAAAGAAAATTCCAACGATGACAAACTCAAATATCAAAACTCAGACTTCAACTTGCAGGTGAGGTGTGACAAAAAAATAAAAATACTAAAAATCTGCTACCTATAAGAGGCGACCCCTTTCCGATCACCTCCCCATTTCTGCCTTGTAGACTATTTTTCTTTTCGATCGAGTGGTCAGGAGTGGTGATTAATTATGGTACAGTTCCCAGTGTAGTTGTGGCACATTATGATTGGCTACAGGACTGTCAATATTTCAATTAGCCCTTGGTCGATTTTGCTACCAGCCCTTGGTTGGAAATAGGAAAATCTATATGATCAATATGGGTCAAACAGAATTTTGAGCTAAAAATTCGTAGTAATTATGTTTTGAGAAATAAAATTATGAAAAAATATGGAATCCTTCCCGCCTCTATTTAGTTACACACGAAAATTTCCACACTCGAGAATCCCACGCTCCATATATGCGCAATTGCTTAAGTAGTTGGAAATGGGTCGTATGCCTTACTGCAGTTGCAGATACATACCGGTTCCTGTAGCTGGAACTGACTGCGTCTGAACATACGGGCTGTCAGGCTGCACTCCCACGGGAACAGAGCCAGGCACACCCGGCTGTGAAGTAGTCTGCTGCTGGTAAGCGCTAGCTGTACTCGTATGCTGCGTGGCACCGTCGAAAAATCCATGATCACTCTTCGATGCCTCATACGCGCCACTATGTTGTCTTTGAAGGCCACCACCCGTCGCAAAACCGCTTGGTTGCTCGCCTACTCCACTTCCCGATGCCCCTGCAGTCTGCGTTGCAGCCATTTCGTTGTCAGGGTGAGCACTAGGCTCGGATGGCTCCCCCATCGGAGGTGCTCCGAACGTGTTTGCGGGTGGCTGATAAAAAGGGTTCCGCATGCTTGGCTGTCGATCCTCGGGTGGGGAGGTGAACAGGGGCTCGCCATCGTCGAAAGTGTATGGAGGGGGTGGCCCCTGGTGGTGATACCCGTAACTCATTGTCGACTAGTCGAAATGCCTGCGAATGCACAGAAAGAGAATCACTTGAATCGCACTCGAAACAAAGCCTTTAAGGAAGTCGAAATTTCTCGAAGCAAAGTCATAACCTAAAATTTGCTAAAAATACTAACACGTGCGGTTGAAAATATTCGAATTCTGGAGAAAGAACGTGAAATTGTGCTCCCAAGTATTCGAATTTAGAATAATAATCTCACTACATAATGGAAACCGACAAATTCCAAAATGGAAACAGCAGAGCGATCCTCCAGCGATCTACACATCGTTCTTTTCATCAGATCTATAGACCTATAGAATTCGAAGTTTTGTTTACTACTGAAGTCATAACTTAAATTTCTTTAAAATAAATACACATGTCGTTTCAGGCGATGCAAACTCAAGTGAAAAAATCGTAACATTGAGCTCTGAAGAGTAGCAGAACGATCGGAATCTAGAATTCAAAACTCATCTGGAAAAAAAAAATTCCAAAATGGAAACAGTGAAACAATAGAGCGGCCCTACTGCTACGTCCTTTGCACCAGACCTAAAGAAAGACGATGCATCACGTGGCAAAGCGTGGGCGATGAGAACAGACGAAGTACCTCAGGCACTGCCAACTGATTGTAATCTACAAAAGCAGGACACGAACCAAAAAAGCGAGAAAAAAGAGCAGAAATTGCAGAAGAGCTCACCTGATCTAGTGCTGTTTGAATCGTGCGAAAGCTGAGTCGCTGCGACGAGAGCAATTCAGTACATTGTTGGAGTAGACGAGGCAGAAGCGGAAGAAATATTAGCTTATTACACAGCGAGAACGGAAGGAGATGCGAAATAAGATGGAAAGAAGAAGGAAGGTGCTACGGTGACGGGGTCGACCGTGGAAAAGGGGTCGGTGAGCGCCAATTGGGTCGCACGCCCAGTGCCGCGGATGAAGCCTCCACAGGTACACCCTACCCGCCCTCTGTAATGTCACAGTCCTATGAGGTCACTCCGGCCATGGCCGCGCTACCTAGAAGCTTCGCGGTGATTCGTTTTCTGTGCTCACGGCAACTTGCAACGCTGATCTAATATTCTACATTTGATTCCGATTTCTTAAGGTTTTTCTGTGCATTATCGGTGCAAAATCGATGCAGAAGCGAACAGGAGAAGTGCGATTGAAGGAAAGGAAAGGAGGGGTAAATGAAGAGGATTGCAGGTAGAAGTTTTGATCGCATATTCTCAATTATTTTAGAACGAGTACTATGCAAGAGAGTCCAATACGGGCGGTTTAGGGTCCGTGAGAGATGGTCGAGATCAAGTTTTACCATTGGCAAGGAGCTCGTCACAGGACGCTCGAGCAGCTTCTCGACTTACCTAGACGATCACCAAAAGGTAGAACGCATGCATATTTGTGGATTTGAACGTTAATGATATGAATTAGGGGAGAGTAAGTAAGGAGCATATTCTCAGAATTTGAAAGAATGATGGTGTTGCTTCTTGGTAATCTGCTTGCATGCAGAATTGAGTAGCAGAATTCCTTGTGCAGATATCTATATGCATTAATTTATGGTCTTATTCAATTAAAATGGCTCATTTCGGAGCTCAGTTACCGAAACTGGACTACTCCTGTTCTCTAAAGCTTTTCAGTAGTGCATTGGATTGCCTTACACTGCATTTTTTCCGATTCTGGTTTCAAAGAGTGTCCTTCAGGTGTAAGTACACTTATGAAGATTGAAAAACGGTGACATCGATCAAATTGTTGCAGGATTAGGAATCGGACAACAAGAATATTCTACTTTCCCGTAACGAAGTATCAGTGCGCAATAATTTGACATTTAATAGCAGAAAGCCCTGAAAACTAAAACTGGTACAGGCGATGTTCTAAAACTTTGTCAATTTCTCCCGCTGTAACGACTGGATGGGGGACTAAGGTAGGGGAACCCAATACTAACCGTTCACCTAATGCCACCCAAATGTAGGACGCTTGTTGATCTTAGAATGAGAATTTATGACGGAAGTATATGTCTTAACTTCACTTGTTGTGAAGTTAAGGCATGTGATCCTGTCATAGATTCTTACTCTAGAATCAATGACGGTCCTACATTTGGGTGGTATTGGGTCAATGGTCGGTATTGGGTTCCCCTACCTTATGTAGAGCATGTGTTCTATTTATCTGCGGTGTACGTACGGAGTTTTGATTTCTCTGTACCATAGCTACGAGCCTGAAGGCAGCACTCCTATCTTAGCCTTTTGGACTAGAATTACCGACTTCCTCTACTTTGATGCTCCTAGTGGCCGATTTCATGAGCGCTTCGAAAGCTTCTAATCCATGCTTCTTGATATACACAGCTGCCGATTCGTTTGCGACAGCGTTGATGTTCGCTGACTACTTCCGCTCTCCATTTTGAAAGTGACTTTGGTAGTAGCGGCGAAGTCATGGTGCACGATGTTCTCGTGAAGAACGATTCCACCTTTGTACTGCGACAACACAAGCCACGCCGCGACCACCAGCTTGGCTGCGGGGTAGAATGGGAACCAGGCGATCACAGGTGCGGGAATCGGCTCCACGGTCGGCACCAAGGAGTACAGCATCCAGTACATCATCCACAGCTGTTCATCTTTCTTGTTCTTCGTCTCGAAACGCCATGATGGAGGCCACGAACAGGTACCAGGACGTCATCACGGGATCTGTCAGGGGGAAACCAGCAATGCTACCCCCCATAGCCATCCCATTCTGCAGCAGAATTAGAACTGAAAGAACAAATTCAGAAAGGAAAAACTACTAACATGCGTCCAGCTATCTGGAGATCAGTCCATCTATAGACCATGCCACACGAGATGGAAGAGCTGTGGCAACAATCGAATACCCTGGGAGGAGATGATTCAAGGCTAAAATAATGAGCATGAGCATATAAGTTATCTCCACGCCATTTACGGAGTCATTCCCATACTCATCTTGTTAGTTTGGCATCCCGACTCAGTCCTTGATGCGTTTTCGAGTGAAAATTTCTTATTAGTTGTCACTGAAGGTTGATTTCATCTGTATTTTTTTTTAGTCATACTTCGAGACTGGGCAATGCTTGCACACGCTAAAAACTAGATGAGAATCTGTTTTGGTGTCACAGAGCACAGAACCTTCACAAGCTAATGATGATCGTGAATACACCACGGTATGCGTAAGTTATATACCTGAGGAATCATCTTTGAGCCGTTCACGAAAATAAAGTTGCCAATGCTTCAGCTAGTGTGGCAGGAGTATATAGTTGCCGAGCATATTGTTCTCAGCTTGTGTGGATCTTCGCATTCGAATCGTTGAAACTGTAAAATATGATTGCGTCATACTCAGGGAATGTAATTTTGACGTTATCGAGGTCAGGAACCTATCGAGTTTGCTGCTATGGTGAGGAAGGTCGATGTTTCTCCGCCACCTACCCAGGTATTTTGTTAATACCAATGGTATCAGATTATTTTTTGGCTTCAATCATCAAATACTTTATATTACGTGATTGAAAATTGATCCATAACGAAACTATCGTTTCTGGATCAGAAATTTTTATAATTCGTCATATTGCCGGGATTCTGGTCCCAAAAAATTTGTTCATACCTTAATGAGTACGTGGTAACAACCACACCTCCATTTTCACCATTATCCTGTATTCTACACAAAGAATGTGCCAACATAACTTCCTATTCCACGAATCACCTGTGTTCTACACTACCGGTACATTGAACAGTATACTACACTACAAAACTTGGCTTCAGCTAGTGGCAAATTAACCTACGCAGAACCAGCGTGGCACTATACACGAAAACTCCAATTTGCCTCCAACTGAACTGAGAAAAAAAATTCAACCTTCACTCATTGAAGCGAGGATGAAAATTTAATAATACTCTGACTCCATATGTTTCATGTAGTTAGGATTCGTGACAGGGACACGGCTGAACGACACCTGCGGTCGGAGGAGGGCGGGCCGCTGGTTGTGGTGCGGGACATAGTGAGTCTCCGTCATGCCGGGCTGGAACTCATTCCCCGTAGAAATATACTCCGCGTCGTGGTAGCGATGATTCTTAAACGACGGCATGCGGCGCACGCCGTAGTATTCACGCTCTAAGTCCACAGGCGCAAACGCGTTCCCCTGACGACGATCATATCCCTGAGCTCGCCCAAATGAGGGTTGCCGGTTCATACGTCTGTCGAACGAGTTCACACGCCGCAGCTGTTGGGGCGCTGTTTGCATCAAGGGCGCCTGCCTTATTGGCGCTTCCATCACGGGAGATCGCATCAACGGCGCTTGCATCAAGGGCGCTTGCCTTATTGGCGCTTCCATCACAGGAGATCGCATCATGGGCGACATGTGGCCCTCGTGAGGAAAACGGCCGAAGCCGCTGGAGTTGGCGCGGACGAGCGGGTTCGTCGTGTAGCGCGACTCGCTGAAGCCGTTGGCGCTGGCGAGCGCGTTGTTATTTCGGGCGCTCTCGATGGGAAGGCTGGTGGCGTTGATGTAGGTGCTGTTATCGAAGAAGGCGGATTTCTTCTTCACCTTCTTCACCTTCCGGAGAGCTTTCAACGGGTCCACGAAGCCAGTGACGGTCACGCGCTGGTTGTACTGGTCGCAGATCACGTCGCGCACACCGTCCAGCTCCTCGAGCTCCTCCTTCACTTTCTCCTCGCACTTCTCGCAGCACATGGGCACTGTGAGCTCTAACACCGGGAGCTTCGTGTTGAGCCCATTGAGCGACTGGAAGCCACGGTTCCGATTCAGGTACGTGTTGGGGTAGTCGAGATCATCTTTGCTTGAGAAGATCTGCATCATTGGAAAACAGATATGGAACACAGGGTCAAGAAAGTAAATATGGAACACAGAAATTTCGACATATCTGGACCACGAAATCCCTAGCACGAATTGACCCGGAATACCAAGGGCCTTAATTAATAATCAAGACATGCACGCTCACAGCAATGTAAGAATGGTCCAGGTTAAACATTACCTCTCTAATCCCCTCTTTCAAGCGACTCGCCATCTAATTCGTCTTCGCAGATCTCCCTTCCTTACAAAACCCACCAAACAGCGACAATTGCAGATACTCTTCACCGGTAGCTACAACTACTCTCTACCCTTCAATCCCAAGCTCTGCGTTTCAAGCCCTCGTCTCAGTGCAGATATCCTAACTTGAAACCAATCTTCCAAGCTCTCTGTTTCACGCACTTGACAGTATATATACCCAAAACTTCACCCACCCACCAATACTCTTCAAGAACGACTTGTTCAACACACGACAGCGCTCTCTACGAAGTCCGAAGCCCTCTCAGAAGCTCACAAGCCGCTTCTTGCTTTGTCGTCACTCCACAGCCGAAACTCGAGGGTCCAAGCACAAGACAAGGATTCAAAGTTCACAACCACCGACCCAACTGAAAAACGGCTCCAATAACTTGATCGAATTCACCACAACCTCCAAATGCCAACACCAACTCCACGAGCGAAGACAACAACTTGTCCGTTGAGAAAAAACTGATCTTTAACCCAGTGTGCAAGTAAAGTTAATTCCATTCCTGAAGAGTTGCCGATCACTATATGAGAGAGGAGGGCGAGCAGACACGTCCTGTGGAGAACGCAACACGTGGCAAGAGATGGAAATATCCAAGTTGCTGTCGATCGTTTTTGGACTCGGGCTACTAAGTGGAGGTAGGGCAACCCTAAACTTGAGACTCACCTTGTCACTATGCTACAGTCAAGGACTTCAGGGGAGTAGCTGTTGAAAGTTGCCTGGAAATAAGGCGAGTCTCATGTGCTGTCTGCTTTGACGGGGTCCAATTACAACGCTCAGAGAACCGACCTTGTGTCATTACGAGCGTAGGATATATTAATCTTGTTCGTTCGTGGAAGATCATTCCAGAACCCTCGTGAACGCGTGCTGTCATGCTGACGTGTGTCACTGGTCGGATTACAATGAAACCCTCAAACTTCTGAGGGAAGTTAACTTAAGTTACACTAAGCTTAGGATGGCGCTACAGAAGTGAATGGGGGAGTTTATGGGGTGACTCAGCTTTTGGCGGTTCTTTTTACATGTCACTTAGTGGTTTTTCATGGTCATTGGGTTGTAGCCTAAGCTTAGTCGTTTAACCCCTAAATGACACGGTGGACATTTTGTGTCCGATGAATGACAAGGAATTCTCCTCTGTAGGATAGAATTGCAACTATTCATCCTTGGAATTAGGGGTGGAAAGGGGAGATCTTCTAGAGTGGTTTGACTCCCAATTAATATTTTTGATTTTTTTTAAAGTGGATGATGTCACACGGTTCCAAAATGGCTGATTTCCAGTCACCAACCCAACATTTAAGGGTTAACCCTTAAAAGACGGACTGGGGACTGTGGAAATACTCCCTTTTGGAACTGTGTGACATCACTACTTTATAAAATCCAAAAATATTCATTGGAAGTCATACTACTGTAGAAGACCTACGCTTTTGTCACAAAATTCCAAGGATGAATAGTCACAGTTCTGTCTTATATAGAGAGATTCTTTGTCATCTATCAGACACGAAACATCCATGTCGATGTTTAAGGATTAATGAAGTGAAAAAACTAATTTTTTTTGGCCTTCCGACCATTTTCGATAAGTTTGCAAAAGCAATTGGGCAAAAAAATCGGCAGAAAAAGAAAACTTGGTTAAAATACTCAATTGAAGGCAATTTGCACACTATTGTATTTAGATAGTAGGTTTGGCTTAAATTAATTATTCATGAAGTGCCAAATTTTTTTGCTAATTCTAGGACCAAAAGGCCGAATCTACAAATAAATGTAAAGATGATTTGTTGAAAATCTAAAAAATCCAATAATAAGCCATTGAAACAAATACCAATCGATCATTTTACAATCTACCGTAAGAAAAAATTTGGATGGCAATATGAAGGAATTACATCATTGACATTTCATGAGAGAGAAGAGTGAAGTTGTTTTTACAATGAAATTCATTGTTCGTCATGAATCCTCAAAGGGTAAGGGACAATTTGAAGATGAGAGCTTGACTATTCATTGTCAAAAATGCAAGAATTGTGGTCCAAGCAAAACTTTATACTACATTTGGACATATTAGTATAACTTTTTCCAAAAGCTTTTGAATTGAGTGAAGTTGGGAAATCAAAATAAGTTTCATCTACAAAACCTTTTTGTGATTTTGAGCCTCCATAAAAAAATTTATAGACAATTGAAAGAAAATGTTTGAAAATGTCAAAGAAAATGTCCCTTCCAACTTCTCTTAGAACTTTGTCCATAACTTTTGATTGGAGACTGAAAATCTAAAACATTTTTTTGGAAATGAAAGTTAGCTTGATTTTCCACATTAACCTAGTTCATTTCTTTTTGAAAAGCATTATTCTTCTATGCCTAAATGAGTTTTGAAATTCTACTTTGAATGCAATTCTTACTTTTGACTTAACTGTGAATAGTTGAGCTTCTACTAATTTTAATTTCCATATTCTAACTATGGATTTTCTTACCCGCTACAACTCCACTTGTATAAAGCGCTTGTCTTCTTGTCTTTAGACTCTCTCAATAAGCGGCTTTTGAAGCTCTATGAAACAATTACTGGGTAGTTTTTGTTTTTTTGAATTTAATGCTAAATTTTGAATAGAATAACTAGTTCTAAGCAGATAAATCTTTGCGCTACTTAGCTAGGAATGGGTGGGAGCTTGAGGGGTCCGTTAAAAAAATTGTCATTGCTTTTTATAAGTAGTTCATTTCTTGTACTCCTAGTTTTCCATTTGGTTATACAACCTAAAATACAAAAATTAAAACAATTATGTATTGATATTGCTTGGCTGATTTTCTACTAGCCACTGAATCTCCTTGTTCATTGGATGGTGTTTTAATCATTGCACGTACATAAAATAACTACACCTAAAATTAAAATTACATGAATAAGCTATGTGGCATAATTGATATAATCAATAATTATGCTCTAGAAAAAGTAAACAACAATTTTCACACATTGGTGAAGGACTATGAATCAAAATGCAAAAGGTTCCCTAATTTTTGAAAGCATTGGGAATTAGTTACAAATTTTCAAAGACTCAAGGTGTCAGAGGCTATAAATGTCATATAGATGATGCCATATTCCATTTGATGCACATGAAGAAATGACACCAATAGTATCAAAACATGTCATAGAGAAGAAGTGAAAACAAAAGAAAGTGTACCCAAAATTGACCACTTCTTAGCTAGTTACCTCTACTATATTATAAATAGAATTGCACACTACCCAAAATGGCCCCCAATTCCACCTTACACTTGTCCTTCTAAAACTCACAATTTTGGATATCCTCCTTGTCCAATTTTCCTTCAAAAGTAAGGGGCAGTTTTTAGGAGTGGTCCATTTCAGGTGTGATTATTTTAGACACGTTGGATTCACAATTTATTTTTGCAAGAGAATAATAATTCTAGAAACATTCCACATTCATTTCATTCAATAAAATATTGGAAAAATGAAATAAACATTTACAGGTGGTCAAAGCAAAAACAAATAGCAACAAAGTGGCTTTGCAATTGTTGTGCTAGAAAAGACTATTGTTGTTGTCCATTCAAATGCTATTGTGTCTCTCTTATTTCTTTACAAGGTGCAATGAAAATCCACAAATGTCTCTCAAGATTGAAGAATGAACCTTTAGCCATGAGTATGAATCACAAAGGTGTTGTCATTGAATTCATAGAATTGTCTGTTTCCAACTAAATATCAATCGTCTCAAATCTAATTTCACATTGTGTTATTGTAATGCAAACTTGAGTACATTTTCAACATATAAGAGCAAAATTGAATATGGGACTAGGGATTGCAACTATATTGGGGTTGATTTTGGGTTTGACTACCTTATATGACCCCAACTCCAACAACATATCATGTACTAATTTAAACTTGAACATCTCTAAGCTCTTGATCAATGAGAGAGATTTTTTTATTTTTTCAATTCAACCTGATCCTAATGATATGATATTGAACAAAACTTTCAACTCTTGTTACATTCATTTTTTGATGTTTATGATAGACCAATAGAGTTGAAAAAGAGAGTGGTTTAGAATCATAACCTTGTCCTCCTCATAATCTTAATGCCAGTTAAAAGATCATTGTGAATAAAGAATTAACTTGAATAAGTATTAAAAATACTATTATAAAGTAACTAATAATTGTTAATCTTTGAAGTTCTTTGGGTCAAAAATTAGAAAATAATTCTATGAATACCAAAAATATTATTTTCTAAAAATAGGTCTATAAATCAAAATTCATTCGTTTTTGGAATTTGTAACCATAAAATCTTATTCTTAACTAGTACAAGGATCTTGCCTAAATAAATTGGGATCTAAAAGTAACGTATGCATGAAATATGACCAAGCAAGAGTTCTATAAATAATTATTTTAACCCCTAAAGGACCAAACAGTGTTTTTTGGCAACATAGTGATTTCGGGCAGCTCACTATGAATGGAATTTTTATTTTTTTTCTTTGAAATTTCCACACAACATGTGCTCAAGGAGTAGCTTTAAGACCCAACAATTTTCATAACTTCTGAATAGATGGTTAAAAAGTTATTGTATGATATGTTGTTTTCATTGCTCGGTGGGCAGCCCGGGCAGCAAAAAAAAATTCTTTAAAAATCACTTTTAAAAAAAATAAAAAATAAAAAATAATTTTCCTGATTTATATATACATGGAAAGCTTTGAATCATTCCATTTTGATTTATGAGATGAAAGTTATGAAGAGTATTAGTTGTGGGTAGTTTGTGGGTAGTAATGGAATCTTTACTCTAAAATAAACTTTGAAGACCTTTATTTAGCTCAATTTTTAATATTTTTGGAAAAAAATAATAACGTGAGGTATAGATTGTTTATTACAACAATTTAACCGTTGGGATTGGTATTTTTCAATTCCATAAATAACTTATTAACAATTTAGTATTTTGAATCATTCTCTACTTCTTTCAACTTACTATTTTTTTCCTATACGTTCCACAATTCCAAATGATCTAAAAATTTTCAAGCATGTAGCCAGCATGATTTGGAGAATGAATCCAAAGAGTTACAACCATTTTGAACATTTTTTCATAATGATCTGACCTTGCGAAGTGCATCTGCCCAGATTTTCGCAGGGCCCCAAAATGGCTTTTTGTCACTTGAAATGCTAATATCTTGCAATCCAAACGGTGGAAATTTCTGAATTTTTTTTCGCATATCTCCAAACCAGGGTACTACAAGATCCTATGGTTACATTTGTCCAAAAATGTATTTTTTCTAAAATTTGGTACTTGTACTAGAGATGATAGTTTTGGAGCGTTTTTGGTGAAAACATAGTCAAATACCTTTAGGGGTTAAGGTTGACCTTGTTTTTGATAATGTGGCTTTATCAAGCTTTGGAGTCCCATAACTTAAATTCTACTTTGCAAAAAAATCTAAAGACTTCATACTTGAGTAAAGCCTCAATTTAAGAAGAAGTATGTAAATTTTGAAATCAAAATAATGTCATGTTTGACCTGCCCAAATTTAAGTTAAAAAACAAAGAAAATATAACTATTAAACAAATTGTTGGATCTTTGTAAAAATTAGATTCCTTAGAAGTTTTTTTTATTTTCAAATATTAGAAAAAATTAGAAAACCCCTCTTTGATACTTCACTTTGGATGCCCCAAACACCTAAAGACCATTTTGGTATGGATTTAAATGAGCTTTAGGGTTTATTAATAATCGATTTTTTTATATTTTTCTTAAACAATTCTTAGGCACTCTGTTCATTTGGTTCTTTAATTCTTGTATTTTGTGACTTTTTGCTATGACTATAGAAGCAAAATCATAGCTTTCACTTTCTTGGTTGAGTACAAATTTACCCATGTTCACTAAGAAACTATTGCAAATTTTGTTGTTTACCTTTCTTTCAATTAATATTGTTTTGTATTTTGACTTTTGCTATTAAGATTATGAGATTGGTGAAACAATATTAATATACTACTCTTTCTTGATAAGGATTGAATTACCTCTTTTGTGGAAAGTACTATAGCAACTAAAGTGTAGTGGGTTGTTCAAGTTTTGTTTCTATTGCATATAATCATCTAAATTCATATTAAATAGGTTGCAAACTCCTCCAAGGTGAGGTGGTGTGTATGGTAGAGATTTAACACCTCAATGTCCAAGGGGTCCTCTCTCTCCAAAGTTGCCTCCAAACTTCCATTTCTAAAATGAAAGTAAAATGTTTTTTAGAATCATTTAAAAAATCTAACCATAGAATTTTTTCATCTCTATAAAATTACTCTAACATCCAAATTTTAAAAAATTGAACTTTTGGATTTTAAAATATCTTCAATAAAAGGTTAGCTTCTAGATAAACCATTTTTTCATATCCAAAATGATTTTGGGGGCGCATGTCTCTATTTTAACACTCTAAAGATGGAACATGTGATTGTGTAGTCAAACATCAAAATCCTTTGTTTTGTATCCTTATTTTTGTTGCTATTTATGAGTGAAGTATTTTATTTTTATTTTTCACAAATAAAATCTTATGTCTAATATTGTCATAAAATTTTCAAATTAACATGAATTTTTGAAGAAAAATTTAAAAAAATTCATATCAAATACAAAACATGCTCAAAAAATAAAAAAATATTGAAGTGGAAGTAAATTATATTCTAGAAATTTTTAGTACAAATAACAACACCATAACATTTATTTAGAAACATAGTCATAAATCTCAATTTCAAACCTCAATAAAATACTACTTTTAAGAATTTTTTCAAAAATTTCAAGCAAAGTAGAAACTGCACTTCAAAAGCTAATGAAATTATTTTGAATTTCAAAATCAATTTTAAAGAAAAAAACTTTATACAAAATATACTTTGTAGGTAAACCATTTTTTTGACAATTTTATGTCATATAAAATAAAAAAGACAAATAATATGACTTGAAATTAATTCAATGATGTGGATATAGCATCAATAAAGTTGCACACAAAATAATGAATGAAAATCATCCCTTTTTCAATATAAAAAAAGACATTTTGACCCATATCGTCCACAACATCCTAAAATCGAAAAATTATATTTAGGGTGAAGAGTACAATCAAATGAGGTACATCGGAAAAAAATTAATTTCACATGACTGAGCTCATTCATTGTATATTATATTTTGAGTGGATAGTGAGAGATACACCAAGTTTCAATTAAACTCAAACCATTTAAATTTTTAAAATTAAAATCAATTTTCAAAGTGATTTTCAAATATCTCCATATCTCCTAGCATACTTATATTTTTGGAGCTCAATTCCCCGTGCATTTAATATGGGATATTTGAGTAGAATTTTGTAAACATATTTGTATTCGTATTTGTACTTCTACACCATATTTGTATCCATAACTATATTTCTGATAAGCCCTAAGCGATTTCTAAGGTTGAGATGCCTGTAGACCCAGAACCAATCAATGGCTCATGTTCTTTCAATCCAAAGCAAGGCCAATTGCTTGTTGCAATTTATTTCCCCCCAAAAAATGGAAATCAACGGCAAGGATGGTGGGTTGATCCTTCAATCAATGGTCCCCATTTTTCCTTAAGGGGAGTAGGGAACCAAAACACATGATTATGTAATCACAGAAGATGGTGTATTGTGTGGTCCAATCAATCAATCAATCATTTCCCCACTTACACAACTATTTGACGTATGGATTTTTTCCATGGGATGACCATTTATTGGCTAGGTTTCCCACCTAAGATAATCCACAATGAACATTTCTTGAAGTGTTTGATTTCAAAAAAGCATCTAAGGACGAATTTTTGTCCAAATCGAAAGTTATTTTTGGCTATAGAAAGATAATTGATGAACTACATGAAAAAAACATTAAATTGAAAAATTATATCCTTGTAGGATCTAGCCATCCCTAAAGTTGAGCAATGATCATAAAATGGTTAGTTGGGCATTTAGGGGTTAAGGATGCCTCCCATATGATCTAAGATGTATATTCTTGACAAATACTCCCTTTGTCCCACTAAAAACCTCCAAAAATATTCTTTATGAAGGATTAATTGTATTTTATGTCATTGTGCCAACAATACGTGCATTCAAGAACTCGTATTCCATCCTTAAATTTATGCAAATTCTCGAACTTGGGTGCTATTGTTAAGGCACCCAAAATCTATACAAAAAGTATTGTATTTGAGCATAATTTGTGAATGTTGCCACAAATTATTCATGGTTGTGTAGTTCTAGATAATTTGAAGGTTCGTAGCAACAATACAATTCTACAAACATGTTCCCCAATCAAAATATCCGCAACAAGGAGATCTAGTCCACTTCATGAACAAATCTTCACAATGCCCAAGCACACACTAAATTCATCTCCAACACTATTGTTTGATGAAGTAACAAGTACAAGGTGCTTCATATGGGCAAGGCCAAGCTTGCTAGGCGTGAAGAATGCTCACAAACTATTTCACTTGCTCCCACGAGGTCATTTAACATAGCAAACACTTACTCTCAATGGTCGAAATCAATAAATGGAGTTTTTCTGTGGGACGAAAATTGTGCTTCATTTGGAGGTTTTTAGTGGGACAGAGGGAGTGTCCCCCTTTGTTGATGACTCCTCTAAAGTTTGGTATCCATCGACTATATCTTTAAATATAGATCCAAGTCTTATGTGCTTCCATTTTTAGTTTTTTCATCCTCTTGATTCTTCAAAGACAAATATAAGATGCATTAACCAAACTTTCTTCATATCTAAAGTTAGAATTTTGATAGAGCTATTTTTATGAAATTTTGATGTTAGAATGTGACCTCTAAAAACACTCTTCACTTGAAATGTTTAAGTTCTTTAAATGCCTAAAGCAAAATACTTTCAAAAATAAGGAAAATCTCTAATAGACAGTGCATTGACTAAGGATCATCGCAATCGTCTATAACATCTTTGAAAGAGTTTTCTTTAGTTAGTTGTTAAATGAGGGAAAGAATAATAACAAACAATGCAAATGATTCTATTGATTGAAGCTTCTCGAACTCATTATTCATTTCATTTAGAGTTTGAGGATTAGAGAATAAGCTTTGCATTCCAAGAATTACTCTAGATGATCCTCTAGTATGTCTAGCATAATAATAATGTTTGTAAAAACACAATCTTAATATTTGAAAATTTGAAAAAGTAATCTATAGTCATGCAAAAACTACATATTATTACTAATCAAATGTAACAAAGTTGTCATTGGGACTCATATGGAGAAAGATAAATTCATTTACTTTCATATTGGAAATAACTATTAATTCCTTTATTTCTAAGAGCTAAAGGTTTTTGTATTGGGTTGTGTCCAAAGCACCAAAAATTTGAATAGTTTGTTTGATATCAATTTTTCAAATTAAATGGAATGTAACCATAGGATCTAACTTGTAGTTTATCTTAACCCCTAAAAGACTGGGGTGGTTTGAACATAGCTCTTGTTTTCTTGACTAGATCTTGTAATAAGCATAATTCCTCATTTGTGTGGAATAATTTTGATGATGGCCACCATTGAAATGAAAGAAGACTTATGTAGCTTTCCTATGAAAAAAATATTGACAAAATCACACAAGTTTTGGAAAAATGCCACTGTTGACAAGATTGACAAAAGATGTTCGGTTAGGTAGTACTTTGTGCATACCCTGAAATGGGAATGCTCAAAAGTGCTCCAAAAACTCTGAGTTTTTTTCCATGGGTAAATATCATCATGATCATATTGATGTGTAATTTTTTTTTCAAATAATTTTTATATGTAGAAAAAAAGATATGAGGATGTCAAGTGATAGTCTAGAGAGTCTTTTTCTTTCTCGAAAAATTCACCAAAAATCACATACATGATCATTTCTCAATTAGATTGTACCAATAGATTCAATGGAAAAAATCATCTTGGGTCTCTTTGTTGTTCAAAGGTTTTTAGTGAGGTTAGCATATCAAATTTTCTACAAATGTAGTTGCAAAAGCCATGTTGTGGCCTTTAGGGGTTAAGAGTGAACATTTGAGAAGAATTCAAAGTATTTGACTATAAGAAGTAGTAGATATTTAAGTTTGAAGTTCAACATAAGTCTAGGAAAATAGAGCAACACATTTGGGAGAAGTGTATCTTAGGCTTGGTTCACACCAAAAATGTGGGGTCCAAAAAATTGAAAAGTCTCTTTCTCAAACTCCCTTTTTTTGCCATTGAAAAGTCCTCTTTTAGAGCTCATGACCTTTGGATTAGTGTAAATTGCCTAGAGGTTATGAAATGGAAAAAAATAGTTTAAAATATTAAAAATATTAAAAATGACTCTTTTTAGTGAGGGACTAATTTTTGTTAGATGAACATTATTGAGATGGATCTGACTATGATTCTAAAGATTCAACATGTGAGGATTTTTGTTGCCACAAAGGAAAAAGGTGTACTCCACAACATTGGGTTTTCTTAGAGAGCCATGGCATCTTACTTCATGGCATAAAACCATTTTCCAAATACTTCTTAATTTCAACCAATCAAAATTTTCAAAGTTTTCATCCCCCCTACTCAATTTGGTGTAAATTGGGCCACAATGAAACTATTTAGAAATGATGGCTTTTTGGTGCTCAATAAAGATAAGAGTTGAAAATGCTTACCTAAAAAATTCACAACATTCCCATGGGTTTCAATAATTCATAGAGCTCGTAATGTGTAGTGGTCACTAAAATATGAGTAATTTTGAATAATCATAGAAACGGGCACATTGGTCCTTTCTTTGAATTCCTTGGATCTCCCCTCAATATGAGGTGGCAACAATCCCATTGGTCTATTGAAATGTTTTGCCCTTGCCCAACTAGAATAAGGAACTATGAACTTGGAACCATGAGTCGTACCACACAAGCTCATCAACTTCAAAATTTTCTACTAGACAAAGAGAATTTAATTATAAATTTAATGAAACTAATGCCATTGGATTCCTTACATAGTCTATGTTTTGAAAATGAAATTTATTCTTAAATTAGTTATAATTTTAGAACACAAAGATTAAAAAAACTTATAGTGAATAGTCTAGATATTCAAAATTGTAAAGATGCATTAATAAATGCAACTTAGAGGAATAATTTAATGATGTTTTTTAAACAAAGTTCTAAAACATGACCTATAGATTGTATCCATGTGGTAAGATTTACTATTGTACTAATAATTCATTGATTATATTCAACATCTAAAACCAAAATTAAATATTCTTTCTACAATATGTGTATTTTTTACCAGAATTTATTTCCTTTAAGTTAAAATTTTTAATTTCTAAATATAATATTTTTAATATTTATATTTTATTTATTTATTTATTCAAGTAGTTTTTGATGAGCCGTTTTATGTATTTGAAAAGTTAATTTTTGAGGTCAAATATACCTACTAGTCTTGGGCTATTAAATATTTGTAAATAAAAGTTACAAAATTCTATTATGCACAAATGAAAGGGAACTAATACATGAGTCCCCAAACAATTAGATGTATGAAAAAACCAAGACTATGTGTACTTGAGGTATGTTTGAGTTCATCCATTGTTCCAAATTTGAACATCTAGTCTTCAAAGGGTTAAAGAAGACCATTTGGATTGGTGACAAATGTTTTATGCTATTGCCAAGCCTCATTTAAGAATAAAGTACATGGCAACTTATGTTATGTCTAATGAATACGTCAACACTCCATTTAGCATATGTCCTTTGTTTGTTTCAATTATATCAATATCTTTAATAGAAAGTTACCTAATGCAAAAACAAATAGTTTTCAATTTTTAGCATCAACTTTTTGACTGCGGACCATATCATTAAATTCTCTTATCTTTCTAAAATCACAACCATTCTCCCCCCTCAACCCCTACTTGAGCAAAAAATCCTACTCCCTTAGATAGTACAATATTTAAAAGCTTATTCATTCCACACAAAATCAAAATTACAATGAAAAAAACTTTAGTCATTCCACATTGAACTACTTTATGATTGTGTAATCAATTAGCTATCACTTTAGCAATCCTAATTAAATCAACTATGCGAGCATCTACTAAAGTTGTAGTAAAGAAAACTTAGACAAGCCATATAGAAACAATTTGCAATTACATCCAATTGACAATCAATAATTATATCATGAAAATAAGATGTAAAATTTATTTCCAAAATCATTAACCCCTAAAGGACCAAGGTGTGTTTTTTGGCAACATAATTTTTTGGGGCAGGTACATGTGACTAGAGATTTCCATGTTTTTGGCCCAATCTTTAATAAAAGGTATGGACGAGGAATATCTTTGATGTGCACTAAATTTCAGAGCATTTGAAAATACGAGTCAAAAGTTATTGCCTAATATGTAGTTTGTTTCTCAACTCGGGCAGTCTGGGCACATCTAAAAAAATTATTTTTTTCAAAAACAAAAATTTGAAATTGTTTTTTTAGATTCATACATACATAGAAAGCTTTGAATCATTCCATTGATCAATGAGTCAAAAGTTATGAGATGTTTTAGTTTGCAGGCAAGTATGGATTATGTACTCTAAAATAAACCTCGAAGTCCTTTATTTAACTCAATTTTCAATATTTTTTGAAAAAAAATAAAAACCTTAGATGTAGATTGTTTATTACAACATTACAACCATTGGGATTGGGATTCTTCAATTCCATTAATTAATTGTTAACAATTTTGTATTTTGAATCATTCTCTACATTTTTTTACTTACTATATTTTTCCTATATGTTGCACAATTCCAAATGATCTGATAATTTTCAAACATGTAGCCAACTTGCATTGAAAAATGAATCTAAAGAAGCACCACCATTTTGGACATTCTTTCATAAAAGAAAACCCTTGTAAAGTGCAGTTGACTGTTTTTTCACAAGGCCCCCAAAAGGACTTTTGTCACTTCAAATGCTAATATCTTGCAAACTACATGGTGGAAATTTCTGAAATTGTTTCCACATCTTTTCAATCTAGTTTACTACAAGATCCTATGGTTAAATGTGTCCAAAAATGATATTTTTCCAAAATTTGGTACTTGTATTAGAACTGGCAATTTATGAGGTTTTTTTGGTGATAACATAGTCAAGGAACTTTAGGGGTTAACATGAAAAACTTTACCAATGTAGAGTTTTTAATAGATTAGTTTAATCTATATCCAATACCTTCTTGACAATAATGGAAAATGAGTCAAGGATGGACACATATAAAACAATGAATAAAACTAGTTTTCCTGTTATTAACCCCTAAAGGACTAAGTAGTAATTTTTGGCAACATAGCATTTTTGGTCATCCATTAATGAAAAAAATTTCATTTTTTCTTTGTGAAACTTTCACACAACATGTGGTCATAGAATATTACTTTATAGTGCAACAATTTTCATAACTTCTGACCACATGGTTAAAAAGTTATTGTATAATATATAGTTTCTTTTGGAGCTTGAGCAACAATGGCACGTCAAAAAAATCACTTTTTCCAAAAATAAAAATTTGAAATTATTTTTTTAGATATATTTATATGTCGAATGCTTTATTTGTTCTATTTTGATTAAAGAGATGGAAGTTACAAGGGGTTTTAGTTTGTGGGCATTTATGGAATCTTTCCTCTAAAATAAACTTTGAAGTTCTTTACTAAGTGATTCAATTTTCAATATTTTGGGGAAAAAATAAAATTATAGGATGTAGATTATTTATTACAACATTGCAACCATTGAGATTGTCATTTTTCAATTCCATAAGTAAATTCTTAACAATTTAGTATTTTCTATCATTCTCCACTTCTTTCTACTTACTATTTTTTTCAAGAATGAATATGTAATATTTTTTGTTGAAATTTTTTTTTATGCCTTGCCAACTTTGTTTTAAACATATTATGGAGAGTATCAAGTTGTAGGATCTACATAGTCTTGGGTTAAAAGTTTGAAAGATGAAATCCAACCATTTGGAAAGAGCTGAAAATACTTCTTTTTGAAATCCAAGCAAAATGATCTTGCAATTGGTAAGGTTTCTTATTCTAAAACTTTAGGAGAGTGTACTCTAACAAGTTAACTAAAGGATCTTATGGTTGAATTTTTGAAAAATAAATATAGATGAAGATTTGAGCCTTGCTTTGGAGACTAGTATTTTAAAGTAGTATTGGGCCTCCAAACATGAAAGAATTTAGGGGTTAAAAGAATTAAATTAATAATAAGGCTACACATCAATTTGTACAATTTGAAAAGTAAGACATTCCTTGAAGTGATACATTGCAATTTTGTATGAGACCACCCATGCACTTACAACCAATGATATTATCAGTGCTATTATGACAGACTTAGTAATTCCACATAAAACTATCTTAACGACTACAAATGCAAAATCAATTATACATTCTATGATTTTGGGTACCTCTATGGTTTTAGATACCATTAGAAGATCCAATTCTTGTATATAATATATACAATCATTTTTATATAAGTTTCAAAACTTTTGGTTGAAGAAAATCACTTATTGTTATCATCTATAACTATGTGCAATAATTTGTAATTTTGAGGGTTCAACAAAGGAATTGTAGAAGTGTAGAACTGATTTTTTATAGATTAAAAAGTTAATATTTTGATCAAAAATATACATTTTATGAAAGAAAAATTGAAAACAATCAATTACACATTCTTTAGACATATGCAAGGTAGGCTTCCTATTTTATTCAATTTATGGTCAATTTGTGTTTCAAGTTCTTGAATGTTCTTACAAATATATGAAAAGACAAATAATAATGCGTATGTTTTCTTCACAATGCACATCTTCTAATACATCTTTTCATATACAAAAACTCTAGAGGTATTTCAAGAATCTCTAAACGCTTTAAGGTTCCAATGACCAGTACCTAGAATGGTGCTTATGCCTATTTTCATATTGTTGGGCTAGAATTTGATCATGGATCAAGGAATTGTTGAATTAGAACAAAGTTCTTCAAAAACCAACGCTCGGTCGACAACAGGTCCACCACTTCATCCTTCAATGGAGAATGCTCTTGGTCTCTATAATCAACTTGTAGGTAAATGCCATCATCACCAACATCCACCCAACAAAGAAGAAAAAGCCCCCCCCCTACTTGAATGCATATGAATATATAGAAAACATAAAGGAAGAAACTACCATTGCCTTAGAAACATTGATGTCATAGAATAGAGCCCTACACTTGCAATACAACAAAGAAAGCTCAATCAAAACCTTAATGAATTGAATTATGTACAAATGAGAGTAGGAAAGGAAATTAAAGGATTGAGCTTTGTACCTAAGCCATAAACATTTGGACGCAAGCTTCGAAGAGGAGCCAATGACATTCCTTCTTATCCACTATGCATGAAAATAGCTAGAAATGTTGACAATACATTCACTATGTCCACAATCATTGATAAATACAATACTATGTGGAGTTGTCAAATCCCACTGTCTTGAACATGGGCACGTAAAACATAATGGCATTGATCCCCATAAATTGTTGGAAGAATTGCAAGAGCACAGTGATGATGAATTGGGATGGTTGCAACACTTAATTATATTTTGGAATAGGCTTTGGCTCCATTGTTGCAACTTTAATGCTTGTGGCAATGATGTCTTGGAACTCTTGGTTGTCATCTTCAACTCCATGGATGCATTGTAGAACCTCCTTTCCATTATTGAGCTTACTTTGTTGCACTAAGGAGTTGGGCATATTAGGTAGAATGATTCCTCCAATGGTGATACATTCCATGGGGATTCTGGTGATTGCAAGAGAATCTTCCATCCATTGGACTTCTTAGCATTGACTAAATTGGAAAATAGAATTCCAATTATCACTTTGAATTGGAAGACAATGTTTAGAGTGCCCTACCATTTTGGAGGTGCCATCTCAAAAAGAAACTCATCTATGGAGGTCACACCACCTACAAGAATAAAAACCACAAAAAAAATCCATTTGTAAACTAAACCCACAAGGCAACAATCAAACCAAGAAGGAAAAAAAGAAAAAGTTTGAAAACAAACTCAATCATCCGGCATGGTAGTCACAACACCTACATGAGTAAAAAAATACAATTGCAAAAATCTACAAGGCACCAATCAAGCTTTTGGATGTCAAGAAATAACATATACACAAGAACTACAACAAATTCTTGTTCACTTGAAGTGCTAACATCATATCCAAATATGAGATTGCCTAAAGTTAGAAGAACACAAATCAAACTTAGAGACAATTGTTTTTTGGCTAGGGTAGTGTTTGATCTTTGCCATGGACATCACTACTTTATGGGCCATCTTGCTCAAAAATGCTCACCATAGAGTTACAAGTCTCAACAATTAGCAATTTAATAAATTCTAGAATAATATAACGTTGCCTAGCTTTATGTTTCATTATATGTATATATATACCAATTCTTATTTTACTAAAGCTTATTTTTTTATATTTATAATAACAACAAATCCTGATGTTTCAAAACTATTGTTGTTAACACCATTGATGCACATTTCTTTAAAGTCTCACAAGGACATGAGTAACACTATCAAATACACATGCTTTTATTTAGAGCTTTGGTAGTGGGTGCAAAGAAGTAATTGAGTATAAAAAGACACTCTTCTCTATCAATTTCCAACTCTTTTGAACTAAAGTATTTGTACTACAATTGCACAATTGCTCAAAAAGCACAACCTATATATCAAAATACAAATCATAATTTTTCTTCTTGAAATTTAACTACTTGACGAGAAATCTTTGTAAGTTGCAAAATTTGAAACTATTTTTAAAATTTTTGAATAATTTTACTATTTGTTAAGTTTGAATGCAGTAAAGTATCTATTCTCTTGAAAATTTCTAGAAAATTTTTCTGTATTGTTTGAAACCCCCTTTCTAAGATAGAATAGTAGGCAAACAAAATGCATATTAGTTGAGATGCCCATTCAAGGGAGCTAAATGCCTGTGTAATGAAACCACGGTGTATATAAATATAGCCTTAATCTCTAATTAATCAATCACCTCCACTCTAGCTTGCATCACCAACACACAAAATTGCCAATAAAACAACATACATTCCACTAACCTAAGATTTCAATTCGACATCGATTCGACACAAAGTATTGCTACAACGGTAAAAACATTGAACATGTTCACAAGTAAGTCCTCGAGTCTAGATGAATAAAATACAACTAAGAATGAGTGCAATAATTTCCATTACCATTTACTCCATGAATCATAAAACATCAAATTTCATTACTTCCTCAAACAACTCTCTCGCATCTCCAGACCTTAAAATCCCTTCACACTTCAAACAACGCTAAACTGTACCAAACACTATTTAGAGGGGTCCATTGATCCCAGAGCAAAAAAGGTAAAACAGCCCATTATGGACCTTTTGCCCATTACAGAACTCTATGAATGAGCCCATTACAGTTTTCTTTTAGTTTTTGAGATTTGGGCCACATTCAATGTCTTAGCTAACTGGAATGGAGTAATTAGTGACTGCAATAGGAACTTTCAGTTTTTTAGTGTTAGTTCATTGCAGGAAGTGACTTTTTCAGGTCTTCTGTGTTAGAAAATCTTGTGACTGTAATAGGTAAGTAAGATGAGTGTTATGGATCAGTTTTTGTTGGTTTGGGGGGTAGTCTACATGCTGTGATGGGCTGAACACTTCAAAAATTCATAACAAATTCACACTTTGTCAAAAAAATATAGTTCCAAATGCTCGCACCATTTCTATCACTTGACTTTCTCTGGAAAAAAAACAGTAGAAAATTTAAGAAATGACAAGAGGGCAAACCCCCCATTTGGTCCGTAATGGGCTGTTTTACCTTATATCGTGCCTCTCAGTGGCAAATAATTCAACAAGCAAGTCTTTCCACAAAAGAGAAACTCATTCTTGCAGATTCTGAAAGCCAAGCCTAACTGGCAAGGAAAATAGAAAACGGGTAGTTGGTTGCATGATGATTTGGTACATCATATCAACAAAATGAACAACTCCCAAGCCTTCCAAAGCCACCCTGAATGGCTGAATAATGTCATGAAGGAGACGAAAGGAAACCAAAGTATATAGTACAACTAAAGATTACATAAAATAACTCAAAGTGGTCTTCTTGCGGGTGCCACCCTCTCCATACTGCTCATTCCACTGCTGAAGCTCCATCATGCTCCCTGCATCGGAAGCCACGCTGGACCGAACCTACAAACAACATCACAACATTCAGATCACCGACCGTCAGGACGCACAGTAGGGAGACGAAAATGGAAACATAAACACAACGAGATCGCAAGTAACGAGGCACGCAGATATAATTGGTAGGGACAATCTCATAGATCTACCATACCTTCTCCATAGCCTGCCGCATATCAGCAGTAGTCAAGGGACGGATATAAGGCGTCACTCCAGCTTCAGCTTCAGGTGGATCCACACCTTTCGCTTTGGCCGCCTCTTTATCCTAAATAAAATCCACATACACATGCACGAGAATGAAAAATCCACACAGAAGGGACACCAAAATACGAAAAGGAAAGATTCAGTACATCCGTCTGGGGCAGACAATAAACAAATCACAACATATTCTGGACTCTCAACTGCACTGAGTGGGAGAACTTCATGCGCCTCACAAAACGTGTGTCCAACAAAACATGTAAACGACTTCGCAGTTTTGCAGATTCCAAAATCCCAGCACTACATTTGAAAATTTTCCTCTACTGTAGCCTCTCGTAATTATTCTGGTCCACAGCATGAGGTGGGTCTGACCAAGTCGCCATTTGCAAACGAAACAAGAGATGAAAACCAACAGATGTAGCAGGCTGCAATCAAAATGGATTCGGGCGATGATAAAACACTTCACCTTCTTCTCCTGATCAAGCAATTCCCTTATGCGGCTATACGCAGCAGTTGTGCATAAACTCTGTCATGCCAGAAACACCACTCAGCACAGCACGCAATGGAAGACGCAAGAAACCAAAACCAACCGGAAAACTTCACAGGCTAGTTTCCTACAAAGATTGGCTGGAAAAAATCCATACAGAATTAGAATCGCAGTCCGTGGCCCATACCACATCTCGCAGAACATGAAAACTTCTCAACTACACCAAAAGACTTGGGAAGGGATGGGTGAAGAGAACACCTTCAAGTCACTCCCCGAGTATCCATCCGTAGCAGCAGCCAACTCTTCCACATGGAAATCGGGGGCTAAATCTTCCTCTGCCAAGATCACTTTCATAATTTTGGCACGGTTGTCTGCGTCCGGCAGATCGATCATCAACCTGCACGTCAGCACTAAATCGTATCAGACCAGAACCGGTAATGTCCAGCACTCGACAGCAAATGAGAAAAGGCAAACACCACACCGGTACTCACAAATTGGACGGACCCAAACCTCACATCAAAAGATGGCCCAAGACCATGCGGCTGGAATCAGTATTTTACATCTCAAAAAGGAGAAGAGACAATTACAAAGTGAAGCCGAAACGGAAAGCTCGTGACTGAACCTGGAACGAGGCCAAAGACAAGCTCAACCTAACACGGGACGTACTGCATAGGATCGATCCAGGTCATTCTGATTCTGACAAAAAAGTACATGCAGGGACGTGACCAACCTACACCGTGACGGCAACAAAAACTCAACGCATCTCACTTGGGGCAAAAACATTGGTCAAGCAACGATTCCACATGAAATCAACCACATCTCAGTGCAGACAGAAACGAGTACCTGCGAGGAAACCTGCGGATTACAGCCTCATCGAGATCAAACGGTCGATTGGTCGCCGCCAAAACCAGCACGCGCTCCCTCTCCCGAGTGCGCAAACCATCCCAACTGGCCATGAACTCATTCTTCAACTTCCGCATAGCCGAGTGCTCAGTGTCTTTTCCGCGTCGACCGAGCATACTATCCACCTGCTCAGAACAAGAAACGGAATTCAGAGCTACTCAACATGGGAAATTCAAAGACCTGCACACGAACAACAAGTCCACGAATCTATATTCCTGGATACGAACACACATAAGGTAAGATTCAACACCACACAGCAACTAACAATTGAAACAGAAACTCCAGAATGGACTGGGCGCCAGTAAAGAAACCCAAGCACATGCCGAGACAGAAGAAATGGACAGAAGCACCGTACCTCGTCGATAAAGATCACACTGGGAGAAATCTTGCTAGCTAAGGTGAACACGGCTTTCACATACTTCTCAGCTTCGCCAAACCACTGCACATACAATGGAATTCCTCCGTAAGACAAAAAGAAGATTCAAAATCCGGCGGAAACTAACGACCACCTCAGATGTGAAAATATCCACATGCCAGCCAGACACTCCGGTGAACATCCATAAAGAGCGAATGAAAGGATCGACGTGACCTCTTTCCAGAAATTTGTCACCGCAATCATTCCCTGAGCCCACAAATTTGGAGAAAGGATGAATGGTAACCTTGGAAGCAATCGTGGACATGGAAATGTTGATGAAGTTAGCCCCGGCTTCGGTTGCTACGGCCTTGGCTAACATAGTCTTGCCGGTGCCTGGTGGTCCAAATAGTAAGAGGCCCCTGCACGGCTGCGCAGAACAGCGAGAAAACTCTGTCAAACGAATTCCCTTCCTCGCATCATCGTAACCCAGGACGACAACATCCAGCTTTATCCAAACGAGAATCGTGGCCGAAGCGAAAATGCACCCGAGACTTGGACCACACCTCTGAGCATGCAAAACTAGAGCTTGAATTGAAGAAAGAAACTCCTTTAGTCTCGAAGATACGTTCCCATTTGGTTCGATGATCAAGATATTGGCTAAGGCCTTGTGCCCATGAACAAGGGACGAGCAGGACCAGAACTCAGAAACCTCACCTTAGTCAGCTGACCCTTCACAAACAGCTCCGGGCGCTGCAACGGAAGCATTACCAATTCACGCAAAGTCTCTTTTACATTGTCAAGGGCACCTATATGGTCGAAGGTCACCCCAAGCTCGTCAGGAGGAATGACCTCCGGCAACAGCATCTTCTCAAACTCATTGTCGGTCACAACATCCTGATCCACATAACATTGGCAAGTCACCTTCGGTAAACCAGGGCCCTCAAATCGCGGGACTTCAAAGCGAAGCACACATCAATCAAACAAGCAAGACCGTAGATCGACAGGCGCCAACACAAGATCACGCGTTCTTCAACGACCACAGACTCGGTTTCTCACAATCTGAGACCCAGAATCATTCACAAGGACGCACTTCGAGGTCAAATACCTTCAAACTCTTCTTCCGAGACGTGGGACTCCGCTGCACAGACTGCAGCTCGGCCAAACTGTGTTGCAAACTGAAGCCAGAATCCACCGCAAACAATGTTAGGGACCGTTGCAACGGAAGCATGTGAAAAATCGGGGAGTAAAGCGGCGGAGGTCTTCACAATTTCTAAACGTTACTGCTCATCCTCATTCTTAACCACGATAAATTCGTTTTTCTTGCTCACTTCTCAGACCAGTGAAGGCAGTACTGGATACTCAAAGAGGCCAGTGGACACAAACGAATCAAGAAAGTGAACGAACCTCTCTGCTTCGACAACAAGTTTATTATTCCGGAGAACAGGCTCAGACTTCCGCTGTAAGTGGTGGCTAATACCCCAGCCAACAACCTTCTCCGACACTGCAGCCCCTCGTAAGGAAGAACAATGCGTCAATACCACTGCAGAAACTCTTCAAAGGAACCAAAAACAGAGTCCCTCAAACACATTCAGGAGTTGCAGCAAGAATGATGTACAAAGAATCCACGGTCAAAATGAAGATCAAGGCTAGCTGACACCCCGTGAAAAATGAAAGGGACAGGATGTAGTCAGGCGGAAGGGTTGGACATACTTTCTTTTGTGAGAAGATAAGTCCGAATGTCAATGCTGGCAAGGTCGTCACATTCAACATTTGAGGCTCCCATAACCTGCACCAAAACGGTGGACACCGGTTAGGGTTTGACATTTGTACTATAGATCCCTACTAACCATCCAAGAGCGGACTACCTCCAGTCTCAGAGTAAGTACCGAACTCATATCCAGGGATATGAAGGACACTGATAAAAGCGAGGTCCAAATGCGATTACTTCAAGGATGGTATGCACTACGACGTAACAGGTCAATACAATTTGAATGAAAAATGGAAAATAAAAAATTAGTGGAGTGTAAGATTATGAGTTAGAGATGTCCATGTAGTGTTTCGGGTAGTATTAAAGGAAGTGTTCAAATTATGATTACTTTAAAGGAAGCTTGTGAAACAGGTTCACTGAGGTAATGTTTGAATGGCCGTCAATTGCATCGGGAAATTCAGCTTTTGAGATGAACCGTAATCAAAATCATTACACCATATAATATTTTTACAGAAGAATATTTGCACCATATGCTAGAAAATTAGGAAAAGGAAAAAGGAGAATTGGTTGGATAAAATTGCATAGGTCTGCTACACATATAACGCCTGAATGGATGAGAACAACCAGAAACGGGTTCATTCGCCCATGCAGGGTAAGGACACACAAACATTTGAAAGGACAAGAAGCCATTGCAGAATCAAGGTATGGAAGGGGGTCAAACCATGCGGAGTTGCTGTCTGTTCGCCTCGGCTTTCAGCAATTCCGTGTCAAGCTCCAATTGCCTATTCCAATCTGCCAATTGAGGCTCTTCCTGCACAAAACGAAATTCTGATTCAATACCCCTCAGCTAGAAACAGACGATACCATCAGTCCTGCACATAGAGCTTAATAACTGCTCTTACGACATCACATGTATCGCATGCAAAATTAATAATGCTCATACCACTCACACACTGAAGGTCATCTCCTTACTAGCTAGTGAGTGAAAACAATTTGGTGAGAACCACTAGCCATCCGCTTCTAACCACTTGCAATGAAAGACCTAAGGCTACTTCGAAGTCTCGGAACCAAGATTTCGATCAAAACTTGCCTACAAGATCCTCAAAGTGTGCTCGAAGCACACGAGGACGTTATGGGAGAAGCAGGGGCCAACTGTTAAATTGGAGAACTAGTACAAGGACTCATACTGACATACTTGCAAAAGAATAAAACCACAAACCGCCCACTTGGAGTCCATTCTTATCAATCCGCGAACCAGTTTGAATTATCATCACTGAGCTAGCATGAGTTGCAGACTTAACACTTACTTGAGGTTGCTGGAGATGAATTTTAGTGGGAAATAACTTGACAAGCATTTTCGAAGCTTTGGGACCATCCATTTTGTAGTCCTCCATTCGGGACGCCAAATGATCCTAAATTGATGCGTACAGATTGATCAACACACAGCTGGTTAGGTCATGTACTAAAAAGTACAGCAAGGATAATTAGAAATCCAAAAATTAAGAGGATGATCCACACATAAGTGGAACTGATCGATAAATCAAACATTGCTAAAGACCAGGACTCCTCTTCATAGATAGATGGATGCTTCAAATACTTCAATAAGGAAACACAACTCTCGTAAGAGACTAACTAATCAACACGGGTTCGACTATGTTTAACATAACGGGTACTAAACAACTTGATCTAGAACACCCTGCTAAAGAAAATTAATTCCAAATATCATCATCCTGACTGCAGATTTACCACAGGAAGGATTTGTTAAGTCCATCAGTCGCAACTGCGATCGCAAATCCGTCTCAAGCACGAACGCAAAAATGGTCTCGATGTATACGTGTTTGAGATAAAATACACAAAACATACCAAAAAAGAAAGATCCAACAGGGCAGTGACGTTATTCCCAGATTTTGAAGAGCTCGAGGAACCACCGTTACCCTGCACAATACCAAGGAAGCAACCATTCAACAAAATGACCCAATGCGTTCAATTCAGGAAGCCAAAGACCTTAGACCACCAAGACTATGGTCACCCTTACGAAACGGAAGATAAAGTAAAGAAGAAGACAATCAATGTCCTCAAACACAAAACGCAATCACAGTGAAAGAGTAGGGTGAAACTGTCGGAAAAGGTAGCCATAAATCCTTGCGCACCTTCTCCTTTTGATGGTCGCTCGTATGGGACCCAATGACAACCAACCGTACGTCTTTCAAAGTCTCAAGCTTCATGTACCGCTCGAAGTTTCCCAAGATCGACTTCTCAACATTCCGAATGAACAGAATCAGAGGATCCTTTTGAGCCTCCGCCTTCAAAACCTGTAATTCACCCACAAATTCTTCAAGCTAAGAAAAACTCGACTCAGATGGAATCGTAACCCACAGATATCCTTCAGAACGACAATTAGCCCACCAACTCTTTACCAAGCCACGAACCATTAAATGGTGAACTCTGGACACCAACTTCAGTTCATTTCAGAATTTCACGAAGTAAAACCCCAAACCCCGAACCCTATAACCCTGTAGATCGAATAAGAGATGCAACGGTCCTATTCTTAAGATCACATAAGAGAGCTAAAGAAATATCCTGCATGCGCTTTCCCCACAGAATGCACTTTTCCAGCCGGAAACATAAAGTGATACAAAAAAGAAAATCTATCTACTCCGCAAACTTACAGTCAACAAGACAAGCATATGTAAGACAAGCCACACTAATCAAATTGAAAAGGAAAGAATATGGACAGAAGACAACATACCCCTTCCCAAGAGCGCTTACCTCGAAAAGTGACTCCAATACTAGCTTGTCTACGTCCTCTCCAGGCGGCTCCATCCTCAGTTCCGTCACTGCATAAGAGATGCGTTGCCAGCTGTCAAACAGACACCAGTGAAGCTCCTGAGAACAGCATTGACATGCTGCCTCCGACACTCATGCTCCTCACCCTACTTGGAATGCTCGAAACTCACATCACAACACCTTCAAGTATCTATTCAAGGACAAACTAATACCGAGGCAACACGGAATCACAGCAAGAGGGTCAGCCAACACCGGAATCCACAAACAACATGCCACAGCGTTGGCTTCGGCCATGGAACTCAACAAGAAAAAGCACTCCACCCACCGTTGCAAAAGTATCCATGCCCTTCTTCACACAGATCAACCAGGTTATTGCCACCGTAGACAGGCTTGTCAAACCGCACACCAACTTTATTGGGATTGTCTTCTAAAACCATCAGAACACGACCTTTAGTTCCAATTGAGGGTCCCCTGCTTCAGGAACAAACAGCAATAATTGTGAGCACAAACTCGGGAAAGAAATCAATATGGATTTCAGCGATTAGAAACACCCGTTTCAACCATCAAACCAAATGTGTCTCCATTTTACAATGATTCAGCAAGACTGCCGCCGGTTGATTCCATATCATACAGCAGAACGAGAAGGGAGAAGTTGCTCGTACCCAGAAGTGGAAGCATGGCTAACTTGGGCATGACCTCCAGCCAAACCGGAACTGGACGCTCCAACATACTTCACTCGGTCACCTACAGCCATGCCACCGCTTCCGATGTCAAGCCATGCAAAGGCTACAGTCAAATCTAAAGAAACCAAGAGATCCACAGAAGCAGTGACAGTGAGAAAATCATAAATCCTGCACGAATAGAACATGGTAAAAAACAGAGTCGCAAAAGAACATGGCAAGAATGTAACCTGCAAGCGGAACCAACCAGAGGAAACGAGTAAATGATGTAACCATCTGGCATATCCTGTGGCAATGATTGGACGCACTCAGTCAACTCACCCTTTCGAAGAGATCGACGAGATTCAACAGAAGTAGCGGAAGCAGCAGTTGCTGCCGCTACAGCATTTGCCAAAATCTCGGCATCTACATTTGGATCTCCTTTGGTTTTGAAGCGAGCCAACTGGGCCAACTGTCCCAACCCAGAACTCTCTGATCCTGAATCTTTCGAACGACCACTGGACGATGTCGTCCTTGAGCTTTTGGGGGCTTCTGCTGGTCGCGATTCTTGCATGGCAGGTCGGGTAGGCGCACCACTCTGTAAAATCACAGAATGAATGACAGTATTTACATACTATTCATTTTTCGTGCCTAGGATATAGGGAGAGAATAGCCAATACAAGCAGGGGGGCGCTTTTGTCAAACGGAAATCATTTGTCATGATTCACGGCGCAGGGTGATTAGCGCATAAACATCATATTCCAAAATTTGACGATCGTCAATAGAGAATAATACTCAGGCTGCCAAGGATCTGCAAAGAGGGAAGAGAGCATATCCTTTCCAAACAAGACCTAGAGGATTGCAGGAGGAAAACATACACCCGCGGAACAAATATCGCGCAGCAGGTACAGTATCCACCTCTCTTAAATGAGGGACGAACGTGGTTCCTGGCCGGAAATTCGCATTGCTAATTCTCATAAAAATAAATGCTGAAAACAGGACCGTTAAGGAACACATGCAAAATCATCTCTTCCAGCACTCCGCGAGAAAATCAAAATACTCGAGGATCACATACCACTTCTTTCACATCACCATTTACACCATCCAATACTTGGACCGCAGGGGCATCTGTCAAATGCTCACTTGCAGCAGCGGAATCTTCGGACACCCTCTCCATAACATCAGGAGTGGCTTCACTTGCCTACAGTCATCAAACATGTGTTAAGGTGGAATCCAAAACTATAAACAAAGACTGCATTTCGGAGTCCGACGATATTCGATTCATTCAGACCTCACTTCGATAAATATCCAGCAGGATCAACGAAGCCAAAAAGTGCGAATACTGGTTCATCTACTCGACACCATTTGCTGGTAGAAAAGCTTGACGATTTCTCGGGGAAACAAATTTGCGATGTCCACTCTTCATTCATACGCCGGGGTCTCGTTCGTGAAAACCTCACAACCCAATCCACAAGACGCCATGCATCACGAAGGCTCAAACTCTTTTTATTCTTATGGTGCTACTCCCCCCGCCCCCTGAACTCCACATCTGGTGATCAGTAGAGTGGAAGGAGCGAAATCATATGCTGACACACGAGACAGAGGGAGAGGACTGCACCTCCAAAAAAACACGGGTGCTGTCAAAGACGAGAAGGTTGACTTGCAGATGCTGGGCCAACCCCATAACCAACTTTTCCTGATAAATCTCTGAACCTGCAAAACATCGACACGTTTGAAGCCGCAAAATGAAGCTGATGTTATGAAACACTCTGGACATGAAATGACTTTTATTCGATGACAAGACTGGCACTCACTCCTGCAATCACAAGGACAATTAGTAGCTCTACAATACTTCACATAAAGGATACTGCAGTGTACAAGTGATTATGCACGGTCAAGTGGAATGGGGTGCGCACTACTGTCAAGCATTTCACACAAGCGGACAGCTCCGCACAGAGAACTTACCGAGAGGACCAGTCAATAGGATTCGCGAGCTCACACTTCCCAGTTCATCGGTGTACTTGGAGAACTCGGGCCTCTTAAGAAATACATACATGGAATCCAGTAATGCGGTCTTCGTGCTCTCACTGCACCCACCCAGCAAGATCGATTCTTCAGCATCAAAAACAGCAGGAGTCAAAGTGAAGACACCTCACAGATAAGAATTGCAAGATGATCCCAGGACCAGTCGAACAATCCCATAGGTGCACTTGAGCAAATACCAAATGATTATGAAACATCGAGACTCCACCCTGCAAAGCGGAGGGCGGAGAGGGGAGGCGCATTAGCGAGAGAGGGGAGCAATTACTTTATGAAGTAGGGGAAGGCGTCCAGAGAAACGTCGATACTCTTCCACTCCAGTAAGCACCGTCGGACGGCTTCCCTGTAAGCATGATCGTCCTTCGGTTTACCAGACGACCTCTTACTTTTATCGGACTTAGAGCGATGACGGTGCTCCCGTTGATCCTTCTTTCTCTTAGACTTTAAAGCAGTGAAGGCCGCACCGAAAGCATACGGAAAAGCACTGGCGGTCACCGCTGCCGCTGTTCCAGCTGCAACACCAGCCGATACGGCCAGGGCCACCCACAACGCGCGATCGAAATTACTATTCCCCTCCATGTTTCAATCCTGCACTCAGCGATCGATAGTTCAGTCAATCAGAACTGGCACGAGAATGCAGTGGAAAAAGCAATCGGCATGGCTTCTCAGAAGAAGTGCAATGGAAAAATGAACTCCGAGTAATAGAAGGCCAAAGAAAACAAAACCAATCACACAAACTGAAAGATAATGAAAGGCTATGACTACTTCAACACTTGGAGCTGGAATTATATTTTCAGAAACGGTACGGATAGACAATGCCTTCCAATAAATTAATGAGACATCTGACAGTTGAAATGACAAATAAAGTACACAAACACTCTCGAATAAAAAGGACATCCCATATTACAACCGCCATCGTGCACAGGCCCAAGCAAATGGCGGAGTTTTCATTGCAACGATTCCTCACACACTGTACCGAAGTTCGTCTGGTAGATGTAAATTTCAGAGCCTAAACTCAGAGACCACAAGACTTTAGGGACGATGGAAGGTGGAATTGATCCTATTACCTGAGAACTTCTTGGAGTCGGTGCTTCCATTTACGATCCTACTTCGCTCTCTGCACAAACCTGTTTTCCGCTCAGAATAGAACAACAGGCTGATTCAGATTCCAAAAGTAAGACAGGTGACCAGGATATTATCAGAAGGACGCAGCTTTCAGGCACTAATTAACCTCCACAAGTATTCTAACCCATGGGGAGTAATGAACAAATGAAATAGAACTTCTTGTCCCCACATTAGACTTTCACTAGCTCAGCAATTTGCCCTAAAACTGGACGAGTTCAATGAAATGACGAAGAATCAGACCAAAAAGCTTCAGTGCACTGTACCTTAAACTACGCCAAGATTACAATATGTCAACCGGGATGCCAAGTAAACGAAAGCAGTCTGGACGCTCCAGACAGCGCATACGAAGCATTCAAATTGGGTAAACTCGTTCTCTCAAGTCCGCTAACAACAGGACATCGGCTCAACTCATCTATACACCCTAAGATCTCCCTACAGCTCAATTGCAGAAAAATTCCCGGGACCCCCTCCAAACGAAGATACGGCATCAAAAGCCTCAATCACTGCCCGTGATGACACAATTCCTCAAAGACACACGGAGTATGCTGGAAATAACCAAACCAGACAGTGGAAGCTTCACGAAAACAAAACAAGACACGATGGTAATAAAGAGCAACTACGCGACCAAAGAGACTATACTCTCAATGCCACTCCTAATCCACGTGCGATCGAACCAAAACCCTAACATTAACAGACAAGACACCCACCACCACCACCTGATAGTTCAAATCAGTGCAACTTCCCACTCCATCCCCTTACCCTACCAATCCCATTCCAACCATCACTCCATTCCCAAGACAGTCAATTCTCCACCCCACCACCTTACCCAAAAAATCCACAACCAAAACTCCGAAACGACCTCAGCGTATTAAAAGAGTCTCGATTTACCTCACCGTTCAGGAAAAGAGCCAAGAGACACACCGATAAAGAGAAGTCCTCCAAGCAGGATGCGATTCGAACCAACTGGGGCAGTTGCCCTAGATCGCCATCGCTGGTGCACCAGTAGTGGCGAAGATGCGAGAGACCTGAAAGGATGACGAATCTGAATAGGGGAGTCGAGTGATGAGAATGGCGGAAGAGTGACAGCGATGACGGAAGTGTTGTGGAGGTGTCTGCTGGGCTGCCACGGGCTGCGGAGGAGCCTTCAGAAGAGCCCTTCAAGCAACACAGTCAGACAGACAGGGGACGAGAACGTCGACGCAGACGACGTCGGACGCCGCGTCAGACGCCACATTTCAATGACCGCATCCATCCGGTTTGGCCCTGTTCATCAGACTCGGTAGGTCTGTTCGTGGGACGACTTGGTAGGTCTGTTCGTGGGACAGCTTGGTAGGTCTGTTCGTAGGACGACTTGGTAGGTCTGTTCGTGGGACAGCTTGGTAGGTCTGTTCGTAGGACGACTTGGTAGGTCTGTTCGTGGGACAGCTTGGTAGGTCTGTTCGTGGGACAGCTTGGGAGGTCTGTTCGTGGGACAGCTTGGTAGGTCTGTTCGTGGGACAGCTTGGGAGGTCTGTTCGGGGGACAGCTTGGGAGGTCTGTTCGGGGGACAGCTTGGGAGGTCTGTTCGTGGGACGACTTGGGAGGTCTGTTCGGGGGACAGCTTGGGAGGTCTCTTCGTGGGACGACTTGGGAGGTCTTTCGTTTAGGTGATGCTCCAGGAGGCTTGCTGTTAAGTCGTGAGTTACCATTCTACGGGGAAGGTAGGAGGTCCATAAAGTGATTGGGCTCTAAAAGCGTTTTCTCACACCAAAGTATATTTTTCTTTCTTTAATGTACTAATTGTATTTGTCTATGTACTATAGGAAGACATATCAAGGGATGAATGCTTTTAATGACCTATGTGGTTTTAATTGCAAAATTCTTTATCTAATTTTATGGAGGTTCAAAAAATAGGAAATGACTTGTATCAATTTGGCATTCAAGTAAAATATATTGAAAAATATTCCTAGAAGTTTTGCTTCCCATAAAATGCAATTAGCACTAAAAGAGACGCATTTTGGACCTCCTACCTTACATACACATCACATGAGCAAAGTGCAAATTTTAACCTATTGGGAATAACTCCTACAGTACGAGAGTTGACATCCACTATCCAAATTGTGAATGTTTCAAGAGCTTACTATAGGAGCTAAAGTAGGCAAACCCATTACCAACCCTTGACCCAATACCACCCAAATGTAGGGCCTTGTAGTACTTCATTTCACTCGGGAACAAAACCCCAAGGAAATACTTAGTGATGGTTCTTTAATTAGAGGAATAGTCAAATAGTCTATCGTTTTGTATCTAAGGTCACTTTTATGTAGGATTAATATTCATTTTTATAAATAAAGGTATAAAAGTTCTTTATTAAGGCGTTTATGGTGTATGAATGTACTCATCATCCTAACCTATACAAATACCAGTCCATTAACCATGAAAAATGCTATAGACCTACAGTCACAGTCTTATACTAGAATTCTAAATGTCAAATAGACCAGGATATGTCAATTAGTCATGGCTCCTGTTCTATCAACTTAATCAACCCACGATACATATTTGTATAAATACATCTTCATTAATTACTTCTTTTTAGTGGAATGTCAATTAGTCCAGTAACTATTTACTAACTTAATTACCACATGCAATATGCAAAATCACAGTCAGTGATGTCAATTGGTCTTAGTATGCAGAGTATGCAAAGGTAAGAATTAAATCCTTTGATTCAGGTCAAATAATCATTTCCGTTCTTTCTTTAGTTCATAGCTTTAATATGTCAATTGGACCAAATCCCACAGTGCACATTTACAATTTAACAAGATTTCTATCTACTTTGTCAAATAGTCATTTGTCAACTGGTCTTACTATATTAATTCATGGCTAATCTCATCAATCTCAAACAGATGGTCAATTGGTCCAAAATTCCCACACAAGATTAACAAAACAATTACACGAAAGTTTTATCTATGGCAAATTGTCAAATTAATCAAATTCTTTATTAAGTCACAGTAAGGATACAAAATTGCGCTCCTTGTTCCTGCACTTATCGAACTCCCACAAATTATCAATGTCTTACATCACTTATCTATAATCAATTGGCTATTTGTCTGATTCTTTAGTCTAGTGATATCGTAAATTATTTCAATATAAACTTCCACAGACAAATTGACTACAACGACACCCAATGTAACACAGACAATTAGACAATTGTTTACAATCTTGAACCATTCTAAATAATTTATTTATCTCCCAGTTCATACTGAATAATTACCATCATGCTTAAATCAGGAAATGAGACTGACCGATCCCTGACTAATAGACTCATTACCAAACACCAAACCCTAGCTCACATAACCACATTAAAAATTAAGGACTATTTGACCTCTACACTTTCTTCCTTAGTCTCACTCTTCACAGGAAACTACACTGTCCATTTGACATCACAAACATATACCAAATTAATCTTAATCACAATTGATAAACTCAATGGTCGAATCGACTTAAGTTCCAATTTAAAAAAATATACTTATACCAATCACTGGCTAATTGTCCTTCACATAATAACCCTGCCAATCTTTGGCAAACTCGACCACTGGACTATTTGACTCAATTATATAGATCCTCATTAAATAAACTCTCACAGTTTTGACTTTAAATCAAATATTAACTTTGCCAATCTCTAGCTCAACCTAACTTATAAATTTTATTCTTAAGACCATTGGACTATTGTAATAGCAAAAAGATCTTTGGACAATTTGACACAGATCAAAAGAAATGAATTTTCAGTATGAGTTTATCAAATTAGTTAACTTACCGTCAACTAGCCTTCTCTTTCCACGGCCCGAAGCTCCTGTTGATTTGTCCTTCCACTCATCTGCAGACAACTTGACCTCAAACCACCGCTGTAGTCACAGTCCATTTGACAGTCACCATTTACTTCGAACCCAGATCCATCTCCAGATCATCAACATCTTTCACAGGCTAATTGACATTCTCTTAAATGTAATCCAAGCACTGGATATAAAAGACGATTTGTCATACAAAAGAAAGAAAGAAGACTGAGGAGACAAAGCCAATCACTAGCAACTGCTCCAATAAAATAAATAACAAAGTGACAAGCAAATCACTGACAATTAGACAAAACCTACAAAAGCCAATCCCTAGCTACACACTAAAAAATAGACGAATAGACAGCTTTGTATTAAAAGAATGTACAAGTACAAAATTGGCAATGCAATGCTGCAAGCCTGGAAGAGAGAGAAAAGAACGGCAGTCAATTAGTCTTATACAATTCTTGATTGTAACTAACTGAGGCTAACCGCCTGGTCTAATAGTCCTTAACTGCCTTCACTAACCCTAACTGGTTGTCTATTAGTCATTCCGCTAACTACTTGTCTATTTGTCTCAGTTCACACTTCATTTCTATTCCTAATTACTTTAACTTTGTCTAATTGTCTTTATCTTCAAAAAGCTCGAAATCTAACCCAAAAAGTTTATCTACAGGCCTTCATTGACTCTATGATGAGAATTTATGACAGTAGTACATACCTTAACTCCACATTAACTTCACAATAAGACATATATTATAGTTTTATATTCTCACTCTAGAATCAATGAAGGTCCTACATTTGGGTGATATTGGATCAAGGGTTGCTATTGAGTATAGCTACCTTACATGGCATAGATGAAGTATATCTAAGTATTTTGAAAAAACAATCTTTGTCTATTTTTCAAAAATGCAACTAGCAAGGTCATTAGGTGCTTCATGATTATTGTACACCGTTCAAAATGACTTTATGAAGGAATGGCAAGAAAATAAGAACATACACACATGAAGATCAATGTTTAGATTCTACTCATATCATAATTTATTTTGCTACCATTTAAACATCCACTATATTACTGCCCATGTCTCTAGACAACCGCCCATCACCACCCTACATGGTTTGTACATCGATTGGTCAAAGCATCCACACCATGGTTGGTATATGTTTCCACATGTCTATGTCCATGCCTAAACAACGTCATTGTTGGTTGCATCCATACATCTGTGCCCAGGCAATCCATATTGCCGCCTATCTAAATTCGCACCATAACAAACTATGTTGTTGCCTACACCCATATATCTATGCCTCCACCACTTTCACCTCAACCTTAGGTCATTGTCCCTACCATCCATGCCCCAATTCCAACATAGAAAGCCATGTCTATAAATCCTTGATACCCTATTATTCAATAAAGGTAAATAGCAATAATTTCTTTATTTAAAAAATCTCTAATTTGAAAAATTTCAAACAATTTGTCATGTCCAATTTGTCCATCCACTCAAGACATCTAGTGATTCTAACCTACTCAATATGGCAACCCAATTCTTAGACCTCTAAAGTCAATTAAACCCTCATTGGTGATTTATAATATCAACAAAGAAGTATTGTAGAATATGCAATGGTTGATGTAACTACTTTTTTCATAGCTACTTTATATCAAGCTTTCAAAATTGACAATTCAAGCCAAGTTGGTGAGAAAATGCATACTATTGGAGTTGCTTACAAGGTCATTTGTGGATCTAAAGGTTTACTCACGAATCAGAGCATGCAAAGAACATATTGAATATATTTGCATTCCTTTGACAACGAAGTTGGAACAATTTGGCATCAAATTAGTTGAAGTTGATGGATGATTGTGCACAATGTCTTACAAGAAGAAATGCTTGCACATTCTTAACCAAGTTGGTAATATATGATGATACAATTTCCTTCACTTGAAACATGGCATGGTATGAGTTGAATAACATTACTTGTAGTTGTTTGTTCAATCATTATAATTATTTTCCTTATGATTGATCTCATTCAAGCTCTTGAAGATTTAGATCGTCTTGTCAACCGTGGTATGATTGATAATTGTTGTAGAATTAAAGGGTTTGAAATGTGGATAGCTTTGAAGGAAGGTGTATTTGAAATTCCTTCTTCTCAAAACACAATATGTTATGAAAGTAGCTATAGTGAGTGGATGTCACCTTGGAAGATATAAACTTTAAAGTGAGTTCAAAATTGTATTTTGCTTGAAACCCTTGTACTTTTTGTCTACAACTACAATTGTTTTGGTGACAATGGCGTCATTGGTTCAAATTTACATTGTTCCCATTGATTTCAATAAAATGAAACCAAAATTTCTCATGAGGAAAAAGGGAAGTTAGTAGAATTTTCATCTTGTAAATCCATTAAGCTAAGTGTAATTATAGATAGTTTGCATACTATAGTGACACACTAGTAGAGTTCACATTTGAAGAAGCCACTTACTTTCTCAAACCTAGGTTAAAATATGTATTATTTTGATACTATAAAAATAAATTATGAATTTTCAAAGTGTTGACTATAGATGTATCTAGAATAGACTTTATTTATTCATATTCAAAAGAAATATATTGTAGGTAGATGCCGATAATTATAGGAAAGTTTTGGAATAATTAGGTGTATTTACTTTTATAAGACTCTTTCTATAATAAGTGCACATTACTAATGTGTTTTGAGAATCCATTGTATTGTATCACACTAGTTTAGTCCATTGGTCCAAAAATATTGTGTTGGAGAGTAAATTATGTGCATAAGACCATACAAGAAAGTCTAATTAGACAAGTTTGTATAGAGTACTAGAAATGACCTCATGATTACAATAAATCATTCTATTAAAAGCAATTACTACAAAAAGGGCCTAATAAATTTATACTTAACTACCTAGGTGATCAACAAAAAATCTAAAAACATGTACATTAAAAACATGAACATTATAAAAAAATTCTAATTGTGGTTTATAATAGATTTGGTGGACAATACATAGATGTCAAATCACGAACATCAATAGAAAGAATAGATTCATCCTTCTATATAGTCATATGATTAGAATAGGTTTGAAAGTAGGGTAGATAGAATGATTTCAATTTACCTTCAACTTTTGAAGTAAAATGATGAAAATTTACATCAAACATTGGAGAAACCTACAAAAATTTTACAAACTTCTTCATAAATATAATTCTAGGAATGAATATCAAAATATATTGGTCAAATAAATTTTCATGTTCTTCTATAGTTAGAATGTAAATAGACTATAATGATAGGCCTTAACTCCTTAAGTTCAAATTGCAATTAAATATTCAATTTTATAATATTTAAATCTTCTTTAAATTAGAGTAGAAACAAGATTTGTTTAACTTCATTTTAGTACGTAGGTTCAAATTCATAAAAATTTCATTTTCAAGGTAAAAAATAAGATCTATCCCTAGAGATTGCCAAAATACTACTAGAGATTGTATCTTTTGGAATCCAAGGGTTAACTTTCAAAGGATGAAATCTATAACACAAATAGGCAACTAAAAATTTATTTAAAAATATCTCATTTTTGACTAATATGTATTTTTAATTTCTATAATAATCTTAAAAGTTATTCATTGGCCACTTCTTGGCTTTCAACTTTTTTTTTTCAATAGAAAAATAAGGAATCCCTTCAAGGGATGCTCTACTATCATTCACATCAAATATAGTCAAGGAAGTCTACAAAAAGAAGTCCATAAAAATTCACAATCTAATGTTCATTTGAAATCACTTGTAAGCCACACTTTAGAGCTTGTAACCTAATAAGGTGAACTTATAAATTCTTAAAATGATGGGTTTGACCAAAAATAGTCTCAAATCACCTCTTCCTAAAACAATGCTAAAACCTTTGTTGTCTTTGTATTTATTTGGTTTATCTAATGATGATATCATCTACTTTTTTATTACAATTTTCCTCCCTAAAATTTCAAAATATAAATTCCATTATAGTTGCAAGATCATTGTAAACAAGGATTTTGCCTTTCTCAACAAAACCCAAGATTATAGTATAGGGGTTCAAAATCCAAGGAATGATCAAATAGTCAAACACATTGTGACTGAAGTCACTTTTATAATAGAAATGTCTTATAAATTAGATTCTAATGAAAAATAATACAAAAATAACCCATTGGTTTCAAAGTAAAGATATCACTCTTTTATCCAATCACTAATTTCTATCCGACACATATGGATGCAACAAAACAAATATGCGGTCCCTGTCTTATCCTAGTATGGGGATAAATAAGTAATACACTTAAATCGAGGATAGACATGACATATAGCTTTAAGCACCATAGTCTCCATTTCCTATTGCATTTGCTTAAAAGCATAGGCTCGCAATATTTCGCTTAAGCGTCACTCATCACTCAACAAGCCACAATTAGTTTTTCCAACATCACTTAGATCGTCACAATCTCAATATTGCTTATAGCATTACTTTACTGATTTTGCTTAAAGCCATTCTTTCGAAACAATCCACTACATGTTCTCATCAGTTTACTGTGGAACTAAACAATTGATTTAAGCCATTTAATAATCTTCAACAGTACAGCTTCTAAGCTCTCTTATGACACACACATACAAGGCATTCACTTGAATTACATACACTACTCAAATCTGCTTCAAGCATTTCTATCACATACAACACTCAAAGCTTTCATAAACAGATTCAATCATTCAATAGAAATTCTCACTGGCTTTCACTTAAAGCTTCAATCAATACACACAAACAACTACTTCAAGCCTTAATCAGATTACTCACTGCTACAAGCTTATACAAACAAATATAATGATTCAATCAAATACTCACAACTGAACAATTGCTTTAAGCACAACAAAAATAATTCCTCTCACAGGAAAATTGAATACACACACACACACACACACAATTGCCTAATCCTTGGGACTTTGAACTCAATCTAAAACACAATAAATAGATGCCCTATCACTAGGACTTACACACAATTAAAATACATATATGCTTAAAGCTTCTTATTATAAAAAGATTAAAATCACACAAGTGTTCCGAAACTCACACACAATCTAGAAACAAAGAGGGGAAGAAGAGAAAAAGGAAAGAGAGAGAGAAAATCACTTATCAATATAGCTTAAGTGATTGTCCAGATCCTTTCCTGTCTAACCGTTAAACTCATTCATTGTTCACTTGAAATCCCAAGGCAATTCCTCAAATCACTTGACAATCTATCACCTATTACCATGCATTCCTAAAACCAAAGATAAAATGAACTCCATTCACACTTTAAAACCAAAACAAAATGTTTGAGTTAATAGTTTTATATCTACAATCATGGTGTTTGAATTTCAAAAAGTCATTTTTTCATATCTTTCCAAATGGTTAAATTACATAATCTAAATATTTGTAAAAAATATGCATATACTACAACTTATACCAAACACTCTTACTTTGAGAAAATAAGTTGGAAATACATGTAGCCAATTCAACAAAAATTCCCTTTAAATTCACTCATAGTAAACATTCAATAGAAAGAGGTTCATCGTGAATTCAACAAATTGCTAGTAATATATCTATAAAACTAAAAATTGTCAATCTAAATGGCGATTTCGTTGTAATAAGCAATTTCAATCTCATGCTTTTAATTTTTCATTTCTAAAACTATTGAAAATAGAGTTTAAAAGTTAATACTTTAGCTTCTATTCTATAGAAAGAAATTCCATTCTAGATTGTCCGCAAAATAAAACTCTTCATTACTCTCATCTTATTAGTTTATATAGAAAAATTAAAGCTCATTTCATAAATATAAATATAAGAACTAGATTCAGTTGTATTTGTTAAAATAAAATAAAAATTTGTAAGATGGATGAATGGCGTTGTTGAAAACAATGAAATACTTTTCATACAAGAACTCTTAAGCATATTGTCAAGTCTTGAGAATTTCATTCCACCTAAAAACTACTCCTCAACCACATGTTGTGTAGAAATATCAAAGTATAAATTGAAAGTTCCATTTTTAATTGGGTGACCACAAACACTATTAATTTTGTCAAAAACATGCTATTTGATCCTTGAAAATAATGATTAAATAGTAGCACAATTATATATTAAATTCAAAAGGAAATGAAAAATTTAAATAAAAAAAAGGGGAAATAGCCAAGCCCAAACCAAGATTCTTTTTCCTCATGTACAATCTAACTACTAGTAACTATGAGTAGAGTCTTAATTCATGAGTTTCTCTATTTATCATTAATCCTTGTGCATCAAAGGGGACGTTTTTTGGATGTTGAAAAAATAGGATTCGTGAAATATCAAGTTCATCAAGTATTATAATCTTGAAATCCACACGGTGGATTCTCTTATAAATTGTAGATTTGTATTCACTAGTAAGCTGGCTTCAAATTTCAACCGTGAAACTTTCAATAACTGAGTAGTTCTCAAATTATTTTGGATTTTCTAGATCCATCAAAAAAAAATCCTCATTTATGTTGTTCTCTTTGTGATGCTCAGGGGTTAAGAGCCTTGACATTTGTCTACTTTAAGGTAGGAGTGTAATCCAATAAGTGAAAGTTATTAATTTGTTGTTTGATGTATGTTTGAACTTGATTGTAAGAGTGGACAAACATTTCCAAAAATGAAATTTTCTTAAACCCTAACTAATAACAATAAACCATTCATCACCCAAAGTACAAACATACTCTAATTTATCTTTGTTTTGAGGGAATCTAATCCAAATCTCCAATTGTATGAGTAAATATGCAAAATGTAATTAAAGGGGGAAGGAGGCAACATATTTTAAGGGAATCAACTTGCAAGATACATTAAAGGCATGTCAAATACCTTCTCTCTAAATTGAGTTGAACCAATCAAGCCTCAAGGAGATGGTATATAATTATTGAATCTTTCAATCTCATCAATATTTTGACCTTCGTCAATTTGTTGAAGAGTAAATACTTTGCTTGCAATCATTTGCCTAATTGCAAGCTTCTTAGTCCATTGTAGATTTTGTCACTTAAATCTTGTTATTCACTTAATTAATATTCCAAAGCATTAAGCTATTCAAGGTTGATGAGAAGCTAAAGCAACATTAATATTGAAAAGAAGGGTGATGATTGAAATCAACAACTTATTGCAGTCCAAGCTATTGGACTATATCAAATTATGGTGCAACTTGCAATTGTGATGGTGTTGGACAATGTCACAATGTTGGAGACAAATAGACATTCAACACTTGGCATTTATGAAGGGTAAATTAAGCACTCAATTGTCCGCTCACTTGTCAATTGTGGTTTCTATTCATTTTCCATCGTTTTATTAATTTATTGGAGAATTTTTCCATTGTTGAGGCATATGATTATTGGAAAAGAAGTAACAAAAATAAGATGTAGGGCTACTTTTATAGGAGTAGATGATGTGTACATTCTATATTTGATTGAATTAGTTTTTATATCAATGGTCATTGTAGGACTTTGAATATTGCAATCATATTGTTTGATGGTTGAATGTTGCAAATTTGACTACAAGTTCACTTGATACTATACTAAAAATTGTATTTTGTGTCACCTATATTAATTGATTAAAAAATGCTATAAATTTTTGTGCTTGATGAATAGTTTTAATACCAACTACCTTTATAAAAATCCTCCTCTTTGAATGATAATGATATCTTTGTTCTTGGTAAAAACATCCATCTATCATAAAAAGTTATAACTTTGAGGGAGTAGTTGGTATGGGTGACACCATGACACAAAATACAATTTTTCATGTCCTTGGAGTTGTAAGCAAATTTTGTGCATTGACTATTAATTCATGACCTTTTCAAGGACTATGTCATGCATGCCTTGCATAGTTTATAGATTCACAAATAATCCAATCATTGTTTTCCTTGTACTAACATTGTAGTTGGAGCACTTATATAATGTGAAATTTGAAAGTAAGTTTATAGTGGTCATCTTTTGCCCACCTCGAAGTCCCACATAACTTGAAACTTTAGTCTACAGCATTTAGCTTTCAGTAGTCAGAGGCTTCAAGAGAAAAATATAGGTCACAAACAAAATAATTTGGAAGGGCCACCTTAACCCCTAAAGAACCAAGTGTTTGTTCAATGTACACAAGAAATCTGAGGTAGTTTCCTAGGAAGTTATTTTTGGTTGGATTTACATGAAATTTGGACATGATGTCTAACTATGTACCCTTTTCTTGAAAATCTATTTTTTTTTCCGATTGGGTGCCCGGATCAAAAGTTATGTTGCCCTAAATTTTTTAGGCAGCTTTGTGCAAGATGTGCAAAACTCTTTCTATGATTTTGAAATTTGGCGGGTGTGTAGCTTACATTATACAAGATGCAAATGTAAAAATAAAATAAAGAAAAAAAAATTTAGTGTAAGAATTTCATTCTAGAAGGAGTTAAAGTTTGAAGGCCCTATTGGGTAAGGTTGGAAAAAATCACCTAACTTCAAACATTATAATCTTTCAATCCGTGCGGTCAAAGTTTCTAAAATTTTTTCCACATGTTCTCAAAGAATTCTTATACAAATTTGTACGGTTGTATTTTGAAAAAACAACCTTTTTTTTCATTTTTTTCTTGCTGCGCTAAAAAGTGGCAGTTTTTGACAATTTCTGCCCAAAATGTGCCCCAGTCCTTTAAGGGTTAATTTTGTGCTCCTTTGTTGAAGACAGGATGCGTGTGTAGCCATCCAGGTTTCCAAGCCTCCAATGTAATAGAAACACTTCTCCTCATCCGTTGTCTGTAATATATAAAGCATTATCTTGTCTTACAGATAAACCATCAATGTACTGCTGAGGAATCTCAGATTCAGTGTCTAAGACTCTACAGTACTAGGCATCAAAGATTCATAATTGATATGGTAACGTAGCATCTAAATATTCTTATATATCAACCTTGTTACAGACAGCCCTTCCTCCATACAGCAGGAACCTGGAGTCTGTCATGTCCGGACGATTCGGAATTGATCCCTGGGTACAGTGAATAGGCTTTGAAACAAATGGTACAAAACTCGAACCTATGAGTATATTATTATATATAAATTTTGAAAGGAGAGTAGATGCATGTTCTCCTTACGTACAAGAGCGAAATACAATTTTATAAGTGCGCGCAAACAGGACTGTAGGAATCTCTGATGAAGACTTTGGAATGCGATATTGGTAGGAATCGATCTCTGGCCGGAAGGACCCACTCCTGATTGTTTGATTCTCTGAAGTTTAGATTTCGAAGTCTATTACCACCAAACTCCCAAGTACATTGCTTACAATGTTTGGGCATCTGCACAGGTTTCTGTCAGTACCTAAAATCTTCCGAATAAGGGTTTGACTTTTTACTTCGATTCAAGCAGCTGCTCCACCAGGGTCTTTTTGGTCTTTTTGGTCTTTTTGTGCACAGCGTGTGTTGGAGAAGCGTTTTGCTTGGCCTCTTGTTGAGATTACGTTCCATTCCAGGCTGGTAGAGAGCAAGAGCTTCGTACTCCAGTCTCTCTGATTTTCACTTTCGCTTGCTGGGGACGCTTCTAGCAGCACAAGCCGCATGCTGTTACGGTTGTCGGCAGCTCATGCGGTGGCTTAGCCCTAGAAGGGCCTGAGAGCCCTTTGCGTCCTTGTAGTATACTATGAATTTGGTGGTATTTGATCAGAAAATTATTGACCAAATTTTTTTCGGTTCAAAGGAAATTAATGATCATGATGGTACATAGATAAAGATGTATCATAATTCATGTATTAAAACACAATTGAAGAGTTATAAAGCAAAATAAAGGTCGTAGAGAGGGACCCCAAGGGCCTTTCAAGGGTTTACCCCTAAAGGATTGAGTTTTTTTTAGGGAGACATTGTCAAAAATTGTGGTTTTTTTGGTATGTTATTCAAAAATGAAAATTGAAACTTTTTTTGGAAATTTCAACCTTACAAATCTGAAGTAAAGTATTACATCATAGTGGAAAAAATTTCAGACCATTTGATTGTGTGGATTGAAAGACTATAATATTTGAAGTGAGAATTTTTTTTCTCCATTCCTACAAAACAAGGTCAAAAGAATTCGGGCCCTTTTGGAGTAAAATTTTTTCTCTACACAAAAATGAGGATTTAGACCATTTATAAGAATATGATGTTAGATTCACTCCTGAAAATTTTTAGAAGAAATATGGAGTCTAGCTTACTCTAAATCACCCCGCAATGCAAGGACATTAAGTGAATTGGAAATACACTAGTCATTTTCTTGTGCAATGACAAAGTTCTATTATTATTTTTATTTGAACAATGAAAAGTTAGAGACAAAAATTTGTAATATGTGGAAAAAATCTAATTAAAAAATTTTGACTCCACAGATTGCAAGATATTAATAGGACTTGAAGTTAGAAGAAACTGTTTTTTCTTGAAACTGCCCCAATATAGCTAACTAAGTTTGCTTCCTCTTAGAATGTGATTTTCATACTATTTTTTTTTTGGGGACAATTTTTATGCCATATTTTATTAGTTACATACATGTCCAATTTCAAAAGTTGATGAGTTTTTTTGCAAAAGATTCCTAAAAGATTTTTTATTGCTCAAGCTGCCCCCAAAGTTTAGAGCAACATAACTTTTGATTTGGGCCTTTGTTCGAGAAAAAAATTAGGTTTTCAACAAGGAGGCACATGTTTACACATTGATTCCAAATTTCATGAACATCCAACCAAAAATAACTTTGTAGGAACCTATTTGAGATTTCTTGTGTACGTTGAATGGGCACTTGGTCCTTTAGGGATTAAGGTAAGATTTTTGGGCCAAAGTTTTTTGAATTTGATGTAGCTACAGAATGATAGATGGTTTCTTATACAAGAGGGAGTGATCCATGTGTTGTCAAGAAAGCCTAAGGTGAGAGTTCCAATCACTAGTATAAAAAAGGCTATCAATTGTTGTTGTTTATGATTGTGTAATTAGTTACACAAGACATGTCTGACTTTTCATTTTCAATTCAAAGTCATAGAGGACATGTAATTTTGGACAAAGCTAGAATCATGGATGACACCATTTCTTGTCGCTCTTTCCATTCCAGTGTCATCCACTACAAGGGATTGTTACTGCTATATTGCTACAACTTCCTACATGTCAAAGGTGGCGCTAGTTTCAAGACCATTAGTGATTGTTCAATTGCAATTGAGTGACCAATCATTATTTCACTAGTTACATTTCACCCTATCTTCTATTAGTGTACAAAACATAATTAATCCTAAGCCAAGAGAGATTTTAAAACCTATTGTTCATCCCTCAACCAAACTCATATAAAATGGCATGTCTTCTTGAAAGCTACTCCACTACCAAAAGCGATTGCAAGCATTGCATGAAGAGCAAACCCTAAGCAAATTTAGAATTCACTAATTGTCATGATTCTCCAAACAAAACCCTAAAGAGCACACACATTATAGATTGAACCTCCTTGAAAGAACTCAACATCATCTACAACAAAATAAAAAGGCAAGAGGAAAAGAATTTCTGAAAGTTTTGATTTAAGTTTGCACACACAAATAGAAAGAAGGGCAAGCACTAGGAGAAATCATACAAAGGTAAAGTAGAGATACAATGGTGGAGATTGAAACTAGGGTTTTAGACTCTTCCAATTGGAAGAGATGAAATCTAAACCATTAGAAACCTTAGATTGGCACTTCTAAGTTGAGCATCTACCACATCACACCCTAGCCGACACATGAATTGCTATACTATTAAATTATCCACTAATTTGATTGCTCTACAACTTTCAATTGTACAAGTGACTATCATGGAATTGTAGAGCAACTAAAGAACCACTAAAAAATAACATACATTTGATTGGAAGAACATTTCTATGGTACGCATTTAAAACATTTTGTAAACAAATTGTGCAACTTAAACCCTTTGCCAAATTACAAATTTCTAGAGTTGTTGAAGTATTGATAGACGTGGAAAGAGAAGAAGAATAACAATCACAAGTCATTGCTTACTATTTGGGCAGATTTTCATTTTTATCCAACTTTGTGCCCGGCCTAATTTATGCAAGCTCATATTCATATTTTTTCCTTTCTAAGAAGGCCTTGATTATGTGACAAACTATATACACTAAGGTATTAGGGTAGCACATAGTGAATCAAATAGAAAGGTAGAGTATGGCAATGAGAAGTTGCAAATCCTAATCCCTACATATATTGCAGCCTAGTGTTGTACTTCTAGCAGCCTCTTGCTTTGCCATATTGGAGGCAAAGTGGCTTTACTAATTTTAAAGAGGTCTTAGTAAGACTACAAATCCTTTCCGTAGTTGGTGCCATTAAATTCTAAGCAAAAGAAAATGTGTTGGCAATTGCTAAGTATTAGATGTAGCACATTTTTGTCACATCATGTAGGAGTTGTAACTAGCTTGGTTTGTAGATAAAATATAGAACTATTTTCTACTGCTCCATTAGCATTCAAAGGAGAATCAAAGCACAACTACTTTACAATCATTTAGTTAAAGTCAAATCATAACTCTCGAATATGAGAAACCCATACACATAAAATAAACCTTCAACTACTACATGATTTACCATGCTCATAGCCAGTTGTTCAAAAGAATGACTACTTATAATCAAATAGTACAATTAGCTAACTACAAAAAAAATATGGACAATTCTAGAAATGCAAGGTAGTAGTTGTTTACAAGTAAGTTAAAAGAATGACTACTTATAATCAAATAGTACAATTAGCTAACTACAAAAAAAATATGGACAATTCTAGAAATGCAAGGTAGTAGTTGTTTACAAGTAAGTTGGTCTGCTGTTGTTTATTTCTTTGATCTATAGTCATCCTCAACATGTAATTATTTATACTACAATTACTATATGGATCACATTTTTGTGTTGACTTAGCATCCAAAAGAAAGAATAATATTAATCACACAATCCAATCAACTTGCTCCAAAATAGAAAAGTGCAAATTCCTTGAAAGTTTGGCCTTAACCCCTAAAGGACCAAAGTGTGTTTTTTGGCAATATAACTTTTTTGGGCAAGTACGTGTGACTAGAGATTTTCATGTTTTCGGACCAAACTTTGATAAAAGGTGAGGATGAGGAATATCTTTCATGTGCACTAAACTTTAGGACATTTGAAAATATGAGTCAAAAGTTATGGCCTAATATGTAGTTTGTTTCTCAACTCGGGCAGTTTGGGCAGATCTGAAAAAATTATTTTTTTCAAAAATAAAAATTTGAAATTGATTTTCTAGATTTATACATACATAGAAAGCTTTGAATCATTCCATTTTTATCAATGAGTCAAAAATTAAGTGATGTTTTAGTTTGCGGGCAAATATGGATTCTCTACTCTAAAATAAATTTTGAAGTCCTCTAATATTTAACTCAATTTTCAATATTTTTTGAAAAAAATAAAAGCTTTAGAAGTAGATTGTTTATTACAACATTACAACCATTGGAATTGGGATTTTTCAATTCCATTAATAAATTGTTAACAATTTAGTATTTTGAATCATTCTCTACATCTTTCTACTTACTATTTTTTTCCTATATGTTGCACAATTCCAAATGATTTGAAAATTTACAAGCATGTAGCCAACTTGCATTGAAGAAAGAATCTAAAGAAGCACCACCATTTTGGACATTTTTTCATACAAATGTGACCTTGTGAAGTGCAGCTACCTGTTTTCATAGGGCTTGTAAAAGGATTTTTGTCACTTCAAATGTTAATATCTTGCAATTGACACAAAGGAATTTTTTGAATTTTTTTCACATCTTCTCAATCTAGTATACTACAAGATCCTACAGTTACATTTGTCCAAAAATGATATTTTTCAAAAATTTGGTACTTATATTAGAAATGACAGTTTTTGAGGGATTTTGGTGATAAAATAGTCAAAGAACTTTAGGGGTTAAGTTGTTTATAAATTGATCTTTGGTCATTTTTGACAAGTAGTTATTTATTTTACAACTTCTCTATAACTTCATGCCATCAACATCATAATTTGTATATCAACTTTGTACTTTTGAAGTCTACATTAACTGGAGTCTAGACAATTAAATGATAACCTATGGATAGAAGTGTTTTTCATTTGAGCTCCCATTGATGCTTCATCTAGCACTCATTTTTGCAACTAGTTCATGATTATGTGATTGTTCATATCAGTTTTGGTACTAGAAACTACTTAGTTGTTTTTAGTCGTAATGGACACCTAGGTCACTATAGTAGGTGTATATTGCAAAGTTGTGGTAGACACTTTTTTCTTCTAGTATACGAAGATGTGTACAAAACATGTAAGTATGTGGTTGTTTTTTGTCTTCCCAATTGATGCAAATGAAGTCCTCTACAAGCTATGTAAAATGTACGTAGGCTACACTCTAAATTATAGTATGGAGTGCGACCAAAATATAGTCCAATAGGCACTCATTGGATTACTTGTATTGTCACTTGTAGTCATTCTTTTACTACAAGAAAAAATATTGTCCAAACCAACATGATAATCAATTCATATATATTGGTTTGGATAGTTGATTAGGACATTTTGGTTTGGGCAATAAGCAACACATATATGTGGATTTTATTTCTTGGTTTGGTCAAATTATTATTTTTCAAAAATTTGCCATGTAGGATGCTACATAGGTTTTACCAACCACGCAAGCACTATCACATCTACAAATTTGCCATGCGAGTAGGTTTGCTGTGTTAGCACATACCATACCCATTGGGTACAATGATGAATCATAATTGAATAATTTTTTTAAAGTACAAGCACTTTATAATTTAATATTAAATAATTCTACCTAATAGTAAAAAAAACTAAATGTAATTAACAACTGAACTTAAAACACCTCTTACCTTGATGTTTGCAAAGGAGAGAAGACAAACTCTTTATACCAAAGGGGTAGTAGGAAGAAAGACAATCCATATGAAATATATACCACTTACCATGATGCATGAAGGGAAGAGAAGAAAAGCTCTTTATACAAGTCGGGTGGTAGAACAAACCATATGGGATATGTTTGATTAGGATGAATAGGAATGCAACCACTCATAATTAAGTCAAAACTATAAAATATACTCTAAGTAGAATTTCATACCTATTTAGGCATAGTAGAAAAACTTTTTTCAAAAAACCTTTAACTAAGAATAGGTGGGAAATCAAACCAAATTCCATCTTCAAAAATTTGTTTGATATTTTGAGCCTCTCATTAAAAGTTATAGATAAATTTTAGAGAAGAAGTTTTAGGTTGTCAAAGAAAATGTCCTTTCCAATCCCATTCTAAAATTTGTCCATAACTTTTAATTGGAGGCTTAAAATGTCAAAAGGATTTTTGGAGATGAAATCTAGTTTGATTTCCTAACTTTTATCACTACAACAAAACAAGTGTTTTATGACAGCAAAAAATGATTGCAATGAGCCGTAAAATCTTAAAATATGACTTAGGCAGAAAACACCATAGATGATGTGCAATATAATTGGGTCTAGTCATTACCGACTAGTCAAATTTTTCATGAGTCATATTTGCAATCATTTGTATTGGAGGTATACTTAGTCGTATATCGCCTATGTGACATATATGTTGACTATTCTTGGAGTCTTGACTTTTCTTTGAATTGTCTAGGCAAAAAAGAAGAAGTCTATGAGGCATATGATTCTATGTAGTCATATTTTTGGGTGATGTGGAATATGATTCCTATGAGTCATATTTTTGGTTGATGTGAAAAATGACTCTCATGAGTCATATTCTCTACGTGTTGATGTAAAAATGACTCTAATGGGTCATATTTTTGGTTGATGAGGAATATGACCTACATGAGTCATATTTTTGGTTGATGTGAAAAATAACTCTTGTTGAGTCAAATTCTTTATCGATGTAAAAAATGACTCTCATAAGTCATATTTTTTGTTGATGTGAAATATGACCTTTATGAGTCATATTTTTTATTGATGTGAAATATGACTAATGTAAGTCATATTTTAGCTCATGTAGTAGTTCACATTCAATGTTATGTGTAATTTTATGATTGAATGTAGTCAAATTTAAAAGTATATAGTCATACTATTGACATGATTGTGAACATTATATAACTACAACGAGTCATATTTTGGCTAAGATATATTATAAAATATGACTCAAGCAAGTAATATTTGTAACAGGCATAACTTGAGGTTTATAGTAACTTTTGTCATAAACTACAATCACATTCTATACGTCACAAATTGACTTGAGGTGTTGCAATTATGCATCAACATGGTTTAGTAGTTGAATAAATGACCGTCTAATAAAAACTGAGTACATATGATTTTTGAGATGTACAAGAGATAGTTATATTGAAGGAAGAAAATACCAAAAAAATGTGACTCTTTTCAATGACATTTATTAGTCATTAATACAAAACATATCACAATAACACTCTGTAAATGTATATTCCTACACGCTCTATGACCTATATTCCTTACAAAAATGTGAAGAAGTTGTCTCTCTAGTGTTGTAAGTAGCCTTAGATAATTTCATTCCAACTTTAAATGCCTACATATACAATGAAGGAGATTAAATTTTAGTGAATGAACAATATAACTCAACCTTCAAAGATTTAAGGCAAAACAAATATGAAGCACAAGTTTAAAATAAGAAAAATTCATAACGACTATATCTCTAGAAACCACAAACAAATATGAAGAAAGAAGAACAATAGTGATAAAAGAAATAAGAACTAGAATGCAACAAGTGTTAAGAGGTAATAATAAGCTAGAAGAAGTAAGAATTAAGATGCAACAAAAAAAAACAAGAGACACAACTTAAGATGCAATAAAATGCAATAAATAACAAGAAATAAGAACTAAGATGCAACAATAAACAACAAAATGCAATAAGAAGCAACAAGAAACGCAATTTAAGATGCAATAAAATGTAACAAATAATAAGAAAAAACAAGAATTAAAAAGAAACAAGAAACACAAGTTAAAATACATCAAGAAGAAATTAAAAGCAAGAACTAAGAAGCAACAAAAGACAAGAACTAGGAAGCAAGAATTAAGATGTATCAAAAGGAAACTAAAAACAAAGAGCAAAAACTAAGAAGCAATAAGAGGCAAGAGCTAAGAAGTGAGAATTAAGAACTAACAAGAAGAAACTACAAACAAGAATTAAGAATTAAGACGCAACAAAAAATAAGAACTAGGAAGCAAGAATTAAGAGATAACAAGAAAAAACTAGAAGCAAAGATCAAGAACTAAGAAGAAACAAAAAATAAAAAGCAAGAAGCAAGAAAAACCAAGGACTAGAAAATAACATGAAGCAAAACGTAAGAGGCAACAAAAAACAAAGAAGAAGAAGAAGAAGAAGAAGAAGAAGAAGAAGAAATGGTGGCTAGGGTTTTAAAACCCTAAATTGGTGGCAACTATATAGAAGTGATGGCTAGGGTTTTAAAACTCTAGTCATGCATATGACTTGCTCTAGTTCTGTGACTTGACGTAGTCATGCGAGTTAATAAATATGACTATACTAAGTAACTAAGTTATTTTAATAACAAAATTTGTTACAAAGTGGATGTATATTGCAATACAACTCTACAAAATGTTTAAAGGGAAGTTGTAAGGGCTTAAGTACCTATAGTTATGACAAAAAAAAAGACAACTAAGCAAATGTCATGCATCAATCAAAGTATCTATGTCCATGCACTAAGTATATAAGAGCAAAAATATTTGATAGAGGCACTATTAAAAAGCATTTTTGAATTTGAAAAAGGGATTGTGTTTTTATAGTCTATATTCTTGTAAGAACATTTAAACAACCATCTTTTAATTGCAATTCAACCATGTGTATTACGGTGAACCTCAATCTTTATATGAATAATTTTGTGACTTCTAAATGACTCTATAGAGACCTCTATAAATATGGCTTATATAACATTGCATAGAACCTTTCTAAGAAAGAGATAAACTTCAATACATGATATATGTGAGTGTTTTATCTATATCCTTGAGATAAAACAAACACAATTACATTTTTTTTTTGTTGAGCTTCAAATTCTAAGTTGGATATTTAAATATTGTTCAATGGGCATTCTAAGCAATGAACAATTTTTTTTTAATGATAAACTGTAAGTGGTTTACATCTAAACTAAAACACACACAAACTATAAAAGTGAAAGGTTTTAGATGGTTTTGGCCAATCTAGGTCAAAACTTGAGACTTCCAAATCTTAGTTGAGAAATTTAAAAATTTGTTAGCTTAAGTTGTAGAATGTTGCAGGCCTATTTTAAAATTGTAAAGATATTTATAATGAAATGTTTTTAGTAAAAAAATATTGATGGTTGAAGGTTTGTTTCTAATTTATCCTATAAAATTTCATCCAACATTTTCTTTTAGCCTATAATTCTAAATTCATTCATACTTTCAAAATCAGATTGTAAATGTCACTAAATTTCAAGTTTCCTTTTTTACTTGAATTGGATGAACTTTGGTATTTTTTATCCAAAAATCATGCCATAGATTATCTAATTTCATCGTACTCTATCTTCAATAATTTTTATCTATTTTTTAAAAGTATGATATGCTACTGGGATCCTCTACAAATTAACTAAGTGATCTTGAATTCAAAATTGAATTTAATAAATTCTTATAGGTTTGATTTAAACCTCTAACTTGTAACGCAACTATAGTTTCTACAAGAAGAGAAAAAACTAAGTGCCAAATTTAAGGACATGCCTTGGAATTTGTTTCTATAACATCTCCATTCTCCAACATGTATTATTAGGAAAGTTCTGAGCTCTAAACAAGGTTGCAAATTTTGCACCCCCATAGTGCAATTATGGAAAAAATAAAAAATTATTTTTTATTTTTTATTTTTAAAATTTTGGAATATGACGTGGCACTATTGGTGCCACATCAGCGCCACATCAGATTGACTGTCTTTTTAATATTTTTTTTCAAAAAAAAAATAATTAAAAAAATATTTTATTTATTTTTTTTGTACTTGCACCGCAGGGGTGCCAAAAATCTAATACTAGTAGCCTTGTTTAGAGCTCAAAATTTTCCTTATGATTGTAATTGTATCATGAGATCTGCTTTAATCCATTTTTGTTGCATTTTTTGTGTTTATGGATACAACTTAAATAACACCTTTTACAATAAGGGGTATAAATTAGATATATGATCTCATTCTTTTCTTTCAACCTATTTCTTTCTACTTCCCCCTCTCGACTTTCTCCAAATTATTTTCAACATTTTTTGTTTTTTTCCTTCATTTTTTTGGGATAGTTTAGAATTGTAATCTTTGACTTCTATTACCACTAATTGATTTCTAATTACTCTAGGAATCAAACAATTGTAATGACATCAACCTCATAGGTGTTAACTAAATATCTACTTAAGACTTGAAAGTTTCATTTGATCAACTATGTGTATTATAATCAACAATATTTGTTTAACCCCTAAAGGACAATTGTCTGTTAATCGGACAATTGAAATCCGGGTAGGTTCCTATGAAGTCAATTTTGGTTGGATGTTCACAAATTTTTGACACAAGGTGTAAACATGTACCCCCTAAGTTAGAATATAATTTTTTTTTCGATTAGATGCCTGGATCAAAAGTTATGCTGCTCCAAATTTTTTTTTTAATCGGGCAGCTTTTGCAAAACTCTTCCTTTACTTCTGAAATTTTACAGGTATGTAATTTACATGATTTCAGATACAAATGTAAAAAAAATTTAACCATGTATAGTGTAAAAATCTCACTTTTACAGGAGTTAAAGTCTGCTGGCCCTGTCGGGCAGGGTCACAAAAAAACTTTTTCTTCTAACTTCGAACGTTATAATCTTTCAATCCATGCGGTCAAAGTTTCTGAATTTTTTTCCACATATTCCCATAGTAGTCTAGTACAAATTTGTACGGTTGAATTTTGAAAAAAAACATTTTGTTTTCATTTTTTTCTTGCTGTTCTAAGAAGTGGCAGTTTTTCACAGCTTGTGTCCAAAATGTGCCTCGTCCTTTAGGGGTTAATACATAGTGAAATCCCTATAAGGGGGTCAAATTAGTCTCATAACCATGTCCAAAGCTTGGAGTAGCAACTCGAAACTTACACTTTTTCTTCAAACACTTAGAAACTCTCAACACAAATCGCACTCCTCACTTACTCTTGTTCCATGGCCACTCAGGTATGAATTTCTCTCACACTCTTCTTTCTTCTCTTTGGATTAGATTTTTCCCCATCTTCTAGTAATTTTTCTAAGCTCTGCAACCTTCAATTTACATCACTAGTTTAAATGCATTAAATTTCGCTTTGCATTAGCCTTCACAATCAATTAACATAATTAACCAATTCCATAGCAAGTTCTAGTAGTGGGTCAAGGCAAGCTTAGTTTCTATCTTGGGTTCTTAAGCTTAGTCTTGCCTTGGTGCTTTGATTTGTCTATAGGCTTTTATTCTTCTCTAATTTTTCCTTAAATACTCAAATAAAAATTGATTATCTCCTATTATTGATTTCTTTATTCCTCTCTACTCCTTTTCTAATTCCTATGAAAATTTTAAATAGATTAATTGAAATATAAACATATGCCATTCCAAATTATTTGGACATTAATTTTGTAATAGACACATCATACAAAAGAAAAGAATTTATTTTAATATATATTAAACAAAGTCATCCCTTCATCCCAAAGAATGGCTTCTAGGAGCAAAATATGAAAGACTCATCTAAGATTGCCCACCTTTTCCTTAGGATTCCCCCAAAGAAAAAAAAATAACTACCAAAGAAATGTGTCTACAAAATATGACTAAAGTGAAATTATGATTGACAAATATGATTTAGCACTCTCCAAATATATTCCCTGCCCAAATTTTTTTCAAGCTACCCCAAAGAAAAAAAATGTGACTACAAAATATGATTGACTCAAAAATATGATTGACTCAAAAATATGATTGCAAAATATGAATGACTCAAAAATATGACTAAAATGAAATTATGACTACCAAATATGATTTAGCACTCTCCAAATATATTCCCCACCCAAATTTTCTTCAAACTGCTCAAAAAAAAAAAATGTGACTATCATAAAAATATAATTGCAAAATATGACTGATGCAAAAATATGACTAATAAATATGATTGTGCATTCCCCAAACATGTTCTCTATGAAGCCCTATGAAGTATTTTCGCGTTCCCAACGAACGTATACTATACACCAGCAACAAACGAGGCCAAAACATGACTAACAATCATATTTGTAGTTATATTTTTTTTCAAAGAGTTGGCCTCCAAAAATATGATTGCGAGCAATCGCTAGTCATCCTTAGTCATATTTTCGTAGTCATAAAACATCTGTTTTCTTGTAGTGAATACTAATCATTTTTGCAATCATCCTTGATATGTTCTATAAATAATAGTTTGGTTTAGTATCTATTGTATTTGGTTCTACTATGTCTAGTTGTAATTGTTATTGGTGCTCCAACATTCAAAGTTAACCTTGATTTTTAGATATTGTTGATTGGTGTACAATATTCATTTTCTTTACTTAGAATGAATTATTGTGTAAATTTTTCATGGATTTATATTATAAAGAGATTTAATTGTGCGGTAGATAGGCTATTGTTTGAGCGATTTACAATTACTATTATGTCTTGTATTAATGTAGTATCACATTTGCATGATTTAGGATTCTAGGAAGGCTTGCACAATTTAAATCATTAACCCCTAAAGGACCGAGGCACATTTTAGATAGAAATTGTGAAAAACTGCCATTTTTTAGGGCAGTGAGAAAAAAATGAATTTTTTTTTTTCAAAATTCAACCATAAAAATTTGAACTAGACTACTATGGGAATGTGTGAACAAAATTTCAGAAACTTTGACTGTACGGATTGAAAGATTATAACATTTGAAGTTAGGAGAAAAAGTTTTTTTTCAACCTTGCCTGGCAGGGGCAGCAGCCTTTAATTCCTCCTAAAGTCATATTTTTACACTACAAATGGTTATTTTTTTGAAATTTGGATCTTGTATCATGTAAGATACATATCTACCAAATTTCAAAAGTAGAAGAGGTGTTTTGCACATGCTGCCCGAAGCTGCCCAAGCTGCCTGAAAAGTTTAGGGCAGCATAACTTTTGATCTGAGCACCAAATCGGAAAAAAAATTACATTTCCACTTCCGGGGTATATTTTCACATCTTGTATCACAATTTGAAGAACATCCATTATAAAATGACTTCATATGCACCTACCCGAGATTAGCTGCGTACATTCAATGGTCAATTGGTCCTTTAGAGGTTAACCATGGTGGGATTGTACTATCTTCTAATTGGTCATTTTTTCTTTCAACATTTATTACTTTAAGGGCCAATGATTTCCTTAAATAAAAATTCACTTGAAAGTGATGAATTTTTTTAGAGAGCATTTGGTAGTAAGTATATTTTCTTTTTTTAATGGATGAACTAACAATATTGTTACAAATCTTAGGATGGTATTGCTCTTTGTGAATGGATGTAACATACTTTCAGGATGAAAAATCAATTTGTCATCCACATTTTTCACTTTTCACATATGTATGTAGAAAGTTTCATCATTTCAGCTAATGAAGACTGATTTATGCACTATCTAAAATAAATCAAATAAAAATACAAGGATGTAGCATCTTATGTTAATTTTTGTATAAGTTTGTCATCTAAATCACATCTATTATACCCAATCATTCATCCACTCTATAAAGCTCAATTATTTAACTTCACTATTACTTAACTTCAATAAGAAGTCCAAAATAAATGAAATTAAACTACATGCATGTAGCATCTCATATTATTAACTCTTGTAACAATTATAGAGAAAATATCATTGAAACAATGAATATGGATGTGAAAGTAGATTACAGGTGCATATAGAATTAAGCTTACTTCAGGGTTCAATTGTCCATTTCACACTTACATTAGTGTAAATTTGTCTACAGATTGTCTACAAATCCACCCACCATATAGTAGAGCATCAAAGTAAAGAAATAGTTATGAACGAAGTGTATCGAACTTTTAGGGTTAGATGAGAAAATTAACGAATCTAATCCTAATTAGAGTTATACAAAAACAAATATATCTAAACAGTCTCTCGCACCTTCAGACGTTAAATAGCCTTCAAACAAAGTCAAAGTGTACATAACATTGTTCAGAGGGGCGGATTGATCCCAGGAGGAACAAAAGACAGTAGGTATATCGTGCCTCTGTCAGTGCCTCAGTGGCAAATAATTCAACAAGCAAGTCTTTCCACAAAAGAGAAACTCATTCTTGCAGGTTCTAAAAGCCAAGCTCAACTGGCAAGGAAAATAGAAAACGGGTAGTTGGTTGCATGATGATTTGGTACATCATATCAACAAAATGAACAACTCCCAAGCCTTCCAAAGCCACCCTGAATGGCTGAATAATGTCATGAAGGAGACGAAAGAAAACCAAAATATATAGTACAACTAAAGATTACATAAAATAACTCAAAGTGGTCTTCTTGCGGGTGCCACCCTCTCCATACTGCTCATTCCACTGCTGCAGCTCCATCATGCTCCCTGCATCGGAAGCCACGCTGGACCGAACCTACAAACAACGTCACAACATTCAGATCACCGACCGTCAGGACGCACAGTAGGGAGACGAAAATGGAAACATAAACACAACGAGATCGCAAGTAACGAGGCACGCAGATATAATTGGTAGGGACAATCTCATAGATCTACCATACCTTCTCCATAGCCTGCCGCATGTCAGCAGTAGTCAAGGGACGGATATAAGGCGTCACTCCAGCTTCAGCTTCAGGTAGATCCACACCTTTCGCTTTGGCCGCCTCTTTATCCTAAATAAAATCCACATACACATGCACGAGAATGAAAAATCCACACAGAAGGGACACCAAAATACGAAAAGGAAAGATTCAGTACATCCGTCTGGGGCAGACAATAAACAAATCACAACATATTCTGGACTCTCAACTGCACTGAGTGGGAGAACTTCATGCGCCTCACAAAACGTGTGTCCAACAAAACATGTAAACGACTTCGGAGCTTTCCAGATTCCTAAAATACCAGCACTACATTTGAAAATTTTCCTCTACTGTGGCCCCTCGTAATTATTCTGGTCCACAGGCCATTTGCAAACGAAACAAGAGATGAAAACCAACAGATGTAGCAGGCTGCAATCAAAATGGATTCGGGCGATGATAAAACACTTCACCTTCTTCTCCTGATCAAGCAATTCCCTTATGCGGCTATACGCAGCAGTTGTGCATAAACTCTGTCATGCCAGAAACACCACTCAGCACAGCACGCAATGGAAGACGCAAGAAACCAAAACCAACCGGAAAACTTCACAGGCTAGTTTCCTACAAAGATTGGCTGGAAAAAATCCATACAGAATTAGAATCGCAGTCCGTGGCCCATACCACATCTCGCAGAACATGAAAACTTCTCGACTACACCAAAAGACTTGGGAAGGGATGGGTGAAGAGAACACCTTCAAGTCACTGCCCGAGTATCCATCCGTAGCGGCAGCCAACTCTTCCACATGGAAATCGGGGGCTAAATCTTCCTCTGCCAAGATCACTTTCATAATTTTGGCACGGTTGTCTGCGTCCGGCAGATCGATCATCAACCTGCACGTCAGCACTAAATCGTATCAGACCAGAACCGGTAATGTCCAGCACTCGACAGCAAATGAGAAAAGGCAAACACCACACCGGTACTCACAAATTGGACGGACCCAAACCTCACATCAAAAGATGGCCCAAGACCATGCGGCTGGAATCAGTATTTTACATCTCAAAAAGGAGAAGAGACAATTACAAAGTGAAGCCGAAACGGAAAGCTCGTGACTGAACCTGGAACGAGGCCAAAGACAAGCTCAACCTAACACGGGACGTACTGCATAGGATCGATCCAGGTCATTCTGATTCTGACAAAAAAGTACATGCAGGGACGTGACCAACCTACACCGTGACGGCAACAAAAACTCAACGCATCTCACTTGGGGCAAAAACATTGGTCAAGCAACGATTCCACATGAAATCAACCACATCTCAGTGCAGACAGAAACGAGTACCTGCGAGGAAACCTGCGGATTACAGCCTCATCGAGATCAAACGGTCGATTGGTCGCCGCCAAAACCAGCACGCGCTCCCTCTCCCGAGTGCGCAAACCATCCCAACTGGCCATGAACTCATTCTTCAACTTCCGCATAGCCGAGTGCTCAGTGTCTTTTCCGCGTCGACCGAGCATACTATCCACCTGCTCAGAACAAGAAACGGAATTCAGAGCTACTCAACATGGGAAATTCAAAGACCTGCACACGAACAACAAGTCCACGAATCTATATTCCTGGATACGAACACACATAAGGTAAGATTCAACACCACACAGCAACTAACAATTGAAACAGAAACTCCAGAATGGACTGGGCGCCAGTAAAGAAACCCAAGCACATGCCGAGACAGAAGAAATGGACAGAAGCACCGTACCTCGTCGATAAAGATCACACTGGGAGAAATCTTGCTAGCTAAGGTGAACACGGCTTTCACATACTTCTCAGCTTCGCCAAACCACTGCACATACAATGGAATTCCTCCGTAAGACAAAAAGAAGATTCAAAATCCGGCGGAAACTAACGACCACCTCAGATGTGAAAATATCCACATGCCAGCCAGACACTCCGGTGAACATCCATAAAGAGCGAATGAAAGGATCGACGTGACCTCTTTCCAGAAATTTGTCACCGCAATCATTCCCTGAGCCCACAAATTTGGAGAAAGGATGAATGGTAACCTTGGAAGCAATCGTGGACATGGAAATGTTGATGAAGTTAGCCCCGGCTTCGGTTGCTACGGCCTTGGCTAACATAGTCTTGCCGGTGCCTGGTGGTCCAAATAGTAAGAGGCCCCTGCACGGCTGCGCAGAACAGCGAGAAAACTCTGTCAAACGAAGTCCCCTCCTCGCATCATCGTAACCCAGGACGACAACATCCAGCTTTATCCAAACGAGAATCGTGGCCGAAGCGAAAATGCACCCGAGACTTGGACCACACCTCTGAACATGCAAAACTAGAGCTTGAATTGAAGAAAGAAACTCCTTTAGTCTCGAAGATACGTTCCCATTTGGTTCGATGATCAAGATATTGGCTAAGGCCTTGTGCCCATGAACAAGGGACGAGCAGGACCAGAACTCAGAAACCTCACCTTAGTCAGCTGACCCTTCACAAACAGCTCCGGGCGCTGCAACGGAAGCATTACCAATTCACGCAAAGTCTCTTTTACATTGTCAAGGGCACCTATATGGTCGAAGGTCACCCCAAGCTCGTCAGGAGGAATGACCTCCGGCAACAGCATCTTCTCAAACTCATTGTCGGTCACAACATCCTGATCCACATAACATTGGCAAGTCACCTTCGGTATACCACGGCCCTCAAATCGCGGGACTTCAAAGCGAAGCACACATCAATCAAACAAGCAAGACCGTAGATCGACAGGCGCCAACACAAGATCACGCGTTCTTCAACGACCACAGACTCGGTTTCTCACAATCTGAGACCCAGAATCATTCACAAGGACGCACTTCGAGGTCAAATACCTTCAAACTCTTCTTCCGAGACGTGGGACTCCGCTGCACAGACTGCAGCTCGGCCAAACTGTGTTGCAAACTGAAGCCAGAATCCACCGCGAACAATGTTAGGGATCGTTGCAACGGAAGCATGTGAAAAATCGGGGAGTAAAGCGGCGGAGGTCTTCACAATTTCTAAACGTTACTGCTCATCCTCATTCTTAACCACGATAAATTCGTTTTTCTTGCTCACTTCTCAGACCAGTGAAGGCAGTACTGGATACTCAAAGAGGCCAGTGGACACAAACGAATCAAGAAAGTGAACGAACCTCTCTGCTTCGACAACAAGTTTATTATTCCGGAGAACAGGCTCAGACTTCCGCTGTAAGTGGTGGCTAATACCCCAGCCAACAACCTTCTCCGACACTGCAGCCCCTCGTAAGGAAGAACAATGCGTCAATACCACTGCAGAAACTCTTCAAAGGAACCAAAAACAGAGTCCCTCAAACACATTCAGGAGTTGCAGCAAGAATGATGTACAAAGAATCCACGGTCAAAATGAAGATCAAGGCTAGCTGACACCCCGTGAAAAATGAAAGGGACAGGATGTAGTCAGGCGGAAGGGTTGGACATACTTTCTTTTGTGAGAAGATAAGTCCGAATGTCAATGCTGGCAAGGTCGTCACATTCAACATTTGAGGCTCCCATAACCTGCTCCAAAACGGTAGACACCGGTTAGGGTTTGACATTTGTACTATAGAAGAGCGGACTACCTCCAGTCTCAGAGTAAGTACGGAACCCATATCCAGGGATATGGACACTGATAAAAGCGAGGTCCAAATGCGATTACTTCAAGGATGGTATGCACTACGACATAACAGAGTGTCATCGTCATAGTCGACATGGATGGTCATGGACAGTATAATGGTCAAGCAGCAGATGACCCGGGAAGGACCGTGGATTAGAATAATTCCTAAAACTGTAATGATCCGCAATGAAGCGCAACCAACCCACAAGACTTTTTCAACAATGGGGTGCAAACAAAAGTTACAAACTACAAACTACAGACGACAGTCACGCGGTGGTTTCCACAATCAGTATTTGGCACTTAAATTTTTAACTAAAATTAATAATTGGGTCATTAAGAGATTGAGGATTAGAGAAGTGCATATAAATAATTATTTAAACTACGATCACTTTGAAAGGGACTTTAATAGAACTCGCTTATTAGAGTACTGCTTGAACGGCTGTCTATTGCATATGGATAGTTTCTGAGAGAGAAAGTTATGGAAATCTTGCAGTATATTATATTTCTACACGAGTTTTGAGAATCTATATTGAACAAATGCTAGAAAACTGGGACAAAATTTAGAAAATTGGATGGATGAAATTGGAAATGTCTGCTGCACACATACATCGGATAAAAGCCCCCCCATTGCATCAATACTGTTGCAGTATTGTTGCAATGGTTGAACAGTCCAATATGGAAATTGGACAGTCGCAATACTGCAAATAGTATTGCAACAATACATTTCAGTACATTTCTAGTAGATTTGCTGAAAATGTACTAAAGCAGTACTATTGCAATACTGTTGCAGTATTGCAACAGTCCAATTTCCATATTGGACTGTTCAACCATTACAACAGTACTGATGCAATGCGGGGTTAGTTTCCTGATGTAACGCCTGAATGGATGACAACATCCCAAAATGGGTTGATTCATCCAAGCACGGTAAGAATACACAAACATTAGCAAAGACAAGGAGCAAGTGCAGAATCAAGCTATGAAAGGGGGTCAAACCATGCGAAGTTGCTGTCTGTTCGCCTCTGCTTTCAGCAATTCCGTGTCCTGCTCCAATTGCCTATTCCAATCTGCCAAGTGAGGCTCTTCCTGCACGTAATTGAATATGAAATTCTGGTTCAATACCAGGTCTGCTAGAACAGATGATACCATCAGTCCCGCTGATACCGCTCGATAGCTGCTCTTAAACGACTCTGACGACATCACATGTCCCACATACTATATTGATAATGCTCATACACCTCTAACTGACAGAAGGCATCACCTAACTAGCTCGTGAGTGAAGAAAAATATGGAGAGATCCACTTGTGATCCGCTTACAACCACTTGAACTGAAAGATCTTAAGCTCCCCTAAACCACTTCAAGGTCTGAGAACCAAGACCTCGATTCTAACTTGCCTAGAAGATCCTCAAAGTGTGCGAAGCTTCTTCCCGAATCGGACTAGTTTGTCGTATCTTTCGGATCAGTCTAAAGAACTACAAGAGCTCACCCGTTCGCCATGTTTCCATTTTCGAACCCCAAATGGTAAGAGGCTCCTAAGAATACCCACAATATTTGACAGGACCGTCCAGCACTTGTTCAAACTAGCTATTGAAACTGAAACAGAACTCTTTGCTAGAAACAGAACCCTTTGCTAACAAATATAGCTTCGGATCTGGGAGGGGATAATGTGCACACATGGCGGTAGGTGAAATTGCTTACATACTAGACACGAGAAGGCAAAGAGTACGCGAAGTGAACGACAAGAGAATTGAACAAAATAGCAAAAAATTTGTTTCCAAATGGGTATAAAAGGCCCAGGACGTTGTGGGAGAGGGAGGTTCCAACTACTAAATGGGAGAACTAGTCTGAGGACTCAAACTGACATACTTGCAAAAGAATAGAACAAAAAAAACTTCAATCGATACTATCCCACTTGGAGTCCAGCCTTATCAGTCCGTGAATCAGTTTGAATTATCATCATTGAGCCCGAGATACTCTATGTGAAGTTCAGATTCAGATATAAATTAAGTATTTTTTGAAATGTCTGAAGTTTTCAAATATTATAAGTGAAATGTCGGAAAGGTTGCAGAATTATTTTTCCGTAATGCCTAATTTTTGGGATATTTTAAAACTATATAAGAAATTGCAAACAGTATAATTTTCAAGTGGAAAACTCCAAAACATTTGTTTAATGATCATTATCAATTTGAAAAGATAAAACTCCTCAGAAAGGACATGGTAATGAGAAACACATCACTTAAGAAAAGACACAACAAACTAAGAAATAAATAAATAAAAGTCATGGCAACCAAACAAGAAGAGTCGTCGTAGACAAAACCAAAAAACCTAATAGCCAAAAGTTCCGAAATCCTAAAATGTGATTTTCAGCTTCCCCAAAACCATTCAACACTGAGAAGTAAAGTATTCCGACAGTCTGTTGCCGAATCTGACCCTAACTTACAGTAGCATTTCAGACTTAACACTTACTTGAGGTTGCTGCAGATGAATTTTAGTGGGAAATAACTTGACAAGCATCTTTGAAACTTTGGGACCGTCTCCTTTGAAGTCCTCCATGCGGGACGCCAGATGATCCTAAAACGGGACAGATTGATCAACACACAGATATTCCGGTCAATTACTAAAAGATACAGCAAGGATGAACTGGAATTGAAAAATAGAGAGGAAGACCCACATATTATCGATATACTGTTAAACCAATCGACAAATCAATACTTGCCAAAGCCGACGATTCTTCATTATAGATAGATGGATGTTTCATTCAATTCAACAAAAAAATACAACTCTCGAAAAAGACTGGCTAATTTATGCAAGTTCAAAAATGTTTAAAACCCAACAATACCTAAACAAGTAGTAAACAACTCGATCTAAAACACACTGCTAAAGAAAATTAGTTCCAAATATCAAGATCATGACAAGTAAATTATCAAATTTATGAAGGTTATGTAAACAAAGTCATTCGCAACTGCTATCCCAAATCCGTCTCAAGCACGAACGCAAAAATGGTCTCGATATATACGTGTTTGAGATATAATACACAAATCATACCAAAAAAGAAAGATCCAACAGGGCAGTGACGTTATTCCCAGATTTTGAAGAGCTCGAGGAACCACCGTTACCCTGCACAATACCAAGGAAGCAACCATTCAACAAAATGACCCAATGCGTTCAATTCAGGAAGCCAAAGACCTTAGACCACCAAGACTATGGTCACCCTTACGAAACGGAAGATAAAGCAAAGAAGAAGACAATCAATGTCCTCAAACACAAAACGCAATCACAGTGAAAGAGTAGGGTGAAACTGTCGGAAAAGGTAGCCATAAATCCTTGCGCACCTTCTCCTTTTGATGGTCGCTCGTATGGGACCCAATGACAACCAACCGTACGTCTTTCAAAGTCTCAAGCTTCATGTACCGCTCGAAGTTTCCCAAGATCGACTTCTCAACATTCCGAATGAACAGAATCAGAGGATCCTTTTGAGCCTCCGCCTTCAAAACCTGTAATTCACCCACAAATTCTTCAAGCTAAGAAAAACTCGAACTCAGATGGAATCGTAACCCACAGATATCCTTCAGAACGACAATTAGCCCACCAACTCTTTACCAAGCCACGAACCATTAAATGGTGAACTCTGGACACCAACTTCAGTTCATTTCGGAATTTCACGAAGTAAAACCCCAAACCCCGAACCCTATAACCCTGTAGATCGAATAAGAGATGCAACGGTCCTATTCTTAAGATCACATAAGAGAGCTAAAGAAATATCCTGCATGCGCGTTCCCCACAGAATGCACTTTTCCAGCCGGAAACATAAAGTGATACAAAAAAGAAAATCTATCTACTCCGCAAACTTACAGTCAACAAGACAAGCATATGTAAGACAAGCCACACTAATCAAATTGAAAAGGAAAGAATATGGACAGAAGACAACATACCCCTTCCCAAGAGCGCTTACCTCGAAAAGTGACTCCAATACTAGCTTGTCTACATCCTCTCCAGGCGGCTCCATCCTCAGTTCCGTCACTGCATAAGAGATGCGTTGCCAGCTGTCAAACAGACACCAGTGAAGCTCCTGAGAACAGCATTGACATGCTGCCTCCGACACTCATGCTCCTCACCCTACTTGGAATGCTCGAAACTCACATCACAACACCTTCAAGTATCTATTCAAGGACAAACTAATACCGAGGCAACACGGAATCACAGCAAGAGGGTCAGCCAACACCGGAATCCACAAACAACATGCCACAGCCTTGGCTTCGGCCATGGAACTCAACAAGAAAAAGCACTCCACCCACCGTTGCAAAAATATCCATGCCCTTCTTCACACAGATCAACCAGGTTATTGCCACCGTAGACAGGCTTGTCAAACCGCACACCAACTTTATTGGGATTGTCTTCTAAAACCATCAGAACACGACCTTTAGTTCCAATTGAGGGTCCCCTGCTTCAGGAACAAACAGCAATAATTGTGAGCACAAACTCGGGAAAGAAGTCACTATGGTTTTCAGCGATTAGAAACCCCTGTTTCAACCCTCAAACCAAATGTGTCTCCATTTTACAATGATTCAGTAAGACTGCCGCCGGTTGATTCCACATCATACAGCAGAACGAGAAGGGAGAAGTTGCTCGTACCCAGAAGTGGAAGCATGGCTAACTTGGGCATGACCTCCAGCCAAACCGGAACTGGACGCTCCAACATACTTCACTCGGTCACCTACAACCATGCCACCACTTCCGATGTCAAGCCATGCAAAAGCTACAGTCAAATCTAAAGAAACCAAGAGATCCACAGAAGCAGTGACAGTGAGAAAATCATAAATCCTGCACGAATAGAACATGGTAAAAAACAGAGTCGCAAAAGAACATGGCAAGAATGTAACCTGCAAGCGGAACCAACCAGAGGAAACGAGTAAATGATGTAACCATCTGGCATATCCTGTGGCAATGATTGGACGCACTCAGTCAACTCACCCTTTCGAAGAGATCGACGAGATTCAACAGAAGTAGCGGAAGCAGCAGTTGCTGCCGCTACAGCATTCGCCAAAGTCTTTGCATCTACATTTGGATCTCCTTTGGTTTTGAAGCGAGCCAACTGGGCCAACTGTCCCAACCCAGAACTCTCTGACCCTGAATCTTTCGAACGACCACTGGACGATGTCGTCCTTGAGCTTTTGGGGGCTTCTGCTGGTCGCGATTCTTGCATGGCAGGTCGGGTAGGCGCACCACTCTGTAAAATCACAGAATGAATGACAGTATTTACATACTATTCATTTTTCGTGCCTAGGATATAGGGAGAGAATAGCCAATACAAGCAGGGGGGCGCTTTTGTCAAACGGAAATCATTTGTCATGATTCACTGCGCAGGGTGATTAGCGCATAAACATCATATTCCAAAATTTGACGATCGTCAATAGAGAATAATACTCAGGCTGCCAAGGATCTGCAAAGAGGGAAGAGAGCATATCCTTTCCACACAAGACCTACAGGATTGCAGAAGGAAAACATACACCCGCGGAACAAATATCGCGCAGCAGGTACAGTATCCACCTCTCTTAAATGAGGGACGAACGTGGTTCCTGGCCGGAAATTCGCATTGCTAATTCTCATAAAAATAAATGCTGAAAACAGGACCGTTAAGGAACACATGCAAAATCATCTCTTCCAGCACTCCGCGAGAAAATCAAAATACTCGAGGATCACATACCACTTCTTTCACATCACCATTTACACCATCCAATACTTGGACCGCAGGGGCATCTGTCGAATGCTCACTTGCAGCAGCGGAATCTTCGGACACCCTCTCCATAACATCAGGAGTGGCTTCACTTGCCTACAGTCATCAAACATGTGTTAAGGTGGAATCCAAAACTATAAACAAAGACTGCATTTCGGAGTCCGACGATATTCGATTCATTCAGACCTCACTTCGACAAAAATCCAGCAGGATCAACGAAGCCAAAAAGTGCGAATACTGGTTCATCTACACGACACCATTTGCTGGTAGAAAAGCTTGACGATTTCTCGGGGAAACAAATTTGCGATGTCCACTCTTCATTCATACGCCGGGGTCTCGTTCGTGAAAACCTCACAACCCAATCCACAAGACGCCATGCATCACGAAGGCTCAAACTCTTTTTATTCTTATGGTGCTACTCCCCCCGCCCCCTGAACTCCACATCTGGTGATCAGTAGAGTGGAAGGAGCGAAATCATATGCTGACACACGAGACAGAGGGAGAGGACTGCACCTCCAAAAAAACACGGGTGCTGTCAAAGACGAGAAGGTTGACTTGCAGATGCTGGGCCAACCCCATAACCAACTTTTCCTGATAAATCTCTGAACCTGCAAAACATCGACACGTTTGAAGCCGCAAAATGAAGCTGATGTTATGAAACACTCTGGACATGAAATGACTTTTATTCGATGACAAGACTGGCACTCACTCCTGCAATCACAAGGACAATTAGTAGCTCTACAATACTTCACATAAAGGATACTGCAGTGTACAAGTGATTATGCACGGTCAAGTGGAATGGGGTGCGCACTACTGTCAAGCATTTCACACAAGCGGACAGCTCCGCACAGAGAACTTACCGAGAGGACCAGTCAATAGGATTCGCGAGCTCACACTTCCCAGTTCATCGGTGTACTTGGAGAACTCGGGCCTCTTAAGAAATACATACATGGAATCCAGTAATGCGGTCTTCGTGCTCTCACTGCACCCACCCAGCAAGATCGATTCTTCAGCATCAAAAACAGCAGGAGTCAAAGTGAAGACACCTCACAGATAAGAATTGCAAGATGATCCCAGGACCAGTCGAACAATCCCATAGGTGCACTTGAGCAAATACCAAATGATTATGAAACATCGAGACTCCACCCTGCAAAGCGGAGGGCGGAGAGGGGAGGCGCATTAGCGAGAGAGGGGAGCAATTACTTTATGAAGTAGGGGAAGGCGTCCAGAGAAACGTCGATACTCTTCCACTCCAGTAAGCACCGTCGGACGGCTTCCCTGTAAGCATGATCGTCCTTCGGTTTACCAGACGACCTCTTACTTTTATCGGACTTAGAGCGATGACGGTGCTCCCGTTGATCCTTCTTTCTCTTAGACTTTAAAGCAGTGAAGGCCGCACCGAAAGCATACGGAAAAGCACTGGCGGTCACCGCTGCCGCTGTTCCAGCTGCAACACCAGCCGATACGGCCAGGGCCACCCACAACGCGCGATCGAAATTACTATTCCCCTCCATGTTTCAATCCTGCACTCAGCGATCGATAGTTCAGTCAATCAGAACTGGCACGAGAATGCAGTGGAAAAAGCAATCGGCATGGCTTCTCAGAAGAAGTGCAATGGAAAAATGAACTCCGAGTAATAGAAGGCCAAAGAAAACAAAACCAATCACACAAACTGAAAGATAATGAAAGGCTATGACTACTTCAACACTTGGAGCTGGAATTATATTTTCAGAAACGGTACGGATAGACAATGCCTTCCAATAAATTAATGAGACATCTGACAGTTGAAATGACAAATAAAGTACACAAACACTCTCGAATAAAAAGGACATCCCATATTACAACCGCCATCGTGCACAGGCCCAAGCAAATGGCGGAGTTTTCATTGCAACGATTCCTCACACACTGTACCGAAGTTCGTCTGGTAGATGTAAATTTCAGAGCCTAAACTCAGAGACCACAAGACTTTAGGGACGATGGAAGGTGGAATTGATCTTATTACCTGAGAACTTCTTGGAGTCGGTGCTTCCATTTACGATCCTACTTCGCTCTGTGCACAACCCTGACCTCAGGCAGAAAAGAACAACAAGCTGAATCAGATACCAAAGTAAGAGCAGGTGACTCAATATTATCAAAAGGAAGGAGCTCCCGGTCACGAAAATAACCTCCGACAGTACTCTAAACCCAGGTGGAGTAATAAACAAATTAATTGGTACTTGTCCTCAAATTAGACTTCCACTAGCTGAGCAATTTGCCCGAAAAACTGGAAGAATTCAACAGTTTCAATGCCAGTATTGATCTACGGCAAGACTACAATGTCTCATCTAGGATGCTAAGCAAACAGGAGCTGTCTGGATGTCCCAGACACCGGACACGAAGCATTCAAATTGGTCAATCGCATTCACTCAAGCCCACCAACAACGGAACAGCGGCTCAATTCAACTTCACCCTAAGATCTCCCTATAGCTTAATTGCAAATCTTCCCGGGACCCCGTACAAGCGAAGGTACAGCATCAGCGCCTCAATCACTACCGGCGATGATCCTATTCCTCAAAGAGACCCGGAGCGTGCTGGAAATAGACGGTGGGAACTTCATGAAACGAAAACAAGCCATGACGGTGACAAAGAGTGAGTACCCAACCAACGAGGCAAGCCACCAACGAGGCAGTACTCTCAATGCCACTCCCAACCCACGTGCGATCGTACCAAAACCCTAACATTAACAAGCACAACATCCACCACCACCTGATGCTCCAAATCAGCGCAAGCTTCCCACTCCATCTCCTTACCCTACCAATCCAATTCCAACCACCTCTCCATTCCCAAGGCAGTCAATTCTCCACCCTGCGACCATACCAAAAAATCCACAACCAAAACTCCGAAGCAACCTCGCCGCATTAAATTCACCTCACCGTTCAGGAAAGGAGCCAAGCGCCCCACCGACAAAAGGAAAGTCCTCGAAGCGTGATGCGATTCGAATCAATCACGTGACCTAGGAAAGATGCCCTATGCCACGATCGCTGCTGCAGCAGCAATGGTGACGATATGAGAGACCGAGAAGGAATGACGAATCTGGAAAGAGGACTGCAGCAGTGAAGAGAATGGGGGAAGAGAAAGAGCGCTGTCGGAGAGAGCGCAGAGGTGTCCACTGCTGCTGCCGCGGTGCCGGAGAAAACAGTAGAGCGGAAGCCAGCAAGGAACAGACAGACAGGAGACGAGAACGTCGACGAAGACGACGACGGACGGACGCCGCAGACAACGACCACATTCATCCGGTTTGGTTCTGTTCATCCCATTTGGCCTGGTTTGACCACATTCATCCGGTTGGAAAGGTAACTGAGCGGTTGGCACGCCTGTGACGACTAAGTCAACTGAGAGGTTCCGTTCATATTTGTTGATTTGGGGCCATTAATATTGGATGAAGCCTGTTTCAGAATAAGATGTCATCCGACATTTCGATGTCCCAGCTCTAGAATTCCTCATATTTCATTTGAGATTTGGATGAATTATGAAGTGTTTCCTTTTTCTCCTTATTCATAATCCTTTTGCAGTAGGTCCTCATATCTTCATTAAGTCATCAATTGATGAGATTATGGGAAATAAAATTTCATACAAAGTACAAATTCAGAAAAAATCCTTCAATAGATGGAAATTTTCACAATTTCATCCAAATTTGGATGAAATTGTGACAAATCTCACAAGAGATCTTTTTGATGGATGAAGATTATTTCAGTACATAGGTTAATTCTCTTGGAAATAGACTTTGCCCAATAAAAATAACATTACACATAGAACCTCTCTTAATTTACTACATACTCTGTTAGTGCATAGTATACAATAGAGGGTTTTGTAGATGGGCCCAATTTTAAAGATTTTTTCTAGAAAGTAGTGTAGTTAGATGCCACATTAGTTAGCGGCCATTAAAGCACCTCTACAAGAATACATAAACTTCTCTTAGTGCATAGTCGCGACACTATGCACTAAGAGAGGTTCTACAATACATGTATTGGAAGATTGCATAGTTCATTTGTTTAAAATGATGATAGATTGTATTTAGGACTTTGAGTTGCATTATGCAATTTGCTGAATTTAATTGCATTTTGGATTTTTTCATCTTAAACAAATTTTGCTCTCCAATTTTTAATTTATATTTTAGCAATGATTTATATCAAAAAATATTCTCTTTGCTTTTGATATAGGATGAGGTAACAATCATAATTGAGTTTTAATGAGGTTTGAATGCTATAAAAATATATTATACATGAGAGATGAGAAGAGAGACACATTATTACCATACTTATTTAAGTTAGATTATAAATTAGGACTGAAGTTACTTTTCACTCTTCTAAGAAAGTAAAAAACCTTTTCTATATCATTGTAGGCTTTGATTGCTTCACTGTAAAAGCATAAGTTTTCAAATTTTTCTAAAGAAGAGCACGTAATTTTTGAAACCTAAAAGGTAATTTCCAAAAAATTATATAGTTATTTTTGGGTTGTAGGTGGCCAAACACCTAAAGGAACTTAAAGAAGATATTGGAAAGTAAAGGCCGGTAGATCACAAGCCCATTCCACTCATAATCTCCAACCCTCACTTGTGCCAAAAAATAATCAATTATATTATTGGAAATAAATTGAGTTTCTCGAAATGGTAAATCAATACCTAAGATCATTTAAATTTCCTTGTTGCTTCAATTGCCCATCTACTTTGATGGAGACAACATGAAGAATCCAAAATAGATTTTAACCTTGAACTCAATTTGAAGTAGCCTGTAGGCTTAGTCACAAATGTACAAAGTCTTAAAAATTGTTTGGACTAACTATTGACAACCATTTGTTTTCATTAAGTTGCCACATGACACCAATCATAGCAATTGAAGTCGATTAAATTAACCACCACAGATATTCATTTAAAGTGACTCAGTAGTTTAGTCAAATATAGTGCACAAATTGGAAATTGAATGGATTGACTGCTTACTAACATTTGTCTTCATTAGGTTGCCACATAGCACGAGTCATTGCAATCAAAATCACACAATCTCATCATCATGGATCTTAAATTAAAGTAGTTGGCAAGTTTAGTCAGATATGTACAAAGCCTTGGAAATTGAATGGATTGATTGGTAGTGGATATTTGCCTTCATTATTTAGGTTACCAAATGGTACAAGTCATAGCAATCAAAATCAAACAATTTCATCATCATGATTTTAATTTCAAGTGGCTAGCAAGCTTAGTTAAATATGTACAAAGCCTTAAAATTTTAATGGACTACTAGTTGATGGCCATTTGTCTTCATTAGGTTGCTACAAGGCACAAGGCATAACAATCAAAGTTAAACAATTTAATCACCAAAGAACAGTTTAACCATGAGGGATCTTTGAATGGTATAAAAATGATTATTTGTAAATGGTTTGGGAAAAACCCAAATTTCTTGCTTGTTATGCAAAGGAAACTAATCCATTTACTTGGTCTATGGGTAGTAAAAACTCTAAAATTTATTTTACTATGGATGAAAGTTTAGAAATTATATTGGGAATCAAAACACCGCAATTAGCTAAGAGAGCTAGGATATAAGTAAATAAACCAACTTCAAAATAGGAACCCGTTTATTACTTTATGACCTAGGCAAATCTCCAACACTATTCAAACCTATAGATTGAAGATTCACTTTGTCTAGCAATTTATCACCAAAAATCAACTTAGATTAGAAGTTTCGTAATTGTTTTTTCTAATATTTTTTGGGGGAGGGGGGGCAACATTTTGCCAATTTTATCCAAGCTAAGGCTGAAGATTTACCAAATATTTTTTATTATTGTAAACTTCATAAATTCAATGGATCAAATAATTTAAAATAGTATTAACAAATATCTTCACCTTGCACCTCAGGGGGTTCACACCCCAATACGTTTAGATATCATATGCGATAATGGGTGATTTAATTGGGGTGTATTTAAGTATTTACAAGTATTTTTTTTCTCCCTATTTTTACATAAAAAGGTATTGGCATGTATTTTTTAGAATCCTATTTTTTTGTAAATGGTTAGAAAGAGTAAGTTTTGGCACCCTATTTTTTTAAACATTGTAGAACTTTGTTTTGTTGTTAATTGCATTCTTCACTTAGTGGTTGTGTTTTCAATGACCAACTCAATGGTTTGCAATTTGTATTATGTGGACTCTCCAATGGCAATTTGAATGCTATGCAATGCTTGCTATAGAGTACTTGGTTTTCCAATGCCATAGTATTCTTCTAATCAATGAGCTATGTTGCCGCAATATGAAATCCTATAGTATTATGAATTTCAAGAAAAAAAACCACATTGGAATACAATATAGTGGAATATATGAAAATGGTATTTGAAAGTTGTCTTCACAAACACATGTATCACTAGTAGCAATGCAACTTTGTAACAAAAATTATACAACATCAAGGTTCATTGCATTACATCATCCATCCTTGGCAAATGTCATTATGCATATCTAACATGCTCGAAACTAAAAAATTGAGGAAAAATGAACTCATAGTATATAGTGGTCTACAATCACTACATAAAACCATGGCACTTGCTATAGGAGTTCATGTTGGGAACAACAGGTCAACAACACAAACATGACCAGAAAAGCAAGAAATAAGTGACCTTCATCGAGCACCAACATGAGTATTTGGTGTAATCCACAAACAAGGTGTTGGACAAAGACACTGGTGTGAACCCACTCCATGCTCTCCTACCCATCTTCCTCCAAAGTCAAGCTAAGACCCTATAGTTCTATTGTAGCTAGTGAGGTCCCAAATGCTACCGTATACCATTTGTTGTCAACAAAGGGATGTTACAGCCACCAATTTTGAGTGTTTTTGAAATCGAAAGAATATATACTCTTCCTCCTCTGGCCACTCAAGGGGGACTAGTAAGCGAAACTCTTTCTAAGCCAAATTTGATATGATGCACTAAGGTAGCTAAACACCAAAATAACCTCACTTCTAATTGCACCACCTATTTTTTGATGAGAAAGGATTCACTTGATGTCTCAAAATTGTTAGAAGCACATACAAGCAACCAATGGGAATTGAAGAGTTTTTTGAAGTAATCAATGGAAAATTAAAGCATTTTGTGCTCCAAGGGTGGCATTTAAAGGAAACCAGATAGCCTATACTTGCAACTTTGAAAGTTTATAGAATATTGTGTGAGTGAAGGAAATATATGAAACGACAAGATTCTTCTTTAGAGGGCTAACAATTTTACATCAAATTTCATCATTTTGACACCAAGCATTTTCGAACAATGGCAGTTTAGTGGGTTCATCTCCCTTGACCCCAAAGGATGTTGTGGATGGTTTTTGTCCTTTGGATGACTTGAGGTGGGATTGTAGGATGGAAAAAATACATTTTTTCATCCAATTTTTTAGAGGGGAATTGTTTGGATGCATTTTCAATGAATACTATTGTATAATTCTTCCCTCATTATGGTATTATTGACTTTTCTAAAGAAGAAGATGCTTAATCCATGGATCACCCTTGGAGTATATTTTGGCCAATTCTTGTTCTTTACTTTTGATGTGAATTTTAGCCATAAAAATGATATATTCTAAATTTGAGGCTAACTAATGAAATGAAGTTTATCAAGTTCTTTTTCTACTCCAATTGAAAAATTTGAAAAAAATCTTAAAATTCAATATTTTATTGCAATTTGAACTTTGGATATTTAGCTATAGTTTGTTGATTTTCTAAATTGTAAATGACATGGTAACTTTGTTCTATATCACGATGTTCTACACTACAGAAAAACACCTAAGTTTGCTGAAAATATCAGATTTTTTTAGCATATTTTGTAATTGATATCAATTTTCTTCACTTTTCCTTAAACAATTTATGATAATTTCAGATTTTCACAAAGAATCGAAAATTCTTAGCACTCAAAAGAAGACGTGGGATTTAATCTCTGAAAAATAAATATAAGAAATTTCATTCAGATTTAGTTGCAAAATGGCAGCAAACAGAGAAAAGAATTGTAAAGGTTGAATCCGTGGGCACAGGCCCGTCCGGTCTTCAGGGGTTAAGAGTACTCCCTCCCTCAGCAGCTGTCCTGAGCCGTTTCACATATCGATTGTGTGTTTTCGAGGGTTTGGGAGCTCGGGATCGCCTTAGCCTGCCATTTCCGAGGGCGACTTTGGCGCAGGAGCGAAGGCAACTGTTTCGCAGGGTGTGCGCTTGATGCGTTTGTGATGGAGTCTCGCACGGCCAACCTGGTGCTGCGCCTCCTGCAGCGCCATCTTCCTGTTCCGTGGTTCTCTATCGCCACCAAGCAGGGCCAGCTTCCAGGTCTTCTCCCTCGTGTTCCTCTCTCTCTCCAAGTCCCTGCTGTGGGAGCAGCCAGCCAGCGATTGCTGGATTCTGCCGTTCCCCGTTCCGAAGAGCAGTTGAACTCCGGTGCCGTCGAGCGCACCCAGTATGGGATGTTTTTCAAGCAACCGAGTTCGCCGTTTCTGTCCTTCGATCGTGCGATGGACTCCGCCAGGTTTCAGCCGTCGAAGCTCTCTCCTGCTCGAGGACCGGATGTGGAGTCGCCTGAGCCCGTCTGGGGTTTCAAATTAGGGCTTCGTTTGAAATCGGGCATGTACATGCCCGCTGAACGGGAGGAGACAGGTTGGGAAACGAGTAGTGTGAAGCGGAAGCGGAAGAAGAAGATGAACAAACACAAGCAGAGGAAATTGCGAAGGCGGGACCGGCATCGGAATTAGGTATGCGATGAACAGGTTTCGATCATGTGATTCGCTTGCCTTCCTGTTCACGTGAAATTTGCATTGTTCGTGACGTCTTTGTCATTTGCCGTGCACAGAAGAAGACCTAATATGTCTCTTTTGAAGCGGTTTACCTGTCGCGGGGTGGTGGCTGAGCCGACGATGTGCTGAAAGCCATTTTCGGATTACTTTTGGGGTTAATTTGTGTAGCTGGAGCAGGATTAGAAATTTTAATTGATGTGAGGGAAGTAAGACTTCTGGATCGTCATTAGGGACAAAAACATTCAAATGTTTTCTGCTGTTGAGATTTTTCAATGTCTTGGTCGATATGTCATGGAGTGGCGACTGCGAAATCTATGTGTGATACAACTCCAGGACCTCAAGTTGGACAAATCTAGTAGTTTGAAGTAGGTTTTCTATCTCTAATTGGACATTCTGTATTTGCCCATTCCCTGTTTATCCTCAGAATTTCTCATGTTGTGTACAAAGATAATTGAAGAACTTGCATTTGTCAAGTTGTGAACATGTGTTATCCCAATTTGTCCCAAAGGCAGTTCACTTTGAGACGGTTGAGTGTGGTCAGTTTCCTTACTTGACTACATTTCATTCACATTGTTCCTACCTCATGTCATCTCCACATACGGAAACAAACAAATAAAATGAAGCAGGTGAATTTTCTCATTTCAGTAACGGGTGTCATGCCCATGCTCGTCTGTTGTGGAGCTTGAAGGTTTGATATTTTCGAAATTCAATGTTATGGTGCATGAATTTCTTTATTCTTGGGCTTGGATACAGAAGATTGTAGGTCTGGCATATGAGGCATGTTTGTATGCATCCTTCATGGGACTCAGAGAAATCTTTCTGATTGTAGAGTTGGGTCAAAAAATGTCCTGTAATGGCATCGGATTCAAATACAAAGCTATAAAACAGTGTTGTAGACTTGCCTAGGTTGTAAAGTAATAGACGGATCCCTATTTTGAAGTTGGTTAATTTATATTTCCTAGCTCCCTTAGCTAATTGTGGTGCTTTGATTTCAAATGGAATTTCTAAATTTTCATCCACAGTAAAATAAATTCTAGAGTATTTATTAGCCTCAGGCCAAGTAAATGGATAGATTTTCCTTGTGTAACAGATGAGCAATTTGGGTTTTCTTTCCAAACCATTTATAAATAATCATTTATACCATTCTAAGATCTCTAATGGTTAAATTGTTCTTTGGTGATTGAATTCTTCAACTTTGATTGCTACAACTTGTGCTTGGTGGCAATGTAATGAATACAAATGTTAGTAAGCATTCAATTCATTTGATTATCAATGCTTTGTACATATGTAACTAGACTAGCCAATCACTCTAAGTTAATGTCCATGGTGATTAATTTATTCGACTTCGATTGCTATTATTGGTGTCCTGTGGCAACTTGATGAAGACAATGGATGTCAATAGTCAATCCATTTGTTTTTTCATACTTTGTACATATTGGACTAAATTTGCATGTCACTCTAAGCTAATATCCATAGTGATTAATTTATTTGGCTTTGATTGCTATTATTAGTGTCGTGTGGCAACCTAATGAAGGCAAATGGTTGTCAATGGTTAGTCCATTTTTAGCACTCTATCATAGTAGACATGGAATTTAATCTCTAAGCTAATATCCATGGTGATTAATTTATTGGGCTTCAATTGCTATAACTAGTGCTGTGTGGCAACCTAATCAAAAGACATATGGCTATCAATAGTTAGTCTATTTTTAACACTCTGTCATAGGAGACATGGGATTTAATCTCTCAAAAATAATAATGAAAAATTTCATTTTGATTTAGTTGCAAAATGGCAGCAAATAAAAGTAAAGCTTGAATCTGTGGGCAAACAAAGGTTTGGCCTTTAGGGAATAAGTATACTCCTTCCCCATTAGTTGTTCTAAGCCCTTTCCATATCAATTGTGTGTTAGGTCAACAAATCTCTTGTAATGGCATTGGATTCAAATATAAAGCTTATAATGAATTGGAAATGGGGAATCTATAATTGAAGTTTGGGGCTTGGAGTTTCTCTCATTCCTTGTAGAGTGGAGCTAAAATTGCCTACAATTGTTGAATTTTCCTACAAATAGGGCTGAAATAGTTTTGTAGGGTGCTAAAATGTTTACCCCCATTATATTAATGCATTAGAGAATACTTACACAAGCAAAGTAGTGTTTGTTTTGGAAGTTCCTTGTTATTAAGTTAGCAAACGTGAACAAGTTAGTTGTTCACCTACAATTTTGATGTGGGTTTAAAAATCTATGATAAAAAAGTTGAAAAGTTGATTCATTATAAAGCTACGTGGACTCCTTTGTAATGCTTTAATATACTTTGTAGTCTTTTAGTTGTAGTTAATTAACCTTAGATTGCTCAAGTCATGAACTTCATGTGATAATTATTAGAGAGTTTTTTTGTTTTGAAGAAATTTTCATATTATGTTGTAGTGTGATGATGTGTTGCTACTCATGGTGTACACATGTCTTTTTTAATTTTGATATTGATGAATTGTTCATTGTGAAAGATACATGTTACATATTTTAATTTTGATATTAATGCATAGTATATTGCTACTCATTGTGAGAAATATGGGTCATACCTTTCAATTTTGAAGTGATATTATGTGGATGTGTTGTCACTCACTAAAAGAGACATGACCCAGAAGAAGACTCAAATGGAAAATTAGCCCCCTAGTAGTCTTCTCATAGTCATTTTCTTTGTCTACACAGCCCTTACTTCCAAATTGTAGACTAGTGTTTTCACTTCTTAATTTAAAATTTAAATTTTCATGCCTAGACACTCATAGGTATTAGAGTTGTAAGTTGCAATGGGGTTTTGAAAGTGACCCAAGTTTGTCATCCTATGAAGGAGAAGAAGGCACATTAAAAAGAAAATTAAAAAAAAGTTTCCCCAAAGTTCCAATTATTTTCAAAGTCCATCCCTCTAATTTATTTATTGAAAATAATTGGAACTTTGGAGAATCTTGTCCTTGAGATGCTCTCTTCTCTTAGAAAAGAGAACAAAATTGGTTTTTCAAAACCCATTGCAACTTCCAACTTTGGCACCTCCCAAGGTAAAAACATCCCAAAATTGTTCGTGTACAAATTCTTAACAAGTAGACTTCTATTGAAGAGGGTATGCATGATTGAGTGGACCAATTTTAAAATCACAATGTTGTTTTTAGCATGACCTCTACATTGCAAGCCACATTGTAGATAATTCACTACACCATTGTAAATATTCACTATACCATTGTAAATATTCACTATACCATTGTAGCAAATATACATTTTCAACTTGAATGCAAATACAATTGTGTCATTATTTAGAAGGTCTCTTCTTGACATAAAGAGCTATGGACTTTGAAAGTTGTGTTACGAATTTTGAAAATTCTTTATAGCATTCTATAAGAGTCTTTTTAATGAAGAGAACATTCTTGTTATTGTATTAGTGACTCATCATGTGTTGTAATGTAGATTGAGGTGCTTAGAAAATATATTATTTTACTTCATATTGATCTCAAAATATTATTAATACACTTTTGAAGAAGATGAATTGAATCATATTTTCAGAAGTCCATAGAAGAGTCAAAATAATGTATTTTCTCCCAAAAAAATTTAGGGTCCTAAATGTTACTAGAAAGTGTAGATGGGCTTTAAATCAATATTGAAGATTGGATCAATTTCTAACTGTTGACATTTTCAAGATTTAACCCTTAAACGCCGGGTTGGTGAAAGTGGAAATCATCCCTTTTGGAACCATGTGCCAGGAGAGATGTGTGATTGAATGGCTTACATATGACACCATAGGAGTTCATATTTCGATGGATTTTTTGCACTTTTTGGTGCATTGGATGAGTTAGTGGATGTTCATACATTGAATTTTCAACATCAAGCCCACCTAAAGATTTCCTTGTTATATAGGTTTTAAAAAAATAAATTGGAAGAACACCTTTTTTTTGACCTTCATATGGACTTTGGAAAGAAAAAGCTAAAATCAGACCCTTTAAAAGTCCATAAGTACACTTCTACAAATGATTCTATTTAAAAGGAAATGAATTCTAGGTCCCTAATCCTAATTAAAACAAAACATATGGTAAGTTGGTATTCCAATAATATGTTTTTTTTCTTCATAAAAAAATTAAAAGAAAATTTACTTTTCTTGTTTGCCCAAGTCCATATTCCAACTTCAAAAGTCCCTAATTCCTATAAGATGAATTTTAAAAAAATAAAGCACAATCTTCAACACAATAAAGTTTCCTATGTAAATACAAATTTTTATATTCAACAATGGAAATTTACCATGTCTATTTCATCTTACAATACAAAGTACTCCCTGAAAATAGCACTGTGACATAAAAAGTGAGCCACCCAACTATGCATTCATCCGACACCATCTACTTTAAGAAAATAAAAAATATTCATTGGCAATCAAACCACTATAGAAGACCTTCCCTTTCCACCCGTAATTCATAGGATGAATAGTTGCACTTTTGTCCTACACAAGAAAATTCCTTGTCATTCATTGGACAAAGAACCTCTTTCGCGTTGTTTTTGGGTTAGGGTATTAGTATGAGTAAATGATGTCACTACTTTTGGTATTTTTAAGTGGGATCCATTGTAGGGTTTTAAGAGGATCTTCTCCAATGCTTATTCTACACCACCATGTGTCTCTCTTAGGATTCCTATTCTCACTTTCCTTGTGCAAAATTTTTATGACTAGCCTTGTAGTTAGTTTTATGGATATGGATTTTTGTCCACTCAACCATGCACACCTTGAAAGTGTCTCCAAAAGTGCAATTAAATTATTCCATACTTAATTGCGATTGGTAAACCTCTAAATAAATTTGACTATGTTTTAACCAAAAATGCTCTCAAACTGCCATTTCTACTACAAGTATCAAATTTTAGAAAAAAATAAAATTTTGGATACATATAACTAGAGGATCCTGTAATACACTAGTTTGAGGAGATGTTAAAAAAATTTCAGAAATTTCCACCATGTAGATTGCAAGAAATTAGTGTTTGAATGGACACAAATCCTTTTTTTGGCCCTACGAAAAGATGGGCAATTGCACTTCACAAGGTTACATTTGTATGAAAAAAAATTCTAAAATGATAGTGCTTCTTTGGATTCATTTTTCAAAGCAAGTTATCTACATGCTTGAAAAATTTCAGATCATTTGGAATTGTACAACATATAGGAAAAAGATAGTAAGTAGAAAGAACTAGAGAATGATTCAAATTACTAAATTGTTAAGAATTTAATTATGGAATTGAAAAATGCCAATCCCAATGGTTGTAATGTTGTAATTAACAATCTACATCATATGATATTAATTTTTTCAAAAAGTATTAAAATTTGAGTTAAATAAAAGACTTCAAAGTTAATTTAGAGTAGAGAATCCATCATTGCCTTCAAACTAAAACTCCTCATAACTTTCATTGTTGATTCTCTACATTTCTTTATTATGATCAAGCTATGTAATGGTTTCAATGGCCTATAGAGTTCCACTTTGAAAATTCTTAGTAATAACATTACATGTCTTATCCAAAAATTCTACATTTTTTTCATGATTTTCAATTGTTGATACTTACTACAAAAATGTTGTTGTTTCTAGAAAAATTAAGGTGCCTCCAACCATAATGAGTTGCTTATTTTGACACCATCAGTGATGGTTTTGGGGGAATGTTTTTCACCTTTCTTGCCAAAACTTTACTTCACGGCAAATGGAATCAATGACTACCATACGAGCGAATTGATCGCCGAAATCAGCAAGTGTGTAGCCTTTTCTAATAGTTTCATGGGTGTCCAAGCTAAACTACACTGAATAGGGGTATAGGTAGAACCTCTCTTAGTGCACCCTCCCTTTGTGCATAATATGCCATAAGAGAGTTTGTAGACAATAAGTGTCCCATGCCCATGATTAAAGATGAAAAGACAAGTGGCCTTATGGCTTTTGTAAATGCATAAACCTCTTTTAGTGCATAGTTCCAGCACCATGCACTAAGGGAGGTTCTACTTGTATTAAGGGGACCAAAAAATGAAAGGGATTGATTTTAGAAATCTGTAGATGTTTGAAATATGATGTACATCTGCTGGACACTTCAATAACTACTGATGTACAATAAAGATAGATATTTATATAGTGTGGAATGTCGATTAATTAGTATATATCCCCTTAATACCCCTATTCAGTGTAGAAGGTCCAGTGGAGGGTGACTAAGGTAGAAATCAGTCAGAGCTCTATGGCCTCCCTCAATTCGCAAGCCAAGAGGGGCCAAGAACATTTGCCCAGCATCCGAATTTCCCCATGACCCTAATGACCTCATATAATGCAAGCAGCATCTCCTGAGGAGAATTTTCCCAATGGCCTCACTGTCATGTGCACGATTTCATTGCTGAAGAATGTTCGGGTGGGTACCGAAGCTCAATGTAAAGAAAGCATAGGAACTGCTGTGTAAGATCTTCAGACTCCAAAGTTCAAACTCCGTCTGGAATCTACACTTCGACAGCATTCCACTTCGGCCCCAAGGCAACTGACTGTGCTGGTGGTACATTTATTTTGCTATTATTCACTCCAATCATTGCAGTGTAATGGAGAAGGTGTGTACCATGTGTTGCATCATGTCTACATACAAAACTTTAAAACTCACCATAAATATAGAACTTACAACCCCAAAAAGCCCAGCTATATACGCATAGCTCATCACACAAAAAATCACGAACTCAAAGAATACATTACTTGGATTTTCAACTTTACGCATTATTGATGCAAGAGCAGCCTGTCCCAAATGTTTCACTGGTAAGGAAATGCATGGAAATTATTTTTAAGGTTGGGATATGATCTCATGATAGAAGATGACAAGTGGAAAAAAGTGCTCTGACTCCTTTAGAGAGACTACCCAGAACTTGGCTTAACATTCCCTAACGAAATACTGCAACTGGAACTAGTTGAATCTAATCAGTTCTCGGATGAGAAACCTGATTTCTTTGGGTGAGCTCTCCTCAAGTCCTCAACAAAGGAATGAGACTCCAGACGAAGCTGCCAGTGGGCTATGGAGAGAAGAAGAAGAACTCCAATATGAATAAAGAGCGTGCTGGATAGTTCTACTAACTACGGTATCCACCTAGACACCTAGAAAGCAAGTGATGTCATAACTAACTATCCACCTAAGCACCCAGGCAGAAAGTGATGCTATAACTCGTTGAATGCAATAACCAAAAGTGCTACAAGCAACAAAAATCTCACAACCACCATAAATTGCACTCTGTGTTTGCGAGGATTCGATTTGCCGTCGCACTAAGAAGAAACTGACCTACGACATTGCCAAACGGCAAGCTCCAGGCAAAAAAATGAGGGAGGGCATTCGTCATTATCATGTGAGCTACTGCGGGTCGCAAAATAGAATGAATGGGGTACTACGACAAGCTGCTGGGTCACAATGAAGATTCGTGACAGGTATTCAGTGAAAACTGCAATGGCAGGTTGAGGCGTTGGAAATCTTCAAAGTTTGCGTGGGTTTGGACCGCGCCATTCACCCATTCAGACATAATGCAAAACATGCACTCGAGATTTGGACTGTGCCGTTCAAGCAAGCCTTCAAGCAGCTGCAGAATTGGCACGAATGAATTTGTCGACTGTCGCCAGATCCGGCATGGCAGGAATGGCGCCCCTCTCCATAGTCGTGATCGCGCCGCACGCGCACGCGAACTGTAACGCGGATCGCAACGCCGTCTCATTCACCAGCACGTCTTTGTTGTTTACCACCCGGTGCAACAGCCCGGCTACAAACGCGTCCCCCGCGCCCGTGGTGTCAATAGTGGCCACTTTGAACGACCTCACGCGACCTCGGAACTCGGAAGTGTAGTACCGCACCCCGTCTGGCCCGTCCGTCACCAACAGCAGCTTCAGCTTGTCGTGCCACAACTGCATCACAACTTCATCCTTTTTGTCATCCCCACCATTAGTTAAAAATTTAACCTCCTCGTCAGAAACTTTGATGATATCTGCCTCGTTCCAGATGCTGCGGATCCCGGAGAGAGCTGCTTCAGGGGACGGCCAGAGAGCGAGCCGCAGGTTGGGGTCGTACGACATTAAGGATCCGCTTTCCTTCGCGAGCTTCATGGCGGCCATGTGAGTTGATCTTACAGGTTCCGAGATCAAGGAGATGGAGCCGTAGTGGAAGATGGTGGACCGCCGAATGAGCCCTTCGTCGAGCTCTGACGGGACCATCAGCATGTCGGCGCTGGGGTTGCGGTAGAACATGAACTCGCGCTCGCCGCATTCCTTGAGCGTGACGAAGGCGAGAGCGGTTCGTGCCTTTGAGTCGAAGCGCATGCCCTTGGTGTTCACGTGGTTGGTTTTGAGAACCTCGACGAGCATGTGGCCGAATTCGTCGTCGCCCACCTTGCCGACGAAAGCTGCGTTGTCGCCCAGGCGGCTCACGCCAACGGCGACATTCGCAGGGGCGCCTCCGGGGGCTTTCTTAAAGGCCGGGGCATCCGCGAGCGAGACGCCTGCTACTGTGGGCACGAAGTCGATCAGAATCTCACCGAATGCCACGACCAGAGACGCAGCCATGTCCAGATTCTCCATCTCGGAGGCCAGGCGGTTCACCATTTTGCGATCGACTGAATGGAATCCCACGCACGTTGATCTGTCAATGCTCGAAACCCCACAACTCAATAATACGATAATCCACAAAAGAATAATAGACAGTTCGCAAACATCCGGCTTTGCTTCAATTCTTCTCGCTGAAATGTCCCAATATACTATGAAAAAAATCAGCGAGGAAAGCTGGTAGACTTGGCGACAGGGGAGAATGCAGCAGGTCGCCACACCGACAATAATGCAACTCTCACATTCCTGATGTGCACGCACACACTGCAAAAAACGAAATGCCCTACTAGAAAATTCGTAAGAATGAGAGTATTGGGCTATAAGCACACGAAATGGAAATCGAACTCCAAGATCGAAACAGATTTCTACACTTCTGATGCTTAGATTGGTAACAACAGCGCTTAGCGATTCAGTTCAATCGCCACCGCCTTCAACTCCTATAGTTTGAGATATCAAAAATGCGAAAGTGCAAAAATCCAAATAGAGGGACAGTCATCTAAGGCGACATATATTGCAGTCGCATTCTCCACTTGTCGGAAGCAGATTCACTCACCTTTTATATCACCCAGTATTGGATCACGCAGAACTCACATACCTTTCTAAAGAGTCAGATTGGATATTTATGTCTACTCTCCCTTCCAACTGTCGAGGATTACTCAGCGGGTGGCATCGCCTTCCAATCGATCTGAGTAGACTACTGGTGAATGCAATTTCATGGAAGAGGAGAAAAACGGCACACAATCCATCAAAGGTCTTGACCACGTGCTTAGAAAGACACAATTTTCCTACGGCATTCTTCCAGAACGCGTCAGAAAGACATATATATTTACCAATGGCAGCAAGATATACCAGTTTAAACTACCGATTAATGTCCCTTCAAACGCGGGCAAGTTCTACGCGGTCTCTTACAATTTTTAAGGCCTCCCAGCGTGTCGATCTTTCCGAGTTGCTCTAGCTCTCCGATCCACTTGTGACATAAACGGGTGTGCAAATTCAAGCATTTGAAGGTAGCCAACTACATACCTGTGTTGCCCAAGGACGTAGATCAGGAATGCAACGATCCGGCAACAAGGTGTTGAAGCCTAGATCTGCACATGTGCTAATACTTCGGCAAACGAAAGCTCAAGCACACGACGTGCATGCTTGAGAGAAGCGCGCTAGCTGCCGAAAAAACATTTGAATGCACGCTTGGATTGTAGCTCGCAGAGACCGCCGATCTATATGGTTCTCCCTCAGGATCTATGACCGTGTGATATGAAATAAAAAAAACTGGTAGGGGCCCTTATGACCGCAGGTTCTCAACACCAGTGGAATCTTTGTTGCCTGTTGATTGCGAATTGGATGCGTAGAATCTATTTTTGGTGCTGAACACTACATCAAGTTTGTCCGATACGAAATGCGCATGTTCAGTATTTGTGTACAATGACACTGTCTAATAATACTAGCTACGACAATGCCATTGCAGTCACTTTGCAGGCAACAAAAGTTTGCAGCGTTGGAGTTTGATCATAGCATTTTGAACATCAGTGTGCAATGTCCAAACAATGTCTGTTTTTTTTAATAGATAGATAGAAGAATTTGTCATAATAATCCTTCAAACATGTTTTCAAACAAGTGAACAAACAAGTGAAAAGACCTTGCCAAAAAGCAAGCACAACACTAAGAGACAATGAAACAAAAGAAAAAGCAAGAAGAAAAGAAAAAGAAGAAGATGATCCAAGGTGTGTGCCAAACCTTGACCTACGAGCCTACCTATTATAGTTAGTTAAGTGTGCATAGATAGCAGCCATTGAACAACACGGATCATGACAACAAACAAAAAGGTAAGTAAAAAGCGATTAAAGTCCTTTCTATTACAAGCATGTTAGTTGTCTTCACTAGAAATATGAGCGAAAGCATGAACAAATTCGATTTCACTATCCATACCTTCAAGTCAGGTCAGTGTTTGTTTTGTTTGTTCGGTTGAAATCTCCAAAACCGCGCATCCCCCCATCATGTCATTGGTACTGTAGGAAAGCCCTCGCGCATAATGAACAACAATGTTTTAAGGGAACATCATTTACACTGAATTGCTTGCACAGAAAGACTTGGGAAGTGTAAATGAAAAGAGTATGGTCAGCAAAACAAATCGCTTGGGTCCGCCGTTGCATGTAAATTAGCTCTGGGTTGCAAATATCTGTGAAGACTTGCTGGCAGAGTGCCACGCTGCAAGTCCTTTCTGAAAACAATCTATGGCATGGAAAAATATCATTGAGCAAAGGGCAGTCAGTGAGAGAAAAAGGAAAAAGCCCCACAACCTGCCTGATCATAAAAGTACAAAGATTTCGTTCCCCCTGTTCCGTTCCCTGTTCTCCACGTTCCCAGAGTTCTAATTGAATTTGTTTCCCAACTGCTTTGAATTATTGAAGATTTCCAGGAGCAGGGAGGAGAAGTCCTGATAATTGGATTGTGAATATACCTGTATGCCGGGAGTATAATCATTTTTTTTACAGATAAATTCGAGTAACTCAGCGTCAATAATGGACTTCTTCAGTATTTTTTTAGCCGGGGTGGATTGACCCCCTCGCTGGTCCCGAAGGGAAAACCTTGAAATTTTTTATTTGTCATGCATGATAAAATTTGCAAATTTTGAATTCGTATTTGCAATCAGAGGCCCCAAATTAGCTGAGGAGGTATAGAAGCTAAATTAATGAAGCACAAAATAGGGGGTCTTTCTTTTTTAAATGCACCCTTGGATTGACTTGGGGGGATGAGCGAGGGGGTCAATCCACCCCAAACGTATTTTATAGCTACATGTTAACTTGTGGAATCTAATTTTTGGTAAACTCCAGTGATTTCTTAAGGGTGTCAATAGCGTGCGTTCAAGAAAAAATGATGTCCGCATGTAAGGAAATGGTTTAGGAAACCAATGAAATCGGTTTCGTATTTATTTGAGCTTGTATAAATGTTATACGAAATTTTGAAAAGTACTTCATAGATGCACCTATTGTGGACACTAGACTAGCACCGAAGTAGGCATAGAAACACCCAAAAGCAACATTCTCTAAACTTCGATCAAGTGTGGGTGATTGGTTGCTTCTTGGAAGAGTGACAACTTCTTGGAAACCCACTTGTCTACTTTGGGGCCACAAGCATTTGGATTTAGGTTGTTTTTTAGATGTCATCAAACGGATCGTATTACATTTAGGTGCTTCTACCTTAGTAAATAAGCAGGGCTTGTCATGAGACTCCACATGCCAAAAGAGCTTTGGCTTGCTCATTTTAAAGTGCATTGTTAAAGAATGATGCTCTTAGAGCATCATCACTATGGGGCAAGAAAATCTCTATAGGAAACTTGGCTTGGTTTTCATTGTTGAAATCATGAGCATGGTGGGTAAGGGTCTCTGTACCATTGGTCGGCCAAAAGTACCCTACCCCATCTTTGCAGTTGCTACAACAATGCTCCAACACTTTGGAGGCTTAATCTCTTTTTGATTTTTTACATTGATGAAGTTATAGTTCCTCATGCAATTCCAACGATCAATCCCCCCAATGGCCAAAAGTAATGCCAAAATAGTCAATTCCAAGCTCAACCAAATTTCCACCGTGCACCAGAAGTTAAGGGAAAACAACAAAACTTGGCATGCCTAGTGCTTTGGAAACATCACCTAGAGTCCACAATGGAGTTTGTGTTTGGCTCTTGAGCTTGGAAAGTGGAATCTCGTGAAGGTATTTCAAGTCATGGGGGCAATGCTCTTATTACATGAACTTCTAATCAATCTCAAGTATACATAAACAAAAAACATACTATCATTTATTGAAGGTGAAATTTGAAAGAAATTAAGTCACTATTTAAAAAATTAATCTTAAGATTGGTATGAAGTGATTTGGCCCATTGAAATTTGATGTAGAAATTCAATTTCAACACTTCTTCCTCAAATTTGACCCTCAAGTGACATACAACTTTTCAATTGAAGAAGAAGAAAAGAATGTATTGAGGAGTTGCACAATGGATTTGACAATAGTTCCAAGAATTATAAATTTGCATATTTTTTCATCCAAAAATTGGTGATATTGAGATTCTTCTTGTATTGTTGCATATCCTTTAACTCCTAAATGTATTTGACTATGTTTTCACCAAAAACGCTCTAAAATTGTCATCTCTAGTACAAGTACCAAATTTTAGAAAAAAAATACATTTTTGGACAAATGTAACCATAGGATCTTGCAGTACGTTGGTTTGGGAAGATGTGGAAAAAATTTCAGAAATTTCCACCAAGCGGATTGCAAGACATTAGTATTTGAAGTGACAAAAAGCCATTTCTTGGCCTTGCAAAAATCCGGGCAGCTGCACTTCACAAGGTCAGATCATTATGAAAAAATGTCCAAAATGGTTGTAACTCTTTGGATTCATTCTTCAAGTCATGTTGGCTACATGCTTGAAAAATTTTAGATCATTTGGAATTGTACAACATATAGGAAAAAAATAGTAAGTTGAAAGAAGTAGAGAATGATCCAAAATACTAAATTGTTAATAATTTATTTATGGAATTGAAAAATGCCAATCCCAATGGTGAAATTGTTATAATAAACAATATACATCTCCCTTTTTTATTTTTTTCCAAAAATATAAAAAATCGAGATAAATAAAGGTCTTCAAAATTTATTTTAGAGTAGAGATTCCATTACTACCCACAAACTACCCACAACTAAAACTCTTCATAACTTTCATCTCATAAATCAAAATGGAATGATTCAAAGCTTTCCATGAATATATAAATCATGAAAATAAATTTCAAATTTTTATTTTAAAAAAAAGTGATTTTTAAAGAAGTTTTCTTTGCTGCCCAAGCTGCCCGCCAAGTAATGAAAACAACATATCATACAATAACTTTTTAACCACGTATTCAAAAGTTATGAAAATTGTTGGGTCTTACAGCTACTCTTCAAGCACATTATCTGTGAAAATTTTAACAAAAAAAATAAAAATTCCATTCATAGTGAGCTGCCTAAAGTCGCTATGTTGCCAAAAAATACCGTTTGGTCTTTTAGGGGTTAAAGTATTCTAGCCAATTAATACTACGATCATCCATAATATTATTTAACAATGAGGCGGGGGGCCCTTTTGCATCCTTGAAAAGGAGCCCCTTACAATGAACAAAACTGTCTTATATGGCTCCTTAGCCAACTTCAATCCATAAATTAAACTAATAAGGCCCTTAGCATCTAGCAAAGTATAATACCTTCCCAACATGGGAAATAACATTGCTTACTATAGAGTGTTTTATGTCTTTGGAAGAAGACCTCCAAATTTGAGTGGTAACACTCACAATTCACCAATATCAAAGAATCAAAGTCCTAATGAGATGTAAACTCAATAGAGAAAGAAATGAGGGCCTTGAAAGACACAACTTGGTCCCCTTTTACCTTCATTCTTTTTGTTTGCTATTTTCTCCATGTTCCCATATTGATCCAATCCTTCCATTCCCAAGCCCCAAGTAATAAAGTAGACTCTGGTGGCTTTGTATTTTCTCAATTCTTTGAATTCAAAGGTATACTTTACATTGTTAGAAGGACATTTTGAAGACCTTCCAAAGGTATCTTCCATGCTAGGTTTGACAAAAAAAATACTCTCAATATCTATGTTCCAAGTTGATAGGTCAATTATGTGTGAAATGCAACAAGGCGGAGTGCTAGTACGTGAGCATAGAATCTATGAACCCCTGAACCTAGGAGTTTGTGTTATAGGCACCTTTACCTTTTATGGTTATGGGTACCTATATTATAAACTCTTTTCATGTTAAAATACATCTTCATTATAGATACATATATTATAAACATCTTCAAATGGTTGTAGAAACATACCTATAACTAGGTTCCAGGCTCGTAGGCTCACGTCTCTACCCTCATGGGCTAGTATTGTTAATGCTACAAGCAGGCTGCATCATTTTTGTTTTGACTGAAATTTTGCTCAACCCACCAAATTTTGACATCTCTGTTGCTATCCCTCCAAATTTTGGCCTCTAATGTGAAGCCAACAAGATGACATTTGCCCCCAAAAACCCCCTCTGCAGGCTTGGGCTACACTAGCTGAGCAAGCCATGTGAATGTCATGGAATCTCCGGGCCCCTCAGGGCCGCCTCACATTCTTTCTACAGTCTGTACTTTCTCCCTAACTTACTGCAACTGGTGGTACCTTACCCAGGCCCCCAGGCTCTCCCATATTGGATTTTGGGGGGCTGAGAGTGTACACCCATGACGAGCTCTACTATCCATCCAAGTGTTGGGGTTCAACTCGAATACCTCAAACCGCCATGACAAGTGGGACTTCCTCTGTCAACAACTTTAAAAATCAACTGGCCCCTGGACGGGAGGCCTGGAGTCGCTCTGCTAGCTCCTCAAACCGCTGAAACTTCTTAACTTTACACCGTACCCTCTCCGCCATGCCCCTCCCCCACATGATTTTGCCCCTCCGATTGCTATCATATTCTAGTCTAGGACTGGAAAAAAATATCTTGCTCTAGTACTGATCGTCGCGCTACTAAAAAAATATACTGCTCTAGTACTGATCGAGCTACTAAAAATTATACTGCTGTAGTACTTAGCTATTGAAAAATATATCATATTTTAACTTCGTTGGAAAACTATTAGCCAGCCAGCAAAGGAGCAACAGTAGCAACTGGTTTCCTGGCTGTTGGTTGTGTCCCTGGGGGACTGGCTCCCGGTTTCTCGATTATGCGAAACCCCATGGTGACCTATCATCGACGGAATGGTACCCTGGTTGGTAATACAATATTCGATATCATTGATCATAATAGACGGAAGCCCTATTATTGTTTTAGGGCAACAGTGGGGGGAACTTACAGTAGATCAATTGCATGTGTAAAATACACGTACAGAGCTGGAGTAGTCAGGGGGCAACACAACCTGTACTGTACGTGGCATATTTGGAGTCTCCCTACAGTACAGTACACGATTTTCACCGTCAGATAAGATATTCCCCATCGATGATCCTATTGCTAAAATTAGTCCTGGCTTGTTGATAACTCAATAGGTGTTCATCTAGAAGGCCTTCACGATGGACCGGCTGTCATAAGATTGACATGGACATAGTGACACATGTTTTTTTATTGAGCAAAGAGAGGGACAGCTACTGGAGTTTTCAGGAAAGGTAGTCGGTTTAGGGATCTCTTTGATTCCGTGTCATCACCTTGTGGGTGAAGCTGAATAAACTTCGTGTTTATCCAATTGACAAGGCATGACGGAGATAGGCAGAGCTTATCGTCCTTACGCGTACTGGCTCCGACTAATGGAGCGAACATGCTGTTGGGAAAAGAGATGTTATCTTACCAGACGAGCACGAATGTTTGGTAAATGACGCTTAAGAATTGACTGTGATGGAGACACGTTCACTCACGATGGAAAGTCGCTACTGTATGAGTAGAGGTGTACAACAACAGAAATAGAAACGACATCCCTGATCTCTAGCATATAGAACAAAAATGCTCCGATTGGGCGGTGGTTAAATTCAGCTTACATGAGGGCGTCCCCGTCGTGTGCAATCCAAGAAAAGTAACTGAAGAACGGTTGAAACATTATGGCAGTGCGTCTGTCTATCCTTGATGTGTTTCTGCTCAAAGGGTTTCAAAACAGCTTCCAATGCTGTGGTTGCATTGAACTATTAAAACGGCGCTGCCAATGGGTAGCGCACTCATTTGATACAGCAATGAATGGCATATGCCAAAAGAAGTAACCTGAACTGCTCTTGCCAACTTCGCCTACGTCGTCCTGAGTCTCATCGTACATCTTCCTGGCCCTGAATACATCTGAAGAATCGGTTTCAAGACTTCTATGAATATAAAACATGCAGCTCTTGCATATTATCCTTCACATTTTTGAGGATCTGGTCGCCCCACTACTCCACTTCTTTTACTGATAACATCTCAGCTGAGACGATCAGACTATTCCAGGGTTAATTGACGGAATTTTCCGCAGCTCCGGTACAATGTGCGCAGGGACAGCAACTCAAAAGCATCGGCACCATTTCTGATAACATGTTCCAGAAAACGGAGTAGCAATTATGGAGAAACGGAACCAAATGAATGGCAGGAGTATACGGGCAAAGCTTCACAGGCTGACTCCCAATTTGATCTGGGCCAAACTCCAGGGCTCCATCGTGCAAAGCTTCACAGGCTGTCTCCCAAAATGAAATGCCACGTCACGTCTTGCTTCAGAACCAGAATTCACTTGCTCAAACGTTTGTTCACAATGCAACACCCGCCAACTCATGTAAAGATTGTGCAGCCCATCTGAAGGTGAAGACAAGCTGTTTTCGTTACATTCTAAAATCCATAAATGAAGTGGACTTGATCAGCAGGTGATCAGCTTGGCTTTCAAGAGGCATTCAAGAAGGATAATCAATCCCTTGGTCAATGAATCGCTTGTTGTTTTAAGCGGCTTCTGATAAAAGCCGCTTTCTCTTTCTGCTTCTGCTTTCTTTCCATCCTTAATCTCCACCGCTCTTGCCGTTCACGCTCAAAAATGCCTTCCCAGAACACTTCACCTGTTCGGGGCCACAACCACCGCTCTCTGGGAAAGTCGCTATCATCAGCTGACTGCGCCAGATCTTCGTCCATGCCCTTGAGGGTATCCAGGCTGAAGTACTGAACCCACATCTTACCACGACGTGATTCCAGGACATGCTGCTCTTCCATCATTCCTGTTTTGGGGTCCACATAAATCATACGCCTGGCGCTGTGATATGCCCAAACGTTGACGAGCCCTTCCAGCAGCCCGCAGTAGCAATGTTGACCCTGCAGAAAGAACAAAACTCTTCGGTTAACAAAACGCATGATTCGTTCTCTATTAATCCCTAAAGAATCAAGGATTCATGATTTCAAGGTGGCTACTTCGATTGATCATATTGCGGAACATGTAATTCAGATGCGGATAAAATCTATGCCTGCCAGAATCAGTGAAGAATATAGCATATGTAGATCAAAAAACATGTAAAATTGGACCAAAAAAAAATCCTCATATGACCCATTCAAAAGTGCTAAAAAACAAGGGAGCTATAAAATACATAGGAGACATTTGAAATTTCAATAACCTCTTCCGTAATAACCGTCGTCAGTATAACATAATGATTTCATAGCCTACGAGCTTCAGTAACAAATCGGATTTCAAATGGTACTGTACCTCGCGGTGCAACCTTACAAAACGACACTTTCCTTGGTCATGATGCTCTCCGTAATATTGAGCATCCAGTGCATCCACAAATACCCTGCCAGCCATAACCAATCGACGATACCATGAGAACGTACATTGTGACATAAATTATAGCGATCAATTTAGGTGCAATCACAGGAGAGAGCTTTTCTATCAGTAAATTCCTTTCCAGAATTCAATGGCATAAAGTTACCTTGCAAACAGCACGAACTCCACAAAAGAAGGCGTAGGCATAACCCAGGAATGCAAGGCAGACCAGGCGCCACCATCAGCAGGCATTGGTGGCAGAGTAGCCCGCAGCCCATACATGTGCCTCCAAGACCCAGCATATGCCTCTCTGCAAGATATAGACACGGCTTGTGAGTATTCCTTGTCGTCCTCAACTCTACCTCAGTACTGAGAAGACACATCATAATCAATAACAATCGGCATGCCCTATATATTGGAGACGATAAAATCTTGTATGCAAAAGACGTCGACGTCTACCTCAAGTCCAGATGGTCAAGTATAGAGAACGTCAACATCTTCTGCCTGTGAAGATAATATTCAAAGAACAATACAAAATATTTGAAAAACAAAAGGAGGCAACCCTGGTTCAATTAAGGGAATCATGCCTGCATTGCCCAGAAGTGATGGAGTCGCAGTAGGCCCAGAACTCAGAGGAATCCCGATGTGATGTACCAACACGGCCGTCGGACCGAGCCCAGAAATAGAGAGCATCACCATCCCTTCCACTGGTCACAGCTTCGGTCAAGGCAGCTTCGGCCACGGTTGTCAATGCAACCTGGATTCAAATATGTAAAACTTTCACCCTCAAAGTTCGTTCCCATGAGCGGTGTCCTCACAAATAACATCAAAACATAATTAAGGTTACACTAAGGTGAAATCGGCTTACATCTTTACTTGAAGTACGCCATGGCTGAAAGCCAATCCATGGATTTTTGTGGATCAGGTCGATGCGATTTGCAATGGCGAAGAAAGCACCATATTCACACAATACATTACGATAATACGTATCGTTCAGGAGGCCGGGCAGTCGCACTTCAGCATCCACATCATCATCTCCTGGACGCCTATCCAATGTGGACTGCCAGAAGCATTGTATTTAGAAAATAAGAATACTCTTAACTCCCGTAATTCAAGGAGTATATTGGGGTCACTCACTAGTTCATACTTCCGGTACATTCGGGATTAAAAATTATTAATCCAAAAGGTAATACCTAAAATTTTGTGTCCACTATTCACCCCATAGTTTCATACACTAGAAAAGAATGCCGAATATTACTTACAGAGATTGACGAGCTATGTCAAAAGCAGGTGGACGCACTAGGAGAATCCCCCCAGAGGTATTCTAAGAACCCAGCTGTGTTAAATTCTTCTAATAATGCCATTGCAACACCATTTAGAGAAGTTCCTAATGTAAATTATGTCAGTTGTGACACGGCGAAGTTTACTAGAATACCTCTAAGAGGTGTGCTTCTACAAATGAAGCCGATATCTAATTATACAGGTTTCTTATTTCGAAAGAACTGGATACTTCGCTAAATTCAAGCAAGCAACCAAACCCCAGGTTTATTTCAGGTCCTCTATGTAGAATTAGTCAAATTAGAGAGCTGAATGAAGCAGTCAATGCGATCAACTAGCTTATGCAATAAGCATGATACACCCATTCGTCCATGTCAAAATTAGTATTCAGAGATTTCTCCATAATCACTGAGCCCTAGGAAAGCAAGAGATTCGACAGAGACGCTTACAAGACTCAGGCCTCGATAGAGAGTATACTTCTCCGCGTGAAGGAACGGCCATGCTCCTCGACCGTGATATGGTTCATATATGCACAAGGATTGCGCACCACGCTGAATTTGAGCATCCGACCGCTCTTTCAATTCATCCTTGCGAACCTCCGTCTTTCTAATCATCTTTCCGATATCTTCCAATGGAGTCTGGACTTTCTCTTTTCTCCAGTCCAGCTGCAAAAAGGACCAGGAACAGAATAAGAGAAATAGTACATTGAATGGCTCGTAAGCAACGTACTATGCGCTCAACAACACGAGACTAAAAATACCCTCAACAAAACTTGCTAAACTTCTAATCCTTCATGTCCCTTGTATCTTTCCAATTCAAATATTGTGACGAACATAGGTCAGTCTTTATATCTAGAGCAATTTCACTTCAAATTTACGTTCCTTAGAAATTGAAATAGATGTACCTCTTCCCGCTCGGTTTTTTCTGCTAATACATCCTCCTCAGCCGCTTTAGCCTCATGTATATCGAATGTACTCGGAAGCTGCAAGTCTGCACGGTAAGTATGAGGGCCAACTATCTCGGTATAATTCTGACGGTCACCTATCTCAGAAGAATTCTGAGCTTCAGCACTCCGTAGTATCCACTCGTCCTCCAACACCTTGACTATACCAGAACCCATATCATCTTCCTCAACCCTTCGCTCCGCCATCCGAGACTGAAATGGAGAATTTGCAGGGAACAGCACATCCCAACGCCATCCCCATTCCAATCTCTTCACAGCTTCATCTAAGGGCCGCGGTAACGCAGTTTCTGAAGGAAACTCCAAAATGCTCTCCAAAAGCTCGCCGAAACTGAAGCTCACATTTGCAGCAAACATATTCCGAGCCTTAGACTGCGCATTCAATGCAATAGTACCCTTCAATTCGCCATTTAGTACACGAACGATGGCCTCACTCAGTTTCATGTCATCTCCCACTGGAAAAAGCATGCCGTTTTCTCCATCCACAACCTGTGCCACACTTTCACACTCATTCAGTGACAGCTCGGGTGTCATGTCCAAACTAACTTCTGAAGCACTCAAATGACCCGCAGTATTCAGCATTCTTACTATTAAATCCTGCTCTGTGCTGCACAAATTACACATCAATGCTTTCAAGCCAACTAGGAGCCTCATGCCAGCATATCCAATGCCACTCACAATAGAATTATCCTTTAAGTCTATCCCATCTTGTGTTTTTACTCTGAACTCCTAAGGGTGTAAATAGGGGTGTTTGATTATTCCATGGAGTACATCCTACCTTCTAGACTCCTACAAACTCGAATTTTAAATCAATTCACAAGTATAATAAGAGTTACAAGGATTGAAAGTTGATAATGAGGTCATCCAAACTAAACTGATTGCAACATTACAAATTAAAATGCAGATTCAATTTTGGACCTCTCCAAAGTCACTAGGCTTTCCCAATCGATTTTATGACCCCAAAGAGATCAAACACATTCAATTGAACATAGGATGAAACACTAATCAAATGAGTCAAATTTGAGTTTCATACTCAACTTGACTCAACCTTTAATATGTCTAGAAATATAATTCCACCACACCACCCCATCCAATCTTACTTGCTCTCGAAACGCACTTCGATTTGGTGCGATCACAGGTCGTTCCAAGCTCATTGCTCGATTCAGAATCGGTGGAAACGCCTGATCGTTACGGAAGGAGTCATACACAACAACATCCGACATCCACAGCACGCCCGTCACATCCTCCCCAGCACCTACATAACGTACTGTACCATTCTCCAACCCCAGATGCTCTGCTATAACCTGTAGACACAATACAACCACCACATCATCGCCTAAAATCAAAACCTCATAAAGATGGCTTCCAAATACAAGCACTCTTCGTATAGAGGATTCCTCACCACAGCAGACCATCCAGTCCAGGAATGCTACTCAGACAAAAAATTCCGCAAGTGAGTACTATTCATTCCAAACTAAACTGTATGTCATTATCTAGCCTTCTGCTGGGGAATATAAGGAAGAGGATAATAAAACCGTCAGGAAATTTTATCTCGTCTCCTATACCGACCCCTCTTACCAACAGTAACTCATCGATTCATAAACTTGATTGGTCTCATTAGCAAGCGCAGTAAGCATGACTTCGCTAAATGTCGAAGGCCACTGATCTTCGAATGGACATGGGGATTTTTACTGTCACTTAAAGTGGTCTACAACCTCCTACATCGAAATTGCATAAAAACCTGTAACATAGTGATAAAAAATTGATCGCAACAGATTTTACACTTGTACTCAAAGATCTCGGCACAGCTCTACACTTATCTCCCCAACATCACAGTACTATATAATGGTTAAAATGCTCAATGCAACGCGAATAGTATCCTCTCCCTTACGTCGAAAGTATTGACGTCAAATAGACAGACACCATCTGTTACCTGCAAGGCAGCACCGTAGCTGCTCGAGTGGTTGCTATGGCCGACGATCCAAAGCCGGATACGCCGACCACCTTTTGGCGATACATCCCCCACTGTTGATAGAGCCCTTGCCAATGCACGCATCACAAGTGCATGTTCTTTCCACGATCCATGATAAAGGAAAGGGCTCCCGGCAACAGTTACCACGAACTCATCAGGCCGCACTGCGTTCTTAGCACGTAGGCTTGCTTGGGAATGAGTGAGCTTGTACTCTTCGGCTGTCCAAACTTCGACAGGCGATCCTGGAATGACGAAAAAATTTCCAGTGTCCAGCATGGTGTAAATCAGCTGGAAGCACACATCAAATCGTGAGCAAAATAAGTCGTTTCCCGATCGCAACTAAATACCAGGAGTTACACTGTCACACGCTAACTTCAGCAAGTGCATCATGTTCGTTCTGTAATTGAGCTTAATAAGTAATTCCATCCTATAGTAGATTAGATCCTCATGCATGGTATTTTACGAGCTCTCGAAGCAATATTAGATTCTCCGGAATATACTGAAGTGCTCACCGGAAGTGCATAATCTGGAAAAATCACGACGTCAGCGCGCTGGAAACTTAGTCTCCAGTTAGAAATTAGTTCCGTCGAATTAGCTGCTGATTTATAATCTCCAAGGCGTCGTCCTAAGGCATCATCAGTAATTACCCACAGAACTGGCACTTTCGTGAATGGCTCCTGTGAAAGACTGTCCAAGGAACATTCGATTAGTGAAAGCTTCCGAACTCAGTCTTGCGTTTGTTAGAAAGCACTGAAGGAAATCATGGAAAAAGAAACGGCATCCTTTCCTATGTACAATAGAGACGACCTTGAATGCAAAAGTCCTGTTCTGACCTGTCCAGAACAGATTTCGCATTGAGTGAAAATGCAATAACACCTTCATAGCTGCACATCATCAAAGACACTCGTGGATTTGGCTCAAGACTGCATAAAATAATAACTGCCCACCACATTGGCACAAATAGTACGCAACGTCATCACAAACACAAGTATTGCCAGTCAATGAAATGCAACCACCTTACACTCCCAATCACAATATATGGACAGTTCCACCAAACGGAATCCAGTACTCACTTTAGCCAGTCAACAGTTGTGAGATTCTCGAAGATGACTTTTAAAACGCTCACAGGAATACCCATTGCTTCCCAAGTGGATCGAAGCTCCCCATCTTCAAGAGTATATACCTACAGACATTATGAATACTCGATGTAACGCGTACAGAAAGAGTGGGCTATACTTGCCAATCCACATGCCATCATCTAAATGTTGTGTCCAAGAATTCAATTCCTCCAAAGCAGTCAAAATCAACAGCAAGAATAACATTAACCCTTAAAGGCTCCGATGTCCATATTTAGGACGATGGCCAGGGGGCTTCGGTGCAATGTTTCGTCCAACTAACTTCTCATTCATCCAAAGTAACACTTGGATCTTTAAACGACAACATTCCTTTATGACTAATTCGATGAAATTCAAGTAAATCAGATATTGGTACAAAGACATATGCAAAAATATGCAAAATTCAGAAAAGGATTGAGGCTTTAAAGGGTTAAACACTACAATAAAGTAGAACTTGAATATAAAGCAGTTTCGTGCATTTGTGTAAAAAACTAAAACACTTGCACATTATAGAAAAACTAGAGGGGAAGGCAATGAAGTGGAAGTATGTCATTGGTCTATAAGAGCAAGTGACTACTACATTATAGACATAGCAAGACAGATTTAGCAGTCCCTTTTCTATGTGGGCATGCTTCGGGCATCCTATGTGCACACGAAAGATAACATGACGATGAAGAAGCATGTGTTCACCTTCCAGGCATTATTACTTCGAAGACCATGAAATGAAAGATCGGGAATTTATTAGACATTCCATACGAACTGGGCCGACAACATTGGTGCTACCTGCCTCAGCTGTAGTTTGGTAACACACTCAGAAACAAACTGATATTGACATCAGAAAAAATAAACATAAAAAAAAATAAAAAAAAAAAAAAAAAAAAAAAAAAAAATTACCTCAAGATTGTAGCCTAGCTCCTGTAATCCCGTTGCAATTGTTACCGTGTACAGAGACAGCGGGCTCAGCAACAGATTTGGGCAAACCTGAAGAAAAAAAGAAAAAGTTTCAAAAAAAATTTGAGACAGTTTCAAGTGGGGTTTTTGGGGGGGGGGTTTGACACAAATGAAACCCCCACTCATGAAAGCCTTCAGTCCTGATCACGGTACGGAATGAATACTACAGTAGGAGAACGGAGGACACCATTGCTGAAGAACGTCTTCAATAAATTGAAACTATATTCAAATCCAATGAATACAAATTTAACCCCTTAAGGTCAAAGGATTCCAGGTTTTAAAGGATCAATTCAACGGATCATACTTTGAAGGATAGAATTCATATGAGGCTATATTTTACGCCACCAGAATCAATGAGAGCAATACACTTTTCGCTCAAAAAATATACCAAATTGAACCAAAAAAAAGTCCATAAACGACCTAATTAAACTGGATCAACAAAAAAAGAGGCCAAGATTGGACATCACGGTTAAGGCAGCACGGTAACGCCTAGAACTAGGATTTAATCATTTTACGGCTTAGTGCTAGATGTACTCAAATCCTCTCCGTGTACAGAGACAGTGGGCTCAGCGACAGATTTGAGCAAAGTTCCATAAAAAAATGATACAATAGTTTCCAGTTTCAGCGACTCCCTCTCATGAAAGTCTTCGCTTCTGATCAAGGTGAAAAACGAATCCCAGGAGAATAGAGAACACCATTGCTGAACAATGTGCTGACTAAATTAAAACGACTAGGACTAGGGTTTAGTCATTTCAGGTTTTACTGCTGGATGTACTCAAATCCCCTCCAGGAATGCAGGTCACGCAACATTAAAATTTCAAATCAGTCCCACGCACAATCACCATCCTCGGCCAGAAGAAGAATGCAGGGATGCACACCAAAGCGAGTCTTGCAGAGCATCCCGAAGATCTGTTCTCCTTTGGACATCTTGGTCCTTTAGAGGTTAAGACAGCACGGTAACGACTAGTACTAGGGTTTAGTCATTTTAGGGTATAGTGCTCGATGTTCTCCAATCCTCTCCATGAATGCAGGTCACGCAACATTCAAATTTCAATCCTGAATCAGACTCACCATTCTCGACCAGAACCAGAGTGAAGGGATACATATCTTACCAAAGCAAGTCTTGGACGTCTCCCCGAAGCTCTGTTCTCTTTCCTTCGCTCCTCCAAGTTTGCTTTCGCTCGCGACAGCAATAACCGCTCCACCAGCACGCGAGGCACGAACCGCACGCCATCCCCTGGCGCCACCGACGCCAGCTTCTCCCCACCACTCGCGCGAGGGAAGAAGATCCCCAGGGCGGATTCGCCCCCGCGCAAATCCGTCTCCCGCAGGCGCAGGAGCACGAGTCCGTTCCCGATCGTCCCCGTGAGGAAGAAGATGCCCACGACCACAATGACGATCCGGGACAAGTGGCTGGTCGCCACCTTCGCATACTTGGTGGCGCCATTCGTACTTCCAGGCGGAATCCTCCCGTAGCCCCGGCTCTTCACGCCACTCCCACCGTGCAGATGCGTTGAAGCAATCTCCGTGCCCATTTGTTGCGGATGCTGCTGCTGCTGCTGCTGCGATGGGCGCTTGTGCGAGAACGGGCGGGGCTGGTTCTCTGTCCACGCATTATTCACAGCAGAGGGAAAGTCCTCCGCCATTCCATTTGCCAACAGAACAGAACAGCACAGCACAGCACAGAAATAATGATCAGCTCCAACTATGATGATCCCAGCGGGGCAAACGAGGCGAGATTTCGGCGCGCTGTAATGTCGGGGGGGCGAAGGAATGTGGGGAATGGTGCAGTAATGGAGAGATGTGGAGCTTGCGAGATGGGTTGTCGATGAAGATCATATTTTGATTGCAGACTTGCAGCGATCCGGCGATCCGGCGAGGTTCAGCTGCGATGCTACGATGCACAGGGGAGACGGGGGAGACAGTGTGGACGAGTTTAGGAGGGTCGGAGGAGTGACGTGGCGTTCCTGGATTGGGTGTGGGGTCGGGTGGGTATATCTTGTTATTGGCTGGGACCCGGGAAATCCTGGTGAGGAAATTCGAAGAAGGACGCCGGGGAATGAAAAGTTCATCCCGCACCAAAAGTCCACAAGCTGATCAAGTGATGGTTCGAAAGAAAGGAGAAGAAGAAAAAGTAACTCTCGGCAAAGGATTACCAGAACTCCTAAAGTGCCATAGCCTTTTTTTCCATCAAAAATCATTCAAAATAGTCATTTCTATTGCAATAAGAGAGATAATTCCTTTTTAAAGATTCTGCTAATCTAATTATAGGATTTAGCATTGGACGTTTAAGAGTGTGTAGAAGAAATTTTGTAAACTTTGACTACATAGATTGCAAGATATCTGCATTTAAAGTGAAGAAAACAAATATTTTTGCACCTTAATTAGATTTTTTGACTTTTTTATTTTTAAAGCCCAAAGGTTATTTCAAAAATGAGAGAAGAACAAATGTTAGAAAGGTGAGGGTCAAACCCTAGAGAGAAGAGTAGCAATGAACACTCACTAAATTCAAGCTAAAACTGAATATTACAAAAAGGATCCACAGATGGGGTACTTCAAGTTTCAAGTGATGGTTTTGTCAATCCTAATACCTAAAAAATGGATTTTTAGACTTTGAATATTCTAATTTTAAAATTTTTGGACTATTGGTTTTGAATGTCTAATTTTTTATGGTGAAGAATTGAATTGAGAGTCTTCAAAAACAATTAAAAAAACACTTAATTTTCTCTCATTAAAAAATTGTTAAATAGAAGCAAGTTTAAGATTGAAGGGGAAATTAAACCATTAATAGCTCTAAGATGGAATTGAAATATACTAATCCCAATATTCAAATTGTTCTAATGAAAGATCTTAACGTTGTGAATTTTTTCTAAAGTTGTGAAAAGCGACTTAAAAATGAATCTTGCAAGTTATTTTTTCAAAAAGATGCTTTGATTGCCTAAAAAACAAGAGTAGCCATAAGTTTTACATCACTAATAAGAATGGAATGAATCAAAGCTTCCTATGTAGATAAAAATACAATCTATGAAAAAAAAAAAATCATCTTTAGTTTGTGTGGGTTTTTTTCTATTCATTGAACTAAATTTGGGACTTATTGTGCCATAATTTTTGCTCTTAATCACTAAATGATATTCTCACACGTATAATTTATTTTTAGTCTTCTCAAAAAAAATTCAACAAGTCATGAAAAATATTGAGATCGTAAGAACTTGCCATCCCAAAATCCATTTTGTCCCCCAAGGGGACACTAGGACTTTAGGGGTTAAAGTACTAGAAAAACATTCTTCTTGGCCTTCCACTTGTACTCAAGTAGGATCACCTAAATCCCATCATATTTCAAAAATAGAGCCTTAGAAGAAAAAAAAAGTAGATACTTGTTGCACTCTCTTCAAGGCACAAACATTGAAAATAGAACACAATTTTAGATGATCTACCAATTCAACTTTGATCTCTCATAACTTTTGCATATATTAGGGATAGTCACAATTCTTCTATTATCTCAAATTTTCATGGAGAAAAGGGACATGCCAATTCCAGATAGGCTATCTACATGTGTGTGGAAAAGGAATATTCTTCTTTGGAGAAATTTTCTCCAAGCTCATACTTCTCCTCTAGAGGTGAAGAATGGGCATGGAGAAAATTTCTCCAAAGAAGAATATTCTATTTTGGACTACAATATGGCTCCCAATTGGCTCTCCATCAATTCTCCACATCTCATCTTCTAAACAAATAAGGAGTGTCACACTTCCTTCACTACTAATGATTCCCATTGATTCCCATTACTTCTCATTCTCCACGGAAAATTTTGATGGTGGAAGAACTATGACCACCCCTATTATAATCAAATATTATTCATAGATTTCATCCAACTTTTTTGCAATTTATCTTCACACGATTACAAAATGAGAACTTCTTATCACTCAATAAAACTTGTCAAAGAAATATGCTCAATTTAAAGCAATCCTACCTTAAGTTGAAAAAAATCTATCATCATCTATGTCAATAATCTAAGTGTCTTGGAGAATATCTTGAAGACTATCCATATTCTTCATAGAATGATAAATGTTTGTCTAAGAGTTTGCAAGAAGAAATGCATTTATTTTTATAAAACTATAATCTCAATGAAAACATTCACAAATGGGGGTCATGAGCATCCCAAAAAAATCCATTATCAAACATTGTTTGACCTAAGCTCACAATTAGGTAACCCTGAACCACCTAAAATGTATCCTAAAACCAACTCACTTGAGGCACTTCCGTAATGAATGCAAAATTCAACTAAACTGCCAATCTTGAGTCATAACTAATGAATTGCGTATTTACCCTTGGACAAGCCTAACACCAGTTGTGAAATCCCTAAATCGTCACCCATTTGCAGAGATCACCGGAACTGTTCATATCTCGTTCAAGTTGACAGAAAAGAACATGAACATTTGGAATTGGGGTAGTTTCATGTAAGGCGGAACTGGGTACGTCCACCTTAGGCCAGTTAGCTCCTGCTATCTTGGTTCTGATTGTGGTTGCGCCACACAACCGATTAAGTCCAGACCTATTCTCTCATGCTTGAATGATTCCTTGCAAAACCATGGCACGGGTGGTATTGGTATCTTTACAGGATACACGACCCGCATGCCAAGGGTTGCTGACAAAGATATGGAATTAATTCAAGAATCTGGAACCAGGAGGATCTGACATGAAGAGCCTACCCTTGAAAGCCAGCAACTGAACTTGCAAGGCCCCAACTTGATATTGTTGTAATATCCTCTCTAGGGTTTCAATTGGATGCCTCTGACTTCGACTTTTTCTCTTTCTTTTTCTTCTTCTTCTCTTTCTTGCTCTCCTTCTCAATTTCGGCATTTCCAATAGATGCCTCTGTCACAGCACTTGTTTGCTTCTCGTCCGTAAGTGACCGTTTCTGAACCGACCTCGTTGAATCTGCAATTACAAGAATTCTCTCTAGTCAGGAGATAGACGTAACTAAATTAGCACAGTGATTATTGCAGGATTACCAATGGAGACTAACGGTATGCTAAATAACTGGTTGACGGTTGGGAGGTCAAGACGGTAATCAGAATAACCCTCAAGACTTTATCAGGACTGTCAGATCTGGATTTAGCTTTTGGAGATCTACGTCTCTCTGAGAGTGTGGGGGAGAATGGACGGTGACTCTAGGCCCCTCCTCTTTTCAAATAATATTGCGCCACTTGATTTTAACCGGTACACATTTTGTTATTAATTTTACAGCTTCTAAAAATTCCACAGCAGTCGAAAGAAGGCGATATGGAAGCCAAACAAACCTCCTCTGGATTGAGCTTCTGACGTAGTCACCCCAGATTTGGTACGACCGCTAAGTGATATATCTTTCTGGGCCTCAAAGTGACGTCTGAAACACACTTTTGTTGTGATTCTACGCACTGCAAAAGAGATAACACAATGACCACATTCAATTGGGGAACACGACATAACCCAGAAAGAGAAAGAATGGAGTACAGATAGATGACACTGAGCAGAAATCAGAGTTTACGATCCCAAGTTTATAAACAAAATAAGAAAGGGATTATAATTCGCGAAGGCATAAAGGGCAAGTTAGTCGGTGGACTAACAATAGTTACTCAATCACTCAAGATCTATTCCAAACAATCTGGTGGAGAAAATAAGAGGACAGTATCCGATCACCAATCAAATGGGCACAGTCGACCACAGTGAAAACAGTGAATTATTACCAGCATACTGAGAAGACCCTGGCATCATCGCATACAGCTTCTTTCTGTCCAAGTTCTCCTTCACCACGTCAAATACTTCCCCTAAGAACAACAACATCCCATGTCATTTTCGTGCATAATCCTCCAAGAAACTGGTTCTAAAAATTTCTCTAACGACCAAGTGAAATACAAGAACAAGTCCCCCACCTTCTGCTAAGACTTCACGTACCAAATTGAAACAAATTTTGATCCCCCCCGCCCTTCTCTCAGGCTATAATCATCCTGTTAAATATCTCAAGAGAACTCTACAAGTCACAAACCGAATAGAATCATCTAAGACGAAAATATCAGAATCCAAAGCTAAGGAACCTCAGAGAGATTAATTCACGTCGAGAAAATCTCCAAAACCGGGAGGAAACGTTGTAAACCTAATCCCGCACTCCAATCAGATTTCAACTCCAATTCCGACTGTGTAAACAATCTGCCGGAAAAAAAATGGATACACAGTCGCGACGTGTTGCGCATTCTACCTCGTGTGCTGTAGAAATGCCCAATTTTCCCACCCGAATCCGGTGGTTGCATACTCCATTGTTTGTCCATCAAGTCCTTCGGGCCTAACTGCAATGCCAGGGAACGAAATCAGAGTCTGAAAGCTCTAATCCTGGAGAAATGAAGAGAACACAGATTCAAACAGGTCGCGGAGACAAAAGCAAAAACAGAATTCGTTCACTCACTTCGTTAACAGGGAGCTGTACAAGCCACAATTCGGTGTTGGAAGTGGCGGCTTCCTCCACCAGAGGCGGAAGGATCGATACTTCCTTGAAAGCATCGCCGGGCGAGTAACCATTTGCATGTTTATTGGCACCCTTCATGACGACCACCGTAGAGAAAAACCGCGACAGCGATGGTGGAGAGGACGAGAGGGGGACGCAACTCGAGAAGTAGGGTTTAGGGTTTAACGAGAACCCTGGCCCGGGTCTCATGTGTTCCCTGGGATGGAGCTTCATTGTATCCACGGAAGGTAGAAGCACCTAAAACCGCCACATTTTTTGCTCCATTCTCGGGCAGGTGGTCTAAATAGTTTTTCGGGGTAACAATGTTAGTCTCCGTGGGAAAAAATCAACCCAACTCGTCTTGCAATTTTCAAAACAATATGCATAGGATATCTATATTAGTCTCTGTTTAATCCGTGAAGGACAAGAGCTCAAATCCAAACAACATATGAATGCAAACACATCCCAAGTACATAAAAATGATTCAATAATATTATTGAAGATTCTTGTGTTAATTCTTTAACATTTATACAATATAGATTCTAAAGACTTTACTTTGCAAATATCTTATAATTCATAGGATACATTGGTAGATTTGGCTTCAAAATATATTTTTTTCAATTAAAATAATTGACTTGAATAAATTTTTATTTTTTTTATTTTTTTAAAACCACTACATTAGGACTCAACATTTTGAACTTAAAAGGAAAAAATTTCTTGGAAAAATCACAATATTCAATCTTCAATTTTTATTTTTTGGCCTTAAAATTTATAGAAAAATAGGTTTAAGTTTTAGCTAACTAACCCCTAAATGCCCAAGGCACCAGATTTTGTTGTTTCGAAAACTTTGAAATTAAGTAAAACCCAATCAAATTGGTATTTTTAGTAGTTTATATTTTTGGAGAATCCTTTTTGAAGTCTAGTTTTAGGATCAAAAAGTTGATCTGAAAAATAAAGGATTATGATTTTTCTACTAAAGATTTAGTGCAAGGATGCCCATTGCAATCTTGACTTCCTGTAGTGTTGAGGGCTCTTCAAATGAGCCTCAAATACACTAGATCTTGGAGGCAAAATCACATTAGAAATTCATTTTAAAAAATTGTAGAATAGATTTTGAATAACCGTAAATTGATTGGGGTTGTGCATGCTAGGTCCTATAACCTCATATTTTTTTAGTGACCAACTTTTTAGAGTTGACATGCAAAAAGTGAATTGAAAAATTTTCACAATTTTTATACTCTCATGATCAAACATTATAATCTTTCAATTTGTAAGAGATATTGTTATGTTTCCTTTTCCTATGTGACCTCTAACATGTCTAGTTAGAATTTGTACAGTTACAATTCAAAAGAAATTGGTACAACTTATGAAAATGTTGACTTTTTGTTCAATTTAGAGCAAATTCAAGGAGCTCCGAACAAGCCTTGGGCATTTAGGGGTTAACCATATGGATAATGATCTATGGATCATGTTTTACAACTTTTGTTTCATAGTCATTGAATTACTATTCTAAGCTTTCATTTTATAGAAATTTGGATTATTTCCTTGGTTCTTAAGGGGTTAACCCCTAAGTGCTCCGACGTCCATTTTCTGGACGATGAACAGATTGAAACTGGAGTTTCATCCTCCTAACTACTTGGATGAAAGTTATTCTAATTTGTGGAGATACGTTACAAAGTTGTTGTCCTATCTAAGGGTTGGATTTGGTGTCACTAGAATACATATTTTTCCAAAATTACAAATGTGCAAGTATGTCAAGTGGTCAAACTGCATTGACTTTAGTTCAAAACTGGATTAGCCAAAATGAGGTCATAGATTTCAAGAACACAATTTTTTTTTTAAAATCACCATGTAAAGAGAAACTCATTTCAAATCCATTACAACAAACTTTACTCAAAAAATGATAATATGTTGCTCATAATCGAATTTTAAAAGAATTTTGGAATTTCTCCATCAAAATTTATAAAAAAAAAGATTGGTGATAGCATTGGTGAATCTAACCATACAAATGGAATCTAAAAATCAAAATATACAACTTTTATTTGTATATCAATTCCAAAATATGCTTTTAAATATCACCTTATAATGATTTTTCTAAAATTGTCAATTCTAGAGATGAATTTGAACGTTTAGGAGTTAACCAACTACCCTTCAAGCCCGAAATGCTTCGACTTCATGGATTGCTTTTTAGAGCTTGCGGTGATTTCCTTGGACATTGAAGGCCCAAATATAGGCAACCTAAATCAGGTCATTGTTTCTGATCTAATGCAAGGAGCAGTGATGCACTAATGCTTATCTTACTTTTATTTTGTCAATGCAAATAGAATGCTGCAACATTATGACAGCATAGGCCTCCGTCCTTTGTTTTGCCATTTGCTGATAAGATGTGAGGAAGGTCCTCGTGCAGAAAACTCTGTTCATCCCTTTGTTGCCGAATAGAACAGAATTGCAGACCCTAAACCAGTCAATGTTGCTAAACTAATTCTGAGACATCAACTAGTCAGGTGGTAGCCAACACGGTTAAAAAACGTAGGCCCATGAATCGCAGAGCAAAGCAATGTCACAGAACACATCGTTCAGCACAAAAATTACCTAAAAACTCAAGTGCGTCCTTCACAATTTTGGTAGGGATTTGGAAATCACCTGGTCAGTGACCCAGTAGTTCGAATTGAAGAACTTCAATCAGGCTTCATTCTAACGTACTTCCATCTAAATTTAATTTTTTTCCAAGCTCAAGATTTCCGTAATTGCCATAAGCTTCATGGCTAGCCCTTCTTATAATATCTATCATTAACACTTCAATTACAGTCTCGCGTTCATCTGTTCCTCTCGAATCATACTTTCAATGAAGAATTCTCCAGCTCGATAGGAAGATCGAACCTACAGGGGGAGAAACAATGTTACAAAAAGAGAGCAGAATAATCCAAGTGGTATGCAAGGAAGACATGATGTATACTGACATTGTGCCACTGGCAACCGTCAAATCTAGATCCATATTACCAAGGAAGAGCCTGCTCCAGTTCCAAAGAAGACAATCAGAACCAAGTTGAAGAAACTAAATGCTATATCTCGAAGATAATTACAAACAATAAAATGCTTGAAGTCAGACTCACAAGCATTTTTCTAGGACGACAGTTTGTAGCTCAAAACAGTTAGACCTGAACGCAGAGTAACTTCGGTTAAGAGAAAACTTACAAGAGGTCCGCTCGCAACATATCTGAACCCAATAGACTCGCCATACTGCTTCCAATATTCAAACTTCTCAGGTGTCACATATTCCTTCACGGTAAGGTGGAGAGGCGTCGGCTGTCGTTATCAAGTTAAAAAAAAAGATTAGACAACAGAGATTAGATGTCGCTTCGATGTGTATGTCTCGGTACCAGCTAAGCCTTCATAGAAACATGTATTTTATCAGAGTATTCATCAGAAGAGTATACGAATAAAACAAGTCAAACTTCCATCACCTCACCTGCAAATACTGGCCTAAAGTGAATATGTCTACTCCAACAGCCCGGAGATCCAGCATGGTTTGCTTTATTTCTTCATCCCGCTCGCCCAAGCCTAGCATTATTGAAGTCTTGGTCACCATTCCCTTCAGAGTCTTCGCATGCTTTAAAACTGACATACTCTGGTCATAGCTGCCATCCATAAACATCCATAAAAATATCAAATCAAAAGGGTTCACAACACGCTACATAGAATTGGAAAAAGAACGAAAAATATCATCGACACCCTGACAACTGCCGTGAAATAACATACCCAGCCCGTGGATCTCGAACAATCCGTTGCAAGCGCTTCACCGTCTCAATATTATGAGCGAAGACATCCAACCCAGAACTGGCGAGATGATGGACAGCATCCAGATCACCTCTAAAATCAGACACCAGACACTCTACTAATATATCGGGCTTCAACGCCTGCAAATCCAGCCCACACCCACAATGTTCAAGATCTCATGAAATGTAGAGTAACATCATATGGTACTAAAAAATGAAAGATCAAACGAGTTGCTGTTCCTCACGGAAACGCAGACTAACATAATCCAATACTAAAAAATGAAGACTAGTATGGCTTCAAGAGGTAGTTCAGGACTTTGAGAACCAGCACTTTAGTGCATCATGTGGCTAGTTTCTGAGCTCCCACTTCGTACCAGTGCAAATGTTAGCTGACGGGAGAGTGGTGTACACACACAAGGAACGAAACATGGTTTTCAGTTAAATTAAACTTTTCCAATACATTTTCAACAATTTTTAGACATCGATGTACGGAGATAAATTATGGGCAGGCAAGGAAAGCATGATGCAATTCATTCGAAAGTCTCTCTGAGATCACCTGTTCGTACCAATTCACAAGATGCTTAAGTCACTACGTAAAATAATTAATTTACATTCTTCCAACCATTTCAAAAAAATTGTATTAAGGGGGTCCCCCGCGAGTAACCTACTTAATCGATATCTCCCCGTTGCGCATCTCCTCGTGATTGATGTAAAAAATCGCTTGAGAATCTAATTTTACCGTAAGCCCTGTTAAATGCTCTATGGAATGCGTATGAATGGACGAAACGAAGGAGCTCACCTTGAGGGCTTTCACCGTGCGAGCAAAATGGTCGCTTCCACCATCAGGCATGTCATCTCTGTCCACGCTGGTCAACACTACATAGCCTACACTGCACACCATTCCACCCGCACACCACCACCAATGATTCAGATTCTGCTCAAAAACAATGAAGATCTAGAAGGCTCCTAATCGACCCTTAAACCCTCACACATGTTCCCACCACATATGCAGTATCATTTGCTATTTAACAACGCATCAGGATTTGGGATGAAAAATTTTGAACAATACCCCCAACTAGCAATTGCCTTGGCGGTGTTTTCCGGTTCCATGGGATCCGCAGGCGCAGGGTTACGACTGGTGGCGACCGCACAGAAGCGACATCCACGAGTGCAGGTGTCGCCCAGCAACATGATCGTGGCAGTCGCAATGCCGTCTCCTTCCCCTCCTGCTCCTCCACCACCATTCCAACACTAAACCCCAATCCCATCAGAAAACACGCACACATTCCTTTGCGTAACAGTCACTGCATTCCAAGAGTGAATTCTTGTATTCCAAGAGACGCTCACCTCTCCGATGTTGGGGCACTGCGCTTCCTCGCAAACCGTGTTGAGCTTCAGCGTCTTAATACTCTCCTTCATCTTGCCCAGCTTCTCCCCTTGCGGAGCCCGCTGCCGCAACCAAGCGGGTTTCTTCACAGTCGGATCTCGACCCGTGTAGGGACCCGGAGTGGGAGTTTTCTCGCCTGCGGGAGACGTGGAGACCGAGGAGGACGATGCACGAATCCGCAATCCGTTGCGACGCAATTTTACGCCCGCGCGGGGACGCAGGCCTTCCAAAAAGAACATGCCATCCGAAGAAGCGGCGAGGGAGCTGGAGCTAGCGATGGTGCCACTCCGACCTAACGACTCCATGGCTCAATTTCAATTCTGTGAAAACAATGGACGGGATTACGGCAAGAATCTCATTCCAAGCTCCGAATGCAACAATCCAGTGCTGCCACTGTCACGGCGATTGCTGCATATCATGTCACGGAAGTGGGACAAGGGACTTGATCAAACGCTGCGAGCGAGGGGCAAGGCAGGGCGACTTCACCAAGGGAAAATTGGGCTCCCAAAAGCCTCCGTTCACACACTCTTCACTGCTGGCTGGCTTCGTGTACTGTTGAGGTCAGTGGGGTTTTTCTTGTGCTGAAGTGTGCTTAGAGTGCAAATTTACAGTGTAAGGTGCCTAAGTAACACCTAAGAGCATCTCCAGCGCTTGGGCTATTAAGCCACCCCTGGTGTTTTTAGGATGAAAAGTGAGCACTAAATGCATGGTCCAGCAAAAATATTCTTTTAACAAAAGAAATTTTGCATTTTTGGCATTGCTTTGCTCAAAATTTTGGCAAATGATACTTTTGATCTTCAAAATGGGAGTATATTGATATCATCAAAGATGAGATTTTTTTTGCTTTTGCATACACTAGGAGACTTACCCATTGGTTGGAAGTTAAAACAATGAGTTGCGCAAGTGATCCACTCTACAATTTTTGAACAAAGTGTTTTGTCTAGATGAACTATTGGCTAATTTCTTCTTGTGCATGTATGAATATTCAAATAATATTGTTTTTTCCAATGAAGAAATTTTGGTGAATAGTATAATAAAATAGTTTAAAATCATCAATAAGCACTTATGCATGAGGCAAGAGAAAGTGGTAAAAATTTTGTAAGAACTAGAAAGATATTTTTGTTAGTAAATAACAAACTTGTGCAAAAAACAAAACTAAAGGAGAGGCAATGAAATGTAAATATGCCAATGGATTATTGAAGCAATGGCTACCACATTAGATGAACAACATGAACTAAAAATGTAGGATGGCTACAACATTAGAAGAAAATAAAATAAAATTGAAGGATGTATTTTTTTTACTCAAGAATGCATTTTAAAATCTTACATGGCATATAAAAGTTGTAGTGGCAACCAAGAAACAAGTAATATTCTTCCAAGAACTATTAGCTCTAGGGCCAAAAATAAGAGAATTTTTCATATTAAGTGGATTGAATTTGACAAAAACTATACAAACAGTGGTACTAGATTTTTCTATATACAAAAGACTCCCTATATAGAACTTTATTGATGCTAAATTTTCATGTGCAAAAAATATTCTTTTCAAGTTATGATAATTGTAGAAGAATCCTTGCAAAAACTTAGATACAAATATAAAATTCTACAAAAATATATTATTTTTTAAAATAATTTTATATATGAAAAAATTGTGATTTTTGTTCTAAAATTAAAATTTTGATTATTGCTTAATTCTATTTATAGAAATAAATAACTTTTCTATAGCTTTTTAGAAAATTAATAAAGGTCTTCATTCAATTTCTTTGTTGACAAAAACTCAAGATCATAGGATTATTTAGTAGTAGTAAAGGGATAGTAGTAAAAGGGTATCTTAGGAATTGATGTAGAAAGATGGATTCTAATTATTAACTTATAGAAATTAAAACAATTGGTGATGAAGACAACTTGCAACTTTTATAAGATTTTCCTTTATATTCATAAAGAGCAAATTGGAGGGGGGGCAACATAGCTATGTTGGGTAGCTCATTATGAATAGAATTTTTTCCTTTGAAATTTTCACACAACATGTGCCTCAAGAGTAGCTTTAAGGTTCCAAATTTTTCATAACTTTTGACTACATGGTTAAAAAGTTATTACATGATATGTTATTTTTGATGTTCAGCAAATAGTTGGGCAACTTTGAAAAAATCACTTTTTTAAGAAATAAAAATTTGGACTTGGTTTCCTATATTTATACATTTATGGAAAGTTTTTAATCATTCCACTTTGATTAATGAGATAAAAGTTATGAGGAGTTTTAGTTTGTGGGCATTTATGGAATCTTTACCCTCAAATAAACTTTGAAGTAGTTGTTTATTTTACTCAATTTTCAATATTTTTGAAAAAGAAGAAGATGGAATGTAGATTGTTTATTAGAACAATACAACTATTGGAATTGGCATTTTTCAATTCCATAATTAAATTCTTAACAATTTAGTATTTTAAATCATATTCTACTTATCTTTACTTACTATTTTTTTCAAGCATGAATATGAAATATTTTTTGTTGAAATTATATATATATATATATATATATATATATATATATATATATATATATATATATATATATTTTTTATTTTTTATTTTTAATTTATGTCTTCAACATATTATAGAGAGTAACAAAGCATAGGATATATACATTTTTGTGTAAAAAGTTTGAAAGACGAAATATAACAATTTGGGAGAAGTTGAAAATACTTCTTTTTGAAATTCAAGTGACAAGATCTTGCAATTGGTAAAGTTTTATTTGGGAATTTTAGGAAGATGTACTCTAACAAGTTAACTATAGGATTCTATACTTTGATTTATTAATTAATGAATAAGATTAAGATTTTAGCCTTGCTTTGAGTTTGAGTACTTTGAAGTAGTTTAGGGCCTAAAAACATCAAAAACCTTTACAAGTTCATTCAAGAGTGTTTGCTAGTCATGCTCTTCTATTTGCATGATGCCATGCATCTTCCTTGATTTATATGTTGTTGAATTTTGAATGTCTAACTACTACAATATATTATACTTTTGAATTTTACTTATTTATTAAAGTGAACAATTTGTCATGGTCATTCACCCTCCATCAACTTGCATAACTTCTCTCTACCTTCATTGAACTTTGTAGAAGTCAAACCTTTTTTCAATGATACATATATCCATCTAATATTGTGGAAGACTCTTGACCTATAATATTTGTGTGGCTACTTAAAACCTTCAAGTGATTCTTCTAGACTAGTTTTGTAGCTTCTTGAAGCCTCTTAGAGACTCCTAGTTTTCTTTGAAGGAACTTCAAGATTTAGTGATAGTGTATATTGAAGGTAAGATGGGGAAACTTCAATCATGCCAATGCAAGTCTTAAAGCATTGTTGTTAAGCTTTGTATTACATTATCAAGAAACAATTTTGAGCTCTTTATGTTATATACTCCTATCCTCTTAGATAGTAGTGGATTTTATTCAAAAGATTCATAGGTATACACACTCATAGTCTTGGGTCTTCTTGGGTAGTCATGGGTCTTAAGGAAAGTTGATAGTATTGCACACTTACACTTTGGGTCTTCTTCATTAGTTGTGGGTTTTAATGATTGATATGTATTGCACAATTTTGTTCTTTTATTACATTAGGATATTGTATCCTTGACAAGTTTTGCCTACTTGAATGATATTAATGTGACTATTATATAAGAATATTCAACAATGAACTAGGGATGTCTTCAAATTCCATTTAAGCTTGTAGTTGAGTTAGTTGATTTGACATGTATCAAACGAATATGAAGCTCGCTACAAATTTTCAATTTCTTTGTAATTTAATGAATAAATTTAGAATCTATTTGAAAAAATCAATCTAGCCTTAAATACTCAATTGTTGAATCTTTAGCCATTCAATAGAAGCAACATACTCTACCAATTTCATTTGAAGGGAGATATATCTAAAATATCATCCAATTTTTTTTCTGAGGGGAACTTCTAAAGTATTATTAATATAACCTGATATGACCTAATATTGCCACTTCAAAATGTCTTTGAACTTTGCACATCTTTGAATATGGTTGTAAGGTAATAGAACTTTTAGTTCTAGAAGTTTGAGACCTTGGTGAGTTGGTGATAGGAAGTTAACTAAAAATAATAAGATTTTTGAATGAATTGGGCCAGTTAATTTTTAGAGTTTTTCTAAAACCCATTCATCAAACATCTAGGGTACTCTACAATGATTAAAGGTTATTAAATGATTCAAGGATGCATCTATAAAAACTTTAACCTTGAATTCTTGAAAGGACCAAATTCATTGTGAAATGGTCAAACATCATTGTTTTAGAGCTAAATTTAGCCCACTAAATTGTGTTTGAGTATCAATCCTATATATTTATTTTGTGTAACAATGAATTGTCTTTCTTTGTGAAAAATTGTCATTGTTATGATTTTTGTAGCAAAATGTGGAAATAAATCAATAAAAATAGAAAAAACACTCCAAATAATCTGAAATTTTCTGAAGATGTACGATTAGCAATAAAAATTAGTGTAAAAATTTATAAACTTTCTATTTTATTTTTTAAACATGAAAGACTTTGCCAAACACCTTTAGATCAAACTCCTCCATCAAATTAAATTTATCCTTTTATATAATTGATTTTTTTTTTATATTTTTTTTTATTGAAAAATGTGTTTTCTATAGATGTTTTCTTTTTAGAAATTGTAATGGAAAATCAAATTATTTTCATTTCTTAAATTAAAAGCTTGAAATGAAATTATAAAGAATTTCAATTTCAATTTAAAAATAATTTCAGAGAAAAAAATATAAATAAAAAACACATTTTTTTTTAATTTTAATACATGGAGCTTGCAACTACAATCTTTCCATTTTGGGATTTTTTCCAATTTTTCAAACAATACAGAAAGAAATTTTATTCAACATCATTTTCTTAATTGAAATCAAGTACTCAAAATGGTTGAATTGAAAGTTACAATCAAGAATGACCAAAGCACATTTACTTTGGGGATGCTTAGACCACTAAGGTTGAAAGATTTGATAAGCCCAGTGTTGGAAAGAATATGGTGTGTGTGATTTGTGTGTTGTATAGTTTAATCTCCCAAGCCTATAAATTGAGATATACAATAGATGTGTCAAAAGTTTGGATTTGTGCTAATTTGGATCTAATGATACATGTCTCTTCCAATTTGGATTATTTTTGCATTTCCTACATGTCTTAAAAGTCACAAATATGGTCACATATTCTAAGGATAGAGTACTATACTTGAACATGATAAAGCAACATTCTAACAAAAGATGCTAATTATTGAATTATCAATCCAATGGTATCTGCCATGCCACATCTTATTACATAATTTGTATTTTGGGAGTCAATTACGGTATGATATATATAAATTATGGTATGATATATGTAGTTCAACACAATTCTTTTAGGGTTACTGATTCTTCAAGTTTAGCCCTTCAAAATTCACAAACTTCACCACAAAATCTCCAAAATTTAGAATTCTTCCTTAGAGATTTTATGATATCCATTTGTCTGCAACTCAACATAAGCTCTTCTGAACAATCACCCCAGCTGACTAGACTACTACCGGTAGTTAATCTTCTGCACTGGGCTCTTCCCAAACCCCCAAAGAAAAAGAAAGAACCCCCCGGAATGCTGAGGAGGGGAGCTTGACAATTGAGATTTGAGAGTAGTGCCGAAGAGTCCACTACTGTACAGGACCTGACCTTCCTTTTCCAGATGGACTTCTTTGATGGCAGCTAGAATTCCAGGTCGTTGCCCGCCTGCACGAGTTGACTCGTGCTGGTTGTAAGCGAGCAAGCCATGCTGCCGCAGTTTCGGCGTTTGCTCTCGGACTTTCAGTTTTAGGGCCACTTCGCCTTTTACTTTCGCTACTCATCATTGATGCAGATTTGTCCTTTAAGATTGCTGCACAGATTTGCGGGATGAGGACGAGGATGGAACTTAACTTAACTTAGTTCAGATCCCCACTCATTGACTTCATTGCTTCACTCTCTGCTTTGTGGGCAGTCGCTCCTCCCTCTGACACTTCGTTAATTGTTGGTGAAATCGATTGCTGTGTTGGGAACTCGGTTGCTGCAAGTGAGGGAAGTGAGTGTGCAGTTGCGTGGGGTTGGCGAAGGGGAAGGAAGGGCATTGCACTGGACGTGAGCGGTCGTGTGACAGATGAGGCGTTTTTAGTTCATAAGTTATTCGAAGTTACCGGCGGTTGGGTCCGTCGGTTTAGGGTATTCTGCAGATTTCACGGATGCAGCTCAATTTGTGGGAGATAGCAATCTGTTTCCGAGGTTGTTAGGTGGTTATGCTTTTTCCGAGGTGGATCGCATCGTTCTGTACGGCAGGGCGATCAGGTTTGGTGGGTTTTTTGGAGCGAAACTGCGGGATGCGATATTTTTGAGAGTGGAAGTGGTAAGTTTGTTGTACCTCTTTGGTTACGGCGTTTGGTTGATATAGAGGGCGGAGTGGAACAGAGGAGAGAGGTGCGGCGATGGCGAAGCTGAGTCGAGGGCAGAGGACGGGAGCTGGCACCGTTATGTTGCTGGTGCTGGCGTTATTGTCGCTCTTGCTTATGATCATGTTGCTGCTGGGCTTGGTCGCCGTCCCTGGAGGCTCCCGACGACGATCGATGGATGACGGAGCTGTGGTGGAATTGAAGCTGCCCTTACACAGGTAGACTATGCAGGCTGGGCAATCTCCCAGGGTTTGTGTTTGGGAAGGTTTGGTGCATTTGGGTCGCTGGATAGGTGTAGCAGTTGAGCTTTGTAATGCTCTTTTGCTCCATCTTCATTCGCTCTTTGGATCTTCGTGATAATCGCAATCGGGAGGTTTTTCAAGGATAGGGACTGGGGAGTGACCTTGAACAGCTTGCAATACCCGGCGTCACTTCTGTTCAAAGGATCAAGGGCCTAAATTGGACCTAATGTGTTTTTAAGCATTTTTGAGGGGGGGAGATGGTTTTTTTCATTTGTTCAATTTTATTCACTTGACTACGGTAACACTGATTCTGTTGATATAAATTTGTGCCCTTGTGAATTACATTTTCCCCAGTATGATCAATCAAATTGGTCATTTAGAAACCCTGGCTCTTAGTCCTTTAAAATACTTGCAGAAATATAAAGATCAGGGATTTTAACAGTATGCAACATGAAGCGTTGTAATTATAGGTCTAGAGTGCTGGAATCAGAACACCTGAAATTTTTGGGTGGTGCTCTCGATGTGTATCCTAGGCTAAGTTTTCTAGATCTATAGAAACCGGTTTGAGTCTAAGCCACAATTTTTTTTGGTAAGAGGGTTTATCGAAGGATCTTTACGGGGGGTAGATTTTGCAATTGATTTGGAATGCATCTTCTTTGAGGTGAAGTAATGAACTTTCAAGGATGCTGCATAGGTTTTGATGGGATGATGTCTTTTTATATTCACAGCTGCTTTAGACCTGGGATGACACCTATAAAACTATGTATTTAGTTAGCTGATTCGTTATGCTACACACGGATTGATAGATGTCATTTGGTGGAGCTTCAGCTGCTCTTGAAGTCTATTGATTTTGATGTTGCGACTGAATGATCCAAACCATTGGTTTACTAAGAGTGTTTCTCTATCGCAGGCATGGAGATGAGAATCCTTTAGCACCTTGGATTGAAGTCCTCTCTTGGGAGCCCAGAGCTTTTCTGTACCATCACTTTCTGGTGAGTCTTGTTTACTAATCGGTCACTATATCGCGATGAAGATACTCTTGTACTTTGGGTTTATACTTGCTGCTCTGTTATCATGCTTTTGAAAAATCTATCTTTTTGTTAGAATTCAGCTATTTCGCGTCTTTCCAGCACCGGAAGAAGGTTCTATATTGATATGATCATCTGATTGATGTAACGTGATGTTAGAAATAGAAAGACTGATGGTTACTTGGTGGTAAGCATTTATGTGTTCAGAAATCTAATTGTTGAGGCTGTTGGATCGAGAACAGACACCAGAGGAATGCAACCATCTGATAGAGTTAGCCAGACCAAGCTTGGTGAAGTCGACTGTTGTAGATAGTGCTACTGGAAAGAGCAAAGACAGCAGGTGCGTGCTGGTGCAACTCGTCCTTGGTACTTACATTTTATAATTTGTTCACGCAATCAGCTGTGCTAGTTCAGATATTTTTGATCCTCCGTTGATTCTGCAGCTAGATATTTTTGTATTTATGTTTAACAGGTTTCTTTTCATTTTATGGGCTTGAAATTGTCTCTTGATTTTTTGTGCATTAAATGGAGACTTAGTTTTTTCTGGGTTTTCATGCATTGACACAAGTGCGCATATGATATATACCAGAGTACGCACAAGTTCAGGAACCTTTTTGATGCGAGGTCAAGATGCTGTTATCCAAAGGATAGAGAAGCGAATAGCTGACTTCACTTTTATACCAGTTGGTATGTATGATGTACCCTTGGTTCTAGTGCTAAGTTTTTTTCTATTCACGATTGGAGACGGTTCGCACAGATGGTTAGTAAGCATCTCTGCATATTGCTGTTTCTCCGGTGTGATTGATTGTGTCGGCAGTCCCCCATGGGGAGACAATTTTACATCCATGATTCGTCATTGCATGGGTTGTTTCAGTTCAGCCCCTGTAGCACAATTGTTCTTTACTTTTCAATGTTTACGTTTAGGCATGTTGGATTTTGTGTGCAGAACAAGGTGAAGGTTTGCAAGTGCTGCAGTATAGAGAGAGTGAAAAATATGAGGCACACTATGACTACTTTCACGACGCTTACAATACCAGAAATGGTGGTCAACGGATTGCTACCGTACTGATGTATCTGTAAGTAACCCCTTTCTGCTTCCTTCCTGGTTGTGATCGTGCCACCATCCTATGTCCATTCCTACAACAGAGAGGGTTTTTTCTGCCAACTTCCATGACACGTAATAATGTATCATCTGCTGAGGCAGGGACACCCAAAGTTGCAAGTGACCCGACAGCGTTACTGTAAAATCTTAGATAGGTACACATTGATTAAATGGATGTAGACTACCCCAGCAACTGATCAAGTGAAAGTTTTAGAACAATCACCAATGTAACGTTGACTCTTCATAACTTTTGCATCTGGTATCCTAATGACGCATTCCCTGGTGCCTTGAATCCTATTTCATTTGTCTGCAAGAACTTGGAAAATTTTGACCAGTCTAATAAAAGGAACTGTGCGCAGTAGCAAAAGTGCCAACTTTAGATGCCCCTACCTTATTAGGAAGGATAGAGCGGAAGGTTTGAAATGAACTAGGTCCAGGGGGAGATACAATCACTCCAATTAGCCCTTTGGGTGCTATTACATGGTCTCAGTTCTGACTGCCATTTTTATGATGGGGGGCAGCTCAAATGTTGAGGAAGGAGGAGAAACTGTCTTCCCAGCTGCGAAGGTGAACAGCAGTGAGGTTCCCGACTGGGATAAGCGATCACAATGTGCTAAGGCTGGGCTTTCAGTGCGACCGCGGATGGGAGATGCCTTGCTGTTCTGGAGCATGAAACCTGATGCCACTCTTGACCCCACTAGCTTGCACGGTACGCTTCTGTTTCAGTGTTAGTTTCAAGTAAACAAGGTCATTTTTTTAGTCTCTTTGACTGGGGGGTAGGCAACACTGACTACATTGGCTAGGATTTAAAGTGAATCTGTTTATCCTGCATATGCTTTTCAAGAAATAGGAAAAAATGAACAGCCTCAAGAATCATATATTACACCAAGGAACTTATCCACTAAAGCATATACGAACTCGTCCTTTTTATTGATACGAGCAATTGCACTATGAATCCCTTCATCAAATTTCCCTGAAGTGAAACCTGCTCTGACTCTTTATGTTTTGAGAGCCTAACTCTACAATCGCATATGTAACGACCTAACACCAACTTTGTGAGAAGAATGAATGCATTTGGTCGAATTACATTCTATAGGAGTTATGTGTTGGGATTCGAGTTCTGTTTTTTTCCTACTCAAACCTGAAATAGTTCTCTACGTGCTGGAATGGATTACATGCTACAGCTCCTGTAATACTAAAACCACGATGATGGTTTTTGTTTGTCAGGTGGCTGTCCTGTCATCAGAGGTACCAAATGGTCTGCTACCAAGTGGTTGCACGTTGAAAAGTACGGAGTGTGAGGATGTCCAAGAAGCCTTCTACAGGTAACTCCTCACGTATCATTAGAGCTTCTATCTTCTTTCACTGTCATTGATTCCTGTACAGTGACTGCATTGAGTGAATTTAGCTCCATGATCCTCGTCTGGACTTCTAAGCGAATTGATGTAAAGAAGTTGATATTACGATCAAGTATTCCGGATTATTTTCATCAGTTTCTCTGATGCTACAATCAAATAGGACTGTTTCCATGAGGTGAATCCCTTTTATGCTTCCAGATGGTGTTATTATGTGTTATTGGTGATTTCTTTGTGTTTTGCTTGTTCCAATTGACGTTCATTACTTACCAGTATTCACGTTGCTGACTGCAGGAAGATAGGCGAAGGCTCAATTGGGCTATTGGGAGGAAAGAAAGCATGTGAACAATTCTCTCGTCTTGAAGCACAGCAGAGGTGACCATGCGTAGTTTTTTTCTCCTCTTGTGGAGATGGTGAAAATGCTAAAGGAGATCAGTTAGAGTCTGATTTCTCAATTGCTACTGTAATAGCTACTGAATAGGACAAATTTTATGTTAAGGGGCTTTAATTGAAGTGCCACGGCTGTGAAGTCTACAAATTGTGAGTTTAAAAGTGAGATTCACACTAAATTTTCAATTCAGGCTCCAGTGGGACTCCAGTAGAAAAGAGATTGCACCATTTTTTAGGGGTGGTTTGATTCACATACAGCACATTCTTACAATGTAGTGCGTCTAGTGTTGGTAAGTGACATATAGGGCGGCGATTTTGGTTTTGGTCTTGAACACGTAAACTAAGAAACTGGAATTTCCTTTCAATTGTACATTGTTGATATATCCAAATCAATGGGCAGATGAGACGCAAAACATAAGGCTATATTGAGAGGAACTCCAATCCTCTTGTTGGGTTGTTGTGAAGTAAGAGTTTGTTCATATTGAGTCCTATATGAAGTTCAAAAACTAACATGAGTTACTCCAATACTATCTATCTTCTTTAGAAGGGAGACCCTATTTGGTAGAAATGACTTAAACATGATTGAGTGTTCATGGCAAAGGCTATATGAAGAAGGCAAGCAAAAATGATATCAAGATTTGTAAAGAGTATCCTAAATGTAAAATAATCCAATCCATATAGTTAATAAGTAAAACAAAAATTGGTTTTTCTTCACATCCTAAAATATCCAAGTTAAGTGAGATTGTAGAAAGACCTTTGGCAAATGCTAGAAGCCCTATTTAATGCCTAGTTTATTTGATTGCTTGAGCAAATTTGACTATTCAATGGTTTATCTTTTTCCATTGAAAAATATTTTTTCATGATTTGTTGACCTTCAAGCTATGCTTTCACCGAGTCAATTATGTAATAATAAGTAAGAATGAAATATTTTGGCCTATAGTCCTTATGCTAATGGAGTCATACAAACCCTTGTTGTAAGTATTGTGACATCATTCTTTGCAACAACCATTAGAATATTAGATAATTATATAAAGAGGATTATCATAGCCGATTTGTCTATGGAATGTTGGGTTGGCCACAATGGAAATCATGTTTTGGAGTATTGTGTAAATGATTTGTTAAAAAAAATCCAATAGCACTCATTACAAGTCAAATTATTGTGCATGGCCTCTCTTTTTCACACAATATTCCAAAGATGAATATTCGCATTTCTATCTTATGCAAAAGGATTTGTTGTCATCCTCGGATATTGAATGTCCTTAATGACATTACAGGGTTTAACTTGTCAATTGCACATTTTGGCTAAAGCTTGGGGTGGATACAATTAGAACATGAGAGCTTAACCCTTGAATGGTGGGTTGGTGACTATCAAAATCAGGCATTTTGGAACCATGTGACATCATCCACTTTAAAAAAATAAAAAATACTCATTGGGAGTCAAACTATTGTAGAAGATCTCCCCTTTCTACCCCTCGTACCGAGGTGCAATTCTATCCTATAGAAGAGAATTCCTTCACATTCATGAGACAAAAAATATTTGTCGTGTCATTTAGGGGTTAAGAGTCATTAGTATCAACTTTTTGGACACCAATATACAATACTTTAAAATTGCATAACCTAGTCATACAATGTCAAAAGAATGAATATTAAAGTATATTAGAGTCCTCTTTTGCTTGCTATAAAGATCCAATAAAATTAACTTGTATTTTATATTAATGCAGTAAGTATGCTTAATTAATATTGTGTGCTTAACCCTTAAACGTCAACATGGACGTTTAGTGTCTAATGGATGACAAGGAATCTTTCTATTTAGGACAGAATTGCAACTATTTATCCTTGGAATTTTGTGCGGGAAGGGAAGATCTTCTATAGTATTTTGACTTCCAATGTGTATTTTTTATTTTTTTTAAAATATGATTTCATACTATTCCAAAAGGCATGATTTCCATAGTCACCAATCCGTCCTTTAACCCCTCATTGCCAGAGGGGATGAAAAGTGTCCTCAAAGTGTCTAGTAGTCAAATTCAAAGTACTGTTATTTTTGCATCCAATGTCCGAATTCAATAAAAACTTGTTGGGAAAGTTGTGCATATTAGTGTAGTTTCATTGGTAATTTTTTTAAATCAATACAAGATGTACTGAGTTTTTGAGAGCCCTTCGAAGTTCACAAGTTCAATTTGAGTTCACTACTTTGCATTCTAATGGCTGCTACTTTAGGGGCTTGTAACTTTTTCATAAAATGTTTTTTTCAATAAAATTTGTTAGGTATTTTTCCTCTTAAGGTCTAGTTATTGTGGTAAAATTTTCATGTCAATCCAAGTTGTTCTAAATGTTTGGGAGCAATTCGAAGTTTAAAATCCAGACATTTTTGCATTACATAGAACTTCCGTGGCTTATAACTTCTTCATACATGGTCCATTTTCAATCATTTTTGTTAGAAAAGTTTTACATACTAGTCTATTTTGTGTGATTAAAATTTCATATCAATCGAAGAGGTAATGAGTGACTAAGAAGCATTTTAGTAGAAGGAGGTTCAACTATAGATGTGATTTTTTGCTACTTTTTTCATTGTTTTTTGACATTTCAAAATAATTTTGCCAACACATGAGTTGATTAAATGATATTTTTTTTCAACAAAGTGTTTGTCTCTTGGTTTTGAATCACTTTGAAGTTTCTAGTTTTTCCATTTGAGTAGGTTTAGAGATTGAATTTCACCTCCAAATGTGTTTTTAAGAAAATTTCAGCATCTTTTTTCAACACTAAAACATTATAATCATTCAATCTATATGGTCAAATGACCCCAAATTTGTTTCACACCATCTACAACATGCACACTCCAAGATTGTACGGTTGTACAACTGAGATTTTCATATTTCACTGAAATTTAGACTTAAAGCACTTGAAAAGCAAGGATGCTTTTACACATGTTTGGACTTCAAGTGATGAGGGGTTAAGGGTTAATCCTTGAATGACATGGCAGACAATTATTGTCCGATGAATGACAAGGAATTCTCCTATGTAAGAGATCCTCTGAATTAGGGGTGGAAAGGGAAGATCTTCTATAGTAGTTTGACTCCCAATGAGTATTTCTATTTTTTCTGAAGTGGATGATGTCACACAGTTCCAAAATGGCTGATTTCCACGGTCACCAGCCCGACGTTCAAGGGTTAAGCTTACCTTAGAGTGGCTCTCAAGGGGGCAAATTGTCTCATCGGCTCATTGTCCAGGTAATCAAACTGACATGCTTACATGGCCGCCTACGTGGACCCCCTGGTGGTGGCTTGCTGCTGGCCTCACTTTGAGCTTCTTCCCTTTGAACCCCAGGCGGTCGCTTCCCTTCCCCATCAACGGTCACGATCCCCCCTCCCTGAAATCCAACGGTCCCAAACCCCCGACGTGGCCTGCTAGCAAACCCCTTCGGTGGTTCTCGTCATTCCGACTGGAAAACGCGGACCCAATCGGGTTCCAAATCGTGATTGTGCATATTCACAGCCAGGAATGAATTGGGTAATCTTAACACTACTGAATTTGGGTCTCCGCATGGAGCTTTGAGCCCCGAGCTTGCGAATTTGTGGTTTCCGAATTGCAGGAGCTGGCTGACCATGGCTGCTGCAGGGGCGTTGGAGCTTTGTGCCGCAGGGGGAATCCTCGGCAATGCCCGCTTTTCCTCGTCGCAGTCGCAGTTCTTGACCCCGCAACGGAGCTTCTTGCATTCGAGAACCGACTCCAGAGGAAAGGGACGATGGAGTGGACACGATTTTGTAGGGCGAGCACGAGCTGTGACGACGCGTGACCCGCCTCGCACTAATGCCAATGGGAGCGCCAATGGCGCTGCTGCGAATGGAGCTGGGAATGGGGTTGCGAAAGGTGGCCTGAATGGTTCTGCCCCTCGTGGTCGTTCGGTGGTAAACCGTCTTTGAAATTATGTTTATTGGACTTTGGGATTCCGTTGTGGCATCAACATTTATCGCTTGTATTGGGAGATTACGAAAAGTACTCTGTACTTTTGTTGAGTACCGAGGAGATTAGAGTAGGGTTCGTCTGACCCCTAAGGAATTGGGATTTCATGCTTTTGGAAATGACCAATTGGATTGATCATATTTTGGAAAATATGATTAGATGAAGAACGAGTGCTTGTATTGGTGAAAGAATGAATTATTTGGAGCAAAAAAGCAAGTCCCCGTGTGACTCTCTCAGAAGTGCAAAGGACAGACCCAATTGGGGACTCTTGGTCGTTTAGGGGTTAAATAAGTTGGAACTTTACGTAAATTTCCTCTTGGGAACCAAAGTTGAGGAAGCTGAATCGAAGTGCCATGTCCTCTTATACAATCTAGAAAAGTAGGAATCTGTGGGCATAAGGCGAAGAGATTGCTTCAGCTGCACGTAAGAATTGAAATTGTGGGAATTACTTAATAGTAATGTTGTGGAGAGGCAAAGCTGAACGGGGTGACCATGGTATTGGCCAGAGGGAGATGTCCGAAGAGATGAAAAGGATGCGGGCCCAAATGGAAGAAGACGAGCAAGTGGCATCTTTGATGCGCGGTCTCCGTGGCCAAAACCTTTCGGACGAGCTTTTTGCTTCCGCTGACACGCAACTGCGACTTGTCGAGGTAGGCTTTTGTTCCCACTGCGCATTCCATGTTGCCTTTTAGTAGGTTTGCAGTAAAATTCGATTGTTTCAAGTAGCCTGTAGACAATATCATAAGGATAATCTTTTCCATGATGCCTAGGAAGGTCTCCCTCTGATTATGTGGAGTCCGCTCTCTGCGTATGATTGGGAAGCACCATGACCTCCCCATGAAGTATTATGAAGCTTTTCTAGACGAAGTCTAATAGTTCCTGAAACAGTTTAATTTTACTGAAATTCCTGTTGTTTTTCTTTTTAGTGCTTGATTGTGGTAGCGTACTTGGATAGAAATGGGTGCATGAGTTTGGGAATTATGAAGAAAAGCAGTTGATGAACTACCCCTTTGGAGTTGCAGGTGAAAGAATTGGAGGGCGAGGAAGGCCTGCCTATAGTGTATGACCCTGAAACCATTTCCGCGTACTGGGGAAAGCGACCTGGATCTGTTGCCACTCGCATTGCTCAACTGGCCGGTGTCGCGGGCGGGTTCCTGTCACGAATTGCCTGGGACATCGCTACAAAAAAAATAAAAGAGGTAGGCACCTGCATTTTGTGTCATGATGGGCATCATCAAGCTAGGAATGTTGTCACGAGCAGGAAAACTGACTGGCAGATCGGTTCTGTCAAATGATTAAATGTGAATATGTACTTTTTGCACTGAAATACCTTGAACTCTGAAAATTATCCTGAGGTATTTGAACTGGTAGTCATTTTCTAGCTAGAGAGTCATGCCAAAGACAGTCTAGAACCTTGCAAGAGTGTATGTCTCTCCAATTACCGATATCAGATTTTTGCTGCGACTGTCTGGTAGTTCTTCTTCAAAGCTTGTTTAGTCCTGGTATGAGGTAGAAACTGGTAGGAGAGAATATCAGTCCCTTGTAGTGCCGTCCTGTGTGTGTGTTTAGGTGCATAGAGAACTCAGAGGAACTCAAAGGAGAATAATGACATGTTTTGGGACATCTGCTTTTGGCAGAATGAAGTGAAGCGAGCTATTGAGCTGAGGGAAATAGTAACATCACTTGGTCCTGCGTACATTAAGCTCGGGCAAGCACTTAGTATTCGGCCTGACATCCTCTCACCTTCTGCCATGACTGAACTGCAAAAACTTTGCGACAAGGTACATATTCAGTCGTTCTGTTTTTTGTGATATGAAAATTGGTAACTGAGTATTTGTGATCAGGGGTTACTGCTGAAATCTCACCTGCTAATTTGCAGGTCCCTTCATTTCCGGATGATATTGCTATGGCACTGATTGAAACTGAGTTGGGAAAACCCTGGCAAGAAATCTATTCGGAGCTCACTGAATCACCAATTGCAGCAGGTACTTCTTTACATGATTTGGCATGTTTTGAGTGCTCCTTGACAGTTCACATGATTTAGTTCCCATTGTGCTCCATCATGTGATAATTCTTTGGGGGTATTCTAACGTAGTGAATGTTGGGCAGCCTCTCTGGGTCAAGTATACAAGGGGAAACTTATCGAGACGGGTGAGACTGTGGCCGTGAAGGTGCAAAGACCATATGTATTGGAGACTGTGACAGTTGATCTCTTTATCATTCGTCGCCTAGGCGTTGCTCTTCGCAGATTTCCTCAGGCATGTGACCTAAGAATGGCATTCTATTCAGCATTTTTCTCTGAATTATTAAATGGTATTGCTTGTTCAGGGGTAAAAGACATTGAGGTATGACATTGAGGTATGTTTTACAGTTATGATGTTATATGTTTGTGGTGGTGAACTCTTCGTGGAGCTGCTAACTTGAAAGGCAATTATTTGCCAGAGGACTGCAGATAGCCACAGACGTTGTTGGGCTTGTTGATGAGTGGGCAGCCCGTTTTTTTGAGGAGTTGGATTATATAAATGAAGGCGAAAATGCGACTAGATTTGCTGAACACATGCGAATTGACCTTCCTCAGGTTTCAGACTGTTCTCTGAACTTATTTAAAAGGATTGTTGATGGGCTATATGTTTTGTGAGACAGTAGGTTCCATTTATGTATTCTCTTACATGGTGTACTCTTGGCCAGGTTGTTGTACCAAAGACTTTTACGAAATACACTTCACGGCGAGTTTTAACTACCAGTTGGATAGAAGGAGAAAAACTCTCGCAAAGCACTGCAGACGATGTAGGCGATCTAGTGAATATTGGGGTCATCTGTTATCTGAAACAGGTAGGTACAGGCTTACTCCTCTGATTCAAATTTTTGTGTCCTCCTTCGTGTCTATTTTGACTCCCATGCTTAGGTTGATGCCACACGACAGGCAACATGTTGCAAATGAAGCTTTGAAAAATGGCCGTGGATTATATGGCAGGCCTCGCCAGACTGGGTTTGAATTGCCACCATAAGTTTCCAAATATCTTGCTCACCGATAGAACACTTGTTTTCAATGAGTTGCGCGGTACTTCTGTCACATAGATTTTCCAAGCCTTTGGAGCATTTATGATTAATCATATTTTTGGCTCGTCCTACCTTCCATGTGGTGCCCGAAAGGGAAAAGTAACCAATGAGATTTCCAGTTTATTCCAATTGTGGTTTGGGCCTTATTGATGACAGTCATTGATACCGTGCTGACCTTTTCTTGTTTTTTTGGGGGGGTCGTGTTTGAAGCTATTGGACACCGGACTCTTTCATGCAGACCCACATCCTGGCAATCTGATCCGCACACCGGAGGGAAAATTGGCCATTCTAGATTTTGGTAATCCTACTTCTTTCAATTTGCTAGACTTCATTTATCTTGACTTTCAATAGTTTTGTGCCTACAAAGTGGATCATATTGTGTGACCTCGTCTTGTCCCCGTTGTCTGCTTCACAGGCCTTATGACTCAAATCACTGATAACCAGAAGTACGGAATGATCGAAGCCATATCGCACCTGATTCATCGAGATTATGAGGCCATTGTGGAAGACTTCGTTCTTCTAGATTTTATTCCAGAAGGCGTGAACCTAGCGCCAATTATGCCAGTGCTTGCGAAAGTGTTTGATCAAGCCCTAGAAGGTGGAGGTGCGAAGAACATTAATTTCCAAGATCTGGCTGCAGACTTGGCCCAAATCACTTTTGATTACCCTTTCCGAATTCCACCATACTTTGCCCTTATTATCCGTGCTATCGGTGTACTTGAAGGAATCGCTTTAGTCGGCAATTCTGATTTTGCTATTGTTGATGAGGCGTATCCATACATTGCTCAAGTAAGTCCGTTTTATCCTATTCATAGGAAATTCTATTGTTTGCTTATGTTTTCACAACTCATGATTCATTGAAAAGAGTTCAGTTCTGCAGTATCGTGCGGGAATTGGTATTTGTGATTCATCTGATATTATTATTATACATTGTACCTGCGTAGTAAGTAACGCAAATGAATTATCAATGCCTACATAGTGGTTGTTTGGTAGTTGAAGTGAACCGTGATGATTTCAAAACTGTGTTTCCAGCAATTTTGACACTTGGAACATCACAGTTCTGAGCAGATTTGACCACCCTGCCTTTACTGTAGCTACGCTGTGGTTGGGAGTAACTACACTTGCCTATAATAGTTGGTTGAGTACCAAGGCTTTCATTCAAGATGTGAGGATTTGTGCCAAAGGAACATGACAAAGAATCGGATCAGCTTAGATACCCTGATTCCTCCTTGATTAGCAGTTGGGCCGAAGGTGTTCGCAGCTCCTCTCACGATTGTTATGGAAGTACCGAGTGAGATACTGAGAATATATTTGGTGTGCAGAGGTTATTAACCGACCCTTCGCCTAGATTAAGGGAGGCTTTGCGTTACACCATCTATGGACGAAACTCAGATTTTGATGCAGAAAGGTTCATTGACATTATGGAAGCATTTGAGTCGTTCACGGTAGCGGCCAAGAGTGGCGGAGGCGACGAGATGCAAGGGAATCGTGCCTTCTCAGGTGCTGTTGCTAGGAAATCCCTCGGTGGTTCTGTCGCTCTGCAGCAACAGGGCGGTGTACAGACTCGGGCTGCATTGAGCTTTCTGATTTCAGAGGAGGGCGAGTTTTTCCGAGAATTCATATTGGACGAGGTATCCCCAAATCCTTGCTTAAATTCTGAAGTTTTGAGATTGGTATATATAGCCCTATTGCCTTTCAACAAGAAGGGAACGAGAACCATATTAGTGAAATGTCTATAAGACACCTTTACCCCGTGGTTTTGAAAATGGCTAATATAAACCAGATGGGGCCAAATTTTATATAACTAGAATCAGTGAAGAACATTGCATGCCAAAGAAGTCCAATAGAAGTCTCCATACTAAACTACTCAAAGCTTCCAAAATCAATCATCAGGCAGAATTTGGGCCTGTTCATCCTTCCGTGGTTAATTCCATTTGGCTTGTCACTCCATGCCATTTGGCATATTTTTTGGTTTATTGTATTTTGTAGGATGCTATTAGTTAGGGACATTTGAGACCTTCTGAAATTCCTAATTAGTATAAAATCTGGTTTTGAACTTTGAGACCATTGTGCCTTGGGTGGTGGTTTTGTAATTGCAGGTCGTAAAGGGAATTGATGCCGTGACACGGGAGGAATTGGCTAGAGTGGTGGTGTCTCTGGGTCTCCAAAGATTTGATCCTTTCATAAATTCCTTGCCTCTACCTGCTTTTCGGAAACCGGTGTCAGTAGTACCCATTGTCACACGAGAAGATGAGGTAGTTCTCAACAACATGCGGCGGATAATGGCATTCCTTTCAGCTGGCTCTCCTGCAGCACGGTCTGTCTCAACACAGGTATGTAGCTGGTGATTTATTAGCACCTTTCAGGAGAACATCTAGGGAGAGAAATTTTATCTCTAGAAGTGGCACTGAAGGTTGTAACTTACTTTGATGATGTTTTTATATTTAGGCTGTGTGCTTTCTTTGGGCATCTTGTCTGACAGTTATTCACCATAGCCCTTCTTAACATTTTGTAGGGTGGTCTTGTGACGCCTTGGAATTCCCCTGCTTGGGTATCCATGATGCCCATTCGTTCATTTTTTGATTTCATGATATCCATGATTCAATGAGAGAAAGGTTTAGGGATGTAAAGATGATTATGATGTGAGCATAAATGCATATGGTTGCATATGAGTGGCTGTAGAACCAAGCAAAAACAGTACTTTGTCAATACATTATCATAGCGTTTGTAACTTGAAAGGTCTTCGTGCTTCAATGGCTAAAGGATGTTATATTTGATGTCACTGAGTGCAAGGTATTAATAATTTGTGTTCTTCATGCAATGTGGGCATGCAGGGAGAAGTGAACATCTCAGAAGTGATTAGAGATTTAATGCCTGTTCTTCCAGATTTTGCAAGAAACATTCTTCCTGAACTCGTCAGCCGACTCACATCTCGTGTTGCAGCTCGCACCCTACGTGAAATCTTTCTATAGTGGGATCCTTGTGTGGATTCTATCCATGTTAGAAAATCTTACTTTAGACCATTACAGATTTACACTGGATACTGTTCTACTAGGCTCGTGTGATACATGAGCAATCACAGTTCCCCACCATTTGTACTGTACTGTACATCATTAGATTAAGATAGTGAGAAACCATAGTAGCATGCCAGGCACAAATTTCAAGTGCTGCTGGGTATTTCCAGAACTGTATTTTTATCGCTATCTGTTCAGCATACTACAGCTATGGCGTGACCAGAATGTGAAAAGATTCAACTCCGTATTTTGTTTCTGAGTATTGCATTGATTATGCGGTTGGTGATATCGATTGACCTGGTGAACCAAAGCTCCTTTTCTCTGCTCTAAGTTATTTAGCTACTCTAATTATCCTGAAATTGGTCTTCAAAGGCCTTGATTTTGTATGAGAATATTTCATACAGTAGGGGAGAGTCAAGGGTGTGCTCTGCCACCTTTCCCCCAACTTGGTGATGAATGGGAGCCGAGTCTTTCTTTTCTCTTTTTTTAGAAAGCCCGAAGGCAAAACAAAGAGGGGAAAAACCCTAGATAGCCCGAGGGAACCTCAAACTGAACATGAGGAACAAAGTACATAAGGGGCATGGAAAGCCAACTAATCTACAAAAACAAGGCGGGTCCAAAACCCACACGGCATTAAAAGAAGACTCCCAACACATGGAGAACCTCAGGGCAACGTCTGTGAGCATGAATAACCTAATTACCATGCCAAGCAGCCAAACCAGCAAGAGCAGTTGCAGTCCATGCTTTGAGTCATAAGACGAGCAATAGCGAGTTGTTCACTTGGGGAAAAAAACGTTGCAACTCACCTGCTACGTAAACCAAATGCAGGAGCAACACTCAAAGTCCCACGGCTGGTCATGATAAGAGTACTTGGCCGCAACAGTACACCCCGAAGAGAAGTCAAAAGCGCCGAGGAGCGCCTCTTGCCACGAGACCTAGTCTTCACCGTGAGCAACAAAATAGCGAACAAAATGAGGTCCAGAACCATAAGAGAAGTAGGTGCTCTCTGATAGATCCTTCGCAAAACGGATGGCTCGCGCGCGCCCGTCCCAGGAAAATCTAAAGCCTAGGTATTGAGCAAAGCAAAGGAAAGAGGAATACTCATGCAGATGGAGGACTCCATCTACAAAGTTGTAAATTGGTAGGTTTCAGTAGCTTGGGTGGCTGTGAGCAGTGTCTTTTTTAGGCAATTAAATGCCCAATTGCCTCAAAAAAAAATGGGCAGCTTCAAGCCTATAGAAAAAAAGGGGTAGATGTGTTAAAAAATGAGAGACTATCATCATGGCCCTACACATTGTTGCCACAATGTTTCCAAAACCTCATTTTATCCATCATGTAGAGCCAATACATACAAATATTGCATACAAAAATTACATTTTCAAAATTGTATACTCATAATTGGCCTCATTCAATTCAAATCCCCAAAATGAAGGAGCCAGGAAATGCAAAACCTTCTTTAAAGAAAGGCCACATAAACATTTGTCTAAAAAACAAAAAAAAACATTGGTTGTGAGGGTGACGCAAGATGGCTTGGACACTACACTTTGGGTGACCGCTCCGTCCTTCAAGTCTAGCACAGAAGCTCTAAGACAACTAATGTAATTTGCTCTTAAAGCAAACATTTAACAACCGATTGCCTTTTCGGGGACTAAGAAATAATTTTCAATAAATTTTGGTAGGAAGAAAAAATGAATTGGCATCTAACTCAAGTCATTTCATATTTTCTAGACCTTTGTGAAATTATTTATGAATTTTTTAAGTTGAAACACAATGGTCACTAGAAGCGACCACCCTCCTAAAATGTACATTCTTGGTACATTTGAAGAAAGCAAAATTTACCTCCATGTTAGTGGTTGTTTTCATAACAAGGTCGCTTTTTAGATCAAACTTCCTTATTTTTTTCTCTTCTCGTAAAAGCCAAGAATTTTTCCAATTTTTATATGTTGATCCACTTATAGGTTTTTAGTAATGGAGACACAATCTTTTGGCCCACTTGGATAAGAAGAATTGTGAGTTTAAAGATTTCTTGCTCTACATGCCAATAATAATGCCGTTCACCTTTGTTCCACAAGTAGAATTTGAAAATAGCATTTGGAAACACTAGTAGAAAGTGTATGGGCACCAAGTGTTCGTGCTCTTCAAGACCAACTTTTGATCTACTAGTGAAAGTGAGCCACCAGATAAAGTTGGAGCTTTGGCATCCAATACTAATTAGGGGTCAATTTGGGAATTGGGTCTATAAGCATTGGAATCTCACTCTGTATATCTAATAGAAACAAGTGCAAAGAGAACTCTTATGAATACTTGGCCATATTGTGAAACGCCAATTTTTGGATTGGAAAAAGATATTAGGGGATATTTGAGGGCATAGAAGCCCATTCTCTATACTGGAAACCAGCCTCTACTGTCCAGTATAAAAATAAAATTTTAATTTTTTAATTATTAAAATATATAATAAAAATTAATTTTAAAATAAAAATTAATTAATTAAATATTATTATCATATGTGGCGGTGTCACTGCCACGTCAAATCGCTACTGTAGCAATGTTCCCCATTATTCAAGAACTCTAGGAACTCTAGTCTTCTACACTGAATAGGGGTATTAAGGGGACCCATACTAATTAATCGACATTCCATACTATATAAATATCTACCTTTATTATATATCAGTAGTTATTAAAGTGTACAGGGGATGTACATCATGCTTCAAACATCTACAGTTTTCCATAGTAAGTCTCTTTAATTTTTTGGTCCCCTTAATACCCCTATTTAGTGTAGAGGGTTGAAATCCCTTCTAATGAGTGTCCAATGAATCCAACCTAAAGTGTGAGTAACAAAAGATTTTACAAAAAGAAGAAGGAATATTCATAGAAATCTTCTCTATACAGTATCTAGTAGGAGCTAGTGGAATAGGGATAGGAGACTTTTGTCAAGTCTTGTAGTTGGCCCAACAAAAAGAAAAAAAATCTAATCATAAGTCACTTCAAATTAAATTGTCTTTGATCCCATGGAATCAAATGATGCTAGAACTTCGTTGTTGAATTAGAGAGAGAGAGACTAAAGGAAAAAAGGCTTTACATCAATAGAAGATACTTTAAGGAAGTTTAAGCACCTACCCTAGTCAAAAAATGAATCAAATCAACTAGGACATAGCCTCTCAAAGGATAGCTACTTGTTATCCTTCTTCTTCCTATTAAAACCACCAAGACAATCTATTGACTTCGAACTAGCACCCCTAAGTAATCTCACTACTCAACCACCTAAATAAGATTTTGGTTTAAATATTTCTTCTTCAAATCAACCTACATCATATGCATTGGCAATCAACTCAAAGATACCATCAATGACATCGAACATCTCAAAAAAAATTCTATGGTCTTATCTATTACAGTATAGCCAAAAATGGTGGCTCTCAACACCTTCTACTATTTACAAAAGCTATTGGCTTACATTCTCCTATATCACAAGTACTTTGCCTATTCTAAAAATAAGCTCACACACACTTGAGATGCATGGATCCAAATTTCCCCATAGATGGCACCCTACTCACTATTCTTTGGAACCAAGGAAGCAACTCCTACCCACAACTAACACTACAACTCACAAACAAATATCTTTAAAAACTACTATATATTACATCTCTACACTTGACCAACTACATGCTTTTGATAACAACAACCTCCTCAACCCAACATAATTTTAAATTTTAAATAAATCCATTACATCAAAAAAAAATGAAAAAACTCGCCATAGCCTTAACCATAGCTTTCCAATTCTTCTACCAAACATATTGCACTACAATATGTCAAAATCCATGTAACACACATACTTCAAACTACAATTTCAAACCTCAATATCAACCCCTACCTACTCTAGACAATAATTGGTGCTAACTCAAACAATATTTCTAAGCACTTCACCTTCTTCAAATGTCAAGTATTCAAATGCTCACAAAATGGTTACCACTAGATGATGCCTTCCCCCTTCACAAAACTCCTATCACTAATCATCACTTATTTCTTCTACACCAACATTATAAAAATAAAAACATATAAGACCAAACTACGCTACTTTTTTTTTGAAACACGTAGACAATTTTTATTGATAGGGAAACTAAACATCAGACCAAAGGAGAACCTCCCCGGAAAGAATTTTTTTGTTTTCAGACAGCTAAACAGAAAGCACAACAAGGCCCTTGAAATAGACATAGACCAAACCAATTCGACGAATCATTCAAACTAGCCTATTATCGGGAGAGTCATTTTCCAACTCAATCATCTCTAGGAGGGTTTTCATGCTGAAGAAGTCCAAACTACACTACTTCAAAAACACTTTAACAAACTACAATAAATACCACAATCCCTACATGCACATTACACAATACAAAACCACAAGAATTGTACACATATTGTATACACCACAAACCCTACCCACTAGACAACACGCACATATTCACCAACCTCCACCACTTCCTCAATAACACCTTCAAACTTCTCCTATAAATAATGATTATTGTCAATCTACCCTTTGTCCCTTTTTAATGCATTGGTAAAGAAAAACCACAAATGGAATACAACATTTCTCCTCTACAACCACATACAACAATAGCTCATCAAAGAATCCACCACTTTCTAAATATAATCACCAGCCCTAATACAAATTCCAACTTCAATACTTCTACTACATAGATGGGTCATTCCAAAAAGCTTTAGAAACACCACCAAACTCCAAATCCTAGCTACCAGAATTAGTTGCTTACAATATCTACAATCCTATATGCAAAATCAACCTCTCCAATAGACTTCATGGACTCCAAACCATCTTATGAGTTGAATGCATTGCTCTAGATCATATTCTATAAATACTTCGACAACAACCATACAAATCATCAAATATTTTTATAGACAATTCAAATTCACTTCAACTTATATATATACAACTCGAACAATCAACATGCCTAATCATCACCTTGATTGCACATTACTCACAATTGTTGCCTCTTTACTCAAAACACCACTCCCCCCAATAACATTATACAAAGTTCTAGCCTACTCTAACATCCCAAGAAACTACATCACAAATAAACTCACTAATGATGGTCACATGAAAACCCTCCATTGTTTGACTAAGAACATGCACACCATGTCCTTCTCTATCATAAAAAGGATAACTACCTATCCATGCATATGACCTACCATGGACTATTTTGTAACTTACAAACTCATATGGATCAACTTACTTCAAATTCAAATTCACTACACAATACTTCCCTTCCATTTAAAAATAGAAAAACCGACTGAGACCTATTTAACTGTTTTTTGACATCACCTTCCATTATTGACACTCAAATTATATAAATCCTCAAATTCCACTACAAACAATATTAGGGACTCATTTGTAAACACTTATTTAGGCCTACTAAATTTACAAAGACAATTTGTCCCTTATGCAACTTATATCAAACCAATACCTAATGCCACATTTAACTACTTTGAAACTATTCAATGAATTATGGACTAAACATCTAGAGATCTCCGGATAATAACATTTGGAGATCTCCTGATAATTGTATGGATCTCCTGATGTTTTTGGATTATCTCTTGATGACCATTTTTTTCTCCCGATGACCATCATTAATTTTTGACTTTCAAAAGTCTAAAAATAATTAAATGTCGCATCCTAGATATATGCTTTATTTTGTTGAATTAAAAGACACATTATTGTTCTTCATGTTCAAAGATGTAATAAATTTGTTCAAGAACTCCTTGAGCTCCTACAATCACATATTGAATCTTGATGCAATACACTAATGAATGTTGAAGCCTTTTGAAATGCACCACAACAACAAGCATTTCTCTATTGGATTTATCCATGTTAATGTATAAACAAAACTTGCTATACATGTGAGTCTAGACTTTGCCCTAATCTACTTTGCATTCAAAACATTCCACCTACTAAAATCCATCCTACAAGTCCATGAAAAAAAATCTTACAATTCCTTGAATTCAGTTCATATAATAATAGATTCTTGAATGTTACTATTCGAACTAAACAACAAAAATATAGCAACCTCATCTAAAAAAACTCTCAATTCAAATAGAATACCTCTTTTCCTAGTAATAATTATTGGACCTTGAGGCACTACTCATGATCCATCCATGCCCTCTACGAAACTTTCAAACTTCCTAAGCATGCTATTAAAACGACAATGCATATATCGTAAACCCAATTGCAATTACTGCCACATTCCATGCACATTTTTCTTACTGAAAGAGGCCAAAAAATGACAACCCCTTGTATTTTATATCACCCACCATAACATCACCTATACCCATGCCAACTTTCTACATATTCTATACTAATTAAACTTAGTCCAAACCTCACTACTTCATAAAATATTTATTACTAAATTATAGAGCCTTGGCCTCCTAAAGAAGATATGTAATTCTAGAGTCATTTCATTAGAAATCTAGACCATTGATAGAATCTAGAATGAATAGGCCTTTAATTTATGCCAATGTTTATCCCATTAAAGACTATGGTCAATTTTGGAGGCAGGTAAGACGTTTTTTGGTCCTAGGCTAAACATAATAAAAAAACAAACCAAACTGAGATGAATTCAAGAGATCTGACCATACTAATGGAAAGAAGCATGAAGGCAAGGAGCTCTACAATATATTTTGTGGCAAGTGACAGTTCCCAACTAAGATTTTCACATTGATTTGTGTATTTTTAGTATGTACTTCATTTGTTTTTTTAACCCCCAAATCGCATGCCAACATAGAATTTCCCGATCTTTGTCCCAATACATTCATTTCCAAATTTCCCAGACCTGTCCCCTTTCATCCAACCCAAAATTCATTTTAAATCTCTATCTACCAATGAAAAAAAATTCAATTTTGTCCAGAAAGTGGTCGACCAGACCTTAATGGGTTATAAGATTGGAGTTATTTCTTTCTCTCTTCTTCTTCCTCAGTAAAGCTAAGTTTCGAAACTGTTAACGTCCCTCTTGCCGGGTCCCGGTGCACATGCTCCAAACAGAACAACCCGAGAGTTTGGGAAGGTCTAGAACCCGGTAACCCTAAGTTTGGGATACAGAAATCCTGCGTTTGGAGCTTGAGAGCTTGAGATTCTATGAACCCTCATTTTCCGGGGCAGGTTTGATAATCGGACATCGTAAAGATGTTGCGAACCCAAATGGCCGAGAAGCAACAGGGATCTAAACGATTTTGTGCACTCGAAGATTTTGTGCGCCGAGAGAGAAGGACGTCGATATGAGGCGGCACCATTGGAAGAATATTGTGGTCTGGTCGTTGATGTTGCTTTTCAATTGAGAGGAGTGAAACAACAATCAGCGCATTAGAGTTCATTAACGCGGAATTTGGAGCTATGGCGGAGGCAGAGAGAAGGGAAGCGGATGATGCGGGGGAGAACGATTCTGGCAAGGTGGAGGAGAGAGAGGCCAAGAGTGGCCGGGTTGAGTATGTTTCGTACAAAGACGAGACGCAGTTGCCGGATATCATGGCCTTGATCGACCAGGAGTTGTCGGAACCTTACTCGATCTTCACGTACCGCTATTTTATCACCTTGTGGCCGGACCTCTGCTTCATGGTAAGCTCGCTATCTGTGCTCTCGTAATGGTACGTGGACGGAAAGATTGGTACGAAACCCTAGTCGCTTGGAAGATGATGGTGCCTGTGTTGTGCAATTCAATAGTTCGGTTTAGGGTTCGATATGACCTGTTAGGAATCAACTATGTTTTTTCAATGGATTGGCTCTCAATTGTGGTGTCTGTTGTGCAATTCAATAGTTCGGTTTAGGGTTTGATATGATCTTTTAGGAATCAACTATGTTTTTTCAATGGATTGGCTCTCAATTGTGGTGTCTGTGGTGTGCAATTGAGTAGTTCGGTTTAGGTTTTGATATGACCTGTTAGGAATCATTTATGTTTTTTCAATGGATTTGCTTTGAATTGCGAATGGAATTTGAGGGCGTTGTCTGGGCTCTGGAACTCTTTGGTCGAACCCTGTCATGAGTACTTAGAGTAGACCTGCGAATTCTATTTGGATGCCCTGCTTTCGAACGATAGGTGACTGCGATATAACTATATTATCCTATTTTGCTGTATAAACCCTAAACCATTTGAATTTCGCGAGGAGACAGAGGACAACCCTGTTTCCATTGGAAGATCAGGTGGCCGTAGAGAGTTAGTCAAGTCATGCTTACACCTCTTGTTTATATGTCTAACCAAGTGAATAAATAGATGAGTTGCTGTCGGTAACAGGGGTTGGTATATGAGGTTAGTAATGTTTCTGGTGTGCTTTGCCTTAGTTTGCCGTTGTAGCTCTCGTTAGTTCTGTATGGGCTAGTGCTATGTATACTTGAAACGAACCAAGACGATTCCATCTGCTGATCCTTGCGTTCTCAGCTTTCTCCTTGATTTCTTCGCTCGTATGTTAGGGGTAGGTGTGGTTTGTTAAGCACATTATCAAGCTGAATAGGCTCTGTGGAAGCCTCCTATAGGCATGAAGTCTAGCGGTGAATGCTTGGCTTAGAAATTATATATGATGTCGTCGGTCTTCCTTTCAATCTGCAAATGTGAGCTTTGCAAGTGTTGTTGATTCACTCTATATGAATCTCATGGGTTATCAGTGCGGAGTATTTAGAAGGTTGATATTTCGAAATTCCATTGAAATGATGAAATTCGCTGGACAATTTGTTATTGTTTCAGTTGAAGGGCAATTTCAAGAGTCTGATTCGAACTGCCATGACATTAAGCTACCATTTGTGTCCAACTGTCTGAATAATGATTGTAACTCACGTGCTGTTTCTAATGAAATGATACGCAGCTCACTATGGTTATCGTCCCTGTTTGAGCAACTGCATCTGTTAGAGAATGGGATCAGTATGGCTTGTATTTATGTTCATCCGAATATGTGATTTGCAGGCCTTTCATGAAGGTAAGTGCATCGGCACAATTGTCTGTAAGATGGGGCAACACCGAAACACCTTCCGTGGTTATATTGCCATGCTTGTTGTTGTCAAACAACACCGAGGAAAGGGCATTGGTAAGCATATCAACGTAAAATCCCGATCATAAACGCATTGCAGTTTTGCATCTCCTTCAGTATATATGAGTTACTGACTAAAAGATTCATTTTAGGTTTCTTCTGAGTAATGTTTAACTCGGGATGGCTTGCATTGTCGTTGAGGAGTTAAATTCAAGAGTCTGCTTTGGTTGTCATCCAAGTCTTTGGAAAGGATTATTTTCCAAACACCAATGTTATTCTCTTACGCTTGAGAGCATCCTGCAGCTACAGAACTGGTGACTCGCTGTATTCAAGTCATGCATGATGCCGGATGTGATGAGGTATAATTATGCTAACCCATTTGGGTGAAAAGATTAAAATTTGCTAGAAATATGCAAGTAGGGTTGTTTGCCACTTGCCTAGACACATTCTGTAAGATCGTTTCTCCTTCATGGTGCTGTGATTTTTGAGTGTTGGGACTTCTGACAGGTGACTATGGAAGCTGAGGTGACGAATTTAGGAGCTCTAGCACTGTATGGCAATCTTGGTTTTATCCGTGCCAAGCGACTTCACAGATACTATTTGAATGGAGTCGACGCTTACCGCTTGAAGTTACTCTTTCCACGACCGTACGAGGCCAATAACATGTTCCTAGAAGGAGGGGGATACAATTTGGATCCATTCCAAGTGCATGACTGCTCACAACATGACCAGCATGACCACGAGCATCACGATCACCAACATTGTGGTGGTCACGATCATGCTTGAAACATATTTGTCTCTTTACAATCATGCATGTGGTTGACAACATTGTTATGAAGAAAGGTTGAATATTCCAGATTCGAGTTTTTTCGGACTGCGTTTTTGCTGATTAGTTTCCCGTTTCTCTCTTTTCTTTTTCGAATTATGTGATCTTGGGTTGCAACCTCTCGGATGTAATCGCAAAGCGTTGGAAAAACTTTTCATTTGACTCTGAGCTAGGAAACAAGAGCATTCTCGAATGCTGTTCTTTGTAACAATGCTTGGCAACAGTACGAAGGACAGCTGCCAGTGTTGGAAGTCATAGCAGGAGCTTTCGCTTGCGGTGATCCTTTGTGATGTCCTGTAGGCTTGCTCTTCGTTTCGAGTTTTCTATGATGTACGTAGAAACATTCTCAAGATTTGAGAAAATTGGATATTCAGGACATCGCATTTGTATCGCTAGTTCGTCCATAACCAGAGGTCTCTGTTATCACCAGCGCGCGAGCGGAGAGGGGATGCTTAACCCTGCGCGTGGCTGATGAGTTCCTTTTAGAGAAACTGTAGAGACGAAGAATGCACCAAAGGTCGAGGCACCTATTCCCAACAATAGAAGCGAAAGAGTGGATCTACCCAAGAACCGCAAGCCCACAAGCCACACTTTCTATTTCGAAGTTGAAAACTCATGTAAACCAGAGATTTGAAATTGTTGCTTCTAGCTCAAAATCCATCAAATCAATAACCATAAAGTGTATTGGAAGATGAGGTAGTCTACTTTCAAGATATTAGATATTTGCATGTTGACTTTTTTTGATAGAATACAAGAATTTGGCTATGTATATTGTAGCTATGTGTCTACCATCTGGTACTTCCACCTCTCGTACAAATTACAACATTCATTCTATGAGGCATTGGTGAAATGAGAACTTCAAGTATATCCATTGATATCCCTTTCTATTTTTTTTTAATCAATTCAATCAATTCTTCCTATTCTTAAGCATAGTCATTCTAATATCATCATTCAATATTTTCCAAAGGTTTTTAGTAGGGTTAAGTTTGTTGGACATGTTAAATTCTTCATACTAAGTGAGCATTGTGCACTCTCTTGCCAAGATTAAAATCTCTTAATTGCAAGTAGATTCAAGGAAAAAGCTCTAATATTCTATAGAGTAATTGATATGATTAAGTGAATTTAGCAATTGCAAGAAGAAGGCAAGAAAGTGTGTAAACCAACCCTTTTTTTTAATTTTTGAGAAAGTGCCAAGGTGCTGATCACTCAAAATTTGGTGAAGTATTGTATTTCTACATTCATCCATCTTTTGGACCAAAAAATACTTTTCAATCATTTTCATACACTTGTTCATCCAAATTTGGCAAATTCATCCACATTTTAAATAGAAATGGAAATTTTTTGGCAAAAAAAATTACTTTTTTTTGGCAAAAACTTAAGGTGATTGTACATGACCCATACATTTTGAAAATTCTAGATGTACATATTTCTAAGACTAGTTTTGGTCTTAGTACTTAATTGTATTATTTAGAATTATTTCAATTTCCCATGAACCTCTTGATGTTGTGTTCTTTCCTATTCTAGTCTATTGCCAATGTTGCAACATCTTATGATCATACTAGAAACTTGTATGTAAAATAGGCGATTTTCCCTCAGGCCTCCTCAAGTTTTATAATAAATTTTTTATAGAAATTATTATGAATTCATATAAGGGATTCTATTATATGAGCCTAGGATCATGAGTACATGATCCTAGAAGGCTATATACCTATAATATAGGTGTCTCTATTTTAGAAACCTTCCATGATTATAGAATACAAATGTTACACATACCTAAGTTATAGGTGTTTATGTTATAAATATCTTCAATATTTGTGGGATATTTACTTACACATATGTTGGAGATTCATATGCTCGCATTTCCAAGCTCACATGCTAGCATTGTTGCTTTTAGATGATCTTCTATATTATTCATCGAGTAATAATTATTATTAAAATATGCATGTACCTATTCTATATGCATCTCCACCCTAGATCTTAAAAAATACTTATCACTTGTATTTATGAAATATGCCTAGCAAATAGTTTATAGACCATTTACAAGTAGAATGTAGACCAAGTTCTTTCACATGTGCAATATATACAAAGAACTTAACCAAGTTACAAGTTTTGACTTGGTATACTAGGTAGAAGGCTAAACCCAATTTTTATTCTTTTCTTTGTATATGAGACCTATAAAAATGGAAATCAATGCAAAATATAAGTACAATACAAGGGTCCTTGTCCAAAAAAATTCATTTAAAACTCTTCTAGCATATTTTTGGGTGGATGGCATATTTTGGTATTTAAAATTTACATGATTTTACAAAAAACAAAAGTGTACTAACAACACTACAATAGCATTGCAATGGAACTTTGGTTTACATGCCCTCAATCTATATAACAACTAGTTTAGAAGAATGGGAATGGTACAAAACAATAGGAGAAGCAACTCTCAAGTGTTAGGAATGTCAACAAGACATTACATAAACAATGTGATGAATGCGTACCATGGTGCATGCACTTTTAATTGTCACAAATTGCAACTTAGCAATATTACTATTAAATGAAACAATTTGTTGCTATTGGATCACAATGGTATATGATTAGGGGTTCCAACACAATTTATGATGCATTATATAGACAAAGTAAAAATAATATATGAATTTTCTAACTACTATTACTAAGTGTACCATAAATTGACAAAAATTTTGAATGTTTAAACCTTGTACATCCCCCAAATTAATGTATTTATTCTAGGCAAGAATCAAGATGTGTCAATTTAAATTTGGTAGGTGTTTATTTTGTACTTATCTACAACTATAGCTAGAAAGTTTTTTACTAGTCTCACACTAATGAAACTTTGCATTGGAACTAGAATTAAGATCAATTTTGGACCTTGAGGCGATAGAGACTCTTTCCAAGGGGCAAGGCCCTAAAAGCAACACCATTTGAGAATCGCTTCAAATAAAAATTATTGAGAGCAAATGAAGCAAAATTTAGGTTTAGGATGTCCAATAAACTAAATTTAGTTAATTCCATCAAGGGGGTTTAGGAGACATGTTCAAAATTTGAGTTCCTAATAATAACTCAAAGTGTTCTAAAGTAAGTTACTAGACCATTGTTTTAGGGGTTGAGTTATGACATCCTTAGAGCAATACCTAATGGGCCTTGTCATGAGACTTCAAAAGAACAAATAATCTTAATCGATTCCAAAGGATTTTTGCTCTTGTGGATGCCTTCAATGTAAGAGCACAAAGCATATATTGCCCCATGTATTGAAGTTGTATAGATCTACCAATTCTCACGGCCAACCACAATTCCTGCATATCTAAATGCACTTTCAAAAAACAACCTCCCTCCAAAGAGAAGGAATTAGAGTTATTCCTCTCTCTTCATTTACCTTGAATGCAATGGCTCATTAGCCTAAGAAGCACTCACTTATTCAAATTGAACTCAACTTTTGCAAATGGATTTAAAGATTCCTTTTCATGCCAATTTAGAGGATCCTTTAGCCCTACAACGTTGCCAACATACAAAATTGGCAATGAGGTGACTTTAAAATAGTGTTGCATGAGGGCAAAAGTTCTTTTTTTGATAATTACAGCGGGTACCCCCAAAATCGCCCTATGTCTAAAAGCGCCATCTACAGTAGGTGAACATTCCTAAATTCACTTATGTACCTATTTGCATAGAGTGCTTTTAGAAACAGACTTTGACTGTGAATAACTTTTGCATATAATACCCAAATGAGGTGTTCTTTGGTGCATTGGGACCTCCTTTCTCTTGCCAACAAGGAAATATAAATATCTGATTAGTCCAATAATAGTAACAATGCACATTACCAACTTTTGGTGCTTTTGGGTGTATCTACCTTAGACTTCTTTTGAAAGTGTCCCTAAAAGAACAACTAAATTGTTTCCATACCTAATTGTGATCAATTGATTGTTCATTTCATAGATTTGAGTTTTATGACAAGTCTACAATATGATTGTTTTAGTAGTTTAGGGAACTTCAACTTTAAAAATTCACAACAATTACATGTCTTATCCAAAATTTTCTTTTTTTTAAATTCATGATTTCGATTGCTATTACACCACAAAAAAAATTATTTTTTCTTTGAAAAAGGTGCCTGCAATTATTGCTTATTTTGACAATTTCGGGTGTTTTCAAGTTTGAGGGAAGCATTCTGAAGTTCAAGTCAGTGGTACCATAACACCATCCTTTTCAGGGCTAGAAATCAGTTACTAATATGTTCCACAGACTTGGACAGACTGGACTGACTGTTCCAATTTTTTTTAAAAGTGAGATGTTTACATTGTCAAAGTCTGACATCATGTACCGTATTGGATTCTCAAGTACAAAGAAGTTTGAGGGCATCATGAGTGGGCAATGCAGCGAATTATTATCATACACTCACAGTGGACCTCCCCAAAGGCGCTCTGCTTTTCCCACCCACCCACCCTTCACTTAAGTTAGTACCTCAGCAAGAGAACCATTTTTTGTTTAAAATTTTTGAGTTGTTTGATGCAAATGAACATTAATTGAGCACTTCATTTGCATGCCGGCATTCTTCAGATGCGTGCATCGTTCCGGCTAACTTACGTTTTAAGACTGCCTGGCCGGGTCGCAAACGGAAGGCGCGGCTTGCCTTGCCTTGCCGTGTCACGTCACATGCCTCTCATGCACACTATGGATTGTTGGCTACTCACCCAACATGATGGCGGCCAGTTTTGTAGGTAGGAAACAAATGGGATGGAGTGTCTCTCTCTTGGATGGAGACTTTGTGGGTACAATAATAGGCAAGGCAGCGCAGCAAAGTGGGACCTTTGTTCGTTTGTTCATTTGTTTGCCACAAAATGAATTCTTCAAACACTCGAAATGGAAACTAACTGCGCATTTCAGTTAACCCTTTTAACCTTGAAATGCTGGGCTGGAATTTCACCATGGAAATCATCCTTTCGGGTACCGCATGAATCATTTGCTTAGAAAAACAATACTTGAGAGCAATCATTAGAGGACTCAAACTGTTTTGCAAGGTCCTGGCTTTTCACACAAAATTCCAAGGATGAACATCTGCACTTCTCATGTCTTACATAGAATGATTCTTTGACAGCCATCGGCCACTTTAATGTTCGGATGCATCATTTCAGGGTTAACCTTGCAAATGAACAATGTGGCTACCTAAAAGTGCAATTTAACTTACTTTTTTCACTTCAGCTCTTCTAATAATATCCTCAACAATCCCACATTTGCTAAAACTGAAAATCTCTGGGACTGAAAGGGTTAATTAACCCTCTGACAGGTTTTATTAGTTGATGACATGACCTTGAAACACTATCGGTCAGATGTGGAATTAGGCGAAAGAGAAGGTTGAATCTGCAGACACAGATCATTTGAAAGAAGGGTAATGAAAGAATTTGCAATTATGTTGATTGTGTTATGTCAACACAAGGACAAGTCCAAAGTTTTAATTGTGGGCAAACTTGGTACTCTCTCTTGCTTGCTAGACAGACCAAGGGGACAATCCAAAACTCTTCTACTCAATGAGGGAGCCTTCAAGGAGCAACCCCAAAAGCACAATTTATTGATAGATGTTTGAAATTGAAAGAGAAAAACAATGAGTTCTTTGTTTGGTTGATAGTCGTTGCTCATGGAAGTTACTTCAAATTTTTGAAGCTTGCTTTTGAGTTAGCTCAGTCTCTCTCTCCCTCATTGGTTAGTGAAAAGAAGATAATAGTCCATAAACTTTCTACCTTATTCAAATCCTTCCATCAACTAAAAGAAACATTCTAAATTCACTAGGAAAAACTTGATGTTAGGCCAAAATTTCTTTTTTTTTTAATCATAGGTCTGGGAATCAAGGAGTAATTTTCTTATGACAATTTTCATTTTGAAATAAAGAAGAGGATTCCTAAGAGACAAAATGTTTCTCACATCTTTACTCCAAGTACTTATAACTTGAGGATTTGGGGGGGATAGGTTGAGAGGGCATGGTAGTTGTATTGGAAGTCTTTCTTCTCTATAAGGCCTATCTTTATTTATGTGTGCAACACTTTGTATCTATTGCAACTTCCTACTTTTTGATCTTTACCTAATTGTAATTAATAGCCATGGTATGTACGATGTCATATGTATACATTATTCATATAAAATATGTATAATAATAATTATTATTATTAATATTATTTATCAAGAAAGTTGGCTAGTGCAGTGGCCCACTACAACTAAATCCCATCCCATAAATATTTACCTCTAGATTCTATGACTTTCTAAAGTATTATTGTACAATTTTGGAGATACTATGTGGTATGATTTGGGAAGTTCATGCCTCCATGTGTATATGTAAAATACCATCATTTGAAAAAGAATGGGGCTGCAACAGGGCTACTAGACCAACAATGCAACTAAATAATTAATTAATTAATTAATAAGAATTTAAAGTAATTTGCACTTGTTGCAATTGCAATGTTGCACAATTGATCTGGCTCTGGTGTTCTTCTTGAGACCCCATTCTTTTTTTAATGTAACTATGAGAAGCTTGGTAGTGGGCATTAGAACTAAACTCTAGAATTAATAGTAAAGAGTGTGCTATGAAGGACTCAGAGTCAGAAGACGAAACTTCTTGAAGCACCCAAACTTGGTTTGATGGAGTTCGGTGTTATGTTTTTTTTGTACTTTTCTTAGTTAAACCTTCGTTTGACAACCCTTCTTAAAACTAAAACTAAGGTTTACTTTACAATTAACTCTACTATTTCATAAATATTACCTCTGCAGCTTTCTGGAGTATTATTGTATGTTCTGGAGATACGAATATGTATTCAAAGTATGTGTTAATGTACACGATGGAGTCATGATTTTATCTCTTTCTTTGTTTGGGCGGCTGCTTCCTAAAATGGTGCCAGTGCTGCATGATGTTGAACTTGCCAGATCGAGGACTTGCAAGTACTCTATGCTGCCAGCCTAGCATGATCCATATAACATTCATAATTCAGCCTCCATGCTCAAGACAAAGACATATCAATTAACTGTCTCCCTTTCATTCTGCTACAAGACTGTTGGGCAGATTCTGCATGCTGATATGCAATATGTACTCCTACAGAAGTACAAGAGAGGGGGAAGCAAATGGAGCAACAATTAACTTCACTTGAATTGCAGTTTATGGGACTTCACATAGTGTGAGTTTACAAAGATCTTCTCCAATTTGAGTGCAATTTGAGTGAACAAGTTTAGAATCTGTACTTGATCACCTTGAGTGAGCAAGTTGAGAATCTGTACTTGATCACCTTGAGGTTCTCCATTTTCATTTATGCTCAGTTTGTCCATTGCATACCCTCTCTCTCTCTCTCTCCTGCTGGAGCACAAAGTGCTGCAACTTGATGTGTGCCTGGCTGCAATTATTCAAAAGCAAAGGCATCAGCAAGGTTCCACAGTTGAGAAAGTATCTGACTGATTTTTCTTGGACTCAGATCTGAAACCACCACTAGGAATTCTTAGCAATCTCAGTGGGCATAGATGTACATGGGACCTCAAACAAACAAACTCAATGGAACCCAATTCAATAAACGTGGCAGCCAAGAATTAGATACAGAAAGCACTGTTATATGTCTCACAATCTCATCCTTTTAACATTATGGTGGCTTCATATCAAACAAACACATGATTTAGTATGAGTGAAAATAATCTAAAGAGACTCCAACTATTATTTGAGGTAACATGAAAATAAAATCTCTTTCCACAATTGCAGCTCAACCTGTGATTTTTCTCAGAGCAAGTCTCTACTTTTGCAGTACAGTTTCCTTATTAATGTACCCAAGTTTTACATCAATAAACTGGAGCTAATTTTCTCCCTCTACTAGTCTCAAAAAAGAGATTAGAGTTGGGGGCAGTCTCCTTCAGTTTCTATTAGTGGGAACTGGGAAGCACCTTGTTTGATTGATTTAATCCTGTTTTGCCCTGAACCTTGTATTTATTAACCCCTAAATGCCCGAGGCACCAAATTTTGGTGTCACCAATACTTTGAAGTTAAATAAAATCTAACCAATTTGATATTTTTAGTAGTTTGTATTTTGGAACAATACATTTGAAGTCCAGTTTTAGCATCAAAAATTTGATTTTGAAAATGATTGATTATGATTTTTATATTCAAGATTTTGTGCAAGGGTGTCCATTGAAATCTTGACTTTTTGTAGTGTTGAGGGCTCTTGAAAATGAGCCTCAAATACACTAGATCTTAGAGAAAATATCACATTAGAAATTCATTTAAAAAAATTTGTAGAATAGGATGCCACATTTAACTAGTTTTAGACTTTTGAAAGTCCAGAACTAATAATGGTCATTGGGAGAAAAAAAAAGGGTCATCAAGGCACAATTCAAAACATCAGGATATCTATGCAAAACATTTGGATATAAATACAAAACATATGGATATCTATACAAACATTGAGAGATCTCCAGATGTTATTACTTGGTGATCTTCAAATGCTTAGTCCAGAATCCAATGAATAGTCCAAAAGTAGTTAAATGTGGCATTAAGTTTTGCTGAGCCATCAAGTAGTTGGGTTATGCATATTAGGCCCTCTAACCTCATATTATTTTGGTGATCAATTTTTTAGATTTGACATGTAAAAAGAGGATGGAAAGACTTGAAATCACTTTTGAAGTTTTAACACCCTCATGATCAAACATTATAATCTTTCAATCCATAAATGATATTGATGCGTTTTCTTTTCCTATGTGATTTCTACCATGTCTAGTTTGAATTTGTAGGGTTACAATTCAAAAAACATTGATACAACTTATCAAAATGTTGTCTTTTTGTTCAATTTAGAGCAAATTCCTAGAATCTCAGAAAAGGCCTTGGGCATTTAGTTGTTAAATTGGTGGATTTGAATGAAATTGGCACACTTTAAATCACCTCAAATATATGCCTACCCTAGTTATTAGAGAAGTGGATATCTAAACTGAGTTTTAGACACGTAGATGACCAAATTTTTTAAGCTTTGGGTTCCAAAACTTCACAATTTGAGGGACTCTAAACAAGCCAAGTCAATGCAAAGCTTCAGTCGGAAGATTTGTTTGCTACTCCTCATCGCACTGAGTTGTGAAGGTTGAAATAATGCTCCACATTTAATTTTCCGAAACGGCTACTGTATTGCTTTTTCACAAGCACACTCATGCCAGTAGTCCCGTCCCACCCCATCCCGCCTTTAAACTCTCCAGCAGTAGGCGATTTAAATACTAATTTCCACTGGACAAATTGGGTTTCATTGGGTATTATTTTAAATATTTGAGAAACTTCTGAAGAAAGCGGTGTTATTTACCTGCTCTCATTATGATGAAGGGTATCATCTTTGTTTGCAGTGGGTCAAAGTTGGAATCCTGTCAGCCAACCAGAAGTTCTTAAAACTCTTTTTAAAAAGAATCTAGCTGTTCCTGTCGTGCTGGAGCAAATGAGATTTCTATTAGTCCAAAACCTGATCAGATCGAAATAATTAAGCATTTATACAGAGCTCAACTACCTGATTCTGTGGAAGACCTAAAACATGTGCCAAACTACCAATGCTGCATAAAGTTAACGAGAGGGTCGATCAGAGATTAGAATCACGAGAGCAGGAGACATGGCTTTCTAGGTGCTTGCAGGACCGACAAGTAGAGAATCTATGAAGGAAACGAACATCCGGTTGTTGTTAGACACATTGATAATCCACCGCTGCATTAACTTGAAATCAGAGACAGCTAATATGTATGTACTAATCCATCACAGGCAGTAGTTATCATTGAATAGGATGTACAAGGTCGAGCTTTCCATGGTAGAATATCAATTCCATTAATGAGATCGTTAGTGACGTGCATAGCAAATTATGCGATATACGTCAGCGCTAAAGTACACTTTCCAGAGGTGATGTGCATACCTGAGGTGGCTGCAAACCACAGATGATTCTGCTACCGGTGAATGAACATCAGCTAATGTGGTTGTATATTTCAACCTCACGTAACTATAGGAGTTCTTTCTCAAGTACGTGACGAGGACTATACAAGTTGATTTATAAGCACATGAATTTGTACTGAGTAGAGCGGAACAATGAAGCTATGTACTGACCACAAACAGCCGTCGGAATTCCGGTAGCTGCAGTGTGGGCCTTATGAAGGAGCACAGGGACCATTTGTAGGTATGCTCTTTCAATCATGGGACCGCATAGAAAGCACGGCATCTATCGAGCCGAGAACGGAGATTTCGCAATTTCGCACTCTGCAGGTTCATGCACACTGCCACGCAGAGGCAGCTATCAGGGGACGCGCGTGCCAACCCAGAGTGAGGCAATCCAGTCTTTCTTCAATTCGGTAGCCCTCGCCTGAGAACATGGTGAGCAACATGCTAGCCTGTTTAAGAGCATTCAAACCCAACTGGATAGGCCGGAAACCCGCCTTCAACAAACGCAACCGCCATTGAACTAGATTCTCATGCCTTTCCGTGCGTGCAGCATCCTCACAAGCCACAATGTTGTAGATCTCCCGCCCTAAGTATAACTTGGCCAGTACTTGCTCGTTGCTCTCTGAAGGAAAGTTGGATGCTTCAAGCGAGTCAAACATGGTTGAGTAATAGTGTAAGGCCTCCGTGAATCTGCTTAGAAACGAAGGATTGTTGTGGTTTGCCTCGTGCTCGACAATTGTGAAAATTTGGGGCTTCAATGCCCGAACTGAACGTAGCACCTCGTCAATGGCGCGGACAGGTCCATCAGAGAAGAGAAGCTTGTGCAGTTGTAATACTGAATTCACAGCAACTGCTTCGCCATGGCGCACTTGGAGCATCCACGGTTTGATATCGTCCAACTTCACAGCAACTACGCCCCGAAATTCAAACTCAACCTTGACGGTATCTGCTAATTGGCGCAACTTCTTGCCAATCTCCTGAAGCACATCGTTTCCGCCGGGTTGTGGAGGCCCAATCCCTGTAAGGCGGAGACGAGGAGGTCCTCCAGGTCGTAGCGCAAGGGCCTGGATCAGTGCAGGCCACTGAAGCCCGTGCATAAGATTGAAATCTATCACATGAACCTGCTTATGGCCGGCAAAAGCCTCAAGAATCGCCTGGTTGGCCGTGAAGTGTGCAAATTTAAGATATGGGCATGTCTCGTAGAAGTGAAAGTGCAGTAACTCTGAGAGAGAATCTGACTGGTTACTATTGCTGCCATTAGAGGAAGCAGCGCCGTAAACTCGACGAGCCAAAGCATCAATAAAGTGGGTAGCCACCTTCCCCATGGGTCCGGGTGGCAGACCCAGAACTTGCATTCGGTGGAGGGTCTGCTCTGCTAGTTTAAGATTTCCTCTCTGAACAGCCTCAGCACAGGCCAAGAGAGAATGCACCAGCTGGACACCACTGGTCTCATCGTCACCCATTTGAATTTGTTGTTGCTCCGCAACTGCTCCAGTGGAAGCTTGACCTCCGCCATATGGTACTGTATCCGTGTTCGTCAAGCCAGTTTGGAATGCCGGAGTAATGGGGCGGCTAGCATTCACTCTAGCGCCATCGTATTGTGCCGCCATGAAATTAGTCCCAGCAGCGGGAGTATCCCGGTATTGTAGAGTTGGAAGTTGGGGCGAGCCCGTCTCCAATGATGAGTCACGGCTGGAGGTAACTTCTAGATCATTGTTGTGAAGAGAATCTTCTGAGAGGGAACTCCGCTGATGCTGTGTCACTGCCATCGGACCAGCAGTGTTGGAAGAAAGCTCCTCGATCATGCAGTCGATCCATCCTGTCATATTGCTGGAGCGGTTGCTTGTCTGAAGACCGTATTCCGATGTGTGGTGGGCAGGAACGCCCGATTCGTGGACTGCTGCGCCCAAGACGCTTTGCAGCTGCTCCAAATGCTGGACTACGTCAGATGGTTGCATAAAATTAGAATGTCTGATTTGCCCATCCACTATAGCCCCACCGGTTGCCTCATGGCGGCTGCTACCTGGATAGTATTGATATGCCATCTATAACTCTTTGCAACTCCACTCCTCTAAATCAGCGAAGTCATCGATAGAATATCCTGCAAAATCACCATCCCCGAAACTCAGTACAACACTCTGGTTTGATTTCTTCAGTCACGTGCGTTTAAATTGGGAACAGATGCACAGACGATATCAATCAGCACCTAATAAAAGAATGAACTGAATGATTGAAGTTCCGGAACCAAAATTCCTGTCTTTCGAAGAATGAGCTATCCTCAGATTCGACAGGCATTAAAGTATGCTATGCAAACGAAATGCCAACTTCGAGAACCTATTTGTCAATCAAGAGAGAAATAGAGGTGATCCTTAAAACATTAACAAGTTAAAAAAATCGCATCAGAACTAATCAAATTCTCTTCTTTGGACGATCCCCTAAAATGAAAAAACTTCCCAAGGCTGTTTATTAAAAGCAGGTACTGAGTAAGTGACCAATTTATATACCCAAGCAAGTGATAAAAAATGCCAGAGAATAAATAAATAAATAAATAAGTTTGAATTAATTACGAAAACTGCTTTTGCTGACTTCGTGTTTAGAGACATTCATTTAAGTGTCAAAATATCCATGTCCTCTAAAGCAAATCCAGAACAAGGGCGTTAAGAAACAATTAAAAGTTTTCAAAAAACATCTGCGAGAAGCGAGTACCTACGTCAACATAAAAGCATATCTGCTTACGGAATAGCCTACAAGATACTCGCCATTTATATTCGTAAGGCATCATCCATAGAGAAGGAACCGGTGAATACCTCGCTGTTCTACCGCGAAAAAACGGGACTGACTGCCAAAGCATTTTTCCGGCTATACACCGTCATTCCTCAGATGTTTACGCCCTCTGCCAGACAAACAACATGTTCACATCAGAACACCAATTGATGACCACGTCCAAGAAAGTCGCCAAAATGGAGGCCTTGAATCACTATCTCGGAGATCAAATTAATGACATAACCATGACTGGTGTTCTGAATACTCCAGAGGAGTCTTATTCCCTCCTTCGCCACTAGAAGCCTCTAGCTTTATCAATCTGAGTCAATAATTCCTCTAAAGGATAATTGATGACGACCTCGATAATATTCCATTTGCTACCAAAGCGTTCCGGTTTTCCAGCATCGATAAAATTGTAAACAAGGAACATCTCTGTGTCTGGGTTGTATATATCGAGTGCTGCTCACAACGATTGCAAGGAAATCGGGCTATCCCTCGTGGCAAAGCACAGAAATAGTTATTAAGGGCCAGAGCTACTGCTGTTTCTGAGTTGTGAATCAACTGTCCTCATCGGCTAGCCGGCATACTAGCCTGTCAAGATTGTAACTCTACCGCGATAAATCTGGCAGTAAGTGTCCCTTCATTCCTCAAGGTGCGGTATAACCTCCTCTTCTAAAGAGGATTTGAGGTACAACTTCTGTCCCGACAGCAAGATTGCAAGGTGTTGTCCATGGCCGTGCCCTTATCATTCAATTTAGAAAAGCCTATGCGAGCATTCCTTGGCCCTGGCGAGAGTAGATCGACTATATTTCCAGGCTGTCTATAAACTGTCGTCTTCAGTCCAGTGTGGTGTGTTCATATCACTTCATCAGTACAGGCGGCTGTCTGTTAACGTGGAAGTTTAGAATTATTCTCCAGGCACAGCAGGAATCTTAAGAACGGCTAAGGATGAAATTAAGAGAAGAAACCTTGATCTTCTGCTGAATTAAACAATTCCGAGAGCACACCCCATGGCCAATCAGCTATGCAGAAAACAGAAAGTATCGCGCACGAATTCTAAGTATCGTGGAGTTCAAGTTGCTTGCCTACCAAGTGTGTTGCCAAGAGCCAACCGAAAGGAAATGATCTCAGAAATACGAATAAAGCAGTACAACGCTAGGCGCTAAGTTGAATAATAACCACCTGGATGGAAGTCCGCTAGCCGCGACAAGCAATGGAAGCGAAACGCTTGCTGTCTACCACGAGCCGTAACCAAACCTCCGAAATCGAAACTTGTCCTCAAAGTCTACTGTAAAAGCGTACGACAGTCCAAAAATCCAAAATCTTCTCAACGATGACTAAGGTAAGTCGCGAGCAACAGCGAATAAAATGGAGCAATTCAACTAGCGAATTTGAGACCATCTCTGAAATCTCAACGCTGGCTAACATTCACAGCCTACATACTCAGCTCCGGCTAAAATACTAAAGCTTGTGGATCGAAAGCATTCGTTAAACAAGAGTTGCAAGCTAACCGTTCCATCTCGTCTATTTCACTTGCTGAGCTGGCTTAAGAGTGCGCTTGTTGTGAAAGATTTCGACGGCTTTGCCCGCCCTCCACTCTAGTAAGAAAACAGCACCTGCAGTTGCAATACAAGATTATTCAACTTGTACTTCGATAAGTCAGTTTTCGCAACTTAGACAGTGATCGACCCGACAAGAGGACCCTCCAAAGAGCTCTTGATCACAGCCATAATCTCTACAAGCTGTACATTTCCTGGAAACAATTCGTTCAAATTGCAAGAGGAATCCCCAAGGCAAATTCTCCGAGCCGATATAATATTTCCAAAATGTTACTCAGAGATAACAACTCACGAACATAAATTTCCAAGAAAAAATCGCACGAAGAATGATTGTAACAATTTGAGTAAATATATGTTTTCTTAGCAGAAGTCAGAAGGAATGTCTAAACATAACATGTAAACAGAGACCTACTGCCAGAAATTGCGCTTAGATCGATCCAAATTCAGCCAAACATTTCCGATTCAAATACTCCAGAGTAACAGTTTCATCATTCCGCCAGCTGCAGCATATCCACAGTACAGAGCTTCACGTTTGATCCGCCCGAGTAACAAGTCCACAATAACACAAACATCTTCCAGGAGGTTTATCACTAGGCAAGGTTACATACAGCATAACCTGCACTCGCTCTATCCCTCTCCCTCTCACACACAAGAAAAAACTTGGAACATCGTAGAGCCAAGAACACTCATCAAACACTCCCAAGTTCCACTTGGAAAAGTCAAGGATTCGGCACAAGAAGGTAGCGATGAGGAACAGGGGATTGCGGCAACGAAAATTGAGAAGACGGGGGATAAAAAGATCCTGCAGGATTGGTGAAGGAGGAAGTTAAAAGGCAAGCTACACACGAAGCTCACAGCAAAACATCCTTCCGAGAGAGATGCGCCTTTCGTGAACAACTAGCCTCAATGGGGTGGGGGGAAGGGGAGGGGACAGGGCGGGACAAGTTTGCGACCTTCTGGTTTTGTACCTACCTACCACACCTACTCGGTTGCCACGATGGCAACCAGAGGGTCGCTTTCGGACCCGGCCCGTCATTGTCGTTATCATTGCTTTCCCCAGCATTCACGTTACCTCCTCCGTTCCATTCTGGAGTTATTAACTTATCCTTTTCCCTTTATGATCCGGTCACTCCCATTGGATGTTGAGTTTTTAATTTTAATTTTTTTTTCTTAGTAGTATGGGCTGTTTTTCGTACTGCTGGCTCAAATTGAAGCATCTATTCCTGACTGCTCGTGTTGGGCAATTCCCCAAACTTGCATCCATCATAACATTCCTGAGGACCACCTCCCTTTTGCCAACAACGACCAAAATAGCATTGGTCATTTATAAAAAAACTCTAAAAATTTTAAATAAAAAATTGCATTGGTCTTAGGACCATCGTGAATAAAGTGTCAAATGGGCTTGAATTGTCTCCCTTCTAGAATTCTTAAACCTAACATTCTTGAATTGAACTAAAAAGGTAAGGGATCCTTCACCTTATGGCCATCTATAAGGTAATTGCACCTCACTATGACCTATTAGCAATGTTGCCCTAGTACCTAGATTCTTGCCTAAAATATGAGAATGAAAGTGGAGTATAAAGTATATTGTTTCATTCTTATTCAAGTATCATCACTTTCTTGAACATTCCATCTGAGATACCATCCCTTTAAGTACAAGATCCCTCTAAGATGAAGTCTAAGATGTTATTGGATTCTTGAACATCTAAATGCTCAACCATCCATTGAAGGACGAATGGACAATGAATGTTGTAAAAAGTGTGATTTATACAGTGAGTATTGAGTGTAGAAGTCTGAAGAAAAATCATGTAATGTATCAATTGAAAGAAGAAAGGATGCTCTACATCTAACAATGATATATGTATTTTAGATGAATTTCCAAAAATAATCTCATATTCTTAGTTCAAGCACTTTGAATTTTAAATTAGAGAAACTTACTCTAGTTTGTTTATCCTATTTCAACTATACATCAAAAAATTGTTAATAATATAAGCACAAAAAGATTATTTATAAATATAGTAAAATCTCTATATTTCATTGAAATTCCAAATTTGAAGATTTTGTAAGTTACAATATAATTGTGGATATTTATTAATTCAATTATTTTCACCTTTTTGTATGTTATTGTATTTTGTATACAATATCTAAAAAGCATATGGATTGCTTAACAATTTTTTAAAGAATGACAGTTAATTTTTTTTCTAAAACTCTCAATTCAATTCTCCTAAATCAAAAAAATCAAAATTTACAGTGCAAAGTCTTTGCAAAGAGTCAAGGTCTTTCTATATTGTTTGGCAAGGTGAAAGAATAATGATTTATTCATTTGATATACAAAACAAATGTCTTGCAATGTATACAATCAAGGTTTCTAGAATTTCTTCCACATTTTTATACTAGTTTATTTCAAGATCCTACAAGCAGATATGCAAAAAATCCCAAGTACAAAAAAATTGATCTTTGCAATAGATATGGTGTTTTTTGGCAAAAAAATGGCCTTCGGACATTAACAATTAATTTTGTGATTTTTAAGAATCACAATTCCATGTCCCCAAATGCCATCAAATTCAATCTTTTGAAATATAAGGTGATTTTTAAAACACTCTTATATAGAGACCACATTAACTTTTCTACAAGTATACCTCTAGGGTTTTTTTTAATTATTTGATTGTGATAGGGGATTTTCAAAAGCTTATTGTGGAAACTACACGACAAACTAAGCACATCCAAGTATGTTGAAAAGGCAATTTTTGTCTATTCATCAATTGTGTGACTAGTGTGGTTACACAATGCTTTGTATTTTTAGATGCAAAATTCTGAATCAATTAATGATGAAATGGGAAAAATTAAAACTAGCAAAAGTGAAGTTCTTATGTTTAAATTCCTCTTCATATGTAACAAAAAAAGCCCTTCAGGGTTACTTTTAAGAACCAACATACTTAAAATTTTAATTGTCCAAGACCTCCAAAATATAATCCATTGAGCAATATTTCTTTTTAGACCAATAAAGTATGATATTTATAATTCTGCTCCTTTTTTAGCTATTTTTGGGTTAGAAGTTGAATTAGACCGTTGATTCTTCCAACCGTAATCAACCAAACTTGCCCATTTGGTGACCATATCCATATCAAAATCAAGCATACAATAATTTAAGGAGGACGCTAAATCTTGCAAACAAAGTGGGCCCCGTAGGAGCTAGATTTACCATGGGGAAAACGCACGAATTTTTAATTTTTTGCACATTATTTTTTTTGCAAATTCCGAATTCATATTTGCAATCAGAGACCCCAAATTAGCTTGTAGAGGTCTAGAACATACCCTAGGCACGGCTCAAAATAGGGGGCAGGTTTTACTTTTACCCCCAAATAAAACACAAAATGCCCCTGCGGGGCCCACTTCGTTTGCAGGATTTAGTGTCCTGCATAATTTAACACAAGAGAAGCTACAGGATAGTGCCGATTCAGCAGTATGGTTCAACCAATGAGGTCACCCTACAGTCTCACCAATGACATCACCATACTACCGAATCAACACTAACTTGCAACTTCTCTAGTACTTGGTTGATTTTGCCTAAAAAAACTCCAGATCTACATCCCCTCTCTAGAACTTATAATTTTTTAAGAGCCCTTCCCTAAGACTTTAGGCCTCGGTCCAAGTCCGTGTGTGGTAGTACGTCTCAAAATTTTCCACTGAAGTCTTTGGAGAGAGTCTCTTGGGTCTACCATCTCCATCAAAGCACTGGAAGTCCACGGAAGGGTCCCTTTCCCTTTTGATCCCTCGTTTGCCACGGGCACCTCTAAAGTCTGGGACCTCTTAGGGTACTTGAAAGGGATGCTTGCCTTTGTATCATGTCGTCTTACAGGGCTCAGAATGCTGGTCTTACAGGGCTCAGGATACTGGTTACGGTGGGCATCCCCAAAATGTGCCACTAACCCTAGACTGGCATCTTCACTCTATGTACATCTCCAAAATCAATTATGTATCTATGTGGAAGAAATACATTCAGAATCAAACTTTGTTCCTTCATAACTTTTGCAAATAGAATTCAAATGCCACATTCTTCGGTGCATTGGAACCTCTTTTCACTTGCCAATAAGAAAATATAAAAAAACTGAATAGTCCAATAATAGTAATTAGGCACAATAATAATTAGTGGCAATTTGGAGGGTGCCCACTTTATACTAATAAGGTGAGTACATCCAAAATTGCACCCTATCTAAAACCACCATCATCACTTTGTGTATGTCTCCAAAATCAATATGTACACATGTTGAAGAAATGATTTTTGAACATCTACCAAAAAATAACTTGGATCCTTCCTAATTCTTGACTTACAGTATCCAAATGTTGTGTTCTTTGGTGTGTTGAAACCTCCTTTCACTTGCCAACAAGAAAATCAATGAAAATCTAACAAGTCTAATAAGAGTAATTAGGTACAATAGCAAAAAATGGTTTTGGGGGGACCCTCCTTATGTGAGTTGTGCAATCACAACTCCAAAATTTCCACCTTAAATATTAATATAAAAAAATGATATGTTGTGGTTGGTTAACCTTGGAACGTCTAGACTCATCTCCAAAATCAATGATTTGAGAAAAATCATTATAAAGTACCATTTCGAAGCATATTTTGGAATTGACATACAAACAAAACTTGTAGATCGTGAGTTATAGATTCCATCCGTATGGTTAGATTCACCAATGCTATCATCAATAGTTTTTTATAAATTTTGAAAGGAAAATTTCAAAATTCCTTCTTAATTCTATTACAAGAAAAATATTATCATTTTTTGAATAAAATATGTTGGAATGGATTTGAAATGAGGTTCTCTTTACATGCTGATTTTTTGAAATTTTTGTGCTCTTAAAATCTATGACCTAATTTTGGCAAATCTAGTTTTGAACTAAAGTCACTAAAGTTTAGCCATTTGACATACTTGTACATTTGTAATTTTAGAATAATGTGTACATTATTCTAATCTAGTAACACCAAATCCAACCCTTAGATAGGACAACAACTTGATAAAGTATCTCCACAAATTAGGATGACTTTCATCCAAGCAATAATGAAAAGATACAAAAGTTTCAATTTGTTCATCGTCCACTTTTTGGATGTCGGAGTGCTCCAAGGTTTAATTCTGAATTTCTCTAGCATTCGTAGTTCTTTTAGGGATCTTTTGAGTCCATATGGAAATCAAGTACAGGACAATTTTGATTATATGATGGTAAATAATTATTTGTACTTTTTTTCCTAAATGTGAAAGAATTGGAGACTTGCATTCCGGGTCTACAAATTGGTATGAGCTATATGTTGAGCAATATTAGACCAATCTTTTTCTTGGAGCTAAATATTCTAACATGTAAACAAATATTTTGGTCTAGCTACAAGCCTATCAGAATTTAAAGAATATGCAAATATATCCCTACCATGTTTACATCCTAATGGACCATACATTCAAATTTCAAAAAATTGACAAACACAAAGATGTTCCAAGCACCCAATTTTTTTCATCCATCAAAATGATTATAGATTCTTATGTTATTTCTATGAAATTTGTATGGTACAAATTTTCAAAAATATTAGGAATCTATATTATACAAATGTAATGATTTACAAATATTCTAGACTAGGTCAAGGGATATGGGTATTTGACATCAAACAATAACCTTTTTCAATTCAATAAATGACCTATTAAAAAATGACTTCAATTCAACAAGTAAATCAAAATATTTAAAAATCACCATAATTATAACTTAGCATTTTGAACACAAGGGAAAAAAGTCTTTTGCAAATTCCAATATTCAATCTAAAATAAATTTGAGAAGGAATCTCAAATTTGTGACTTTAAATTTTATTGGAGAATATTGATTATTGTAGTAATAGATCTAACTATACAAATATGGTCTATGGATCACATTGTACAACTTTTGCTTAAATATTTTCATTAAATTATCATTCTAAGATGTATTTCATAATACATCTTTACAAATTTGAACTAGCCTTTGGTCTATAAGAAGTAGGGATACCTCCATTTTATTGACCTTCGTGGACATATTTTAGTATATTTCATATGGAGACCTTAGGTGTCAAAAGATGATTGGTATAGGCTTCCAATCGAAGTGGTGTCAGAAGCATTGGTTAAAAATTGAAGTCCAAAATCTGTATGAAGTGATGAAGGGATGGTAGATTTGGCCCATATACTATATTCTTTTGAAGAATGCAAGCTGAAAGGTGATGAATTTGGGAAATCCAATCCCTACACTATGTCTAAAGTACATGAACTAGACCATACCACATCAAAAACAATGAAAAGCCCACATGCATTTATTTGGATGATTGAATATACGTTTGGAGGGTTTTACATATATCAAATTGTACTTTACTACATATTCTTGATGAATAGTAAGTTTCCATCTAGCATTTTTTCCAAATCATTGTGTAATATGGAATTATTTGTATACTATGAAGTCTTCATATGCAAATTCTTAGTGGCATTCTCATAACCTAGGCATGGTATCTTTTACCATAGTGGTGTATGTATTCTTCTATTAGAGATGGATAAAGCTCCTTAGCTCCTAGTTTACTTATCCAAACATATTGAACCTATACCCATTGGAAGTGTAATTACCATAAGCAAAAACTTTTATGAGGGATCCAAGCCAAATTCATCACCAATCTCACAATTTTATCCTAATTGTCCTTCTAGAAACCCAACTGAATGGTTGCATGGCCTTTAAAAGGTGAATTGTGATGATTGATTGATCTATGAACATTGTTGATGGCAAGGATTAGCTTCATATAAGAATTAGTATAAAGATCATGTTAATTCAATAACAATTTGATGAAGCATTTTTTTAGTTATGATTTTATAATAGAATAAAAATCCTATTTTTATTTAATAATAATATTTTATATTATTAATTCTAAAAAACATTGATTCTAAAGGTCATTAATTCTTGAATTTAGAATACAAACAATAGCTACAACTCAGTTGTGTATTTGGCAAATAATAATAACCCTCTTCTTAGAACATTTTTCATTCTATGTATTTATCTTATAAGATTTCATAAAAGATTGATATCTACTCTCCCATATATGGCTTGGAGATTGCCTTAGGACTTGCAATAAGGCATAATAGTCTACAAAGTTGAATCTACTACTCCAACAAATTTTATTCTATTTCATTATGTAATCAAAATTGTAATAAATTTTACATGGATGCAAATTCATTGTGGACCGATGACCAAAAGAGTTGGAATTGGGCTAAAAAATGATGATTCCAAAAACCAAATAGAACAAGAAATGAGATTGATACATATAACAAAGGGTTCATTTATTTTCTTACAATTTTGAATGATGCTTGTAGATTATCTTTGCAAAGGTGAGAGAGAATCAATAAAGCTACATTAGCATTCAAGTATGAATAACATCTTTTATGGCCCCCAACGAAAAGCAATATATGTAACCACCTAGTGGATCAAAATAGAAGTGGAGTATACTTATATAATTTTTATTATTCTACAAAAATAATAGTTAATTGGATAAACCTTAATATGTGCAATAATTAAAGGGACAACAATGGATTATTCCACCTTGTATCCCTAAGTTGTTAGCAATCAAGCTTGTAAGCCTCTAAGCATTCAAAAAAATTAAATTTTGGAGTGAAGGACCTATAATCATAGGTCAGATTGTTTAGAAGTCAAGGAAAAAATAGTTTTGGAGTTAATAGCAATGTGAAATTTTTAATGAAAGTCTTGGGTGCAACATCCAAATGAAATCCCTTTCCAATGCATGAATCAAAAAATAGTTTAAAATAAATTTGCACATAGCTACAAAATAACTATAAAATACATATGAAGTTGGTGACCTCGGTGTATGAGCTGAAGGCCTTTTTCTCCATGTTGTCTATCAACTCACTCTCAAAGATGTTGAGAAGGAGCTCCTCCATGTTGTCCTCATTGTCTCTACCTATTACAATGACACCTCAACGCCTTGCAAAAATCACTTCTTCAATTAATTGAATTAACTTTTTTCAATTCATTAATGACGAACTTAGGGATTATTCACACTATAAGAAACTCGAGTTTTTTTGGAGATTGTAGAAAATGTAATGGGACATTGACTTTGACATGGAAGTAATCAACTGTGATGTCACCTAAAATTCATTATAATTGACAAGCCAAAAACGTGGAAAAAACCATCCGTTTTGAACTTGATTTTTTCTAACATCACAAGTAATGTGATCTTTCAAGCTTCCCCAAATGCACCATGCGGATGCCACATAAGTGCCACATAGGCAATAAGAGCCACCTTTTTTGTTTTTTTCATCCAACCCGTCTTTGATGTGGCACTTGACATAGTGGCGGGAAAAGTGATGTGGCATGCCTTGTTAGCAAACTTTTATGTTGTTAAAAATTTTTGGTGTTGCTTTTTGAGATGTCAAAGTAGACATTTTGGAAGACATCAACTAGTGCATACCCTATTCATGAGGCAAGATCAACAAAAAATAATTATTTAAAATAAATTAAATTAAAAAAAAACTTACAGAAAACTTACCGTCTACCATCAAGAGATTTTATGATGGTAAAATGAACAAATTACTTTTGTAAAATTTAGTGAGAATGAAGGGTAAAAGGATCATATTTATATCCATTCTTTGTCCATGGTGAGACAAAAGATATGGGATAATTAGAATATGGGAACTTGATCAGTGTACATGTTGATGTTGTTTAGATGTCTACATGTTGTTTTAGACATTTGGATGTTAATTTAGACATCTTGATGTTTTTGATGATATGAAACACAATTCTTGTTTTCCATATCCCATATGGATTGTTGCACTTCCTACCACCCCACGTTTACAAAGACCAAATCTTTTTCATCCATGATGCACATCCATCCATTTTCTTTTTTTCACAAAACATGCCACGTGGCTCCCCCTTCCCCAAAAATTTCACATATGGTCAAAGTTTTACCATAGATTGTAGTAATTTTACTAACTTACTGAAAGTCAAAATGGAGCTAATTGCTAATATGGCAATCTATGTTTTGGGGGACATCACAAGAAAACATGATCATATTTTTTCTTACATCACTAAGAACATATCCGTCTACAATGACACCTACTTGTTTTCCAACTTACCTACTTACATTTTCGTCAACATCAAACCAAATTCATATTCTTGTGGACATTTATCATCCAACGTAGGGTGTTTTAGAAAACATGTTACGTTTTTTGAAAACAACACCAGAAACGCAGTTTTCTTATAGTGTCAATATTTGCATTTGCAAAGAGCAATAAGTTTTAAAGATCATCTAATGAGGGAGTTGAAAAGTTTTTAAAAGGAACTAATGAAACCTACAAAAATGATTGTCAAAAAATTACGAAATTCCTAATATAGGGTGATTGTAAGAAATACTTTGCGATTCAACTCAAAAATGCAATTTTTGGCCATAGGACTTGTAGTACTACAAAGACCCTACATGTTGGGTCTCAATGGGTGCAAGCCAACTTTGGGCTTCCAAAATTCATAACAATTTGAATTGAAGGAAAAAAAAATATGAGAATTAAACAACATCTATGATTTCTATCATTCAACATGGCAGAAAATTTGCATTGCTTACACTGCTCTAGGTCATGCACATAATGCTTAAGTGGTTGGTCATGGGTGGTTCTACTATAACATTTCAAAAGCAACAATGACATTTTTAACCCCTCGAGGCCCAAGGAGCCTGTTTTGGGCCTCTCCCCTGTTCAACACGTCAAAGTTATAACTTCATTTCCGTACATTCTAAGACATTAGATGAGAATGAGCTCCTGCGGAAGACTGCAAGTTCTCACAAGTTCTAAGACTGTGGGAACTCGGCCACAGCAGCTCGCTGACGTGGTCAGGCGACGGCCACGTCGGATAATAAAAAAAAAAAATTTAAAAATATTTAAAAAAAATTTTTTTTTTTTAATATTTTTATTTTCGTTTTTAATATTTTAATAATTTTTTTAAATTTTTAAAATTTTTTTTAATAATTTTAAATTCTGGCCAGCCCTGGCTGGTTCCCAGCCTTGGGAACTGGCCTGAAACGGCCCTCCAGGGCAGCTGAATCCCATCTAATGAAGTATATCTAGGTGAATTTCACATTATGATGTTCATACTGAACAGGGAAATTCAAAAGTACAATTGACATCATGTAATAAGCTTGACGTACAATGCATACTGCCAATCAAAGTTCAAACTTGTGAAAAAGTACAGAAACTTACTGCTTGGGCCTTGAGGGGTTAACCCCCCCAAATCCAAGCCTTGTGCATTTTGGGGTAACTGAATAGAATATGGAAAAAAGTCTGTATCCAGTGTTGAAAAAAACTGGAGAGCTTGTGCTTGGGATCCGGGCCTCCTGCACTAAGTTACTACTGAGTCCTCCGTCCTCCCAGCGGAACGTATCATAGGTGCCAAATGGCTAATAATAACACTGGGTTGGGTTCCTGAGTCTTTCTTGACTGTATGATCACTCTGATGAGTGCAAATTATTATACGGGGGTCTATCTACAGTAGCCACTAGCCAGTAGGGGTGGGAGCATGAACGAAACAACCGACACGTGTCGTGAACTTGGAAAGCTACAGTGTAGTAGGGGATAAGAATGATGGGCTTGTAGGGGGCAGGACTTTGTCGGATTCCAGGAGGCAACTACTGCCGCTGCCCACGGAGACCACGCAAGGGAGGCCATCGAGGAACTACAATAGTAAGTTAAGTTATTCTACAGTAGTGACCAGCCCTGTTTTTTACTTTTGGAGAAAGTGCCAGGATGGTGATCACGGAAAATTTTGTGAAGCATTGTATTTCTATATTCATCCATCTTTTGGACCAAAAAACACTTTACTTTTCAATCATATTCATACGCTTTATCATCCAAATTTGATGATTTCATCCACATTTTAAATGGAAATGAAATTTTAGAGGCAAAAAAATATTACTTTTATCTAGAAAAAATAAGACATTTATTTTGAAATGGTGCAATCTGGCCCTATGGTGCCAAAAAAAAAGGACTGGTAGTGACTATAAGCTTGCGCACTCCCAGCTAGCTTCAAATCATGCGAATTGGAGGAATAAAATAACTTATCAAGATGATCATCCATTGTCGATCACTTAACCCCTGAGTGTCATAGAGAGAACAACATAAGTGAGGAGCTTTTTTTTATTGGATCTAGAAAATCTAGAATAATTTGAGAACTACTCAGTTACTGAAGTTTTCATGATTGGGATTTGAAGCCAACTTACTGTTGAGTATGAATCTACAATTTATAAGAGAATCCACCATGCGGATTTCGAGATTATAATATTTGATGAACTATATATTCTACAAATCTTATCTTCTCAATGTCCAAAAAACATCCACTCTGATGTGCAGGGGTTAACCCTTGAAAGGCCCTTGGAGTCCCTCTATAAAGTCCATATTTAGCTTTACAACTCTTCAATTGTGGTTTAATAGATGACTTATGATACATTTTTATATACATATTATCGTAATTATTAATTTACTTTGTACTGAAAAATATTAGGTCAATGTTTTCTTGATCAAATACCACCAAATACATAGTATACTATATAGCTACAAAGGGCTTTCACGCCCTTCTTGGACTAAGCAATCCCGCTTGTTTGTGGCACGGAAAAAGTTCAAGAAAAATTTCCTATGTAGAGAAGGGTTTCATGATTCTTTAAATTTTTTTCCATAAAAACAAAATTATCACAAATTATCACAATTTTTTCATGAAGATTCTATTTGTCCCATTCTCAATTTGTTAGCAAACCTATTTCCAACCATAGGATGGTTCCAAAATTGATGTAAGGCTTTCAATGTACATGTTGTCATCATCGTAAGCTATCAATGTTCACTACTTTGACATTTTTGTTGTCCCTTGGGATCGTACGGTGCATGAGCTATCACCTACACTTAGATTGATCATAAATAGAGCAACCTAAATTACAAGAATGGGTTGATGATTGGAAATGGGTGATTTCCTTCAGTTGGAGTTTGATAGACTGTTTGAGAGAAGTAAAGATGATGTTTTGTTTTTGTTTTTGTTTTCTTTTTTTAAACAAATGAAAGAGGATGATGTTCAAACTAAGTGCATAGATGTGATAAGTACATGTAGGAGGTCCATGAAGCGCCCATTTAAGAGCCCAAAACATAATTGAGGAAGGTGAAACTTCTTGAAATATTGTTTAGAATTTTTTTTCTTGAAAGGCAATTAGAATTGGCATTTAACACAAGTCGTCTCATATTTTTTGGAACTTTGTGGAATTAGTTATGAATTTTTGAAGTTGAAATGACATAGGGCTCTACAAATCGCCCACATTCTCAAATGTACACTAATTATATAGTGTTGGTACGGCAAAAAAGCAACATGTTCAAACACTATACATTTGAAGAGGTCGGTGATATTAGAGCCTCAATACTTTAAAAACCTCCTATAGTATGATTAGTTTGAACGAAACTAATGAAGTGGATATGCCCAAAATCATACCCAGTCAAAAACCGCCATCATTACCCTACATACATCTCCAAAATCAATATGTACCTATGTGGAAGAAACGATTTTAGAACATCTACCAAGAAATCCTTTGACCCTTTATAACTTTTACATATACTATCGGAATGTTGTGGTCTTTGGTGTGTTGAACCTCCTTTCACTTGCCAACAAGGAAATCTGAAATTTTGACCAACCTAATAATAACTATGGTTATAAGCAAAAAAAAGTGATGTTTTATTTGGGGGGGATTTAGTTGCCCACCTTAATGTCATTTAGTTCAAATGTGAGCATCATCCATGAAACACTCTATTATTCCACTACAAAATAATTATAATTCCACTCATGCTTCAATTTTAATCCATCTTTAACCCTGAAATGTCCAAGGAGTCCTCCCTCCAAATTCACCTCCAAACTGTTGTTTTTGAAATGAAAAGTATAATTTTCTTCAAGCTTTTTTTTTGGAAAATTTAACCGTGGGATGTTGTTCATTACGGTCAAGTTAGTCTACCTTCCAATTTTCAAAAGCTTTGCCTTTACAAATTTTGATATCACTTCAATTAAATTTTGGTTTTGGAAAACATCTAAACTAATTTTGGGGGCCCATGTCTCAAATTTTCACAAAAGAAGAGTTTTTTCACTAAATGCAATTAAGAACAGTTTAGAATATCCATGCCAGTTTTCACAACGAGTGGCGCAATGGAAGAATGTTCTCAAAGCCTTGCAATTGCAATCAAGCGAAGTACATTAGGAAAACAAAAAATTTACTTGAGTGTACCCATTCACAATATGCTCCCACCAGTCAATCCCATGCCCACTTGAACACTCACAGAATTTTTTCTTTGAAATGGCCTCAAATTGTCTCAGTTATTCTCCAAAGGCATTCCGGAGGTATCATTTCTTGGACTATTTGACTTTGAAAAATCACATAAGATAGAGATTTTGTTGAAATCAAAAAAATTGGGCTATGAAAAGACCACTTGATGATCTACATGTGAAAAATATGAAGGTTAAAATAAATTATTTTATAAAGAGTTATCAAAGTGAAATGCTTAGAATTTACTTTGAAAAATATTAATAGGTATTTTTTCAAATTTGACCAAAGATATCAATTGCATTTGAAAAAAGTACCATACATGAGTCTCTTTTAATGAAAACATCAAAAGAGTTGTAAAAAATTCTATTGCATGCTTGATTGCACATCTAATTTTGTCCAAGACTCCTTGATCTAGTAGGGGTTACTCATCACCAATCCTAGTATTGCCTTTTTTGTCCTTAAGCCCTAAAGGATAATTGTATGTTAAACAAACAATTGACAATCCGGGTTGGTTCCTACAAAGTCAATTTTGATCAGATGCTCACAAAATTTTGTCACAAAGATTGAATATATACCCCCATAGTAAGGATATAAATTTTTTTAATCATGTGACGAGATCAGAATTTATGATGCCCCAAAAAATTTATCAATTTGTGCTTCTTTAATTATAATTGTCCTTGACTTTTGAAATTTGGCATATATGTAATTAATAATATATGGCATTAAATCCCCCCCCCCCAAAAAAAAAAAAAGATTTTTGTTCTCAAATCACATTCTAATTGGAATCAAACCTTGTTAGCTATATCAAGGCAATTTCAAGAAAAACATTTTTAAAATTTTTTTTAACTTCAAGCCCTATTATCTTATACTTTGTGAAGTCAAAGTTCTTAAAAAAATTCTATGTATTTCAAATATTTGTCTCTAAATTTTTACCATTTAGACTTCCAATAATTTTTTTCTTCATTGCACAAGTCATCAAAAAATGATTAGAGTATTGTTAATTCACTTAAGCTCCTTGCATTGTAGGATGATATAGAGTAAGTTCGACATCTTAGTTCAATCTAAAGTTTTGGGTGAGTGAGGCTAACATCGTAGAATTATAAATGGTGAAAATTTGAATTCTTGTGTACAGAAAAAAAAATTCAACCAATAGGGCTCAAAGTCTATTGTCTTTGCCTTGTCATGCATGGCCAAAAATCATTTTTTGGAACTTCAAAAGTTATATTTTTTTGATCAACGCTGTCAAAAGGACTGAAATTTTTTCCATGCATTGCCTTAATTAATTAATATACTTCTTAATGGTTGGAATTTTAAAAAATATATTTTGGACAATGCATCAAAAATTTGGCAATTTTGGACTTTTCCTCTTCCAAAACTCCCTTCGTCCTTTAAGGGTTAAAATAACTTTGCATTTTGAGCCCAAAACATGAACAAATTGGTCACTTGGATTAAGATTTTTGAAGTAAAAGAAGTAATGAATGAAAATCGTAACCATAAGATTTTATCCTTGTACTTGTGGAATGATGATGTGAGTACATTAGAGAAATGATCCACAAAAGACCTACATTATCATTTGCACTAATTGTGGATCTTTATATAGGTCATTCCTTCATCTCCATTGACCATGTTTTTCCTAGTGTTACTTTCATATAGAGGAGTGCTAACATGTGAGCATAGAATCTATGAGCCCATAAGCCCCCAAGGGTCTATATTATAAACACCTTCTATGGTTACAGGTGTCTATATTGTAGATATCTATATTATAGATTCTTTCTATATATAATGTACCTAGGTTGTATGTACATATGTTATAAACACCTTCAAATGGTTGTAAGTACATACCTACAATTAGATTTAACTAGGCTCATGTCTCTGCACTCACACACTAGCATCATTGGTTACAAAATCTCTACTCTAAAATAAAACTTTGAAGTTCTTTAGTTAACTCAATTTTCCATGTTTTTGGAAAAATAAAACTAGAAGATGTAGATTGTTTATTACATTATCACAACCATTGGGATTGGCATTTTCAATTCCATAACAAAATTCTTATCAATTTAGTATTTTTAACCATTTTCTACTTCTTTCTACTTACTATTTTTCAAATTTCAAACATGAATATGAAATATTTTTTGTTAAATTTTTTTGTATGTATTCCCAGCTTATTTCTTCATTATATTGTGGAGATTGAGTTGCAAGTTGTAGGATCTACACATTTTTGGGTCAAAAGTTTAAAAGATGAAATCTAACCATTTGCCGATAGGTGAAAATACTTCTTTTTGAAATCCAAGCATTATGATCTTGCAATTGGTAAGGTCTCTTATTTTGAAATTTTAGGAAGGCGAACTCTAACAAGTTAACCAAAGGATCCTAAGGTTGGATTTGTTAAAAAAAATATATAAATGAAGATTTTAGCCTTGCATTTGAGACTCATATTTTGAAGCAATTTGAACCTCCAAACTTGAAAAAACTTTAGGAATTAACAACATGTGCCCTCATAGCTATTGATGGGTGTGGAATATTCCACATCATTTCATTGGAGAGATGAAATGATGTAAAATACTCCACATCATTTTGTTGGAAGGAAGGCAACCTCTTTGAAGACTATCAAATGTTATAATAAAGTGAATACACAAGTTTATGCACTTTTAGAGACATAGACCCAATTTTTGTTCTAGCTAAAGTGACGTGGATGTACGTTATAGTTTAGCCCTCAATTGTGGGGGCATCGTGTTCATTCATTGAAGTATTCATCCCCTCCCCCAAAAGCATTTCAATGAAATTCCGTTTCCTTTGTTACAAAAACAAAATCAAAAACAAAAAAATTTCATAAAAACTTCAAACATTTGTTTACCTATTTCAAAAAACAAAAACAAAAACAACATTTGTTTACCTCACAGCATATCAACAGACTATCAGTCAGTCGGTCAGTCGGTCATAGATTGAAACTCTATGTAAGTTATAATATAATCTATCAACTTGTACTAACTTATACTCCGTATTAAATCTTTTTTTTAATGGAATTCAATCAATATAAAAAAATGAGCTATTGCAGCCTAGGACCTCGAGCCTTGAAGAAGAAGAAAAATGAAGACTGAATCATAATGTTGACCCAAAAGACCGACTGAATCATAATGTTGACTAAGAAAAGAAACTTCCATCTAGTAAGATTTTGTATTTTTTAATGGAAAAAAAAAGAGAAAAGAAACCCCTCCTACTGATTTCATTAATGACTTGCATGTGCTGCCCTGCCACTCTCCACAACCAACACCATGTATTCGACCCCACCGAGGAGATGATCAAGTACTTGTTTTAAAAATTTGCACCCCCCGTGGTGACAAGGTGTGGGCGGACCAATTGGGTTCTTTGGACCCCCAAAATGGCCATCCGTCCATTGTCCGCACCGCACCCCACGCGGACATGGATGATGGCAGGTTGGTTAGCATCACAAGTTTCCGAACAATCAAGTGGGTGGCACTTGAACTCGGGACGGGGGACGCGGGGTGGAGGGGACTCTCGGGGACGCGGGTCAAATGAGTGGGGGGAGGGAGGGCCACTGAGATAAAGCAATTTGCAGAGAATTGAGTACAGGTGATTCAGACCATGTTGGGAGTGATGGTGATGGTGATGGTGGGGGCTGAGTTTTCTATAGAAAAAAAGGGGCAAGGCGGTCCTTCAGAGTCATCTAGAAGGTCCCCCAAACCAAAAACGCCACTTTTGGCTCTTGTGCCTAGTTATTATTAGATGGGTCAAATCTTCATTGATTTTCTTGTTGGCAAGGGAAAGGAGGTTCTACTGCACTAAGGAGCATGACATTTGGATACAGTATGCAAAAGTTAGCCAAATCTTGTAGCCTCTCATGAGGGAACAGTTGGTTCATTAGGAAATACAAAGATATTAAAAAAATTAGAAGAAGAACCATGTTCAAATGCTTACTATAAAAATGATTGTAGGAGGAGTTAGAATTGACCCCTACAAATTCACAGTGTCCTAAAATGTAAAGTTTCCCTCTGTGCATGTGAACCTTGTGGCTGATTGGAGTACACCTATTTTCAACACTTTTGAAATCATAGTTTATTCATCTAATTTCCAAAAAATACGCAAGAAGAAAATCTAGATACTCTTTGGACTTCCAACCAGATCAAACAAAAATTTAAGCAATTTTATAATAGGAACATTTTTCAATTGCTTATTCAAATACATTTACGTATAAGATAGAGGTCCACGAAGTGCCCATTTTAAGAGTTGATGATCAATTAAAGGAGGGTAGTGACTTCTTGAAATTAGTTATGAGTTTTAAGTTGAAACATAATGGTCACTAAAAGCATCCACTTCCTTAAATGTATAATGTTTGTACATTGTTGGTGTAATTTGAAAGCAAAAATGTACCCCTATATTAGATGACACTTTCAAAGCCTAAGCACTTCATGGACCTCCTACCTTAGTTGCCTTAATCTTTAAAGGGCATTTTGTATCCCTTGAACCTCATGACCAAGGAATATCAAGAATTGTAGGAGTTGCCATAAATGACTCTTTTAAAAAATTGTTGCATTTTCTCCCTCCTCCCCAAAGACATTGAATGTGGTTGCTCAACTTTGAAATTTTCATTGCTTTAGTGAGAGTAGTATGGATTGGGAGGTGCTCATGTAAAGAGGCACTCTTTACCAAGAGGAGAAAGACATTCAATTCACAATGGAACCGTGCATAGAGCCATTTGTCATTCACTTGCAAATCCGTTTCCCTTGCTTGCTTGGTCTTAAATCTCAGTGCTAGATTCTCGGGTTTCTTCTTGAAGATTGAAAACATCCTATGAGGTTTATCCTGTAAAGGCCTAAGGCCTTTCGGGGTTTGAAAACATCATTGTTTTTGAAGTGTTCTATATCTAAATGTCACTAAGGTATACAAGTTTCAAACACACAATCTTGTAGTACGTTATAAGTGTTGCAAATGACATGGATCAAATTTGGAATCATTTGGCTATATAGATTGCAAGATTATAATATTTTAATTAGTGTTGAAAAAAGATGCTGAAATTTTCCTAGAAACACATTTGAAGGTGAAATTTGATTTCTAAACCTACTCAAATGAACAAATAAAAGTGTTCCAAAACCAACATACAAACACATTGGTGAAAGAAAGTATCTTTCAATTGACTCATTGCATCTACAAAATGGCCTGGAAATGTCAAAAAATTGCAAAAAAAGGTTGCAAAAAACAAATCCAAGGTTGAACCTCCTTCTACTAAAATGCTTCTTAGTCACTCACAACTTCTTGGATTGATATTAAAATTTTAACCACACACATTAGACTAGTATGTACAACTTTCCCCAAAAGGACATTGGAAACAATCATTGTATAAACAAGAAACAAGTTGACAAAGTTCATTGTAATCCAAAAATGTTTGGATTTTGAACTTTGAATTGCTCCCAAACATTCAAAACAACTTGGATTGACATGAAAATTTTACCATGGTAACTAGATTTCAAGGGTTACAAAACCCCATAAAATTTATTGAAAACAAATGTCGGATGAAGGAGATACAAGCTCCCAAAATTGCAGGCATCAAAATGCAGCTTAGTGAAGCTCAAATGGCTCTTGTGAACTACAAATGGCTTTCAAAAAATCATTGCATCTTGGATTGATCTGAAAATTTTATCACACAAACTAGAAGAGAGAGTGCAGATTTTCCAACAAGTTTTATTAAATTCAGACATTGGATGCAAAAGTTACAACACTTCAAATTGGACTTCCAAACTATGTGAGGACACTTTCGATCCCCTTGGGCGCTCAGGGATTAAGGTGAAGCAACCTATTACTACCATTCTTTTCAATTCCGCCTCCATGTACCCATAGGAGCCATTTTAGAGAAAAAAAATGTATACCATACATACATGAAGGCAGAATTGAGAAAGTAGTGAGAATGGACTTTTTGATAGATTGTACTTTCGACAACATGGTCAATCAAAGTGTGCAATTTGAAATCATGAATTCTTAGTACATGAAGGGTTAAAGTGAGCACCCTCCAATGCATCACTGACCCTAGAACCACCATCTTCACTCTACATACATGTCAAAAACCAATTATGTACTTATGTGGATGAAATGTTTTTATAACCAAACTTTATTCCTTCATAACTATTGCATACTTTACTCAAATTTCCTATTCTTTGGTGTGTTGGAACCTCCTTTCACCTGCCAACAAGAAAATATGAAAATTGAATGAGTCCAACTTAACCCCTAAACGTTGAGATTCATCTCTAGAATTGATGATTTGAGAAAAGTCATTATAAAGGGCTCTTTGGAAGCATATTTTGGAATTGACATTAGAACAAAAGTTGTAGACTTTCATTTTTAGATTCCATGTGTACGGTTAGATTCACCAATGCTATCACCAATCTTCCTTTACAAATTTTGAAAGAGAAATTTCAAAATTCCTTCAAAATTCAATTACAAGCAAAATATTATCATTCTTTGAGGAAAATTTGTTGTAATGGATTTCAAATGAGGTTCTCTTGACATGGTGACTTTTTGGAATTCTTGTGTTCTTCAAATCTATGACCTCATTTTGGCAAATCCAGTTTTGAACTGAAGTCAATACAATTTGTCCACTTGACATATTGACACATTTATAATATTAGAAAAATATTAGAAAAATGTACTCTAGTAACACCAAATTGAATCCTTAGACTGGACAACAACTTGGTAATGTATTTCCACAAATTAGAATACTTTTCATCCAAGTAGTTAGGAGGATGAAACTCGAGTTTCAATCTGTTCATCGTTCAGAAAATGGACGTCATAACGCTTAGGGAGTTAGGGTTTAATCACAGTAACTAGGCACAGTTACTAAAAATGGCGGTTTCGGGGGTGTCCTCCTTCCCAACCTCGACACCTGCAGTCTGCGAGTCCGGTCCCACTGTCTGTCAGCGGTAGCAACTAGCAAGTGCAACGAAGTCCATGGCGGAGCCCGATCGAGTCAACAACAAGGGTAAGTTAGGTACAAGCCAACAGTGCAAATACCATTATAATTCACACCCCCTTTCACAGCCACTCAGCCAGGGGGGGATTGCAGTGCCAAGTATTTTAATTTAGTTTTTGTTTGCTACAAACACACAAACTTACTGACAGAAAAACATTTCACTGTTTCAAACTTCAAAGCGCAGAACTGAAAAAATAACTTAATAAGCTGTTCCTACAACAACTGAACGCCACTCACTCATCCTCCGGCTCTTCCGTCGACAGGGGAGGAACAGAAGAACGACTGAACTGCCCAGACAGTTCTTCTGTGTTTCATTTGTGGCTCTGGGATTCCCAATCAGCCAGTAACTTAATTTAAGCAAAATTTCAGAGCATCTTCACCCGTCTTGTGAATTGGACGACTTGCTCTAACTTAACTTAGCCAGCTTGAGAAAATGCCCCCACCACGCTTGCGAAATGGATGACTTGTCTATTGGACTGACCTGCAAACGGAGGTCGGCTTGGAAACGGGATCAGTTTGTAGGCTTGTTCTTGGCACAAGACTCTAAACCTGTCCTACGAATTGGACCACATGAGGTGAATTTTGTACCGTGTTTGTTCTATGTTCTTCACCTCTACTGACCAATTTCGGGGCCTCTGATTGCAAATATGCATTCAAAATCTGCAAATTCTATTCTATGTGGCAAATAAAAAAAAAATCCTTTGTTTTTTGCCCAAATGTAAATTCACCCTGTGTGTGTGGCCCACTTTGTGCATGGAATGACGGGTTGAGCGTCCTGCGCCTCTTGGCCTGCAAAACAGCTTGAGACAAAAAGAATCCTTACCTTCACTTAATTAAGATACAGGCAGCCAGTCAGTGAGTCTGATTTTGCATCACCAACAGCCAGTAATCAGTCAAAGAATACTATTTTAGGTTAACTTCCAGACAGACAGACAGAAGACCCAGTTCAGTTGGGCGAAGTTCTCGGGGCGGGATGCAGAGGACACTCTGAGTGATCTTCAGTTCGTCAGTTCTTCAGTTCTTCTTCTTCTCCGACTAAATTAGTCTAAGTTACTGATAAGTTACTCTCTGTCTTATGATAACTTTAAGCTTATTAGAGTAGTCAGTTCCTTCACCTGCAGGTAGCCAGCCAGCCAGAGTATCAGATGCAGTGATTTCTTCTCTTCTCTTATCAGGAAATCTACGGGAAAATTTCCATAAAAAGCTGACTGACTGACACACAGACAGACACAGACAAGACAGAGAAGACAGACTGATGAGTGAGTGAGTGAGTGAGTGAGCGAGCCAGCCAGTGGGCTGAAATAGCCAGTCATGTTTTTTGCTAACTTAAGATAAAGACTGTTTCCAAAGACAATATAAAAAGATACTTTCGAATTAATGGGTTTGGAACGAATCTGAGGGACTGATCTGAGGGGCTTCAGTTGGGAGGGGTTTTCCTTCTATTTCTTTACTATTTATTCATTGACAGAAACAGTGACAATGATTTCATGGCAAGATCAGGAATAAGATATGAAGGAACAAGTGAACAAAGAAGGAACCCCAGCCATAGGACTTCGGGGACGGCCACTACGGCCTGGACGGAGGGGTCAGCAAGTGTAAAGACTAGTAATATGTACGGTAGTCTAGGCTTGGGAAGGAATGGGAGCGAATCGGAAGCAGCCGGTGGGTAGTCACTGGGTACCCTACAGACCGCCACTTTGGGCTACTGTGTTTAGTTATTGTTATTAGAATGGTCAAATTTTTCATTAAATTTCTTGGTGGCAAGGGAGAGGAGGTTCTAACGCACCAAAGAACATGGCATTTGGATGCTATATGCAAAAGTTATGAAGGGTTAAAGTTTTTTTGTGGTAAATGTTCTGAAATTGTTTCTTCAATATATGTACAAATTGATTTTGGAGATGTACACCGAGTGATGATGGTAGTTTTAGGTAGGGTGCATTTTGGGGGGTGTCCACATTGGGGAGAACTGGGGTGAAGGAGAATGGACTCCTCGTCATTTTTCCCCATTGAGTGATAAATGTAAAATGTTCCCTATTCAATAGCCAAGTATGTCATAGTGAAGTGAATTTGTAGAGGCTTGAATTTTTTTGTAGTGATAATAACATTTGTCTTATGAAAGTAATTTTTTTTTATGTGAGGCAAGTTATATGCATATTTTTAATTTATTGAATCTCTTCATTTAGTTTTCTTATTTAATTCCTATGACTTCGAGAATCAAAGAAGCCATTTTGTTTCAGATAGATTAAGAAATGCATTTTAACCCCTAAAGTTCCTTGACTATGTGTTCACCAAATTAAAAATTTCCAAACTTGCCATTCTAGTACAAGCACAAAATTTATAGAAAAAAAACAAATTTTTTGGACACATGTTATTGTGCAATCTTGTAGTATGTTGAGAAACTCTAGAAAAAATTTCAGAAATTTTCACCATGTGTATTGTGAGATATTCATGTTTGAATTTACAAAAATCCTTTTTTTGGCTCTACAAAAAATAGGGCTACTACACTTCACAAGATCACATTTTTCTTAAAAAATATCCATGTTGTTGGTATTTCTCTAGATTCATTCTTCAAGAAAAAAATTGTCTACATGCTTGAAAAATTTCAGATCATTTGGAATTGTAAAACATGTAGGAAAAAATAATAAGTATGAAGGAGTAGAAAATCATTGAAAATACTAAATTGTTAAGAATTTAGTTATGGAATTGAAAATGCCAATCCAATAGTTGTAATGTTGTAATAAACAATCTACCCCCACTATTTTTTATTTTTAAAAATTTTTAAATTTTTAAAAATTGAATTAAAATTAAGGACTTCAAAGTTTATTTTAGAGTAGAGAATCCATAATTGCCCGCAAACTAAAACTCCTCATGACTTTCATCTCATTAATCAAAATGGAATGATTCAAAGCTTTCCACATATTTGTAAATCTACAAAAACAATTTCAAATTTTTGTTTTTCACAAAAGTGATTTTTGTTTCCTTGCCCAATTTGCTTGTTCTAGAATAAGAACTACATACCATACAAAAACATTTAAACCATGTAGTCAAATGTTACGAAAATTGTTGGACCTTGAAGAAAAACTTCATCCACATGTTGTGTGAAAATATGAAAGGAAAAAAAAATTCTATTTGAAGAGAGCTGTTTAAAATTGCTCAGTTGACAACTTCATCTTTTAAGAGCTAAATTCTACATAGAGCTAATGAAAAATGAAAAATATTAAAATGCTTTGGCCCCATAGTATTTGCACTGAAAAGTAAAGCTTTTTCATCAAATCAAATTAGTTTAACCCCTAAAGGATCTAGGCATCCACTAGGTGGATTACAAATGACTTCAAGCGCTTTCAAAGCCCTTGGAGGAGCTATATGAAACCAATGAAGTGCATGCAAGTTTGTCGAGGGAGCCAAATTTTTGTCTATTTCTTCAACGATGTGCTTGGCGTGCTCACTAGGCACTCAGTACTTCACGATTTTTGTACAAAGCTTTGAATTAGTTCGTGTATGGATAGGAAGAAAAGGTAAACTTGCCAAAAAAATAAAGACCGACTTCAAGTCTATCATCTTTTCTCAGTCAATTATTTATGTTGCCGGAAAAGTTGCATGTCTCCATTCGGTTTCCTCCCAGGGACTCTCCGCACGAGTTACCTTTTCTAGTGCGCCATAGATCACAGAATTATGAGGAAAAGGAGAAAAGGAAATCCAAAGGCGAAAAGAGAAGAAAGAAACCTCTTCACATGGTTCCCCAATTGAGATCGAAGTTTGGAGAACATTCAATACTTTCCTAGGGCGACTGATGATGAGCCCTAGTAACGACTTTCTTGCCCTTTCTGCACATCAATCATGCAGAAGGTGAAACGCCGGGTGAGTGCCGCATGTTCGACTTCTTCATGTGCATCTTCAAAGAAACAGTAAAAGAAAATAACAAATTCCTCACTTTTTTCACTTCTGGACCATCCGTCATGATCGCTGGAACAGTGGTCCAAAAAACGAATTTCATTAATCGATCAAACTGAAGAAGATGTTTCAAAACTATTAACACAGCTAAATAGTAAAGGACCCTGCTCGAAACTCAAATTTAGACCTGCAGTAAGTTAGTGCAGTTTTCACATATGGGAATCTGATTAATGGGTCCTTCAGAATTGAAGATTTTCTACAAATGTCCACCCACTGGAGAACAAGATTTGCAGTTTCCAGGGAAGCATGTTCGGGAGGATGTTTCCTGGAATATGAGTCTGCGATAAGCTAGCTATGGTTGGGAGTGTGCATGGAAAACAGCAGCCGATCGATCCCCCTGGAGTGCGTCGACTTTGTCAAACGAAACAAAACAAAACAAAACAAAACAATTGTGAATAATTAAAGTCGCAGAAGCAGAAGATGATTCGCAGGCCTGGACAGCATTCAGTGGCAACTCTGTCGCGAAGTCAGTTTTCTTCAGAATCACGGGGAAATTTGCACCAGAAGTCACAGACACGTACTTCCCTTGAGCTTACTTCCACTGTGCACAGCGGATCAATTTTCTGGGCGTGAAGGAGTTGGGTGGGATTCTCTGTCGCTTAAGAGTCGTTGCTCTTTCCGAGTGCTACGTAGCCCTTCACAAATTACAGGAGCTGCTGCTCTGCAGAATCAGGCGGTTTGACTTTGTAAGAGGATCTCCAGTTCTCCACTCCACTCCCTTAAATCTGCAAAAAGCATCTTTTTCCAGGCACATGGAAATACACGTGGAGAACTCAAGAGAGCAGCGTTCGAGGAGGGTTTTTTGAACTTCATCGGTAATTTCGTATCATGCATTCAATTGGTTTTCTAAATTCTCGTGATGCTCCAGCTTTCGGACTTTTCTTCATATATTCTTCGGTGGCACTTGGCGCTATTCGTCCTCCAAAGGAATTGATGTGTGAAATCCTTGGGAGTTCATCTTTTCCAAATACCCTGATTGTACAGTACATTCATCCGGAGCTGCCATGACTTGAGAATCACGAGAATTAGAAAACCAACTCAGAAAACACCTTGAGCATCACGAAAATTCAGGAAAAACAAGCTGTTTATTCTTCATTTTTTATTTTTGTTGAGCAAATGAAAAGAGAATTTCATCGCAAAAGGAGCGTGCAACAAAGCCCAAGACAGGAGTGTTTTACCCGCCACAGGCTAAGCAGACTCAAGACCGGACAGACCGCAGACTGAAAGCAACAAATTCTAAGCTGCTTATGCATTTGTTTCAGATAACCACTCCGGTTCTCATCTCTAGTTATACTATGGTGCCACATTTCCCTGAACTATTGCTCGATTTAAAAAAAAAATTCCCTTGTTTCAAAGTTGAACCCAAACCACCCGAGCCTTTCGTTCACGGCCAACGAAAGTTGATTTGTAAAGTGGGTGTAGTAGCAGGTTCGTGACTATCGAGGCCACAGAAGAAGTAGCCTTCAAGTCTCGAGATCAAACCTGCCAGACCCAGTCAGGCTTGAAGCAGCCAGCCAGCCAGACAGCCAGGGAGAACCGAAGAAGATTTAGTCCACTGAACCGAAGCGTGCTTCTTGTCGGCGAACCCAGCTTTTGCCTCTCTGACAAAGCCGACCTTGGAAGACCCTGATTCGCTTAAGAGACTTGGGAACTCGGAGCAGGAAAATGGTCGGTCTTCCTCCTCAAGTTAAGAGTCTTGAGCCTTGAGAGTCTTGACTCTGACTCTTGACTCTTGACTCGATCTTCGATCAGTGCATCAACAATTCCCTGAAGTTCAATCCCAATTTTCCCACAGACGTCCACATTCGGCCATCACTCTCTCCTCTTGTCATTATTGCTTTCTCCCAACGCCTAGACGAGTCATATGGGGCGGTTCGATTTGAGAGACGATAAGTTATTGGGGTCTTAGCTGTGTAAGTTATCGTGAAACTCATAACGTCGTGCCCACTGTCCACGCAATACAGGGGTGACATGTGTCTCTGGTCGCTCTCAAAGGTCTATAGTGAGTGACACACTTGGGTTCAGTACATTCCTTTGATCCATACAGCCAGACTTGAAAGGAGGAAAGTCCCATTCAGGCCAGGACCACACGAGCAAGTGAGCCGGTTGAGGATTAGGAAACGAAAAAAGTTTCACTCTTTGCAAAGGACAGGATAAGAATTTGTGTATAAGTTACGATGGCCTAAACATGAGCTCCACCTTTTAAGAAAAAACTCCGCCTTGTGAACAATAGTTCATGGTACATCAAGAGCTGCCGAGCTTGCCAATTCGGAAGGGAACACCGGTACCAGTTTGGTTGGAATAATTGAATATTACAGCAATTTTTGATGTTTTTGGACAAGTGAAGATCTTACCTGCTTTTTTCCTTCGCTGAGATTTGAAGTAGGCACTCACACTGAGTAGTTGGAGCACTGTTTTAACCCACAGGTAAAAAACGTAAGTTTATTCAATAGAATTCACTTGCTAACACTACACAGAGCCTGTGATGCCAGTTTGAATTCAAGCACTTCAACCGTTCCGCTCTAAAATATCACAAGCTGACAGACACTCTGAAACAGAGGATCCCTGACTACCTCAACATTCCCAAGCCTTTCTTTCTGAGGACGTAGAGCCCGAGGAGCGGAAGTGTTCAATATAAATAACGGTTGTCAGTGCATCTTACTGACTCATGTGCGGAGTGGATTTCGAGAGACCTTCCACCATAGGATGTTGATCAACTTCCCCACTAACGTCAGGTTGTAAAGCTTTTACCACAACTAGCGCCCAGTCTTGTTTGCAAGCACTTTGCTCCGAAAATGATTGGCCACTACTCTGTCAAAACACTTACTGATTGACAGTTCAGTAGTTCGGCAGTTCACACTTCATACACCCACTTCCACACATCCAGCACAAACTTGATCCACACCTGCTCCGTATTCAGGGAACCTTCATTTGGAGATCGGTAACCCACATCGGCTTGTGACCATCAACTCTGGGAGTTACATTAAACATCATCAAAGTAGCGACTCCAACAATTAACATACCATGACAACATACTACGATCCACCAGAGGTTTGTGAAGGGGTTTACTAAATTCAATGAACTCAATGCGCTTCAAAATTTCATCAGTTTCTGTCACAGCTCTTACCGAGGAGCCATCCAGTGAGGGAACCTTGTTGACCTCTGTAGTCGAGCTGTGAAAGCTCAAATACATGATGACTAAATGGGCAATATCTACATTATCAAGATTGCAACATGTCATGCGCTAAAATTAGTCCTCATGAGTGCTAGTTGATCAAGCTAGCCTTGCAAATGATCCAGGGCAAGAAAATCATGAAAGACGTTATAGAAAGGCATCTTGCTTGACCCTAAACAATCACGTGATTTGTAGTGCTGTGACCCCAAACTACCAATCTGACTAGGATAGGTCAGTTCTATGGTATAAGGAAATCATCGTTCACATGTGTTGTGAATAATTGAGCCAAACAGGTAAGCCTTGGTAACTTCAGCAAGTCGATTTGTAAATACAGCACTGCAGAATAAAATAAAATTTACAAAAGAAATGTAGCTCCGCAAGGAACTAGGAAATGCAGCCCTCTATACTTAACAAGAATCGAGGTCTGATTACAAGCTGAACTCGATGTTCGATTACCTTGACAGTCCTAAACCCTGTCAACCTAGGTATCTGCTGGATATATGTTCTCAACCATACTTTTGTACTTCGCAAGCACAGCCCTGAAACATTGAACAGTTTGCATTAGAATCAACAGAGAGAACATGACGAGCTGCAATAAAATTCGAATTGAATTACGTCAGTACAACGTCCATTTCAACAACAACAACAAAAGAAACAAACCTGCGTTGCTCCAACTTATGTCTGTAATCTTCCAAAGTCCTCCTCTGTGTTGCGACGTCCTGCAGGACCGGTTTTGAAACCTCCATCAGTCTACCACAATGAAGGTGCTGGTTTCAAAAGAACACTCAGAAGTTCTCTCTTTGGTACAACCTTGACTAATTATATTTGTAGTCGGTTCACCAATTATTCACAACAAATTGGTAGCCACAGACGTAACGGAAATATTGTGCACATTAAATGTCCTGGTAGTCTGATCCAATTATCCAAATTCTGATTAATAACGACTGGACAAAATGGTACCAAAACTTCAGGATTGCAATCATTAGTGACTGGAGCTCATTGAATATACTAAAACTGATTTCTGAAGTCAAATACACATTTTTCTCAGACAAACGGAATAAATCACTCAAAAAGAAGACACTAACCGGAGAGCTCTACATCCGAAAGCGCAGACACAAACCATGTCTTTTCAACGTACCTTCTCAGTTGTATTACTCCCTAAAGAGTTCAGAATTTGCTCTGCCCTCTGGAACTGAGTCACAAGTTCATGGACCTGAACAAAAATTGAGCCAAGCATCAGAATCAGCTCTGCGGTCACTATCAATTAGCATATGTTTGCAGAAATAGATCAATAAGGAATATCACGTAGAGTACGACGATGTCTTCAGTTTGCGTCGTAATGAGACGCTTTGCGCATAAAAAACCCAGATAATGTGCAATGAAGTATTTTTTACTTGATCATCAACTTGCTGATCTCGTGCTCCTCCCTCGACTGCATCTGCTAATGCTTCGATAACCTTAAATTCCTCAAGGAATACCCCAGAAAAAATGATCAGAGAGTGACAAAAGTTTGTGGAAAAATTAAAGAATTCCACGACTCCACTTGTTCAAACCTAGTTCCTGAGCATAACACATGTAGACTAGATTCACAAAGTCATCAATGATGACTAAATTTTAACCTAATAGAACATTCAGTCAATATTAGATAATGTTAAATTAATGTCAAGGTAATGTTCACTTAATGCTAACTAAGGAATTGCAACTATAATATCAAGTCAAAGCGAAGGAGCCCCACATCACATTGACATTCAGTTAACACCATTTCCGTTAAATTACCGGTAATATCAACTCAACAAGAGGACGAATCTAATGCATATTGACTTAAAATTAAACTTTATCAATCTAATGGCGAGGCTTTTTCGTGATGAACTCTTCCTTGCTTAACTTCTACTTCACTTCAACCTCTAAAGGAATTGCAGACAGACCACAACGTCAGATACGCATCATACATGCCCTAAAACACTTCGGGACACAACAATTCTAGCGATTCTTACGACACCCGGGAAACATTGCGTTCAAAATGCAGTCACTTCGAGGTTGTAATTGCTTTAATATCTATTCAACTCTGAAGCAAGAAATACCAAAACAGGCATTCAATCCGAAGTCAATCATGTTGCATCAAAAACCCTAATCACTCAAAAAGAAACCAAACAAGAAAGAGGATAAAAATTACGGGAACGAGATGGAAGTGGAACGCCTGCGTCTGGTATGGGTGCTGCTGCCACCCTGGCTGGGCTTGACTCGGAGCTTGCGACCAAGACATGGTCTCCGCCAAAATCAATCCCCCCTTGTACGTTCCTACGCAGCCAATCTCTCTGCACAAACTAAAATAATTAGCCACACCATGCATTGTCAAGTGAAAATGAAGCATTCAATAGTATGATTCGATTTCTCTGTTCCCCGTTAAAGATCACGCACTGGTGCAACCACAAAGGGCAAGGTATCGCTATAAACGATACTCGCAAAAATCGGGCAACCTAAAAACCACGAGGTAGGGAGACGACGGAGTAGCACCAGTCGCTTCACCTTGGCCAATTGGGAAACCCTCGTTTGGAGGAGCGGCAAATTCGAAGTCTAGGAGTTCGCCATCGCCATCGCCGTCTCGCAAAACTGCGACCAAGAGAAATGCGCTGAAGAACAACTTTTTTAAGTTGGCCGGATTTGCTTATTGACGGGCAAACTACTTTTGGAGAGGCACATTACTTTTCGACCAAAGGCTTTTCACCAGTTGTAAGGTAGAAGGCTCAAGAATGGCACATCTAAGGAGAAAAACAGATGTGTGGAAGAAATTGGCTGTCCAAATGATTTCCAATTTTTTTTTATATACAGAGAAATGGAAAAGAAACAAACTGCAATTTAAATTATAATTTTCTGATTTAGAATGAATTAGATACAATTTTCCAAAGCAAAGAGTCTGTTGGTTGCCATTGATGGTCATAGACCTCAACAGTTATGAATTAACATGTGCTTTTGAAAAGAGCAGGTCAGTCCAAAAATAGATGAATTGGGTGCTCACTATGTTCAGGAAAGCTCCATAATGTGGGAATAGAGTGTCTTAAATCGAGCAAGCGAAATTTGTACCTTGAAATTTATATTTATCATTTCTTTCTTATTGTCATCTTGAATTCTGTGTTCACAATTAAATGATGCATTCATGATTAGTGAATCACACATAATAATAGTCCAAAAGCATTGCTCACTATCCTAAAATCATGCACTTGCAATCACATTTTCCTACCTTAAAAAATGGTGTCCATTTCAACAACCACATGCTTTGTATATGGGCCACTCCTATGGTTGCTTCAAAATGCCTGCTCCATTTAAGGAGGTAGACCTCAAGCACACCTCAAGCACTTTTTGTGTTTTTACATTGAAGTTGAATAAAAAAATAAAAAAATAATCTTGATGTGTACTTGAGGTAGACTTCAAGCACACCTCAAGCTTCTTTTTGTATTTTTACATTGAAGATGGGGTTGTAACCTTGAGGGCTGGGGTAGATTTGACCCCCTTGCTCGTCTCCCTTAGTTAATCTAAGGGTGCGTGAAAATAAAGAGACACCCTATTTTGTGCTTCACTAATTTATCTTCTATAACTCTCAAGCTAATTTGGAGCCTCTGATTGCAAATATGAATTCAAAATTTGCAAATTTTATCATGTGTTGCAAATAAAAAATTTCAGGGTTTTCCTTCAACGACAAGCAAGGGGTTCAATCCACCCCAACCACCTTGAGTTGTTGTATACTTAATTAAAGCGACAAGATCGAGTTATAGTTAAGCTCAACAAATTATGAATTGACAAAACATACTGACAGAAAAGAAAATAGTCAACAAGTGGCGGGGACGGTGTCCTAGTGTTTGGCGAGCTGTTTCTACAGTGATTGGGCTCCCACTCTCCCTCCCCGAGTCCCCGGTGGACTACTTTTTTCTCACTGGGCCCACCTTAGATCGTTCCAGCCAATTTTGGTGAGAATGGGTGGTGATGTTCTTAGAGCAGCCCTACTGTAGACTCGCCAAGACTGCACGCCAGATACTGGTTTGGCGAGTGGTTATGGAGACCGGGCCGTGCTTGCTCTTCCTGTGCCCCACAGCGCACTCGCCAAGCAGACACGCCAATTGTAGGAAACAACACTTGATAATTTCGTTTATTGGAAATCAAAAATCAAAACTAGAATTCTAAATCATTTAGGTCTATTATGTTTTAAACCAGCTTTGCATAGTACTAGTGATAAGCATTTCAAATTCACTTTTTGGATGCCATGAGTAAATAGAAGTTCATTATATGCACATGGGGTGGTCGGAGGTAGAAAAACCCATGTGGGATATGTAAATTAGAACTACTAGGAGTTCAACCGCTCATAGTGAAGTCAAAAGTAGAACTTGTGGTGGAGGTAGAATTTCAGACCTCATTTAGGCATAGTAGAATGACTTTTTCTAAAATACCTTGAACTAAAAAAAGTTGGTAAATCAAATTAAATTTTACCTCCAAAAATCCATTTGAAGTTTCAATCCTCCAATCAAAAGTTATGAACAAAATTCAATGAAGACGTTTGAAAATGTAAAAAAGAAAAATTCCCTTCCAACACCTATCTTGAATTTTGTTCATAACTTTTGATTGGAGGATTGAAACTTCAAATGGATTTTTGGAGGTGAAATTTGACTTGATTTACAAAATTTTTTTAGCTCAAAGTTTCTTGAAAAAAGTTATTCAACTATACCTAAATGGGGTCTGAAATTTTACCTCAAACACAATTCTTAATTTTTGGACAATGAGTGGTCAAGCTTTCATCTTCAAATTATCCCATATTCTTTGAGGGTTAACGATGGACATGGATTTTATTATAAAACGCACCTCTCTTACTTGTCTTTCCATCAAAAGCACATGAAACAATTCCTTCCAATGGCCACCTAAACTTCCCTTCAAGGAAAATTTACCAAATTACTTGGTAGTTGTCATGTGGAATTTATTCTTCGTGTAGCTCTCCACATCATCATCCCTGCCCATTGACCTTGGTGGATTCCTTGGAATTGAGCCATCTAATATCCTGATGAGCAGTGAAGGTTTTGGGACGCTGTTTAGGGGCTGCTCTTAGGAACAAACTGTTGGTCACATTGGTGGACTATTAGAGCGGCTCACTCCAAAAATTCATACAATATACAATTTACTAAAAAACTGGGTTCCTCTTTCCTTCTCATTTTCATATTCCTTTATTACAAAAATGATTCATGCCCTCTTTACGTACTATGAAATATGGAGTTAACTCGTTGTGGCCATATCAGGCATTCCTACCCAGCTCATGCCTAAAATCACTTATGGATCCTGCTCCTGGATTCCAAATAACGCTAACTCAGGGGTACAGACATGGTAATCCCTACACATTGCGAGTGAAAATTGTAGAGGAAAAGGAATTTACAAGGGATTTACAGCCTCTAAGGATCCTTCAGTGATAGAATACAGAGCTTACTTCGGTCCACATGGACTTGAAAGAATTGAGTATCTCCATATGCGATAGTCAAACCACTAACAAGGTTCTGAATATTCCAGTTTCGTTTTACCCCTCTCCCCATTCTGAACTATGGCATTCATTGTGTCTGCCATGGCGAGGAAATATCTCCGCAGTTTTCCTAATTTGCAGTTTCCTAGAATGTATTACAGGTAACAGAATGTATTTGTCTCTGAACCAAAATTCAGTGTAATCACTGTTATGGTATTTCCTGTCGAAGGACTTCAGTTTGAATTTGATTGTTCGTGGGCAAAATTCCAGTCCCCCACGCCATCGTCAACCATACCAAAAGAACTTGTCCTTGAGCATAACTGGCAGAGGTGCGTTGATTTCGCGACACCAGCTGCATCAATCACGCCATCGGTGGCCACAATTTGGATTACAACACACAAAGAAAAGCGTCATGCCTTCCTCTCCACGAGCAGTTGCCTGCATATCACAAATGATGAAAATCAGTAAGCAAACCTACTTTTGAACTTCACCTACATTATGTATCACCTCTTCTCAGTTGGCTGGCCAAATTAAACCCTTCATGTCTAAGTAGCCACTTCCATGTCTACAAGAGTAGGAATAATCATTTAGGGGACTTCAAGGAAGCAAAACATGACAATAGATAGAAATCACAGCCTACAATATTGAATATCGGTAATATAAATACGTTTTTGGAAATCGGAATGACCGACCATGAGTTTCAGAGTGGATTTTCTATTTCTAGGTCTAGGCACCAGAGGGTAAAACTGCGCATAAACTACACAGATGAAGTGTTCTTCAAAGAAACAGTCACGTATACTACGTAATATAATTATTAGTTGATAAGCCACCAAATAGTAAAGCTAAGCACAAGTCGACAACGAGGTAAACTAAGCTACTTTCAGGAGATATATGCTATCTACACCCAGACCTCCTCAAAATAACGGACTAGGCAACCCAAATGCACATGACTATACAGAGTCTAGGAGACAACACAACACTCTTCTCTAACGAGACTGCCTTGGGGTAGTAATCGGGTTCTAAATGCACTCGCATGAATTGATAACTAGACAAGTGGAAGATGTCCACTAAGATTACACAACATACGTAGAATGTTACATTCAGAGGATATTTAAAGAGCGTGCAATTACAGAGTGTCGTCACAGAGGATTGAATACATAGTATTGCATATAAAGTGACATTAAAAACACTTGAGGTTGCAGGAATCATGAAGGTGGTCTAGACCTTTTTCACCCTTGACAATCTCCATTTTATTACATTTGCATGCAACTTCTTGTGACAGAACAGTAAGATAAAATCGGGAGAGTCCATGGGCTAGGGGGTCTGCCGAGAGAAAGTGTGGTATTAAGAGGTCTGGGAGCACCGGCACTCTACATTTATCATCGAAAATGTCTCGTAATTAAGTCGATTGATTACGGGTTGACACAATAATAGCGTCATTTGATTTTTTTTAAAAGTGTAAAGATGACGTGCCTGGAAGAAAACTGCTTCTCCGTGCTGACAATTAGCGCAACGCACGTTCTTGGTACGCGGCAGAGTGGGATCAGAAGCAATATCCTGAAGGACCTGCGTGCGCTCATCCGCGCTGTGAAGCACCTCGTTCCTGTACACGCAATTGTTGTCCGCAACCTCCTGCTCGTTCACCAGCGAACCCTCGCTCAAACCCCAATTTCCCACCGTTTCGAAACCCTAAAAAAACGTCAATTTCACACACTACAAAACTCTCACCTGGTGATCACAATTCCGGCAAGCGTAGAGCAAGACCTTCTTCTCCCGATCCTCCCGTGGGTACAGGATGTTGTTACTGCCACACAGCCAATACCAACCCATCAACAATCCAACAGTCTTGCTCCACGAAAACAAAAGGAAACGAAACTTGTCAATAGAAAGACAAGAACTTGGAGAACGGAACTGCTCACCACTCTCGGCAAAACTTCATGGTACTCATTTTGGAGGATTTGCGAAATTGGGACGCAGCTTGGAAATTAAGACGCGCGCGAGCAAAGATGCAACTGAAAAATCTAAACCCAGCTTCGGGAGATGATGCTGAACTCAAGACCTTCAAGAGGTTTAGGGTTTCAGACCGTATGTATCTTTGAGAGATATACCGTTAAACTTATGTACTCTTACCATATACGCCTACAAAATACCTACGATCTGGGTATTCTCAGCACAGTCAACAGTGATAGTTTTTGGTTTTCTTGTAAGAAACGCACTCTTGAATGAAACTGAAGCAGGTCAGACAAATCATCCAATTTTATTCATCCATCCATCACCTAAAATATTTTCATCCATGTTATTATCTAATTGGAAAATTTCATCCAATAATTAGGCGAATTTTATTTTTTTGTAACATTCAACTAGTGTGCATGTGCCATTGCCAATAGCGAAAATAAAAGTAGAAGTAATTTTCTAATTTTTTAATTCAAAAAACTTAGAAATTCAAGATCTTTTCTGTTGTGAGTTCAAATGCCACAAACAAAGTCCATGCACCCTTCCTTGGTAAGAGCTTTCCAATGGTACCAAGAACACGACTCGGGAATGTATGGTCCAAAAGATCTCACCCTAACAAGACAAAAGGGACAAACAATCTACTCTTAACCCCTAAAGGACCAAGTGTCTATTCAATGTTCATGAAATTTGGACATAATGTGTGACTATGTTTTCCCTTCCTGAAAATCTTTTTTTTTCCGATTGGGTGCAAGAATTAAAAGTGTGCATACACATTGATAAAATTGGGATGTTTCTATAATGATGTCTATAATAGTGTGTCTTTGACATGTTTATATAATAAAAGACATTCTATAAAATATTTAGAACTATCTATTATAACTAAAAGCTTTGTTCACTCTCAAATGTCCTTGCATCAAGAATGTGGTCAAATTTGATTGTAATTTTTTAAACATTCATTTTAAATTTATGATTTGATTTAAACTTAATAATTGAAGTTTAACAAGTCTTTTTTTTTCTATCAAATGTAAAATTTTAGAAATTTATGAATGTTAATAAATACTTGCAATTGCAAGTTGCATGCATTAAAATCCAAACAACATAATATTCTATATTTTCATTCCTTTTTTTTTTATCACATTAGAAACAAATTTAAATTTAAAGTACAAAATCTTGTTTCTCATTCTATCATTTAATACATATCCTAACTAATGTAGTTCTATCTAGACAATACATTGTGAAAAATGACAAGAATTTATTTTTTGACCCAAAAGATATTTTATGAAAAAAATGCACAAGAAAAATGACCTTCCATATATAAAAATAAATAAATAAATCTTCATTTGTAAATTATATAAAGGCCAAGGATCTTGAGAAATTCCCACATTATTTTTCTTTGTTACTTGTATATTATAAAGAAGCTTCAAATGAATTAAATTATTTTTTATTTTTACCAAAAATATAACAATGTTCACCTTTTGCTATAAAATTGTAACAATGATCATTTTTCACAAAATTAATCAACAATTTCTTACATTGACTATCAAAACATAGTTGTGAAGGATGTCTTTTGAGTGGATAGTTAGGAAGGCATGTCGAGGCAATTAAAATTGGATTCAATTACTAGGTGTACACATGGCAAGCCCTCATTGGCCTTCAACAAATACAAATGTCTAGAAATAAAACCTCTCATAAGCTCATTAGGAGTGATCGCACAGCTCCCTCATTCTTGTATTTTTGAAAACGAAGTCATTTGACAATCAATGTGGGATAATCCATATCCGTTTTTCGTATCTGTTTTCCATACTCGTTTTTCATATCCATATACATAAGGTATACATATGGTATCATAATATTCGTATCAGGATCAACGGCAGGGAAGGGGGTGTTTTTATTTTTTTTCAAAAACGATCAATTGCTACTAATTTTTTGGAGAGGCAGGGGGCTAATTAATTGAGCAGGAAGTGGAGGTTGTCTTTTGAGTGGATAGCCAATGCAATCAAAATATACAATTGAAATTCAAATATAATTTATCTTTGTAATTGTAATAATTTATCAATTTTAATCAATGACCAAAAAAAATCCTAAATTTTTTTATATACATAGAGAATTTAAAAAGAAAATGATCCCAAATTAATTCAATGTTATTTATTAATTAATTTGGAAATTCATATTTTTCTATAATTTCTAATCTAGATGTTTAACATCTTTTTTTATACAAATTTTTTAAAAGTGCTAAATTTGTATTCTATAACATATTAGATTAAAAATTCTTCTACTTAGTCAAGTGCAAACAATGTCAAAGAGTAGCCCCTTAAAGATCACCAATGCATGGCAATGATGAAGAAGAAGATGATGATGATGATGATTCAAAGGGGGGAAGATGAATAGAGACTAACATGATCATTGGTGGGAACTATCACTGGTTTAATTGTGGTATTCTTCATGGATGGAGAGTACAAGGCAAATTTTGTGTAGGGATTAAAATCCAGTGTTCAATGCAGAAATTGACGACATAAGGAATGTGATTGACACATACTCAAACCCCAAGACTTTGATGCAAGGCAAGTGCACGAGAAGTATGAGTGATTGAGAGGATCAAAGGTGGCCATGGTCACCTAATTACTCAATGTCCACCTATGATCCTCTTAATCACTCATACATCTTGTGCACTTGCCTTGTATCAAAGTCTTGTGGTTTGTCTTTGTGTCAACTACATTCCTTATGTTGTCAATTTTTGCATTGAACACAATATCATAATCCCTATACCAAACATGCTATGTACTATGCATCCGTCCAGAATACCATAGTTGGCCAAATGATAGTTCCCGTCAACAATTGTGTTGGTTTGTACCTAGACTCCTCTCTTTATGAAGCATCATTGTTGTCTACATCTTTGCTATCATAGCTATGCACTAGTGATCTTTGAGAAGGACCTTTTGAAGCCTATTTTAAGCATCAAGAATCCAATCTTAAAAATAAATATTTATGATTTTTCTATTCAAGAATTTATCCAAGGATGTCCATAGCAAATCTTGATTTTTTTAGTGTTGAAGGTTTTTAGAGATGAACCTCACATACATTGGATTTTTGGATTAGAATCACATTACAAATTCATTTAAGAAAAGCAAAAGAGTAGATTTTGAGAAACCGTTATTTGATTCTGGTTAAACATGTAACATCCTCTCAATATGTATTTTTTTTTTGTGGCTAAAAATTTAAGATTTCACATGAAAAAAGAAGAATTGAAAAATGTCAATTCTCCTTGAAATTTGTAACCCCCTTATAATCAAGCATGATAATATTTCAATCCATAGGTATGATCCTTGTGTTTTCTTTCCCTTAGTGATCCATAATAAGTCTTGTTTCAGATTGTTTGGTTACTATTTTTTACTAACTTCACAATTATTTGGAAACATCGGGGGAGGATAGAGGTGTTTTTAAAATTGTGTACTCATAGGCCCCCGTGGCCTTTTTCTCACTATGTACATGACCCCACACCCTTAAAAAGAATCCTTTCAACTTGAGCACCTTTTTCCTTGTCTTCTTTGTTTTTATTGCCCCTTCATTGGATGATTTTGTAGTCATATTGGCTTCAACAATATTTGGCATCATTGACATTTTTATAAAACTTGAGTGCACTTAGCAAGTACAAATGATAGCAAAATGTTAATAAGTTTAGTCTTTGAGATCAAATATAAAATTGCTACATGAGGAAAAAGAATAATCTCACTTTGAGTCACTGATGAGTGAAATGGTATTTATAAGGTAAGGAACAAAGTAAAAGTGATTGTCCATGTAATTATGCCTACCAGGAACTAATAAAGGGAAAATGTAAAAGCCATGGTGAACAAATGTTTGTATGTAACTTGGAAGTTAGAAAAAACTATTTTTTAATTTTTTTACATTTTTAATACATACTACAACATATTATCTTAACCTTTTGTTACAAATTGACATTGCTATGGTCTAAGAGCAAATTGAAAGGAAAATAACACAAAGTGTAAAATATTGTGTAGTGCTAAGAAATTTATCATTAGAAGAAAGTGTTGATGATTACATCCTTAAATCATTGGCCTTTTCTCAATCAATTGAAATTAAAATTTTAGCCAATTATAAAACATTGAGATATTAAAAATAGAAATGTATTTTTGGTCATTTTCCAAGAAAAAGTGAATCAAAATTGAATAAAAAGAATCTATGTATATCTCTTCGAATTTGGCTACATGTATAGTATCAACTATCTAAGCCTCATGGCTTAGATGGCAAATTTTATCCTTGATGCCTTTGTTAAGATATTGACCCTCTAAAATATAAACATGTTCTTTCCCCCAAGAAATTTTTAGGTCTAGACTACATGATGAATAGATCATTTGACCACACCATAGTTGGATATCAACAATATACAACTATGATCATATATTAGTAGTCATGTATTACAAAATCATAATGATAAACTATAAATAGAAATTTTACAAAAACATCTTATTTTAATCATGTATAATCCAATTCGGATCACAATGTTATTTTTCAACAAGTGAAGCCCAAAACAATCTTTGACCTAACATATTCCACATCATTCTTGGCATTTACAACAATGAATTAAAAAAAATTACAATTAGAAATTGTTTGCATGAACCATTATTTCAAACTATTTCAAAAAAATTGGAGCATTTGACTACAAAAGTGCATTACAAATTCTTATTTATTTTAGCAATAAAAATTTTCATGATTATCTAAAATTTCATTTTTGATTTATTTGTTGATATGAGAAGACTTAACAATGAGAACATCAATCTTTTTTCTACCAATAATAAAAATTTCACTCCAAAATAATATCAAACATGTATATGCTTGGTCAATTGCACTTTAAGACCCATCATGCACTCAATGTGCATTAAGTGCTTGATTTGAACTAGGATTGCACTAGGATTTTGATATTTGAACTAATATTTGTACTAAAATACCCATCCCATTTTTGCTAAAGCCAATTTATGACTTTCATCAAAAAATTCAAGGAAAATTCATCTCATAATTGATGATTTTATATTATTTATACATTTGCAAAAATCCTTAAAGCATTAAATCCTAAGGTTTTGAACATCATGTATTATAGAAAGTTGAAAAAAATCTTAAAATAATATGAACATGATAATACAATCCATTTCATTGTAAAAAAATTATATTTCAAAGTTCAAAAATTATTTCAATTCCTATCAATGAGATTTATAAATTTGGTATATGTAATACATCATGGTGAAATACTAATTTGGATAGTGTATTTGAGGGGATATTGAAGAGACCATGCAATCCAATGTGCACCATGAATTATACTTGAGTATATTTTTAATTGATCAATTTTTTCAAGCATGCCTCAAGTATTGACTTATACTATGAATAAAAGTTTAGGAGTTTCAAATGATCTAGAATAATTAATGTTTGTATATGATGTATTTTTAGTCATGTAGTCATATCCATATTTGCCTATCTATATCTATGTATTTGTATCTATATATCTATATTCTTACAGGACATGGATGGCATTTTTAATATTATGTTTTAATTCTTAGCCAACCTTTCTAAAATATTGTGTCTCATGTTTTTAGGGGTAGTGATGAAACATGTATTGAAATTGTGGTATAAAATTATTAATTTGGAGTACTTAGAGATTTTAAAATAAAACAGAAGTTGATGGCTATGAAATTTGGATAGCCTCAAATCCCAAAACTTTGTGAAATATGTTGAATTGGAAATGCTCATGAGGTAACAAAGGATAAATGTTTTAATTAATGGATGGAATAATAACCCTATAACTTGATGATACACCATAGAGGCATCCATTGATCCTATTGACATTTTTGAGAACTAAAATGGATCACATTTTGTAGAAAAAAGTTGTTTTGCTTTTATCCCTTTCTAACATTGCAACTTTGTGATATTTTCCAAACCAATTTTTGAAGTGATACCATATTTGGATACATTGTTAATGATTTTGTTCAAGAGAGGTAAGGGTAGTCATCTTTAAGAGTAGCAACATTCAATTTATAAAAATGAAACAAATCCATAGGCCCCATTTCTTTTTGAAAATATATCGAATGCAACACCCAAGGTGTTGCATCAACTTGTGAAATAAAACTTGACTTGAGTAATTTGAGAATTGATTTTCATACTCCAAATTCTACATCTCTTATTATTTAACTTATTGTTTAATTTCAATGTTTGTTATGATTATAGATTTAAATTTGCACGAGGGTAATTATTCTATGAGGATAGAAACATTCATCAAATTTTAAAATAAATATACTCTCTTGCCCCACGTGAATGTGAAATCTCCAGTTGAAAAAATATAAGATAACTCAATTTTACCTCTAAAGGACCAAGGCCTTTTTTCTGCAAAAACACACTTAAAACTGCCATTTTTGGAGCAAAGAGTAAAAAAATTGAAAATTTTATTTTTTGCACATCTAACCATAGGATCTTACACCTAACTAGTATGAAAATGTGTGGAAACAATTTCAGAAATTTTGACCACAAAGATTGCAAGATATTTGGGTTTAAAGTAAAGAAAACAAAATTTTCCACACATTGCGGGACTAGGTTGTTTGACTTTGAACCTTCTTAATGTTAATTTTTTGCACTAAAGAGTTTTGAGCTTTAAATCTTTATGGTGGAGAGTTGAGTTGAGAGCTTAGGAAAAAAAAGAAAATACAAAAAAGTTTAATTTTTATTCTTTAAAAAATTGTTAAGTAGAAGTAGGTACAAGATAGAAGGAAAACTTTGATTATTAATATCTCTAAGACGGAATTAAAATGCACTAATCCCAATAGTGAGATTGTTCTAAAAAGAAAATGAAACCATATGAACCTTTTTCTTTTAAATTATAAAAATTGCATTCAAAAATGAATCCTACAAGTTATTTTTTCAGGAAGATGCTCTAATTGCCCGAAAAACAAGATTGTCTATAACTTTCTCATAACAAATCCAAATGGAATGAATCAAAGCTTTCCGTGTAGACAAAATTATATTATATAAGGGAAAAAATGAAAATAATTCAAATTTTTGAAACTTTTTTTTGTTGCCCCCTCTCCCCTATTTTGAGCTTATTTGGGCATAACTTTTGTTCCCGGGCACTGAATGAAAAAAAAAATTCCCATGAAGATATTCAATTTTTCTATCTTCATAAAAAGTTTCAAAAAATCAAGACAAAAATTGAGACCGTAGGTACCTACCCAAAATCTCATTTGTCCCCTGAAGGAACAATGGTCCTCTAAGGGTTAAGATATTGTAGATGAAGGTCAATTTTGGCAAGGTTTGCCAAAATTGAATGTCCAAGTTAGTGAGATTTTGAAACATCCACATCACCCTAATTCTATCACAATATGACATGTGGCACTCTAGCTTTGATAAAAAACACACTCAATTTATGCCAATTCTAATTTTCAAACAGAAAGCAACCACTAGCAAAAAAAAGGACAAAAGAAGTCCACACCCACTTTTTAGAACCCACAAGAAATATGAGTCTATTACTAAAGTAGTTCCTAAAATGAACAAAAATAAGTGTACATCTACTTAAATAGAGTTGTGAACTTATAGCAAGGTAGCCTCTTCAATCCTTGCCCTAGAAGTAAAGCTAGTTAAACTATCTCCAACAAACTCTTCATTCACAATGGTCCTAGCCAAGGCCAATGTTACTACAATTATTATTATTTTGAACCTATGACTATGCAACAATGCATAAAAATCTACATTTCTTATTTGGGCAATATTTTGCTTGAAAGCGATACAGTTTTTTTTTAAAAAATATTAGGCAATATATTCCTCCATTTTTTGTGGATGAAATTGCTGATTTACTACACATATTCTTAGAACAATATTGCTCTTTTTGGATGAATGTATACTCTTTTGGATCAATAGTTTAAGTTTCATCCGCATTTTGCAAGTTTCATCTTCTTATGTACGCAACTGCACCACTCCAAGTCTCCAACGAATATCTGCCTTCAACAAATGAAAATAAAATTGCTGCTAACGTCCTCAAGGCGAAGGACCACGTCAGCATAGCTGGAAATCCTAGTCAGTTCCCACGCAAGAACAAACTGACTGACTCCAGATTAATTTGCCACGTCACCCTTTCCCACTCCAAATTGCCGCTGCCGCATCACCCACATGCCGCTGCAGCCGCCTCGCGTCTCCTGGGACTAAACTTACTGTAGAGCAAAAGAAGCTTGGCAGTTCTTCAAGTCCCTCATTCATTCCCCTCACGGCTCAAGCACTTGTCAGAAGAGAGCGAAGGAATCTCACAGGGAGCCTGGAGTACAGGGGCTCCTGATCGGTGAATGGATGCACAATTCCTGCATTAGCTTCGTGATCGCAGGTAATTTCTCATCTGCTCTGTCATTCGAACTCGGTCACTCGGTCGTCGTCGTTGTTGGATGATCCGACCTGCATGTGGCCTGGATCTTTGCCGGCGAAGCTTTGATCCTTTGCAATTCTGGTCCATGATCGTGTCTTTGGGAGAATTGCAGCAGTTGGTGGACTCTTCGTAGAGTGAGTCAGGATGATTGGGGCCGTGAGGCAGACTCTGCGAAGCAACAGCAGCAGATGTCAGAGGTACCAACGCCTTGGCTCGCAGCTCTTGAATGGGTCGAAGCCATGTTCGCTGCCGAATGCCGCACTGCTCCGCATCCCGGTGCCTGTAGAGAATCGACTCAGCCCGTTGCTGCCATCAGACTTGAGGGCGTTCGCCACAAGCGCGGCGGAAGCCATCAAGGCCGAAACCCCTAAAGCCCCGGCAGTGAAGAATTACGTGGGGGGCGAGCTGGTGGAATCGCAAGCCTCCCAGCACATTGATGTGATCAACCCCGCCACGCAAGTCGTGGTGAGCCGCGTGCCGCTTTCCACCCACGAGGAGTTCGAGTCGGCGGTCGCGGTGGCCAAGGAGGCATTCAAGACATGGAAGAATACGCCCGTCACTGCCCGGCAGCGTGTTATGCTCAAGCTGCAGGAGCTCATCCGCCGCGACATGGACAAGCTGGCCATGTCCGTCACCACTGAGCAGGGCAAAACTCTGGCCGACGCCAGAGGCGATGTCTTCCGAGGCCTTGAGGTAAGCAATTCCTGATCATAACTCAAACCACTTCTATACCCTATTCTAACTCTTCGGTTTTTTCCAGGACTATTCTACGGTGAGAAAGTATTTTTATCTTAACATAAACTTAAAACCCACCTAATGGCGCACTCTGTAATTGCACATTCCCTGTATGTCCTCAGATTCTGTCATGTTCTTACACATCCGATTGGACAACTTGCACGTATCAGCTGATCAGGTTGCGAATAGAAGCCCATTTGTTCCCCAAGGCAGTGTCATTAGAGAGTTGAGTGTAAGTTATATTACCTTCTTTGCCTTCTAGGGCACCACCTTATGCTCTTTCATTGCCCTTGCAGGTGGTGGAGCAAGCATGCGGCATGGCCAACCAACAAATGGGGGAGTATGTGGAGAATGTCTCCGCAGGAATCGACACATACAGCATCCGGCAACCGCTGGGGGTATGCGCGGGGATCTGCCCTTTCAACTTCCCAGCCATGATCCCGCTCTGGATGTTCCCAATGGCGGTCACCACAGGCAACACCTACATCCTGAAACCGTCCGAGAAAGACCCCGGAGCCGCAATGCTGCTGGCAGAGCTTGCAGTCGAGGCGGGGCTGCCGCCGGGGGTGCTCAACATCGTGCATGGGACACACGACGTAGTGAACGACATCTGCGACCACCCGGACATCAGAGCCGTGTCCTTCGTGGGCTCGGATGTCGCTGGCATGCACATCTACTCGCGAGCTTCAGCCACGGGCAAACGCGTGCAGTGCAACATGGGAGCCAAGAACCATGCTGTGGTCATGCCTGATGCTGATCCTGAAGCCACTCTGAATGCCCTGGTTGGGGCTGCGTTTGGTGCGGCCGGGCAGCGATGCATGGCCATTAGTACCGCCGTGTTTGTGGGCGATTCTAAGCAATGGGAAGAAGGCTTGCGAGAGAAGGGTGTGAAGCTGAAAGTCACCGGCGGCGCCGAGGCTGGGGCTGACTTGGGTCCTGTCATTAGCAAGCAAGCCAAGGAGCGCATCTGTAGTCTTGTCGAATCGGGCGCCAAGGCTGGAGCCAGGCTTGTCCTGGATGGACGTGACATCAAGGTCTGTCATCCATAGTCACCTTAATCACCTCTCCATAATAACCTTAATCACCTTAATCATCTTCTATCACGTTTCTGCGTAATCAATTTATTCACCTTTCTCCATGACGACCTTAGATCACCTTTCTCCATAACTATCTATAATCACCTCTCTTCATGATCCCCGTAATTCACTATGATCTTTCTCCATATGATTTTCTCTTTGCATGATTCTGGGAGCAACATCTCGGGTCTCTTCATGACATCAACGTGGTGTGTGCTCCAGGTTCCTGGGTACGAGCAAGGGAATTTTGTGGGTCCAACGATCTTGGCAGACGTGACGACCGACATGGAATGTTACAAGCAGGAGATTTTTGGCCCTGTTCTTCTGTGCATGGAGGCTGCAACGCTTCAGGAGGCAATAGAGATCGTGAACCGAAACAAATATGGAAATGGGACAGCAATTTTTACCAAGTCGGGGGCCGCAGCACGAGCGTTCCAGCACGAGGTTGATGCTGGTCAAGTGGGAATTAATGTTCCCATTCCAGTGCCCTTGCCTTTCTTCTCCTTCACAGGCTCCAGGGGTTCGTTTGCAGGTGACCTCAACTTCTATGGTAAAGCTGGAGTGCATTTCTTCACACAGATTAAGACAGTCACTTCACAATGGAAGGAGAAAGACCTTCATGGAGTGGCTATGGCATTTCCTACGTCAGGAAAGGTGTAAGGGGCATGCAGGAACGTTAGCCAGAAGACGGGAATGACTTTTTGGGATGATATCCTTGAGTGCAAGTAAGGGTCGTTGTTACGATACAAGGCCGTCTTTCCCATTGCACATACCTGTGAATATAGATGCAATACTCGAGTTGTTCAGATCTGGCTACACATAACACTTTGGGAAGGCATGAACGGCGCATCTTATCTGAGATGATTGCCGTTCCTTGTTGGCTGGGTAGAATGTATGTCAAAGCACCCACCCGCTCGATTCAGGCTCGCCAGAAATGCGTCCTTGATGAGAAATTCTGTAGCGTTAATTGCATCCTCACAGCGCATGGAATAAAAAGTACAATTTTTGCAACATTGGCTTCATATAGTAATGCCCTTACTCTAACCAGCATGTTTGCATGTAGTTGCTTCGCTCTGGACATTTTCTTTAAAACAGGGATACAGTACGAAATAACCAGATTGAGCGTAAGCTAGGATTTCTGTATGGAACAAGCTCAAATTTGAGTCACCGTTCTGTATTTATAACTTTTCCGTGGTTTTCAACTACAATCCTTGTTGATAAACAAGGTCACATGGAGCGCCTGGACTAGAAATACAATGTTCAATGGGAACAATTTTAGTAACCTTTCTAATTTGTTTGACATTCTGTGCATTCTATATTGACAGGTGCTCCCTAATTAATGTACAGTCTAGAGAAAAATTCGTTAATTGCTGTCAGGCTTGCAGTGTTTGTACCTCTGTTTGTCCACTTATTACTGGGACATACCTTCACGGTTTAACCCCGTTCAAGAATATAGTTCAGCGGCTCAATTAACTTCCAGAGTCATTCGAGCCTTCATATACAATGCCAGTGCTGCCAGTTCTTAGCCTGCACTGCTGCAATGTGACATAATGAGAAGCGGAAAAGAAAGTAACAGAAATGGCTGGGCTGGATTGTCCGTTCTCACCCCAAAACGTAATCTTCTCCGTCTAATCGTCCAACAAGTCCATATAAAACCCACATAATTTACTCCAATAAGTGACAGATGTAGCTCCAAGCCCTCCAAACTCGCATCTGTGCACATCTTGTGAACCCACGTCTTGTGTTTCCTCGATTTCTCCAGCTGAATTGCTGCTTCCTAGTGTTGGAAGAGAATAGGTCCACGACTCAAGCACCCACATTTATGCAGGGCAAATTTTTTACAAGGAACTCCAGTGCCCCAAGTGCGGACATTGACCTGACGAGCCTACCAAAAAGGTTTGGCGATGTCGAAAAATTTCTCAGTTGCACGACGAGATGCCTAGCGTTCCGGGACCTTATTCCTAGAATTGAGACCTTCGCAGCTTCACAATCGAAAGCTGTGGATACAGTCATCCAGATAGTGAGGTCCATCAAGATCCTATTGGGTAAAGAATTTAGGCCGTATCAACTTGACCAAGTTCACCGAGCGGGGGTAGGAATCCTATTCCTGGAGGAGGTTTGATGTACTTTCCCAGCGACTTTTGCCTACTCTTATTCCTCATTCGAGCCAACTTCTCCTTCAGCTTCTGTTTCTTTTCCTGCTTCAATCTAAAACGCTCTTGCCGCTCACGATCAGCAATCCCTTGCCAGTACACCTCACCTGTTTGTGGCCACAACCACCTTTCCCTCGGATGGTCTCCATCATCAGCTGCCTCTGCAAGGTCTTCATCCATGGCCTTGAGGGTATTCAAACGGAAAAATTTAACCCACATTTTACCATGACGTGATTCTAGGACATGCTGCTCTTCCATATTTCCAGTTCGAGGATCTACATAAATCATACGCCGGGCGCTGTGATATGCCCACACGTTGACGAGTCCTTCCAGCAGCCGACAGTAGCACTGCTGGCCCTACAAGAGATGAGGAACGGGCATACACCATGATCAACACACTGCTAAGAAAATAAAATTTCAAGTGAGAAATATAACATAATTCAACTTTCACAAGCGGCAATCAGGACTTGACTTCATACCTCACGCTGAAACCTCACAAAACGACAGTTTCCAAGGTCACCATTGTAATACTGGGAATCCAGGGCATCCACAAATATCCTGTCAAGCACAACCTTAGACAACATCAATAATCATATCGGTCACAAAATGATGGCATGTGAAATACGGGAAGTCTTCTGGCCAAAGATTTTAATGCCAAAGAAAAATTCAAAGACCACAGCCCAGAGACTAATCAGAAGCTCTGAGATGTTAAATTTTCGAAATTTTTTACGTCGTTTACAAGAGGCGTACAACATGCAAGTCCCATTCAAATATCGTGGACTACTGCCCACGGAGTCCGCAAGATGGGGCGACGAGAAGGCCGAGGTGCGACACGAGATACTTCAAAACATTGCCATTCCAGCCTCACATGCTTACTCAGAGCTAGGGGCATGCGTATCAGGGCAGGAAATTACCTGGCAAACAGTACAAGCTCCACAAAAGACGATGTGGGCATAGCCCAGGAATGCAAGGCAGACCATTTACCACCATCAGCTGGCATTGGTGGTAAATGTGTCCAATTGGCAGGCAGCCCATACATGCGCCTGAAAGACCCAGCGAATGCCTCCCTGCAAACACCCAGATGAGCAATGTTTGTCAATTACTCTTTCCGTTGCTCCTGCCATAATTTGCAGACCAGAAAAACAATCATCTCTACAATCGACACGCCATCATCTCGACTAGAAACACAGCTTGCCCACATGCGGCGAAGCTCAAGCGGCCAATGGAAGATCTTAATTCTACTCTCTACTTTCTACTGGCGATATGCTGGCATGGTCCACAAATGGAATAATGGTCTTACATTTAAGAGAGAGCATCAAAAAAATTCTATCTCTCCTCAACCTCTTGAGCATGAAAAAAAATCCAACGAGAAGCAATCAAGTTCTGACATGCCTGCATTTGCCAGCGTTGATAGAATCGCAGTAAGTCCAGAAATCTTCTGGTTGCCCCACAGGAGAATTCCGGTGCGATGAACCGGCATGATCATCATGACGAGCCCAGAAGTAGACAGCATCCCCGTCCCTCCCATTATTCACAGCTTCGCTCAAGGCAGCTTCAGCTGTGACTGATAAAGCAACCTAGATTCACATTCGACCTTGTCAACAGACTTGACTGCTACTTCATGATAAGTACATCCTGAACCATAACAGCCCGCGTAACAGCATCAAGAAGATAGCACCAGTGTCATCAGCATTACTATATCGATAATTAAACTTACATTTTTGCTTGATGCTCGCCAGTGCTGAAATCCGATCCATGGATGTTTGTGAAGGGAGTCAATGCGATTCGCTATCGCAAAGAAAGCACCATATTCACACAATGCCTTTCGATAATATGAGTCGTTCAGGAGGCCGGGCAATCGTTCTTGAGCGTCAACGTCGTCGTCCCCTGGACGCCTTGCACGTGTTGACTTCAAAAAAAATAAAAATAAAAATAAAAATATCAGAGAAAAAGCACTCCGCATATGGTTGAGGCTAGAAAATGAAGTCGTAATATGATCGGATACATATGTGAATATGGTCAGAAGGATGATTTTTTATGAGATCCAGATAAGTCCAGCGTCCAATACACATCTTATCACATCTTTTCAGGACATGGTTATCTCATGTTACAGGCAAACTGGTGGTACTGCGTCAACTCAGGTGAAAGCTACGCTAAAACAGATAGCTCATTTTTAAAATACCTTCATTTGACGACCCCAGTCAACTTCTTGAAAAATATGGACTTCTACGCAAACTAGTTCTAACCAAATTAACAAGATGAGAAACTTAGTCAAGGGGTTCTGATTCTCACTACTGAGTACATTGCGAAATTACTTACCAGACTTACTCCTCGATAGAGCGCGTTGTCATTGTGAAGGAACGCCCATGCACCTTCACCGTGATAAGGTTCATATATACACAAGGGTTGTCCGCTGCGTTGGATCTCTGCATCAGATCGTTCTTTCAAGTCATCCTTGTGCACCTCTGTCTTCTTTACCATCTTCGCAACATCTTCCCAAGTAGATCGAAGCTGTACTTTCCTGTCGTCAAGCTGCATAGAGAAACCAGGAGACAAATTTTCTTAAGAGAAGCCTACATGTCTCACTAAAATAATTTGCCATTCACCCAACGATGACGCAAAATTTCCAAAATTTCTAGAAGTTCATTGGAGACCCCAATCTCAAGTAAAATGTCAGTCAATTCTTTTTTCGTTTTGTAAAACTTGAAAGATGCAAGTAATTGCTTCTAATCATGATCCAAGTGCAAGTTAAAGTACGTAGATAAAAGCGGACGTACCTCCTCCTGCTCCATTAGTTCTTCTTCTAGATCCTTCTCCACTGCTTTTACATCTTCCAGATCGAGACCACTCACGAAATCCCAGTCGTCAATCGACTTAGCAAAGTCAACTTTGTCACCGATATTCTGAACTTCACTACTGTTCAGTGGATGTTGTAGCATCCACTGATGCTCCAACATCTCGATTATTCCAGAACCCACCTCATTCTCTTGAAGTAAAGGCTCCTCCGTACGAGACTGCAAAGACTTCAGGAAAGGAGCACCTCCTGGAAGAACCGTATCCCAACACCATTGTCCTTTCAACCTCTTCACGGCTCCATCTAATGTTTCGGGTAGTTCTGCTTCAACAGGGAATTCGAGTATGCTCTCCAAAAGTTCCCCATAACTTAGACTCACATTTGAAGCGAGCACGTTCTGAGCCTTGTAATGACCATTCGAAGCAATCGCAGCCACTGACTTGTCGGTTAGAACACGTACAATAGCCTCACTAAGCTTCAAGTCATCTCCCACTGGAAAGAGAAAACCACTTTTTCCATCTACAATCTGTATCACACGATAACATTTTCAATAAAAGTTTGGATGTCATTCCCAATCTAATTTCCAAAAGCACCAGAATTCCGCAACTATACATTTCAACATGCACCATGACTAATACAAACAAATATAAAGTTCCTCCGCTAAATGACTTACGCATCTAAATCTAAACACGGACTCCACCAACGCATGTCAATAATGTAATTCCACCACTCCCTCCCAAACAATCTTACTTGCTCTCGAAACGCCCTCCGATTTGGTGCGATCACAGGACGCAACAAGCTCATGGCTCGAATCAGAATCGGTGGGAACGCCTGTTCATCACGGAACGAGCCATACACAACAGCATCCGACATCCATAACGTGCCTGTAACGTCTTCGTCAGCACCTATATAACGAACGGTACCATTCTCCAATCCAAGATGCTCTGCCATTACCTGTCGGCGCAACTCAGTAACCATGTCATCACCAAAAAACACTCTACCCCCTGATTTACAAATACCCATCGGTTCCAAAAACACCACTATTCTTTCACGCCAAAACTAGAGTGTTGCTCATAACAGTACACTCTACCAAAGAATGTTGCCTATTTAGTAGCCGCATGTAATCTTCTAAGCTTCTGGTATAGAAACACGTCGGATGGATTAGTACAGAAAAAACAGACATCATGAATCTATTACCTGTATGGTAGCGCCGTAGCTGCTTGACTGGTTGCCATGGCCAACGATCAAAAGCTGAACACGCCTACCATCTTTTCGCGATGAAAAACCAAGTTTTAATATGGCCCTCGCCAAAGCTCGCATCACAAGAGCATGCTCTCTCCACAACCCTCGGTATAGGAAAGGGCTACCCACAACAACGATCACGGAGTCATCAGGCTGCAATCTGTGTTGTGCCCTTAAGCTTTCTCGAGAATGTGTAAGCATGTACTCCTGGGCCGTCCAAACTTCTACAGGCGACCCTGGAATGACGAAAAAATTTCCAGTGTCTAGCAAAGTATAAATCATCTGCAAGCACACATACCATCATGAGAACAGAAGCTGCCAGAAGTTCGCCATTGAATTCCTCTCCCCAAACCTACCTAAAATGCTGCAAATATAGAGATACAAAAATCAGCTGCAATTGAGCTCAGAAATAGTCCATATCATCCCCCTGGTTTGATGGTCATGTATATCAACGAAAGTATTATAATCTATAACAGTATTCATTGGTATGATAATCAGCGCTTTTGCAAAAGATCCCCATTAGATTCACCTAAATAATAGATTACTGTTAACAATAATTTAGCATAATCTTAATATCGAGCTAAAGCCCTATTAGATTAAGTTAATGCCGACTGAATGCTAACCAAATAGTTTTCAATGTGATATCAAGTGAATGCCAATAACCCTAACACCACACAAATGCTAATTCAAATCATTTGTATTACACTAAATTAATAAATCTAAAGTCTATAAATTTAACACAGAACTATGTGAATCTAATCGGGGAACGGATATTTATTCCTACGTTTATAACGAACGTCAGAAATTTAAATTACGCTACTAAGCACAATAGGAGTAGGCACACTTGCAGATACAAGTAGGATATTTGAAATAACGTCTGAATTGAGTAAGCGGACAACTATGGACATGAATGCATAGTGGACAGCCTGTGACCAGTTGAGAGGTCAGCAATCTGGTAGTGTCCCGATAATGCAGTATATGTCATTAAACAATTATTTATGCAGTAAAAGCTTAAGATTAGTGTGACCCTCAATTAATCGCATAGGAAATTTACAGAAGTCTATTCGCTCGGAAAAATAGGTTAGTGGCTGAGTGCCAGAGGGCGACATAGCCCATGTGGAGTGTACCGGAAGTGCATAATCTTGAAAAACAACCACGTCGGCCCGTTTGAAACTATGTCTCCAGTCCGATATGAGTCCTTTTGCAGCTACTGATTCGTAATCTTCAAGACGACGCCCTAACGAATCATCGGTGATTACCCATACAACTGGGATATTTATGAAGGGCTCCTGAGCAAGGCTGGATCAACACATCACAGTTAGTTGTAGAATCTCAATCTTCGAAAAAGCATAAGCATTTGCAAGATCGCGTAGCGGCAGAAAACTGGAAAGAAAAAATTAAATGATCTGTACACCATTCATTTGTTCATAGAACTTAGGAACGCCTTTGGGACAGGCAAAAAAGGACATACCTATTTAAGATAGCCTTTGTGTCCACGGAAAATGAAATGACACCTTCATAGCTGCACAACATGAGAACACAATAAGTATGACAGGACTCCGTGGATTCTTACCAATCAGGTGTTCATGTTTGACAAAACTTAACAGCGACGCAAGGTCAACAAATTTTTGCAGATTGAATAAACGCAACTCCCCTTCCTTTCTCCAATTCACTCCATAATTTCTGCACTCTGATGTTGTAGAGAACCAAGTAGCAATAAAAGAAATTTTCTTGTTTGGTTAGCCGGAATGCAGTACTCACTTCAGCCAGTCGACACTTGTTACATTGTTGACTTTCAGATGCCTTACAGACACTCCTAACGCCTCCCACGTGGATCGAAGCTCACCATCTTTCAAAGTATGCACCTACAGAGTTTTTCAGTGAAATATCCTCAAACTTCCGTATCAATCTATGAAGATAATATTGAAGATGAAGCTCATACTCAAGGGGGCATCGTATTGGAGTCGAATTGTAAAGATGGACTATTTCAATCGATTTTATCAATCCATTAGCAGTTCACGGATGTTATTCAAGATGCAAGCCGTCAGAATTCGTATTTAAAGACTGAAGTCTTAGTGGCCTTGAGCAAAGATAAAAGCATTAAATTACTAACCTAACTAAAAATGAGGTTCTGACAACTAGTTGCGGTCGAGCACATAGGAGTTGTACAACGCAGGTTTACCTCTAGATTGTAGCCTAGCTCTTGTAGTCCTGTCGCGACTGTGAGCAGGTACAGAGAGAGAGGATTCATCGCAAGATTTGGACATACCTGCAAGGGTGCGAAAAACATGACTCAAAATCGAGAAATACTTGAATTTCGGAATCGAATTAACATCATTCACATTTTTCTCCCACCTTAATTCTTCTCTATCCAGAAATTAGAGAGGATACGGTCGGAGGTTGCCATAAACTTACCCCTTCGCGCTACCTCTACAGTTGTGCCCTAGCACAAGGCATGCTCAATTTAAACAGAACGGTTTTCTATGCGTACTTTTGCAACTTTATTGACTCAAGTACTGCGATATATTATCTATGGTTGGCGAATACCAACGATCTCCTCAATTCTTCAGCTGGAGCTCAAAACGATTACCTACATAAAACACTGTTGCTAGGCCAAAATTCCCGACCAATAATAGCCCTACTTGATTGGTCACGAGAAAATCCACGTCTACAAAGCAGTTACAATTCAGCTGGTAAATTCCTCGCAGCAATCGAAAGAGGAAAATGTCGCCGATCTCACTGCAATTGCGGACGACTTGCACCTTTGGAAGACTGATTACCATTTTGGTGGCTCTGAAACCGTGATCAATCACAGCAAGAATCTTAAAAAGTAACACTATTAGCCGCTCCGTCACCTCACCAAACGCTCTTGCAATAAATCGCCTCCTCGCGATGAACGAGAAGCACTCGAAAAGGATTTTATGCATACCAAAGCAAGCCGCGGCAATCGCACAGGAAATCGTGCTTCTTTTCTCAGCTCAGCTACAGTAGCTCTCCCCTTCGACAGTAGCAATCGCTCCACAACGTTGCGAGGCACAAATCTTACATCGTCACCCGAAGTTGCCTGTTCCGTTCCAAATACTCGGGGGAAAATCTCCAGGGATTCCGCTTGCAGGTCCGTATGCCGAAACAGAAGGAACACGAATCCATGGGTGACAGTTTCAATGAGAAAGAAAACCGCCACAAGGGAGATAAAGATTCGGTAGAAGTTGGTCGATGACTTCCAAATCCTTGCTCCCTCCCCGATACTCGTTCTCCTATTCGAATCAACACTGCTCTTGACCCTATGCAGAGACCCGGTACCATTACCGCTAACATGATAACTGTGATTTTCCTGGTTTTGATTCAGCACATCAAATCCCTCTCCAACCACAACCGCAATTGTCTCCCCGGGTCTACAACCTGTCTGATGAGGCCTCCTGAGCGGGTAACTGGCCGAGCGCTGATGACGAGGCTTCTCCGCTGGTGATTCATTATTCCAGTTGCTGCTCCATGCCTCCGATGTCACAGCGGACGAGTTGTCCATTCCATTTGCCAATCAACACCCTCCGATCGGAAGTGAACAACGAACCTCTCAACAAACTAAAAAAGAAAGAGAGATACGCTACACAACCTCAGAAATCAGCGTGAAAGACCACTGAATTGGCTGTTTAAAAGCTAAAAAAAAAATATGCGTAGCGATCGACAAAGCGAACGCAACGGATTCAGAAATTCGATCACACACAGCGTCTGCAAGGCGCGGGAGCACAGTTGCGCGCGCCTCAAGGCCGTCGCAGAACATACAGAGTCCGAGGAGACAAAGCAGCCGCACTCGATGCATTCGTAGCAGGTATCTATGGCCCATCTATGGCCATGCCCCGCCATCATGGCCATGTCTGGCCATCGCATAGCATACCATCCATTAATAACTTACCGCAAGTCCCCGTTTACACCTGTTAAATCAATAAAATTACCAGAACTCAAGCTCACACTCATATGCAAGGCCACAGTATTATGTTATATCATCTCGAAGTGATACTTCTTTTATTTCTTTTTCTTTTTTTCGATTTTCCCATTTAGTCCTCCCTAGCTTTTTGGAGCACATAAGTGTTACTTTAGTTCAATGTAGTTTAATCCTTGACGAAGAGTCTAAATTAAAAACTAAATTAAATTTTAACCAATTAAAGCAATTTCTAAGAAGATATCTATACTTGAAATGAAGTTGTTTGTTTTGTTAGTTCCTTACGATGAGATTTTCTAGAATGTGCATCCCCCAGCCACATTCATAGTACCATTAGAAAGTTCTCTGTGAGGAGGGGTGCACAAATTTTGTTTTTTGATGTTCCGACTCGCTACAAAAAAAATATTGAATTTTGAATGTTTTTGAATTATAGAATAGAAAACTACTTACACTTTTATTTTATTATAATTGCGTCAACAACACAAGGCACATTAGAATACATTAAATCTTCACTAACTTTATTGCTTCAAACGACAAATGGTCCTCTAAATAGACTTTGACATGTTCTTCCAACTTAACATATGCAAATTTTTTCATTAGGTGTGTGTACAACATGAAAATGTATACAGGATGGGCATTATAGAAGGTCAAATGTTATTTTACAATTCAAAAACATAAGGCGTGGCTTCATTTTACTACTCATTTATTCAAAATGATCTTCTAGTTGGACAAAACATTTGGAATCAAGGCTGAAAATAATGTTATTTCAACCGATTTCTAAGTATTGTAAGAAAGTTATCCATTCATTAAATCTTTAAGAACAAAAAAGATCATTTTTGAGCAACCAAAAGATCATATAGAGACAAACAATCATAAGAAAACATGATATATTGTAACTTGTAAGAAACCTTGCTACTTCTTTGTACCTTTAAAATTATTCAACTTGTATTGAGAGAGTGAAAGGATATAAAAAAACTCACCCTAATTTGAATGACAAATGTTTTAACATAGGATTTTTAATTAATATACTTTTTTGACTTCTATACATAAAATTTTCTTAAAAAAAAGGAAAATGAAATTTTGAGCCGGGGTTGATTTTTCAATAGATTTTCAACTTCATTCTCCAATACATCAACTTCATCAAGTTGTAGAGGGTATTAATTATTTCCTACAAGCATTTAAAGAAAAAACTACACATTAGGAAAGGACTTTTAAAACTTGTGATTTTTGAAGTTTTGGCATTTTGATTTTGCAATTGTCTGGACTTTTTCACTTCAAAACATAGAGGAGAATACTTCAACAAATTAACTAAATGATTTGATGATTGAATCTACAAAGAAATAAGAAATAAGAAAATCTTTGCATTGTATTAAGAACAAGTTTTCTTTTAAGAGCTTTGAACTTTAAATGGAAAGAAACTTCAGGGTTAAAGGAAAGATACAAGTGAAGTTTCCCATGATAACATTATTTACCAATTCAAGTAGAATCTCTTGGTTAAATGGAAGACAACCAAGTATTTAGGAAAACATGTTAATCTAAAAAATGAGGTGGCCTAATTTCCTTAAGTGACTCAAAGGGATAATTATCTTTTGCAATTTAGGAGGCTTCAACAATGTTTTGGGGACCAATTCTACATGGTAATAAGGTGATGTCATAGTAGGATTTCTTAAATTAGGCCACAGTGTTTTCAACTCATTATAAACCTATTCACAGACAATGCATTTTCCAAAAAATAAATAAATTAAATATATGAAAAAATTGTTAAAGATAGATATCAATCACAAAATAGTTGATTGGATCATTTGGGGCATTAGGAGTTAAACAAAACCATTTGTTTCAATATTTTTACTTTAGATTGAGCCTATGGGTTGGTTCTCTATACCCTACATTTATGAAATGGGCTCTCTTCCATTGAATTTTCAAAATAGAGAAAAAGGGAAGGGGGAGGGGGAGAAGAATGAAAGCTAGGGTCAGCATTTGGGAAGTTTTCAAAGTTGCCCCGGTAATTTACTTCTTTTATATAGAAGGAGCCATTTTTATTTCCAAGGGCACCAATTGCATCCTTTTCTTATCAAAATTTCTAGGTTCTTCTTGACTAGTATCAAATTATGACCAACCACTTTCCTTCAACTTCAAATTTGTAAATGCTACAATCCTCTTCTTTCAAAGACATGCCAATTTTGAAACTAAACTCAAAATTTCACTATATGGGGCAAACATGGACAATAGAGCAAGGCTAGCCACATCAAACATCCCTAAAGTGATACATGCCCATGCCTTGTCTAAGTACTCCACATCCCTAAACAACCAATTCTAAAGCAATATCCACCTTGTCTAAAAATTTACTTGCCTCCAACAAACCAAATAATAGATGTGGATTCAAAATGGCAAGCAACTAAAATCTAACAATTTCATGAAAGTGGTGCTGGCTATATATATATATACTCCTTTGACATTGTTGACTTTAGGTAGTTTGCTTTCAAAAGCACCCAAGCTCATGATATAGAGGTATATTATGCTTTCTTCAATGTACCCAAAGTGTACATTTCAAGAGGCGGGCGATTTGAATGACCACTACATTTCAATCTCAAAAATTTGTAACTAATTCCTCAAAGGTCCAAAAAATATGAAACAACTTGCAATAAATGCCATTCCATTTTTCTTCCTATAAAAATTGCCTGAAAATTGTTACAAGAAATTTTGCTTCGCTGAAAAGGCAATCAGCTCTTTAATGGTCGCTTTAAGAGCAGACTAAGTTACCTTAAGTTCAGCTATTTCCGAAGTCCTTTTTCGTCTACTTCTACTCCAACCAATTCCGCGCCCCTTGTTGACTGTGTTCCCCAGTCAGACTCGGAAGGAAGACTTTGCTGTGATTTCTCCATGGATTCCTGCCAAGGGAGGGAGGCATATATATATTTTACCCCCAAATGGCAGACTTCGGAGTCAGTAATATCCCTGCCATTGGGCTACTATGCTATGTTATGTTATGGGAGGTAACGTTGCCCTTCACCTGCCTGGTTGGACCTGAGTAATAACTTAAGGCCTGGGTCCTGTGGCTAGAAATCTAGGATATCCGAAATTTAGAATATAGAAGAAAGTTACACTGGATAGGGGTATTAAGGGGACTGATACTAATTAATCGACATTTCACACTATATAAATATCTACGTGTATTGTACATCAGTAGTTATTGAAGTGTCCAGGGGATGTACATCATATTTTAAACATCTACAGTTTTTCACAATCAGTCCCTTTAATTTCTTGGTCCCCGTAATACCCCTTTTCAGTGTAGAATATAACTTAAGTAAGGTAGAGTAATCAAGCCAGTAATAATATACAAGGTTCGAGTACTGGCGTTGTACTGTACAGCAATACTCACTACTGTCCATCAATGGCCTCGAAAAATTGATCGAAATTCAATGTAATTACTGTTTCTCCTTTCAGTTCAATCATGGAAATCGTCCATTTCTTTCCCAAAATAAAAATAAAAAATTGATCGAAAATGAGTACTGATGATGTTCCATGGGCGAAATTCGGGTACAGTACAGTACTGAACTTTACCGACGCAGGGCCCGGTATCAGGAGCAGTACACCGAGGACCACGGGGTTAATCTTCTGTACTGTACTGTACTGTAGGGTCCCCACTGTTTGGGGAAGAACACTCATTCCAGGTCCAGGGGCTCCGAAATAGGCGATCAGTTCATTGGGGTTGGCTGTTCCTATAAACTTAGGAAAAAAAAATGAAATTATTTCAATATCTGCCAAGGAAGAAAAGAAATATTCTGGCTGACCCCCTACCCATGGCGGTCCCCAAGGTGTTTTTTTTCTTTTTCTTTTAAGTAACATTTAATTTAAAATTTTTAAATTTTTGGAAGAAAAGCGCGCAATTGTAAGGTACCTACAACTGAACTGGATAATTTGGGCCAGGCTCCAGTTTAAAAATATTCGGCATCTTCTGGCTCCCACCAAGATTTAGTCGCAGGCTATTTTAACCGGTAAGTTATTCGTGAAGAATGAAGAGGAGACGATTAGCATGGTCGTTAGTTTGGGCAGTAAATGATCTACACAAGATAGTAAAATTAGGTTGCCCCACACTAATTTCTCGACATTTGACACTAAATAAATATTTTCAATTATTGTATCTTAATACACTACTTTTGAATAAGGTATTGTTGTAATTGGCACTCGTGAACCTCTATGCATACAATTGAAAATATTTTCAGAAATATTTATTGACTTTGATAGCTTACAAAGTATCTTTCTTGATATAAGGCAACCTAATTGTTAAGGCAACCTCATTTTACTATTTTGTGTAGGCTACCAGGCGTGTTAAGTGATGAGGGATGGATGCTATTCATCTATGACTTTTGTCAATTTCCAATAGAAGGGATGAATGGTTGTAGGATGCATACTAGTAAATATGTATTATGTGACTCTTAAATTTCTCCAATAACTTAGGTGGGTTTTGCAAAAAAAGAAAAGCAAGACCTTGTAGCAACACAAAGCTTGTGACAAGGACTTGTTTGTGGTTGGATCATGTTATTGTTGTTGGAAGGCCATGGGCAATAACTTGTGGGTAAGTTAATGTAAATTTGAAGAGTTTTGCTCCCAACAAATTCAACGAGAATGTGACAACCTCGTGACTCATCTAGTTAACCCCTAAAGTTCCTTGACTATATTGTCACCAAACCCCTCAAAAACTGCCATTTCTAATACAAGTACCAAATTTTTGAAAAATATCATTTTTGGACACATGTAACCATAAGATCTTGTGGTAAACTAGATTAAGAAGATGTGGAATAAAATCCAGAAATTTCCACCATATAGATTGCAAGATATTATCATTTGAAGTGACAAAAATCCTTTTGGGGGCCCTGTGAAAAAAGGGGCAGCTGCACTTCACAAAGTCACATTTGTATGAAAAAATGTCCAAAATGGTCGTGCTTCTTAAGATTCATTCTTCAATGCAAGTTGGCTACATGCTTGAAAAATCTCACATCATTTGGAATTGTACAACAAATAGGAAAAAAAGTAAGTAGAAAGAAGGAGAGAATGATTCAAAATTGTTAAGAATTTATTTGTGGAATTGAAAAATCCCAATCCCAATGAGGTAATAAACAATCTATATTATATGATTTTATTTTATTTTTTAAATCTTAAAAATTGAATAAAATAAAGGACTTCAAAATTTATTTTAAATTAGAGAATCCAAACTTCCCACAAGCTAAAACTCCTTGTAACTTTTGACTCCTTGATCAAATTGGAATGATAAAAGCTTACCACATTACACAAATTCTAAAAAAGCAATTTCAAATTTTTGTTTATGAAAAAAGTGATTTTTTCTGATCTATCTAGACAGCCCATTTACAAAAAAGTAACATATTAAGCCACAACATTTTACTCATATTTCCAAATGTCCTGAAATTTTGTGCATATGAATGATATTCCTTATCCCCACCTTCTAATAAAATTTTAGCTTAAAATATACAAATCTCCAGTTACATGTACTTGCCCAAAATTTCTATGTTGCCAAAAAATGCATGTTGGTCCTTTAGGGTTTAATATGTGTGCATAACTAGTCAACATGAAAAATTAAGAGTGCCCAATCTAATTGTGCCATCGTTACATATTGACAAATGTTAAAATACCATGACTACAACATGTGCTAAATAATATATCCTCGTGATAAATAGTTTAGACCATATTCTAAACAAACATTTTAGTGTAATGTTCACAAGATGACTAGTTCCAGAATGGCTAATTTTCATGATGACTAGAAGTCTCATTAGGATTTAGTGATTCATTTTTCCTTGATGAATCTCTAATGTGGCACTTAATTTTTAAATGTTAGACCAAGTTAGAGGAAATTGGTTTCTAAGGAATTATGAGGCACTAAGGATAGCATCCATAATATTCAACCACCTTACTTCTAGGGTCGAGCCAGTGAGTAAAAATTCTACAAATAGATACCAAAATTTTAGAGAAATTATTTTTTGAAACACAAAAATTCTAGTACGGTGAATTCTTTTTAAACAATTTTGATTTATTTTTAGCATATGCTAAAACTTCCTTTTCAAAAACAAATAATTATTTGTCTCAGAGGTCCTACACATATGGGATTGTCCAACTTTTTGATATCCTTCATTTTGTCTTGAAGGGATGCATCTTTCAAACCAATTTTGTATTTCAAATCACAATTTGAGAGTGTTTTTTGTACGGGAAAGTTTGTTAGGATTTGTATACAATATCTTTGGGGGGGGGGGGCATAGCCTTTAGGAGGGCGGAAGCTTGTCATTATTTGGTCATTTGTTCAAACTTCATGATGCATCCCTTTCAATGGAAATTGTCCTTGTGTTTTGAAAAAACCCAAAATACACACTTCATGATGCCCACCAAGCTTGGGTTGCCTTTAATTTAGACTTTTGTTTAATGGTTAAGTCCAGTTCCACACATTATTTATGTAGTGTACATACACTGACATTCAATTTTAATTCTAATGCAAATTTACATCATAAATATGGAGATTCTGGACGGTTCCAATATAACTGATATACAAAATAAGTAGCCTAGTTATAAATATATACTGTAAAAGTAAAGGTATATTTAACTATTCAACTACTAGCCAGCAGTAGAGTTGACATTCAATTATGTATTGAATCAATGTTCGAGGAGAACTGCCGGTTAGTTCTTTGTTATGCGGTCCTTTTTTTTTTACTTTTTGAGAAAGTGCCAGGATGGTGATCACTTAAAATCCAGTGAAGCATTGTATTTCTATGTTCATCCATCTTTTGGACCAAAAAATATTTTTTCAATCATATTCATGCACTTTTTCATTCGAATTTGGTGATTTTATCTACATTTTTTTTTTTATAGGAATGGAATTTTTTTGGAAAAAAAAGATTACTTTTCTTTGACAAAAACTAGACATTTATTTTGAAATGGTGCAATCTGGACCCATGGTGCCAAAAAAAGGGTTGTTGTTAGTTGGTGTCTTAGTTTGGAAAAATATTTTGTTAATGGAGTGTGAAAATGGAGGATCCAAAACAAAAGTTTTTCTTGGAAACCCGGAGTTTATTCCAAGAAATGGACAAAGAACAAATGACAAAAAGCTGAGGGCAAAGCTTTGGAAAAAGAATTCAAAGTACAAGACATTGAGACTCAAGTGCCAAATTTACACAAAGGCTCCACAAGTGGGTTTCATAAGATGCTAGGTGATAGCTCTATCTAGTTGAGAGCCAAAGAATGGGGTCAGCAACCACAAGTTGTCAAACTTGTGGATGAATTTGTTGGACTTGCTGGTTAATTGGACAAATTTTTATGTAAGACTTGTACCCAATGTACTAGTGTGCCAAAATAAAAGGTGGATATATAGCCATTACTTTCATGAAATTGTTAGATTTTAGTTGCTCACCATTTCAAATCCAAAGCTAATACCCATGTTGTTGGAGAAGGATATATTCATAGACAAGGTGGGTATCGCTTTAGGGTTGGTTGTGGCAAACATCTCTTACTCTATTGTCCATGTTTGCCTAATGTAGTGAAATTTGAAGTTTAGTTTCAAAATTGACATATCTTTGAAATAGGAAGATTACAACCTTTGCAAATTTGAAGTTGAAGGAAAGTGATTCGTTTAGAGACAAATATGTTCATAGACTCCAAGGTCCTTATTGCTTTTTGCGTTGGTTGTGGTGCACAATTCTTGCTTGACATTTTGTCTTTGCTTGATGTAATGAAGTTTGGAGTTTAGTTTGAAAATCAACACGTCTTTAGAAGAGGAAGATTGTAGCCTTTGCAAATTTATTTGTTTATTTGTGTCCCCATTGGGGTTTGAACCCTAGTCTCCACCATTACAATGGGGAGTCTTTGCATTCTATGAACCTACTTCCCTTCAATGTTTAATGCCACCTTTTTATTCCATTTATATCCTTCATATTCCTTGTTTAATGATGAGAGCATGTGCTGTAATTATTTTTCCAAGGCCATTTTTGACTCCTTTCTCATGTTTTTTAACCTTTTGCTTGAAAAAATTGTCACATGGGTGACAATTTTTTGAGAATTACAGAAATTGGATGGATTAGAAGTCAAAAAAATGGAATAGGTTTGGACTTTGGGCTTGGACTTTGGACTTTGGCCTTTGGAGGCTTCACACTATGGCCGGCCAAAGACTCCAATTCCTAATTTTTTGGGCCTATTTATTGTTCATTTCCTTGGACTCTCACCAAAGTTTGGCCACTCAATCCCACAACCTCTCGACTTGGACGGCCATAGTGTGAAGAGGCCCTAAGCTTATAAGTTATCACTTCCTGAGATAGCTATTATAGGGAGGCTGCAAACCTTTACTTATGGGGAACAAGATAAAATTGTCCAAGTCCAAGTGGGGTGCACTCCACATGTCAGCCCGCAATTTGTTTTTGTAGGTATTTAAATGCCTAAAAGCACCAAAAATAATTGGGTAGCATCAAGCCTATAGGATTTTTTTCAAAGAAGAATTGGATGATGATGTCAAGTTGGTCCAAATTTTGGAAACAATTTGGATGAAATTGACCATTTAAAATGAAAATCATCCAAGTATGTGGATGAAGATATAATTCTATACAAAACATAGATGAGTACTAGAATATTTTCTTGTATGTTGCCACTTTAGTACTCCTCCCCCCCTTATGTCAAGGTAGGCAAAGGGATCCTATCCACAATGATCCAACAATGTTATGAGTATGGAGTCTAACACAATGTTTACGGGAGAATTGCCAATTAGTTTATGGGTGGAATTGGGGAATCCCCCGTTTGCAATTTGAAACATAGGAAAAAAATTGGTGAAAAAACCTATAAAATGTCCATTCAGACTAAAGAAAAGTGAAAAAACAACTACAGACTTGGTACTTGCACAACCAGTTCACTGTGGGAATTGAAGGAAGATAACTTAGTTGGTAAAACTCAAAAAATATCCAACGCCGAAAAGGTTTGGTAAAATTTCTGTATCGAACTTGGTGCTGATGGTGCCCTGCTGATGGATTTTGAGATCCGTCCAAAAGGTGCTGGTCCAATGTTCTTGGTGGACTGATTCCCCTGGAGCTCTTGCTCTAAGAACTGAATCAGCTGGTCAGCTTATCACTGACTGAGCCTGGCAATGTGCTCAAACTGTGAGCTACCTTACTCAGTGCAAGGCCAGGGAGAGCATGTGCTGATGAGGAGGCTAAGCTTAAGAGCCTGGGGATGGTGACACGGCAGGAAGTGGACTGCAACTTGTGACTGACTCACTCACTGAGCTTCAAAGTCCTGCTCTGATCGCCAGAATCAGTTACAAATGCTTCTTGGGAGCTCACTGTCCTTCCTCAACGGCCATGAGGGCCCGAGAATATGGATAAGTTACCTTTTCTATTGGGCTTGCCAAACCCCATGAGCTTGCAAAGTTTCATAGGCAGCCTAAACTATGAACCAACATTCCTCCTCTGCTTAGAAGAGACTCTATCCTAACTTACATCAATTGCAACTGGAACAGTAACTAAGATCAATATCAGAGATGGGATCATTATGATTGAAGCACTGAGGACGAAATTGATTAGTCCTTATAAGTATATGAAACCCTAATTTGTTCAATACTTGATGTAGGCTACCAATTGGAACCCTAAGGCACAATGTTCAATAGTTGATGTAGGTTACTGATTTCCATTGAATTGTCCTAATTTCCACCAAAGCCCTCCTTCCATCCATCTAGAGGACACACTCTTGCCACACATCCCATCAAGTTGCATACGTTGCAGTGACCAGATTGTGGGTGTTCTCACATCTTTGTTGTAGACTGTAAGGTGGATGTGAGTGCAATTTTGCTGCATATAGGCAATCATTCATTTAGCAAAATAAAACTATTAGGTTTCAAGTATATAATTGACGATTCTCTTTCACATAATGAAGTGGGTGAGTATTGAGCATTGTAATTAAATGGCACTCGCCTTGTCACGAATTCAGTATGCTACCTGTCCTACATTATGTGAATGATTTTTAAGTGCAAGATTTAGCAAGCCTATACAAACCATTATTCCATCATCAAGCCCTCTGAACACCATATTTGTTTTTGTTCCCACTTCTGCAGCATTGGAGCTGGCATTGGGTACTGCACACCTGCCTGTGTCATAGAGTCTTACCTCCAAAAAGAAGCATCTAAGGGTAAGGTAGCACATGTCATCAGTGCCCATGCAGTGTAGTTAGTACCGGTACTTACCAGGCTCCCCTCCCAACAGTCTTCATTCATGCTTGTCTTCAGGACCAGAGTTATTCTTCTTCTAGCATTGGAGGAGGCTGTGGGTCTGGCAGTGCATCTGCACTGCAGGAGATTCAATGGTGCTAAGTACATATCAGCCAGCATGTAGAAATAAATATGATGTTGACAATGGCAATAATACACAAAAACGACCTCATGTCAGGAGGGCACTGGCACGGTTGATGAAAAGCTGGGAGGTCAGATAGTATACTAAATGTTAAGCTGGAAGGGGTTGTTCGGAAAGGGTGAGCACATAGAATGCTGCTTTAGGAAATGGGTATAAAGAGCTCAACTTATCATGAGCCAGAGTTTCTGAACAAGTTACTAATTAAGCGAAAGGGTAATACTTGGTCTGCAGCAAGGACAGTGAACGCAAGTGGTCTGCTGACTCTGCTCAATCCATTTACAGTCTGGCTGCACCACATGTACAGCACAGTCTGGCAACACCACAGAACATAATTACAAGTAGATCAACAAAAGTCTAATGAGCGCTTCTGATCGTGAAGATTAAATACCCAGACACTCTGTTTCAAGTATTCAGCACCGTCTATGAAAAAGAAACCAGCTATTCCCCATGTCTACACGTCTACACGTCTACACGGTTTCTGTTAACTCGTACTTATTTCTGAACAGAAAGGTCTTGCTTTTTGTATCAAAGAAGTACATAGTATAATAATGAGACGTACTTCCAGGATTCAGAACCTACAAACAGAGACGACCTAAGGTGCTGGCATGTCCCTCTTCAGCAATCTAGATACAATAGAATATCTATGTACCATGACCACACTGTTCAGCGACAGCAAGGATATCGACAAAGGTGCAAATGCAAGAGCTTTGTCGGTGTGATAAAAATGAACACAGTATTGAGAAACTCACATGAAGAAATGTACAACCACAAACCGAGAGTAGCCAGCAGGCTATTCTAATTGCAATTCTTACCAGCGGTTCACAAGCCATGCATATTGCTTTCGGCACTGCAGGCTGCATACGCCTGCCCTCAGAGTTGTAATCTTGAAAAGCGCCAGTCTCCAGGACAACCTGGGACTGCTTGGAGGATGGCAATGGAGTAATGACAAATAAATAGGTTCCTCACCCGCAGATTGATTGGATAGTATCTCCCCTTGGTTGATATTGAGATCTGTCCCCCTTGCGGTTCATATGATGTTTCTCCACCAATGGTGGCAAATCCAAGACTTTCTGTTTCTCTCAAGGACCTCCAACGTTTGAGGTGCTTTGAATGCTTTGTTATTGTTATTGGATTTATGTTATCAAGTTTTGGACTTGCTGCAACATAGGACCATCACTTTCACTTTGGTTCTTCATCCACTTGCCCTATGAAGGTCTGGCTTGGGCACTCATTTAGTGGATTTGCAGGATGAGAAGGTTGGGCTTCCCTAGTATAGGAGGAATATCAGCATGGCCTGTAACAACTGGTCCAGCAGGTCCTACCCGAGCGTGGCTGATATCTCTAGAAGTCAAGATGTTGAAGTATTAGCTAGAAAGTACTTCACATTACTACATAAAGCTGACAAAATTCTACAGACCATTTAAATAAGGCCGGCAATGATAAAATGGCTTTGAATATTACTTAAACAAAGGATTACAGTCAATTTATGCCAATGCACGCTTCTTTTTATTGATTGAACAATTGAAATTTCATATAACTTTCTAGAAACATCAACGTATGTACTAAAACGATAAGAGTAAAAGAAAACAATGAATGAAATCTGTTATATTTTCAGCATGTCAACAAGAAAGGGGTTGTGCTGACCTGCGCACGCTCAGTTGAGTAGAGTGACATCAGTGCTGGTTGACAGATCACGTCCCCCCACATGACTGCGGCTTCAAGTTGCCAGGGTGAATTTCTGCAGACATTCTGGCTTCTGAAGCCACTCTTGTAGAGGCGAAGGACCTGTGAAAAGCACTCGCTTGGCCCGATGATAGTCTTCAGAAGCAATCTAAACAGTAAAAACAACACGGCATCATCAAACATGGCAGAGTACTGGATCTTCAGTTTTCAACTGATCATTCTTTGAATTCAGTTTGTGTACACTCGTGCACGCTCGAGTCACAAAACCTTGCGGACATTGAAAAGGAACAAGAAGTTCGACATATCGCCCAGACAACTGCAAGTGCAAAGCACCAATTTCCTGTGCTAATTCCTTTTTCATACTACCAAAAGATGAAGCTCTTGCTAACTCCAATTTTGCTACTCCAACAATTATCAAACCGATTCCTATTTTGTTTGGTATGTTGGGTGCATTTATGGCATATAGTATAAATGGCATAATTTGAGAATTCGTTGATTTTTTGCTTTGAAAACTTGTAAATTGAGTAATCGACGACACTGTTATTAAAAAAAGAGCTAGTCCCTGATAAATTTTAAAGAGAATATTTGTTAGGACACAGATTTATATGATGACCGAAGATGTAAGTGATGCTGAGACAACTGATTTCCATTATCATACATTAACATTAGGTGCAGAAAATGTACCTTGCAGAAGAGGTAGGGCAGTCCCCTCATGTGTGACAATGATGGAAAATGGTCGAGGAGTGAAACAAAAAGAGAAAAAAAAGCCCTCCTGTGATGCATGCCCCAAATATCTGTTTAGCTCTAAATAATAATTGAGTCGAGATTTTACAGCATGTAGTTCAATCTAATAGCAGAGGAATAATCTCATATTCGTTTTCTTCATATGATTTCTAGAAAATAGATAGTTTAAGACAAATTGAGATCGAGAACCTGAGAGGAAGCATAATCCCATATCACGACTTGAACAATGATACCCCATTCAAGTGCTTGACGCTTGCTAGCGACTGGAGAGTGGGGAGGGAGAGATTGCGGTTCATCTATTACTTACTTGCACAAAGTAGACTGCGTAGCTGGAGAGAGAGGCCCCTTTGCAGATGCACCCTGCTTTCGCCCTATTGTGCCTAGGATGACCTCATGCCGAGGTGAGGAATCCCAACCGATTGAGTACCTGCCATTGGAATCACAAGCACCGTTAGAAAACAAGCAGACACAAATAACGTACCTTTAAATCATGTTTTCGTTCTGGTGAACAAGGCAAGTGTATGTCTCTGAAATAGACGACTCAGTATTAGCCAAACACATTCATTAGCAAAAAACTTTGATTGACCATGTCAAACATTACAATTGGAGTGATAAGAAAGATGAGGGGGATAGCCAAGATGAACAACCCGCAAGCCAAAAGAGTAGAGCCATCTTCAGGACGTCTAAACCTCTCGGGTGGAGCTGGAGCAATAAAAATCTCAGGCTGAAATCAAATAAACAAACAGAATTGGCAGTTAGTAAAAAAATTAGTAAAATCAGTAAAGTTCGTAATTGATAGTAGTGCTCGCAAGCATCAAGGGCATCGGTAAGTAATACGGGAGCATTCAAACACCACAAGAATTTCCACTTACCATATTGAGCGTATATGGTAGAGAGAGGAGCTGGCCAAGTGGTGCCAACCGACCAGAAACAGCCCTGGCTAATGCATCGAAGGTAGAATCCTTAAACTCCGACGTTGTAGAAGTCATCAGCAAGTGATTCTTCCCTGTCCAGGCTGGAGCTCCAAAGCCCTGCTCGGAATCGGTCCAAATTGCTGATGGACGATCTGTAATATCCTGTTCTGACCTACAAATCTCGATCGTAGCCGAATCACTAGCCAATGTGACGGATGATAGATAGATAGGCTCAACAAGAAAGTGAGAAAGTAGAGCTCCTGCCTCATGAGAATCCAGGTTAAAAAATGTTAGAATGCTGAATCCAGGTTTAAAATGTTAGAAAACCAAAGTAACAAGAGCAAAGCGTGCGACCAAAACTCTACAGGGCAAAGAGTAAACGGCATAAAATTCTTGGCTAGTACATTCGACGGATTATCCTCAAAATCAAACCTAGGAGATGATTGTCTCCATCAATTAACTCCTGAGTGTCCAAATGACTAAAAGTGTCCGCTTTCACATCTATACGAATTGAAATAAATCATTTGGAGAGCTTCAAGGACGGCAACATAGTATAGATGTATCAATAGAAAACAGGAGTCATGTCCTACATTTGAAAAATAGAAATCTGTTTTGAAAGTTAAAATAATCGACTATTAACTTCCAAAGTGGACTTTTTATTTGAGTTTGGACACGTCCGGGTTTTTATTGAGGCTTGGAGGTGTTTACATACAACGTAAACAACTCCAGAAGGGCAAAACATAAACTTGGAAAGGTTTGTTTTAGAAAGCATAAACTGGCCAAAGTGAGGAAAAGTGCTAGGAGCAAGAGAAGTTACCTTGAAGCCCAAGAACGTTCCAACGAGCTATTTTGTCACTGCAACTCATAGACATTGTTGGGTCCCCACGGCCAGGCTTCCTCCTCGCCACTCCTGGTGCCTGGATATTGCCATGTACTTCTACGCTCTTACTACTCTCTGAGTCCATGGTGGAACCTGCAAATATCAAGCACACAGAATTGAGGCACTTGACTGGTGATGTAAGCAGAATTCTCTGCTCAACACACCTGACGTCATCGAATCAGGCTCTCTCCCTTGGGGGTTCAGAGACACTACAGCAAATGTATGGAAAACAAATCAGATTGGCAGGATAGAGGCCACACCATCAGTCCAGCTTAACAACCTGGCTTCCTGCTCCGCAAGTTGAGCCTCTTTGCCAACAACGCTAACATCTATTCGAGCAAGCTTTGCACCAGTCTGTTTCACTGCACGTGTGCAAGAATCAAATCTGGAATAAGCATCCCTGACAGAATGACCATCAAAGAGTCATCTTTAAGAAACAACAAAAAAGAGTCATCGCATAGCGGGATATTTGCAGTACAGAATTCAATCAGGGACCATAAGCAGATTCCAGCAGAGGGTCAAGAAAACGCATCAGCATATCCATCACAACATCAGTTAGAGCTCCAACCAATATTAATATGCAACATTTGTCATCAGTTCAGATCTTCAAAAGTTGATGAGTTGATACGAACACTACCTTGCTGCATTCCTCGCTTTCGCTCACTTTGTCCTTCCATGGCAATTATGAGCGAATCCACAGCTTCTATTGAGCTTTCAGAAGCTCCTGCCGAAATATGAGGAACGATACATGCATCTCCACCTGTGGATACAAGTCATGTAAGACGACATTGATGCAACACGTCCAATGTCAAGTATACTCATCAATGTACAAAATCACACTACTCATTATAGAAAGCATTGCATAAGTATTGACAAAGATCAGGAATCAACGAGATTGATGACCTAAAGGATCAGATAATCACATGGTGGTTGGCTGATGTATAGATGAATCTCCAGTCCCGGCCGTAGCTGGCATCGTCGACCTCTATCTCCGCTGTCCTCTTTCCATTCAAAAATCGCAGGTGGTCCCTTATTGACCTTCGCAATTTCCTCGGAACTGCCACTTTGACAAAGCCGCCCAACTTCTGCGTAAAAGAATCTGCATTAACACGTCCTCGAATCAGAATACAAGGAGATGGAAAAATACTGAACAGACAGAGCTGCGGGTACAAAGGCCAAGTTAAGCAAAGATGAAGCAACCAATAATTGCACTGAAAACTTCGGATTGACATTCATGTTCCATCCTCAACCCAATGTTTGAGTGATATCTTGTTAAAAAAATAATGAGCAAGTGCCTCAAATGATATAATCTGCGCCTATATTTCAGTATTGAAATCGCAGAAACTGATTGAAGCTCGCTGGTTTCAAATTATTAAAGTTCCAGTAATTCCCAGCGTTTAAATTTCTAGCTTCAGCTCAATCGAGAGGAGGAGATGTGCCAAAATTGCAAGCAGTAAAATGAAATCGAAACACATAATTCCTGGAAACAGTTTCAAATTCAAGGCCTAGTTGCAGACCCTAAACCCTAAACCCTAACTCTGCACAATCTGCATACTGGAGTAGGGCCTTTCGTGCGATGAGAAGGAGATGTGACAACACTGCAGGCAGTAAAATGACATTGAAACACACAATTCGTGGAAGTTAATTACAAATTCAAGCCTAGTTGCAAACGCTAAACCCTAAACCCTAACCCTTAACTCTTCACCATCTCCATACCTGAGTAGGGCCCTTCGTGCAATGACTTCTGCATGAGCATCGTTCACGACGTCGCCATCCACGCTCATCCTGGAACGGCCAATGCACTTGGTCCCCGTCCCGAGCGCCACCACCCTCGCGTCCTCGTTGTTCTTCAGGACAAATCCCGCCATCACAGTTCTCTCGCGCCCCTGCGGTTTTCCCTGCTTCGGCAAATTCTCGTACTTGGCCTCCACCAACTTTGCCACTTTACGACCCCACAATCTCTCCTCCATGGCCAACACAATGCTTTCAAACTCCTACAGGCACGTCGTCAATTCTGTGTTTGTTTGCATGACTGAGTATTCACCGAAAAATCATCCCTGATTTGGATGAATGAGGCAAAGATGAATGTGTAATTACAAGTGTCCCCCTGCCTGCCTCCTGGTATTGTTGGAGAGCTGCACAGCTTATTTTGGTGTTGGATGTGTGATTTTCGGACGTGGGTCCGTTGTATTTGCCGCGATCGATGGTTGTGGAAGCTACGAACTTGCATTGAAAATTTCGGGTCGAGATGGTGGTCTTTCGTGGCCGGCGATGTAAACAAGAAGTGGGCGTGTTTCTATGTTTGCGAAATTCGTAATTTGTTTGGGTTGTGAGCGAGTCAGGCAGCGATGGTTTGGGCTTTGAGAGCTGGGGACCCTACCCTTGGTATGCTCTCCTTTGATATGCGCTCTCCAGTTTGGAAGGTCAAGTCGTCTGCATTGCCTAATTCTGAAACATGCGAAAGTTTACGTCAATGATGCAAGATGCAGATATTTATAAAGTATTTCACCCTGATTTTTTCATAGCATCCTTTCATGCTAAATCTCTTTATTATCCTATTTGCCTCTGTAATCCCTTCGAAACCCATTGTTGTTAACCCTTTGGAAACCCTATATTTCTTGTACAAGAGGGATTTGATGTTGAAATTTTGCATACTTTTGGAAGAGGAGAAATGTATGTTCTGTGCAAGATTTAATTACAAAATCTTATCTGAACATCGGGTTCATCTAAGTTGTACTTCAGTCTCCAGCAGGGGAGGTGCTTAATGATTCAAAATATACTTATATATGTGATGAGGTCCTACATGTTGTAATTTCTTTTCACAATATGGATCAATTTTTCAATTGGTCTAATGAATGTGCTGCTGTGGCTTTGGTACAGCTCCTGCTTCATACTACCTCAAATCTGCATCCACATACTCGGTGGGGCGGAAAGGTATATTAGAAAACATGCTGGATGGAAACTCAATACGGTTGGCATATCATGAAAAGGATAAACTATTTCTTTGGAAGTGCATATACGATGCCACCAGCTATAGCCTCTATCACATCCTTAGAAACATACATTAGTCTGATTTTTTTCATGAGGGCAACCTGATCTCTTTAATCTGATTTCCTTGAAATGTTCCTTAAAAAATTACCTGTGGCTAGTGGCATGTAATTGAATGTGTGGCAAGTGTGATTGTCTATGATAGTGTGACAAGTGTGATGGATGTTCCACAATGTCGTTTTAGAGAGGCCATAGTAGAGAGGTCTGAGTGTATCTTTTCTGAGTGCAGATTGTTACATAACCATCCAGGCCGACAAGACAATATCCCGCTTGCATGCCAATCTTATAACCGAGGAAGCCAAGGTCCCTCAAACAGACATAAACGATGTTGCTCATATCCCACGGATGTCATTGCAAGTGCATGATTTCTCGAAGTTTGGGACGTTTGTGAACAAGCAACCTGGCTCAAAGCCGGTGAATTCCTTGCCGGGAAGTGAAGTTTTTTTGAACGACGGAGATGTTGTCACATTTGGAACGAATAAGACGTCTTTTAGGTACATCGCTTGATTGATTCGTAATTCGAGCATTTTCTGTCTCAAATTGCACCTCGACCTTGTTTTCAAAGGGGATAAATTGGTTACTTATACCGCTTGGATTTTCAGACTGGAATTCATTCCCTTCTTCTTGTGTATTTCGACGACCGATGTGCGAAAGGAGAATCCAACCTCCAGATATGCCCTCCGTCATGGTAAGTAGACTTTTATGTAACATCGAAGTTAAAACTCTAATTGAGTCCAGGAGCTCGTCTGATATTGGGTGAAGAATGTTGTGTTAGTTTATCACTTTAGTGCTAGAGAAGTATTTTTAGAATATGGATGAGCACTTGAGAAGCTGATTTCAAAAGATTCAAGTTTGTTATGCTGTCAATACTGTTGTGCTTTGGATAATCCTCAAAGAAATTCTACTGGTTCTTGGTGTACAGGGGCCTACGCGGTTGAGTCATGGAAAGAGGGTTGTACTCATGTACTGGTGGACGAAGGATCAGCGGTCACGGAGATGGTCATCGCAGCTGTTGCGTTCAGTAAACCAGTAGTTCAGATTAACTGGTGGCAGGTTGAACCTCTGCTTATTAAACCTCCTTTCAATATTTTTCTTCATCAATTCACTTCTCGTTTAGTTGCTATTTTGATCAGCTTGTAAATTCTCACGACTGCTGGGTGACTCCAGAAATTTTCAATGGAGACACAAGTCGTTACAGAAATACTGCCTTTCAGCAGGTTGTATGCTGACCCTAAGGTCTTGTTTTCGCGTCCATACTTGTCGTTGTATTGGTGCACAATTTCTAACCTTTCAATGGCTCCATCTCCAAGGTAGAATTGTACGAAATTGAGTTTGTTCTTGACAGCATCGTGCCACATGCAGCTACTTGCCAACCTTGGTGTTTCAAGGAGCGGCATCTTTCACACCTATTAAAATTGCACTACCAGAGTCGCGCAGAAATATTTTCCAGAACTATTCGTTCTTCCTGGTTCCGTTAGACATGGTAAGATAAGGTTGCTCGGATTGCTGCCGTCAATGTGATTGCTGCACTGGTCGGGACGCACATAACCCCTACGTGACTAAGGGGCCCAAATTGAACCTATTGAACTTTTGGCGCCTTGGAGTGGGGCAGATACAGACTTTCTCTTGTTCAATTATACTTAATTTTTGGCCAACTCATACAATGTTCTTCACTTTAGTGATATCAAATTTGGCCCTTTCTCACAGAATGGTCTATCAAGTTGGTCATTTCGAAATCATGAAGTCTTGGTTATTTAATGGCTCTAAAACTGTCTGAAACGTCTGCAATGCAAATTTAAAACGGGTGGCCTATACTCTGTTGTATGATTTTCAATGGTTAATTTGGCTTCTTTCCTTGATGAGGTCCGGCTTTATTCGTAATTCGCTAGAGTGCTTTGAAATTGACAGTACGAGCACGGCAACTATCTGATCCGGTTACTGGAGGCAGCTGGTGCTACGGTGGAATTATTATCTCAGACAGCTTCAAGTATAATGCCTACAGGCATGTCTACTCACGATTGAATCTGCGTTTTGAAATATTTGTTATACTTTTCAGTTTCGTTTTTAGTCGTAGGAGGTGAGCCAAAGATAGTTTAAGTTTCCTAATAGGATTGAATTCGCTACCGGATTCAAAGCCAACCTAGTAGAACTCGTTGCACGGTTCTTACCATCCTTTCACGATGTCGATGGTGAGCTCTATTTTTTCTGCCTACTCTAGTGCTAGTTTTTTGAGTTCTTCAATCGGAGAGCAAGAGAATTTTACTTTCTCGTGTGATGGGTTTGAACGACAGGAACAAGACGACAGCTGGTCGTGAAACCAAGAGGCGGGACAGTGAAAGAGGGCTGGGCAAATCCAGCCATTTTGAACAACGTTAGACATCTTCCACGTACTTCAGAAGATAAGCTAGTGCTTGCAGTGCTTGCAGGTTACGTTGATGATACCAGTTTGCCGCTAATTCCAAGTATGTTTCATGAATTTTCCCAGCGCTATTTTGTCATTTTTGACTAATTAGCATCTAATTATGAACTTGACAGACAAGGTTCAATTTCGAAAAGTTGAGCAGTCATACATCACTTCGTGCTGAACTTCAGGGGTTTTAATCCACAGTACTAAGCATCATTTGAAAGTGGCCCGACATCCATGACATGTTTGGTTCATCGCAAAGTATATGTGAGTCAGATAAATCTGTGAGTATTGTTCACTACTCAGGGTCCTGGTCTCCTTCTCTGTTCTACCAGGTCCTGTCGCAAGTGTGGATTCGGATGAGACCAGGGAGGAGTCGGATGGGAATGAGGATCAGGACACTGCTGGAACTCTCTCTTTCAAGGTAAATTTTAAGTCATTTCTTTAATATCGCTTGTTTGTTTTCCAAACATGCTTCTAATTATTAACCTCTTGAGGAACAAATTTCATTGTTTGAAATTGACCAATTCAATTCCTCATATTGTGAGAAATATAGTTCAGATGGGACAAAATTTATACGGAGTATCACCTGAATCAACGATGAACTTTGCATGATCTGGTCAAAAATTGGAATATGAAATTCGACCAATAACGAGTCCCCGTGTGGCCTACTTAAAAAATATGAGGTTCAATGTCAACCTTTTGACCCTTCACGTGTTAAGAGTTACTCATTGACCTCCTCAAGAAAAATCATTGGAAAAATCTGAAACATTGAAGGACACTTGCATTTAGGGATGTGAGTTCCACAATTTGCTAGGCTATTACTTGTGCCAGGCAATCCAGTAGAGCATTTGAGATTATTAGAGCATAATCACCTATCACAAATTAGCCTACCCCCGTAGTAGTACTGCTCCTCAGCAATCTGACGAGATAGCTTGATGGATCCAATGCTTTAACTTTAAAGTATTATTTACAGGGTTTTTACTGTTTGAATATTGCTCGCATGTTTTCGGTTCAAGTCAATCTCCAGCATGAAAGCTATTTCGGGCACTATCATATTGACTCGGTTATTTCTATCAGCTATTTACAAATGAATGGTACAGACCATGGATTGAATGCTGTCCAGGTGACTCCCAGTGTATGTTTTCTGGAGAGCACCATCCCCAGACCATTCACTTGAGATGATTTATTCTTACTATCCCTCAATAAAAGAAGGTGTTTGTGTTGTCTGCGCCAGGCTTTTCAAGCTACACCACCCGCTTCACCACCAAAGGCAGGAATGCCACCAGTAGGTGCAACTGCTACCATCCCAATTGACCTTGACGAAGACTCACCTATCGTTGAAGTGAAGCGGACATCCAAGCGGAGCAGACAGCAAGAATCTTCTTATGGTGCAGAGCCCGAGGGAAGCACTGAACCAGTTGATGACAACTATGCTAAGCGTCAGAAGGTGAACCGTCCAGGATGTGTCACAGAGGCCCCGGGTGCAATGAATTTGTCTCAAGATTGGAAGCTACCGAGCAAAGCTACCGATGCGGAGGTTTTAGAGCCAACCACGAGAGGTCGTAAACGGGCTTCCATGACGATCGACAAGTTCTTCAGCCAGCATGAAGGAAACACCAGAGCCAGGAAGTTGCAACTCACACCTAACGTTACAGAGACAAATACAGGGAAGGGACTTGTCGGCCAAGAGGATGAGGGTACGATTAAGAAAGAGATTAAGGCTACCCCCAAGGCTGAACTGTTCAGCAAAGAGCTTCCTCGTATGCTGGTAGATTCAAGTGGATCATTAGAGGCTGATGTTTTATATTGCCAATTAGTGGTGAGAAAGGACGTTGGGATGGTGCCATTTCCAAGCACTCCAAGTCAAGGATCTGCTCCAAACTTCAAACGTTTCAGAAAGAAGGTTGCTGAATGTTTTTTCATGTTTGGGAAAATTGGCTCCTTGGGAAAATAGGGTGTGAGTTTTTTCTATTTTTATGCATCGCTCATATGAGTGGACGCAGTGAGGATATAAATATGGTCTTCATGATATCATAAATACGCAACAATGAACTTCCTCGTCTTGATATTCCAGTTGTTCTTGCCTAACATTTGATTGAATTCTTGTACTGGGCTGACATGAGGTGTTTATTGCAGGGACTTGGGATTGGAGTATCTGGTAACACATTTACAGCTCTTGTCCCATTTGCTAAAGAGCCATACAGGTGAGGAATTACTACCCAGCCCTGACCTCTGTAGGATTGTGATCAGATTCTTCGGCATTCCCTTGCTCACTTTTTCTTTTTGCATGCTTCTGATGTGTTGTTGGGGGTATGGTTTGGATTGGATTTTGTATTTGTATCACGAATAATTAAAACTAACATGACATTGACATGCATTTGGTGAACTTTGTGTATGCCGAGTTGGTCTGTAACAGTTTAGTATTTTTGTCCGTATTTTTATGTGACCTTACCTGGAACAGGTCTGTTTTTTTTAATTTCAATCATGTATCGGAAATTTAAGCTGGTGTGGATAAGGGAGCTTTTAAAGTCCTCTTTCAAGCTCAGTTTTGGTCTTAACGATCAGTAGTTTGACAATAGACACTGTGTCTTTGTCTGCAATGTAGGGAATCCGATTTGGGCCGGGAAAGGAATGAATTTATGCAGGATGAACGAAGACGGAGAGAGGCTGAGAGAATTGCAGAAGACCTATTCCACAATGAAAAGGTGAAGTTCTCTGCCTTTGGTCGTTTGAAAAAGGAGACACTGAGATAACGTGAGGTCTGGACTGTTTCTCTGTTGCAATATTGTTTTTACTTAGTGATGCAACTTGGATTGAATTGTGTCATTAGCAAATGAATCAATTAGAGAATGGTTTGATATAACTCGAGCAGGGGTTTCCAGTGCTGTACGTCAGTTTAGCACTTTAATTCTTTTCTTCTATACCATTTGAATGACATCTTGTGATCATTCTTTCTGAACCAGCTGAAGAATGTTACGTCAAAATCTCGATCTCGGGCTAAGAAGTGAAGCATATGAAGCATGCTTGGACTCTTTTCTAGTGGAGGCCCTTGTGTGACGGAAATGCATCTTCAGAGTGTGATGTTAGAACATTTTACTTCAAGATATGTACGACAACTACATATTTTTGTAGAAGCTGGTTGCAGTAATATCCTTTGTAGAAGCATACTACGAAGTTGACTGTACTTCATATGGTTGAAAGTACCCACTACATCGCGAAACGAACTCGGAATGAAAATTGAAGATTTGAGCGTCCATGTAAGGTACAGGTTCCATTAACCTTGCAGTACAGGTGAGTTTTGATTTGCGCTAATTGTGTATATACTTTTTCTACTGGTTCTTTGCAATTGATATTTAGCTTAACACGTGCAAAATTTGCAAAATTTGAGATGGTGCAAGTTTCGAGATTGTGCAATCTGCGGCAAGGTTCCAAGTTAACCTGTATGGTGAATGGAATGTCTTGCTTCCTTCCTGCATGGTGAATGGAGACTGTACATTAATTGTTTGAAGATTGGTTGCAGCATTCATTTGTTATTGTAAGTTTAGTTCTACTTTAGCCCTAAGAAAATGTATTTGGAGAATATTTGGAGAGTATTTGGAAATAATATGTTATTGGAATATTCTTCAAATGTTCCAAAATGAAGAATATTTTGAGAATATATATATTCCTTCATACCCCCTTCTAAAAGGTTTGCATTTAGGAAAGGCTAAATTCTACATTAAATGACCCTGACATTAACCCCTCATCGCCCCAGCGGCCGAAATCTGTCCCCTTTGGATTTGAAAAGCGGTGTAGTCGACAACTTGTGACCCGGATGAAGATGTAGTAAAAAACAAAAATGGTTGGTTCAGGAAGGCCGATCGGGATGTGTGCTTGGATGAGACCCTCATATACTCCGGAACGTGCAATCTCCATTTGAATACAGCCTATGAAATACCGGATATGGCAGTTGGCGCCTTCTGTCGATTTTTTGACTTGTCAGAGATCAGAGATCGTTGGGCCTCGGATCCGCCCACACTAATTTTGTGCTGCTCTTTCCTCATAGAAGTGCTTGTTTCTGTGCGAGGTGGGTGGAGACCATGAATTTGTGTGCATTGTGGAGAGATCAGTTTGGCGTTTACTGGGGTGTTGACAGATCAGCGTGGTGTTGTTGTGGAGTGTTTGAGTTTTCATGGTGAATATAAGGACGTCTTCTAGAGCAATTTTGGGCAGAAGTGGATGAATCCACACCGGAATGACTGCTGCGGTTGGTCGCATGGCGGTATAAGTTAGTCGTATTCAGTTAGTCACTGTAGGGGAGATTTGCAATTTTTTGGTGGTCTCAAAACATGCGGTCTGTCCATGGAGGCGGGGGCTCGGAGTTTGTCGAGATTCTCAAATTCTTGGTCACACCTCAGTTTTGTTAGTTTTGGGTAGCAGACCATTGTTGCATTCACCCATCTCGGCAATTTAAAAACCATTTTGTAACTGCTCGTGACTCCGACTGCCTTACTCTCCGTCTCTCTGAAACGCTGGTCCTCAACCCACACTAATTTCAAGACAGGAAATGTGACTTACTATCACCCGTTCGCGTTGGCTTTGTCCTCGCTCATCGGCTATCACCGGTTTCATCGCAGTGCAAAATCGTCGCCTTCGTTGTTTCACCATTTCCCTTCTCCAACCTGCATTGTCGGACATTGCAAATTGGCATGCGTGTTGAGGAAGTGCTTTCGGCCACTTGCTGAAAGCGGGATCCAAGTCTGTGATTCGAGGTGCATGCAAATCATTCCGCAAACCTCAAGAACCGTGAAACGCGGCATTTTGTTTCCAGAAAATCTGTGTTGATCAAACATTATGATGTCAGCGTGTGATGCACTATTCCTGAAGCGGACAAAAACTAACACCCTCAATGAAGGCATGCACGAGAATCAACGATGGATTTGCGTACAGGTGCGGTGATTTCCAGCTAGGTCGATTCAAGTATGGATCGATGGCTCCTGAAACGACTTTGTGACGCCGTTGAGGTTGGGGCGGGGAGGGATTAAACATCCTACAGTAGTTGTTGCTAATTGATTGTACTCCGTAAGTTTTATTTCAGTTGTTTTTTCATGTTGTCAAAATAAAATACCCCAAAACTATAATTCATTCACCAACTAGGTTTTGTTGTTACAAACAAAGCCTGCCTAATTCTCATACTAGTTGTTTACTGACCAAAGACAATTTCATCAAATCTGAAATTGAAATTCATTAACCCCAAAAGTTGTATGACTATGTTTTCACTGAAAATGCTCCAAAACTGCAATTTTTAGTACAAGTACCAAATTTTAGAATTTTTTTTTGTTTTTACACAAGCTCATTTTTCTATGATAAAATTTCCAAAATGGTGGTGCTTCTTTGGATTCTTTTTCCTAAACAAGTTGGACACATGCTTGAAAATTTTCAGATCATTTGGAATTGTACAACATATAAAAAAAAAAATAGTAAGTAGAGAGTAGTAGAGAATGATTCAAAATACTAAATTGTTTAAGAATTTAAATATGAAATTGAAAAATGCCAATCCCAATGGTTGCAATGTTGTAATAAACAGTCTACATCCTATGATTTTTTTTTTTCCAAAAATATTGAAAATTAAGTAAGTTAAAGTGCTTTAAAGTTTATTTTAGAGTAAAGAATCCATAATTGCTTGGAAGCAAAAAATCCTCATAACTTTTGACTCATTGATCAAAATGGAATGATTCAAAGCTTTCCATGTACATATAATTCTAGGAAATCAATTTCAAATTTTTATTTTTGAAAAAAGTGATTTACTCTAATCTACCCGAACTGCCCAGTTATAGAAAAAAATAACATACTAGGCCATATCTTTTAACTCATATTTCCAAATGTCATGAAATTTAGTCCATATGAAAGATATTCCTTGTCCCAAAATTATTTTAAAATTTGGGCCAAAAATATGTAAATCTCCAATCACACATACCTACCCCAAATTGTTATATAGCCAAAAAAATGCATGTTGGTCCTTTAGGGGTTAATAGATATTTTTGAAAAGTAAAAAATTATCAAATTGTCAAATGAGGTATTAATTTGATATGAAATTTCAAATATGAAATTATTTTCAAAACTATATTGTTTCTTTTTTATTTCATAAAAAAAATATTGAACTTGTAACCAAGGTTTTCAATTTAGATGTCTTTTGATTAAATTATGTCCAAACATTTGTCAGGATGTAGTAGACATCAATCAAATGTATATGTCTTTAGGACTTACACCCTAACATTCAAAGACAAGTCTCTTTTGAAAGATAATTGTCTGAATTGTAATTCTAGAAGGTAAATTTACAAGAGGCAATGCTTTGGGCAATAGCCTTCAGAGCCAATGACTTTTAGGTGGGCCACTAACAACCAAAATGAAAAAGGCCAAAAAATGGTATGAAGGTAGAGGAAATGATTCAAGAATGGTGAAGAAATGATGAGTGAACACTCGGAAGGACTTCTACTTCATAGATGTGAGAGGTATCATTTGGAGGCAAAAGGCATGGTGGATCTAGGAACAGATAGTGGTCAACTATTTATGTACAATGAAAATTATATAATTCCCTTGCTACATAGTGTTCAAAGGGTCTTGTCCCTATCTATCTATTTAATTCTCATCCATTGTTTGTGATGTATTCATCCATCACTTGCTAATGTACATCACAGATGATTGACGAGAAATAAGTATTTTAGTAACTTTTGGTGGATGGCACACAACCATTCATAAGTTGAGGTGGACAAATGAACAAACACAAGATAGACAATAATTTTACCCAATCCTCATAAAACATTCAATTGTTGATTATTGTAGGATATACACATGGCTATATACATATTTTCATGTCCACTGCCCATCCACATCCGTAGGACACCTAAATTCATCATGTTATTATCTTGACTTAATTCAATGGAATTAGAATTGATAGTTTTAAGTGATTTTTGAGGAATAAAAGTCCTTGGAACTTTAAGCATCCTCTTCTCGAGAATAATATGTAATACCTTAATTGCTACCTTTTCGAGAATATATAGCAGTTCGAGCAATCCAGCAGATTGTGCAATTGACAGGTGGTGTTTACATTGACTTACAAACACTATCAAAGAGGATTCTCCATTACCTCTCTCGACGCAGCATAGAGATGAACTAGAAATCTCAAGAATATATTGACTCCTGCAGAGATTCATAAACGGATTTCTTCCGAGTTTATATGCCGTTTCTGACTTGCATAGGATGGAGACCATGTACCTAACATTTCATTCTCTGTTTTCTGTAGCAGGAGGTTGGAGAAAGATGCACATTGCCAAATATTAAATGCAATTGAAAGCAAGTAAACATTTGAATGCAATTGAAAGCAAAACAAAACATAAATATAGTTAAAAAAATGTGATCGTATCAAGAAACTCAAAGTCACACTGCCGATACAATGCATTTGCTCTAACATTCAAAATCTTGGTTCACATACTGTATCCATGAAGATAATTTTGAAACTCCTAACAGGTATGATACACGAACACTCTGAACAACAGTCGTGCAAAGAAACGCGTTGATATTCTGAATGTCGACTACAGAGTTTCCTACAATGTCAAATCTGGGTGGTCAACGTTCGCTAATCTCTGCAACACAAGAAAGAGAAAGCAAAATGAGGCCAGATACTTGCAGGTCATAGAAAAAGCAACAGATTCTGCACTCTTTACAAGAAAACTACCTCTAAAGTCGCCTTCATACTCTACAGGACAATTTAGTTACAGAATGCGCATGTTTTAAGCCTGCTGTACGCTCAATTATCCACAATGGGCTTCAAGAACTATTTGATTCAGATTTGGGAAAAATGCTCATGTAGTTCAAGAACCAACCTTGAAAGTATGATAGGGAAAACAACGAATTCTCTAACCCCATGAGATGCACAGCACAGAGAGCAAGTATCATCCTACTTCGAAGACAATTTCTTAATTTTTGCATGGTTTGACAAAACACTGGAATCGAAATGCTTTAGTTCGTACCAGTATGCCTTTCTTCAGCAGTTTGACAACATGGTAGTATAGAAATCCTTTCCCAAATGACAGCGCAATATCCAGAGGAGTGTTCCCATTCTGTCATGAAAGAATGCCGTACAGTGAGCTCGAAGTTGAAATACCACAAACGGAAAAAAAGCATTTCACGTATGAACAAAGTATGTCAAGGTCAAGGAATGCACCTTGTTTTTTATACTAGTGTCAGCACCCCTATTAAGAAGAAGCTTGATTACGTCTAATCTTCCACTCTGTACAGCCACGTGAAGAGGTGTCCAGCCTTCCTGCAGACTCAAACAATCACGCCAGCTTAACCCACTATCCCATAGTGGTGAAAAATAGGTAAAGCAAAGTTTGGTGAGTCGTATTTCTCACGCACTAACTCGGTGACACAATCCTATCTAACTTATCCACCATGCAACTCTTCAACATAAAATATTGATACACCAATAGCCAAAGCAAATCACATTTCATAAGCCTAATCCTTGTAACGGTTGCTGACAGAAGTGAACAGGTAACAAAAACCTCATATCTCCAGATGCTGAAAAGACAATCTCCTGATGTAAGAAAACTTACAATTCCAGCAGATCACAACTAAGTTCCAAGAAATTTACTTTGTCAATACGTACAACCACATATAGTAAAGGGATCAAGAATAGGAACCCACATTATCAGATGCGTTGATGTCAGCATTTCGACGCAGTAAGGCTTTTATAGCAAAAGTGTTCGCACTATGTGTTGCATAATGCAAAACACTAACCCCATCCTGAAATCCAAAGACCACATCCACATTTAAATTGGCAAAAATTTGAATTCTCACTGCAAATAAGCATGCGTACACAACATTGCAAGCCATAGCAGCAATGCTGAACAAACGTTTGAGGGCTGCTCAGTTGTAAACTTCGTACGTTAAATTTAAGAACCAAGCAAGTAATCAAGACTGAAATGCGGATAAAAAAAGGGATATCCACGATGCCCATGGATGAAGCAAGAACACAAGCAGACCTCTGAAGCCTGAAAACTCATATTTAAAGCATTCATTGAGGGTGCTCACCTTGTCAATAGCTTTAGCGTCTGCACCACATTTTAGCAAGAAACGAACTATTGAATCCCGGCCACAAATGGTAGCCCAGTGCAATCCTGTTAATCCGTCCTGAAACAAACGAAAAGGTTCAGAACTTCATTAGCAAGCACCTCCGAACGGTCTGGACAGTATTTTCGGGCTGTTTGATGGAATATTCATTGATCGGTGTAACTGATGTAGGTGCATGCAAGTGAAGTAGGGCAATTGGTGTAGGTGCATTTCAGATTTTCACTCTTCTAAGATAATTGCAACCCAAAACCACGACTTCCACTTCTATTATCACACTTTAATATATGGACGCCACAACTAGCTGAGTTGGGTAAAAAGGGAGCTCATTCAGGTAAGCCAGTTGGTAAGACTACCGTATCTCGGGCATTTGCATCAACGCCATGCCTTAAAAGCATATCTACATGATTGATCTGGCCTGATCCGGAAAACGCACGCAAGGGAAACCATTTTTTCTGCAAGAAATCGCCAACTGCCTTAGATGTCCGCTTCAGTATCCTCCTAGTACAAATGCTACTCATCATCAATCAAGATTTTAAAAAACCTCTCATGGATTACCACCACGGCTGAATCCAAGTTGTTTGTTTGAATGTAATATTCTGGACCCCTAGAAGATCATTGAATGAAAAGACTCTGGGAGGAAAACAGATACTCACAGAGGAGATGACTGAGAAGTCAAGTGTGCGACTGCGAAACCGAGAAGCTTCCTCCTCAGTCATCAGTTTGTATGATTCCTGGGATCCAAACACCATTACAGTGATTATGCTAGTTGCGACTTCACTAAATTCTCAGAATTCTAGCAGAAGAATGTTCGACAAGTTTATATGTACAGGCTGCAGAGGTTGTTAAATAAGAAGAGCAAAGAAGAGCTCCAAAGATGCTTTTTCTAAATTACACATTGAAACTCAAGGAACAGATAAATAGTCTAATAGTTCTCAAATTCCCACCAAGCACACTTTTCAACAGGTGATGTTGCGAAAGTTTGGACATTCTTTAAACAGAAACCACATCATGTCCCTCAGTTTCAACTGCCTCATACTTGCCACATTGTAGCAAAACAAAGCTTAATAGGCATGATAGCACAACAGGCTATAGACTTACCAGGCTTACAGAATCAGTGTCTTCTACGCTTATTTCTGTTGATCGTGGTTTCTCAACAAGTTCATTCACCAACAATCGACTTGCCGTTTCCTGAAACAGAGTCATCATTCAAGGTGAAGATAAATAGGCAGCCCAAAGACAGTGCTATAAAATAAAGACTCGCTGTTGGAGTATTAGCTACCTTGCATCCTCAAAAACCAGAGCGAACAAAATAAGGACGAAAGACACGGCTGCCAAACCCCTGGGTATTACCCAAATCCAGTCTATTATAACACGATCTTTTATCTTCACATCGGTCTAGCGATAGCTGACATACCTTCGTGCCACCTTTCAGCAGTTTGACAACATCAAAGTATCGAAACTCTTTGCCAAATGACAGCGCCAAATCTAGAGGGGTATTTCCATCCTGTTTTTCCAACGTGTGAGAATGTGAAACCAAGCCCTTTCTCTTCCTAAGTTATCTCCCTTGGATGACGGAAATAAACAATACAAAAAACATAAATGAAGAGATGCTAAAAGAACACATTGCCTTATTTTTTATGGTCGTGTCAGCACCCCGAGCTACAAGAAGATTTATTATATCTGTGCGTCCACACTGTACAGCTATGTGCAGCGGTGTCCACCATTCCTACAAGTCCAGAGACAACCAACTTTATCTCAACTGCCAGCCTGAGGCACCGTTGTATGTTAAAAGAGTCAATCCTACTGCATACATCAAGACTTCTGGTTCCCTACATTAATATCGGGTACGGTGTACACGTAAGCTTCTTCTTCGGACATCATGAGTCTAAGATGTAGTCTCCAAAACTGGATCCCCTATTTTCCTCACTACGAAATATAACAAAAAGAAACACAGGCAACTCTACGATTGGACCGAATGCAGAAAAATAAAGCTGCATCCTCATCAGTAGCCAAACCGCTCACTATTCAAGTATGGTAAAGATTGAAGAATCACTAGAGTCCATCCCAGTAAGGAAACCAACATTGTCGCGTGCATTGATGTCTGCATTATGCCGAAGCATGGCCTTGATTGCAAAAGAGTTAGCATTGCATGTTGCATGATGCAAAACAGTAGCCCCATCCTGCATAGGAGACAGGAAGAACCTGCTGATAAGACACGTTGTGAAATCCCTGAAGTTCTGACATTGTTGAGAGCTTCTGTTATACTTAAATACATAACACAACCGACTCATGTGCATTTACATATAACAGTGACGACTGCTCTGGTTTAGGGATTAGGCAGGAATAATGTTACCAGGACACAAAAATTCACACAGACAACAAACATACATTTTATTGCATGAAACTAATAACCAAAAATGGATGATTTTCGAAAAGATGGACTTAAGTAGTGCGACATTAGACTAGTTAAAGCCTAACCTCGTCAGTAGCCGTAATGAGAGCATCAGCATTTAGTAGTAAATACCGTATTATCGAATCTTTTGCACCACCAGAAATTGCAGCCCAGTGCAACACAGTGAATCCATTCTGACACACGATGTACCACACAGGAGATCACACGAAATTCTGTGATACATTCTTCTGCACGTAAATTCAATACATCCGATAGTAGAAATAGAGGTTAATACATAGCATACCAGTCGAATTCATACCACATCATGTGCATTGATGTCACTGCCACGCCTCAAAAGCAAGTCTAACTGGTTGATTTGGCCTGATGCAGCAAATGTATGCAACGGATTCCATTTCTTCTGCGAAGAAGTATCAATATTTACTTGTCGTCAACATAATGCATGTTGCTAGTTGCACTAGAGCAGAACAAATTTTGGACATGTCTTCAATAACAGATGAATAAGGAGTTGAGTAACAGGGCATCTAGGCCTCAGTAAGAGAAAAGGTACATATACAAAATGAACAACAATAAGATAAAACAAATCTAGATGCTCAATATGCAGACCAGTAGTTGAATGCTTACAGAATTTATATTTTTAAAGTTGACTTCAGTAATTTTAAGAAGAGCCTTCTCTTCTGCTGTCAGAAGTTTTGAACCTGACACCTCCTGCACCAACATATATTATATCAATAACAAATACTGATAGTCGAAAGAAAAAAACAGTAGAATGTCTAAACTACCGCCCAAAGCCATTTGTTTGATGCTTTAAGTGCATACGGAAATCCCATTCAAGGGGCAAGAACTCATAGAAACGAGACTTTTTCCAAAGGACAGAGTCAAAATCCCAGGCATATCAAAGCAAAGTATTTAGCATCTGAAAACTTACCATATTTTCAACATCGTCAGATTTTTTAGGTACTTCTGCTGGTAGTTGTCGCTCACCAAGTTTGCCACCCGACAACATCCGAGCCATGTCTTCGAAGGTTGCGTTACTAAGAGCCGACCGGGGGTTTCTAGGTACCGCACGCTTGACAAGCGCAGGAGCTTCTTCTGCGTCCAAAAGAACAAATCTACCATGTCATGCATAATATCGAATAAAAATACTTCCCTTCCATGTCAATGCATAACTTCACAAAACTTTAACAGAGCTTCACCATGTAATGTAATGTTTGTCACATAAGGGTTTAGGGTTTAGAAGCTACACTGTACGTAGATGTCAATTTTCTAAAAGACACTTCCTGTTTGTCCACCTCATGACATTACAAATATTCATCTAATCGAACTTAAAAAGCTTACAAAATTCTTACTTCTCAAAATTTGGCATAGCCCGCTAAAGTATTGTAAATTCGATTGATGGTGACAGATTTGACAGTCGTTGGGATAAATCACCGCAGTAAAGCAATAAATGACTACCAATTCGTAACATCAAACTAGGATAATGTAATGAGGACTGACTCCAGAGGCATACCAAGTGCTTCCTCAGGTACCAGGGGACCGTCCTCGTCATCAGAAGCCTCTGCAGTTATATCCTCCGGAAGCACTCGGGGGAAGAACTTCTGCCTATACACGTCTCTACCCGCTATCTGCTTCTCAAGCAGCATTCGCTCGCGCTCTTGCCTTTCTTTAGCCCTTCTGTCGAGAAGATCGAGCACCTCCCGTTTCTTCTGCTTTTTCGTCTTAGCCAACTCCTCCTGAAGTGCTCTCCACTCTTCTGGGACTAACCCCGAAGATTCAGCTTCCTTGTCCTCGACAGTATGGTCATCTTCTAGACACGCTGACTCTGGAAATAAATCCTCAAATACCCCATCTTCTTCCTCAAACGACGGCACACTACTTAACACAAAGACGCCAAAAGTTATGAGTTGCTTAATTAAACCTTTAAGATTCGAAGCTAGGACTGTCAATACTACTCTGCAGCACAAGGCATCTCAAAAGAGGACTCCCTTAATTCTAAACCCCAGAGGAGGGGACAGTGATGGATAAATGCTTACAATGAAACATATACATCACCAAATTCGAGTACTTTGCACTTAGGGTTTCAGAACAAGTGAATTTCAAGAATTCCAAAAATAATGCGTCATCCACATAGATAAAAGGTACGTAAATCCGGTTTGTCACCTGTTGGACCAGTTTTCCGAATTGGAGACAACAGCTTCAGGCGTGAAAAATCTCGTCGAGTTGATAGGTACCCGCGTCACAAGTCTCTTCCTCGACGGCAAGATGGTGCAACCACTGCTCAGCAGCAGCTGTGAGGGCGCAGATCTGCAAGAACAGCGCAGAGAAGTTAGCTGAGGTCAATGAAACCTCCATGCCCACAATATTTCCCGCTAAATTGCAACCCATAATCCGCGTCTTACTAGGTTTATCATCCGAATTTATGTTAAATTTCACCCAACAAAATTGTCTATGACACTACCTGTTTGTTAAACCGCAAAATGCCTCGAGCGAAGTAGCACTACATCCCGTGCGCAAATTGCGAATTATCACAGTTCTAGACCGAATTTCAATTCGCCACAAACAAACGCTGCGGAGTGTTCTCACGTACCTGAGTCGAAGCACTTTGTCCAAGCCCATTGCTCGGACATAATTGGGTGCAATGCTCTCCATTGAACTTCCCAAAAGAGATATGCTTATGCATCAACAACTAGAAGCGCTCGTAGACTAGATAGCAATGCGCAATGCTGGCTATAAAAGTCCACAAATGGCTGCACCTCGGAAGCAAGAAGATTGTGGATCCGAGGTTCAGTTACCAAATTCTGAAACAAATTTGGAGTTCGTCCGCATTGTTTGTGCAAAGGGATTGTGCCATGTCGAAGAAACCGAGTTGATACCGAACCTAACCCGAGCCTATGACGACCCTACCCCCAGAGCTTCCACCGAGCCTACCCGAGTCACTGAAAAGGACGGAGAACCCATTGACCCGTGCAACCATTTTCTGGTGACTGCCCGTCTTCGTTGGCAAGAGACGGGCAGCATTTGGGGGCTGCAAGAAATTTTTTTAACAAATTTTAATTTTTTTGATCCATAGGAAATAGGATTATCTAAGTACAAGTTTATTAGAAATGGAAATAGTATTGCTTAATTTTTATGAAGAAATGAATATGAAGTGGACAACATGATTGAAGTGTTCAAAATTCGCCATTTGAAAAAAGTAATGGTCAAATCTTTAATCGTTTTTCTCTAATCAATAAAAGATGAAATTTTAGTCAATTATAAAAATATTCATATGTTGGAAAATATATATTGTATTTTTAATGATTTGTCAAAGTTGAATGTTTTGAAATTGATTTGAAAAATATTTTAGTTTATTTATTAGTATTTTTCCATAAACATGATTTTTATTCAAGAATGTCAAAAAAGTTGTAAAACACATATTTTGTAGCACATTTAAATTTTGTCCAATATTCCTAGGGGCATTTGAGATAAGTCCTTTAATCCAATACTTTATCTAAAGAATTGTGAAAAATAGTAATCCAATAGGTTTTGGGGGGGATTTTAAACCTCTTGTTTTTAACCCCTAAAGGATCAAGGCCTTTTTTCTGAAAAAAAACACTCAAAACTGCCATTTTTAGAGCAAAGAGTAAAAAAATTTGAAATTTTTATTTTTTGCACATCTAACCGTAGGATCTTAGATCTAACTAGTATGAAAATGTGCGGAAAAAATTTCAAAAATTTTGACAGCATAGATTGCAAGATATCTTTGTGTAAAGTGAAGAAAACAAGTTTTTCCACACATTGCGGGACTAGGTTATTTGACTTTGAACCTTCTTAACTTTAATGTTTTGCACTACAGAGTTTTGAGCTTTAAATCTTTAAGGTGGAGAATTGAGTTGAGAGTCTAGGAAAAAAAAGAAAATACAAAAATAATTAATTTTGATTCTTTAAAAAATTGTTAAGTAGAAGTAGGTACAAGATAGACGGAAAATCTAAATTATTAATATCTCTAGGATGGAATTAAAATGCACTAATCCCACTGGTGAGATTGTTCTAGAAGGCAATTGAAACGATATGAACCTATTTTTTTTGAAAAATTGTAAAAATTGCATTCAGAAATGAATCCTACAAGTTATTTTTTCAAGAAGATGCTCTAAGTGCCCGAAAAATAAGATTGTCTATAACTTTCTCATAACAAATCCAAATGGAATGAATCAAATCTTTCCATGTAGAAAAAAATACAATCTATAAGGTAAAGAAATTTTTAAAAAATTCAAATTTTTGAAACTTTTTTTTGTTGCCCCTTCTCCCCTGTTTTGAGCTTATTTGGGCATAACTTTTGTTCCCATGCACCAAATGAACAAAAAATTATAATCCCACGAAGCTAATCAATTTTTCTATCTTCATAAAAAGTTTCAAAAAATCAGGAAAAAAATTGAAACCATATGTACCTGCCTGAAATCTCATTTGTCACCCAAAGGGACAATGGTCCTTTAGGGGTTAACAAAAAAAACCAGACCAAAATCTAATGAAAATGAATCTATGTTTGGATTTTTAAAAAGAAACAAGAAAATGCATCACCCTATATCGGCTATACATCTTCAAATATAAAAATATGAAATAGACAACACTCAACCAACTAAAGTCCATAAAATATTCAAAAAAATATGTATAAATCCTTTCTTTACACTCAACAATAGCTTAAATCAATTTCATTTTTGCAAAATCCTCACAAATTTTGGGAATCATCCTATTTTTGTTATAAATTAAATCTCAGTCTTAGATTAGGTGCACCAATTTCAAGATTATGAATGGAGAAAGAGATCTTAATCCTAATGAAAAACCCAAGGAAGGGAAAATCAAAATTTTCCTTGAAGCATAGTTGCATGGATCTTGCTTCTTGTCTAAGGTTTGTGTGGTCAAAGCATATAAACTTGACCAATGAACAAAGTTTTGACTTTGCAACCTAAATGTGATGCTTGGCAAGCCTTATTCATAGTATAAGTGGGTTTATTAGGTTGAAACCTTCCAAAAAAAAATCATGAAACCACTTTTTTTTCAAAGATTCACTCGAAACCAATCTAAAGGTGTTTTGCCTGTTGTTTAAGGATAAAACCACTACTTCATCCAATCAAAATATAGTTCTCTTATTGCTTCAAGTTTTATGACAAAGTAGGATTCTATCCATCCATTCCAGTCAAATTACAAGAACTTGTTCTAAAATCTTGTCCACCGCTTCTTTGGATATGACTTCTTTTTTCTAATTTAATTTTGCAATATTACAAGTTTGCAATTTTTAAAAATCAAAAGGTACTACAAATATGTAGATGTCTCATTCTACATGTATTTATTTAAAAGGTAATGAGAGTTATTACTACTTCCTCCAAATTTGCAATCAAAATTCTAAAGAGTAAGGGTTAATCTCTATGTGCCCAACCTAAAGATATTAAAGATATTGTTAAACATGTATAATAAATAATTGAAACTCCTCTAATATATATATATGTCTTTGATTCATGTAGAGCATTCTTCCTTCTTCCATTGATGTATATCATGATTTTTCTTAAATCTCTCATGATTTTTATAGGGCAAAGGGTATTTTTCATTAGAAATTGTCTAAAACTACCATTTTGGTGAATTGACCAAAATTGAATCTATTTTTTTGTTTTTTTTAAATTTAAAACCAAAAATATCTAGTATACCATTATGTCAATGTGTTGAAAAAATTTCAAACCATTTGCTCATGAGGATTGCAAGATTATAAAATTTTGAAGTATATATGAAAGAAAAAGAATTGAGGAAACCAAATATGGATGAGAGACTTTGAGCCCTATTAAATTTTTAAAAATTCTCTATATGATAATGAAAATTTGTACGATTCATTCACATATTTTATTGGGTGCACTTGTGCAAAATTTCAGAAGCAAGAAGGGTGTATATTTTACTCTATCCTACAATATCCAAAGGTGAAGTAATTAGACAATAGACTAGCCATTTTTTGATAATTTTTTGTGCATTAAATTTTATTTTTTTGAAATTCAAATAGTGAAAATATATAGCCAAACCTTTAAAATATGAAGAAAAAATTTCAAAATCTTTGACTACACAAATTGTATTCGAAGTTAAATAAGAAGAAACTATAGTTTATTTGAAAATTGCCCATTTGGGGTGGATGAATGTAAATGAAAATGGATTAATATGGAAGGAGATAGAGGGAATTGGATGAAAGTTGGGGTAGTATAAAAATAGTGTCGACAACATCATTTTGATTTCATTTGTAATATTGTAAACTGCTATATTAGTGAGCCTCACAAATCCACATAGTTCCCAATTTAGTGTAAATTAGTATAATTATTGCAAGGTGCACTAGTTGAATTTACTTTTGTTCCTTGATTTATCCTATTAGTGAGTCAAAAAATCAACATCACATATAAAATTAGTGTCACCAAAAAATTTATTTTTGTGAAAATTAATACAATATGGTATTATTTCAAATTGTTCCAATTCAAAGTAATGTGATTTTGGTAATTTGGTGTCATACACACTATTTGGACAAATTATTGAAGCAGAAATTTTTTTAGGTCATACAGGATTTGAAAAACTGTTGCACATAATAAGCTATTAAGTATACAAAAAATAAGAAAGAAGCCCCTTGAAATTGCTCAAGAAAATTACTAAATCCCATCCTCAAATTTAACTATGCCACTTAGGAGGTCAAAAAATGACCTTTGGATGAAATTTAGCAACTCTAGAAAACGAAAAAAACATTTTTCCCATCCAACGTTTTCTTGTAGATGTGATTGAGTACTTTTGCAAGTGGTGTTGGAAATCCTCTCTTTGTGGTATTGTTGACTTTTCTATATATTGTACACATGCCACTTACTGTACAACTCCAATTATTGTGCATGGCACCATACTATGTAGTGCCACTTATCGGTCACTATAATCTCAACCATCAAATCCTCTCAAGTGAAATCTCAACTTTTTGATTTTTTAGCAAATGGATTTTTCAGAAATTCAACAACAACCTGAGAAGAAAATGGCTACAAAAGTCAAAAGGATAGTCACAAAACCTCATCAATTCCTTATACTCAGAAAAAATAGGGCAACATTTGTAGCTCCTATAGTAAAACCTAATATGCATGGTTAGATGGAATATTGATAACACATTTTTGAAAGTATTTGTGAACTTGATTGTAGAAAGGTCGCAACTTTTCAAATATAATTGTCATTTCATTTTACTACAATACTTTCATCTCAATTACTAATTGAATTTTTTTTTTAAATCATGAAAAAATGGTACTCACCTTGCAGAATATCATTTGAAATGCAAATGTGCATAGTTAGTAGAGTGTCTATAATATAAGAAGATGCTTAATCCATGTATCTCCATGACTCTATGTAGTGTATATTGGGCAACTTCAAATTCATTGCTCTTCATGTGAATTTGAGTCATAAAAATGATTGTTTTTGAATTTGAGCCCCTTAAGGAAATGAAGCAAATCAAGTGTAGTTTCTACTCCAACTTGAAAATTAGAAATAATTCTTGAAATTGAATATTTTATTGTAATTTGAACCTTGGGCCTATATCCACTTTCTATAGATTTTATAATTATAGAAAAAAAATGATAAATATTTTGACTCTATGATATACTACACTATCATACACATCCATGGAAAAAATTTCAACTTTTTTGAGTTGATTTTAAATTGGTAAGAAATTCATGAATTTCTACCTCCTTGAAGTTAAATTGAGTTTGAGTGAACTACCATCTAGTAATTCACATTTTTTTAACATATTCTTAGCCCCAAACTATCATGAAGTTTAGCATGTACATACGCAACTTGATCTTTTTCACAAATTTCAAATTGTACTACCACTTCATTAGGTGAAATAAATCAATGAGAATCATAGAAAAACATATTGACAAGTTAGACAAGTATAAAAAAATCTTTTGCAATGACTTTGACCTCTATAATCTTAGCAAATATGCAACTATATAGTTTGAAATTTTTAACACACCTTCAACTAAAAATTAAGAACAAAATTTTGTAGTTGAATCATGTGATGATAGAACTATTTTAATAAACCAACAATTTTTTAAGAAGGTTTTTTCTTAAGCCAAAAGAGCTCCTAATACAAAGGAATTTTAGGGGTACAAAAAAATTATTACTTAAGTAAGGACTCTTGAAAAAATTGTCTATGATCACATGTAGCATATGAATCCTACATTAAATAGAATTCTACTTGAGAATTCACTTTGCATATTAGTGAGAATATACAAGCATATACAAATCTTATGTTGTAAAAACATAAAATATTCTCTTATGGAAATTTTTCAACATTTCCATATTTCAAACAAATTCACCATTTGTCTTAAAAGCCTATATATCTATACCTTAAGTTAGGCAGTTTCTTTTGTTCGTTTGTTACATTGAGATCTCCCGGATTGTGTGTCCTTTGGTCACGTTATAGGTACCACTAGAAAGACCTCAACAAAGAGGGGTGCACGGGCTTTATTTCGTGGCATTTGGACCTACATTGAAAAAGTTTTTGAATTTTCACTAGAAGAAAACTGCATTTCACTTGTCAAAAAATGTGTTTTACTTGTCAAATTTGCATTTTACTTGACAAAAACTGTGTTGTTCTCAACAAAAAAGTATAGGCTCAATTTTGTTGAGTTCTCCCTATATAATACAAAATTCTATGTTTCAACATTTCAACACAAAATTTGACAAGTAAAACGCAAAATTTTGTGTGAGAATGCAAAATTTTGGGTTATGAAGGGAGACCTCAACAAAATCGAGCCCATACTTTTCTATTGAGTAAAATGCATTTTTTGACAAGTAAAACGCAGTTTTCTTTTAGTGTTTGAATCATTTTTGGTTTTAGAAAATTATAACATTACTTTTATTTTTATTTTGGTTGTGGTGATGACACAAGGCACACTAATGAATTCACTTTTCTTTTAACCATTGGTTTGTACAAAATTAAAGCTACTTTCATAATTTTCATTGTGAATATAAAGGAAGTTTTAATATACATTCCTTAATTCAAGCTATTTAATAGTAATTCAAACTTTAAGTCCTATTGAGAGATTGAAATAAAAATTCTATTGTCACTTTAACCCCTAAGTGCTCCAACATTCATTTTCTGGATGATGAACAGATTGAAACTAGAGTATCATCCTCAGTCCTAACTACTTGGATGAAAGTTATTTTAATTTGTGGAGATACATTATGAAGATGTTGTCCTATCTAAGGGTTGGATTTGGTGTTATTAGAGTAAATATTTTTCTAAAATCACAAATATGCAAGTATGTCAAGTGGTCAAACTGCATTGACTTTAGTTCAAAACTAGATTTGCCAAAATGAGGTCATAGATTTAAAGAACACAAAAATTTCAAAAAATCACCATGTGAAGAGAACCTCATTTCTAATCCATTCCAAAACATTTAACTCAAAAAATGATAATATTTTGCTTCTAATCAAATTTAGAAGGAATCTTGGAATTTCTCTTTCATAATTTATAAAAAAAGATTGGTGATAGCATTGGTGAATCTAACCATACAAATGGAATCTAAAAATCAAATTCTACAACTTCTGTTTGTATGTCAATTCCAAATTATGCTTCTAAATAGCACTTTATAATGATTTTTTTCAAATCATCAATTTTGGAGATGATTCTAGAAGTTTAGGGGTTAAAATCACACTAGTGTGCCCTATGCCGTTGCCATAGCCAAAAGAAAAGTAAAAGTAATTTCTAATTTTTTGATTCAAATAAACCTTTGAAATTCAATAACTTTCCCATTGTAGGTGTAAACTCTATGAAACAAAGCCCGTGTGCCCCTCCTCACCGAGAGCTTTCTCATAGGACAAACTACAAAGTACATGACTAAGGGACATGTAGTCCATGAGATCTCAACATAAGAAACAAACAAACAAAACAAATAGCCTAACTTAAGGTATGGATCTTCTGAAAGAATTCTTCAAAAATATTTGCTCTAAAATAAATGAGTACAAAATAATTATGATACATTTTTCATTAATCTAGATAGGCCCAAACAAACATATACATTGTAGATGCTAAATGTTTTAAAACTTTGAAGTCATGCATTAGAATGATAATCACTTAGGAATCTTCAAGGAAGATGCATACTATTGCAAGAAGAAGAATATACAAAAAGATAAAAACTTATTGGAAATATATAAAAAAACACAAACTCCTATGGAAACTCATTTTGGTTTACATTCAAAACACATGCCCCTTGTTAAAGGCTTAGGATTCCAACCTTGCATTTCATGATTGTGTTTAGAACATAGCACATAAGTTGTCAAATTATATACAATCAACCTCATATGTATTTAGATACTGCAAAAAGTGCCATAACTAATTGAGAAATTAAAATTTTTTCAACAAACTTTGTAGAATCATGTTGAAGTGCAAATAAGATTCTTCTATAAAATGATTTTTTTCAAAAATTTGAATTTTTTTTGAATTTTTTGAATAGAACTAAATCTATTTTTCTAAGATTTTTCAATAAGTGGAATGAAAATTCCTTCTTCGAATTTCACAAATTTGAAAATTTTATTGAGTGATATAGTAGTAAATTATTGATTAAAATATGACTCCAAGTGTTTTTGAGTCTTACAATTTACTTTTAAACTCTCAACAAAAATCATGAAAATTAATATATAAAAATCATGTGGACTTTTCATAATTTCCACAATTTGAGGAATATTTATGGAGTAAATTATAGATATCATAAATGTTTGGATTTTAGTTTCAATCAATAATAGTTACTTAATAAAAAATTTCAATTCATGACTTTTTTATAAGAAAATTCCAAAAAGAATTCTCATTCTACTTACAAAAGAATCTTGAAAACTATTTACTTGTATTAAAAGTTTTTTCAACAAATAAATATGATTTATTAAAAATAAAATAAAATATTTTTATGCAATTGTGTTATTTGTAACACAACATATCCAAATTTTGTTTAAAATCTCCAATTCTTCAATTAGCTATGGTAATTTTTGTAGATGAATAAAATATTTTGAAAGCCACTATATAAACACTTGGTGACATATTTTTTGAATATAATAAAATATGATTTAGCAGGAGAATGTTTGATGATGAAGAGATGCAAGTCTTTGTACTTGTATGTGTATGTTAAATTAACAACCAATTTTCAACAATTTTGTAGTGTTCTATGATTTTCTTAATCTTACACTAGAGATTTTTTGAGGTGTTTCCATTGTTAGATGTCCAAATATAACTTTTGTGTCTCTATTTTACGTAATCTTTTAGTTTGCTCTTAAGAAAAGATGGATACTTTCATTCCAATTCTACATAAAAAAATCATTTGAATTTTCAAGTATTGCAATTAGAAATGCTATCAAAAGTTTGCTCCATAGATTTATTCATAGAGTTATATCTCAAAAGAATGTGCAATCTTTTACAAAAAAATCCAATTTAAAGTGGATGGAACTACTATATACCACCAAAAAATCCAAAATTCAACAACATTGCTACATTCTAAAAGAATGTCAAATGCCCTAACAAAACAAATTGTTATATCCCTTTTCCCCCATACAAACACCCCCTTTATCAAACATGATCCTTTCACAATTTTTACTATAGTCTAGCATCATTGTATCTCTATGAAGTCCCAATCATGTATGCCAAATTTGAACTTCAAAAAACCAAAACTCTATTTTTGGTGAATTTTTTACATGAAATTTGATTGAGAGACATTAATGATGAATTTTCAAAATTCAATTACACATACATATTGGAATTGTCCATAAGCACATCACCCCTTCAAAATTTACACTTTAGAAAGTTCAATGCCAAGGTGTCTCTTGTCCAAATCATGTAAAATTATAGATGTCTACGTATTCTAATTGGATTTTAATATTTGACCCTCACACTCAAGAAGATGTGCTTACAAATAATTCCAACATGTACGTGCAATTGAATTTTGAAAATTCATCAATGATAACTCTGAATCAATTATCATGTAATATCATGAAATTTGATGTAAACTATTCATCAAAATAGAGTTTCGGTTTTGTGAGGTTGAAATTTGGTATGCATGATTGGGACAATATAGGAATGCAATGATGCAAGAATTGCATAAAAATTGTGAGAGATCACGTTTGAAAATGAGGATGTTTGTATAGGAGCTAAGGAACATGACAATCTTCTTTTCACGGCATTGTGCATACATTTTGTAGATGACCAAGCTTCTATCACACATTTCAGAATTCATCCACACCATCAATGTAAGTAGTTCCATCAGTCCAATGAAGATCACGACTCACAAGTGCCTTAAACCCTAAACCTTGAAACCTTGAAACCTTGAAACTTTGACTAGAGAAGCAGACTCGTCCTGCGCAGGTCATGAACAGCGCCATGGCGGTGTCGGTACCCAAAAATGCGAGGAAATCAGTGGCGCAATTCGCGTTCAATGCCGGTCAGCCCGCGTTTCTTCTTGCCTTGTGCATCACGCTTGCTTGCAACCTACTCTTATTCCATTTCTGCAGAATTGCATGTACTTGGTAGGGTATGAAGCGGCTGTCCTTCTCATGTGTACAGCTCAATTGAAAGGACTTCGGATTCGTTGCTCATGAGCTGGTGAATTGTTGCCTGTTTCTCTTCATTTGTGACCTCCTTGTGCTTCTTAAGCTGTTTTGGGCGATTGCAGGTTTTGGATATTTGTCGAGCGTTTTTGAGGGGTGCGAATTAGGGTTCAGCCTGAGCTCGATCGGACTGGGGAGCAGGGGATCTTGGTCTTGGGTGTCAATCCTGTGTCCGATCCAGTGTCTATGGCGGAAGCGGAGTCGAGTGTGGGTCTCGATGCTGACGATGAGAACCCTTCCGTCTGGTCTATATTACCCAAGGAGGTTCTGCACATGGTGCTCAGTCACTTGCCGATCAAGTCGTTATGCCAAATGCGATGCGTGTGCAAGGAATGGCGCGACGTCCTCCACCGCCGCGACTTCCGCCAGATGTATGACACCGTGAATGAATCCCAAGAACCGAGTCCTGCGATTTGCTACGTGGAGTCATCCTACCCGGCTCGTATCGAATGGTCCAGCTACGACTTCGCCGCTAAGAAGTGGATACGGATGAGCGGCTTCACTTCTCGCCCTAGCTTGCCCTTCAACCCTCACCAGCGCCACACTTGGCCGCAGAGATTCTACTCCGTCGGCGGGCTTCTGTGCTTCCATTTCTGGAAGGCGGACCATAAGTCTGGCTATTACATGCAGGGTGTGAGCTCCTGGGTGGTGTGGCATCCCTTTCGCAACATATGGAAGAAACTACCTCCTTGCAAACAGAAGTTGAACGACCGCGGGACGTGCTTTGTTCATGCCTGGGTCTCGGATGAGCGGGCGAAAACCTACAAGCTCCTGGTGGCGCATGATCCTCGGAGCCACTGGGACGAGGAAATTCACAGCAAGTTGGTGATGGAGGTTTACGATTCAGCCACTCGCTCTTGGACGAATGGCTCGGAGTACAACCTTCGATTCTCAGAAGGATACGAAAGTGGTCGGCACATCAGGACGGGCGTGCTCTGTAACGGCGTGATCTACTTCTCTACTGGATGTATCAATTGCGTGCTCTTGTCTTATGATATCAGCCGGGATCAATGGCATGAGGAGGGTCGCAACCGCAATTGTAATGTGATTTTTGAATGGGACGGGCGATTAATGTCGATCGCAGCCCCTGAGTCTGAGGACTTTGCCGGCGATTTCGTCGAGGAGGACAGAGTTTATGTCGTGGTGGAGAGGAACCCTGATTCGGGGTCATGGGAGGAGACGGGGATTGAGATCCCTTTCAAGGTACGTCGCAAGTTTTATAGTGTAGTGTCCATTTCTGTAGTTGCAACAGGTAACGATTTAGCTGTGTTTGGGAATGCCACCGATGATAGTTTTAAGATCGCTGTGTACAAACGAGCCGAGAATTACTGGCGAATTCCACCCACTGGAACTTTCTCAGATAGATTGAGGTATGCTCGAGTAGAAGGTTTGGTACTGCACAAGCCGCAAGTAGGTTGGACTCCTTGAATTGGGAGGGTGAGTCAACCCAAACTGGGATGATTTTGTTAAATTAGGCAGAGAATGTATCAGTAAACAACCGGTTTTAGGGTTCAGAGTGTTGTTTGTCTCTTGATTATGCTTCATCTATTCTTCTACGAACACAGACGGTTTTAGTTCAGTGGCAAAATGGTCAATGTTGAGTCCTTTGTACGCTAGAATAAAAGGGTGCGAAATTCGATGGTTGCGTGAAACTTTATTTTCTTTCGATTTTTCTCATAATTTTCTAGTAGTCTGGAAAGTAGCTAAGGAGGCAAAATATTCAACACTGCCTGGTGACAAAAGTGATGGACGGTTTGAAATTCCATTTTCTCTCCATTTTTTAATTAGTCTCCACAACAGTAAGCAAGAAGCCAAGTCTCGAATCTAATCACATCTGTACTTTCGAACTTAAAAATCATGGGTGACAACTTCTAAGAAAAAGGAGCTTGAGGAGCTGAGGCGGATGACAAATTCTAACATCGTGAATGTGTATTAAGCACTATGCAAGTCCTACAATGAGAATGCCCAAGTAAAGAAAAATACTACTACTCTAAAACCTACCTAATTAAAGGACAGGTATTGAGACTCCGCCATCACAAGTAAAACAATTATCTACATTGGGAACCATTCTAGGTGACAAATTCCAACATGCAAGTCCACCGAATTACAAGCTTCGTCCAACGATGAGAACCTCCATCAGTGAAGGTGATCACTCTTAAGGAAACCCACTAATCAAGCAAAGATGAGTCTGCACTTTTGATGCAACGCTATGACGAGTCACTACTCACGAGATATGGAGCCGAGCTGTCTACATTGAAAACTGTTACCCACCTCAAATTCTCCATGTTGAATATGAAGATAAGTTGTCATCATTAAAACTTGTTACCCACCTCAAATTTACCAGTGTTGAATATTGTTAAGCACATGGGTGGCAGCTTCCAAAGGTTGAAGAGTTGATAAAGGATGCAAGCGTGCTGCATGGCAAGTTCCATCCAATGATGAGAACCTCCAGCATGGAAAATGACTACTCTGGAACCCACTACCGGAATTTTAGTAAGAGCAAGCCAGTTTACACTCTCCCTGAAAGGTTTGGAACTTCCTCTGATAGCGACGGATCTCCCAGAAACCCAACTCGGAGGAGGAAAAGGAATAGGCTATGCAATGCAAACCTCACGACTGACGCTGTAAAAACCGAGTCTTGTAAACATGCTTTTGATTCAAGAATCTTGTCATGGAGGACAACTAGGACAAGGCAGGACCCTTGTCAATGTAACGGCGAAGCATACTATCATAGCATGTTCAACCAGAACCAAAAAATGAAATCAACTCCCTATCGCCAGAACCTAAACTCCCAACACTACACGCAGGCGGCGGCAGCAGCAGCAGCAGCAGCTGTAGCATTACAAGAGTCTTCCCCACGCGACGATGCACTGACACCCCCCACGCAGAGGATTATTTTGGATCAATTGCTCGACTCGCCAGCAAAAGCGGTCAACAACGTTGCTTGTGGGCTCTACTATGTTTGAAATGCAAATCCTTTAACCCCCGAGCCCCTCCCATTTGGAAAACACCACCACAAATCTAATCACATTTAGAAAGAACAAGCAAGCAGAGGAGCAACCCCGAGGCCGGCGTGAAGAATGGAAAGCGTGCGTCTGCGTCTGTCTCAGTGGCACTACCCCAACTTTGAGAGCCCTCTTCCTGTGCGGCTACAACAACACCAGCTATGTCACATTCAACTCTTGCTCCAGCCGCGGCCGCGTCCTCGACTGCGTCGCCACGGGCGCGCGCGTGTTGCCCACCTGCGTCGGCTGTAGCGTTTCCCCCCTGTCCGCGTCCTCCTGCATCTTCCGAAGCTTGCGTTTCCGGAAATGCCGCCGGCAGCAAAACACGAGCAGCAACGAAATCACAATGAGACCCACCACGCCCAGGACCGTCCCTAAGACGATCTTCCACGTATTTGACTTCTTCCCCGGGAGAGGGGATCCCACGAGCGCGAAGTAGTTTTCTCCCAGCGTCCGCGAAAAGCACGCGTACGTCGATGAGCTCGCATTGCCCTCGCTGGCATTGGTCGCGGGCACCGTGATGGCATTGGTCGCGAAGGCCGTGCCATTGCCCAGAAATTCCACGCAGTACGAAGGCTGCCTGTTCGGCGGAATGATCACTTGGATAGGATTATCGAGCGCAATGGCTGTGAGCGCTGGCAACGGCGTCGTCGAGTTCAGCGTGTCGCCGTTGTACACCCTAATCCCCGCTAACGAGCTCACGAACACCTGCCCGGGGACGGAAGTATTGTACACCGACACGTTGCCGAAATCCCTGTACACCAATATGACGCGCACCGAGGAGACGTTAGTGATTCGCAACCCCGGCGGGATTGTGAACCTGCCGAGCGTCACGCCATACCTCCGCAAGCTGCCGACCCGCAACCGCACGGCTTGCACAGTGATGTTCGCTAAGTTGTCCGTCAAGGTCGCGTTAAACTGGGTGCCCGTGACGGGATTGAGACTCGCAAACGCCGCGTACGCCGCCTGCTGAATCGTCTGCTCGTAAGAAACCAGGTTCGCATTCGACTGCACCTCAAAGCTTTGGTTCGCGTACTGCTGCGCTTCCACTCCGGATCTCAAAGCGATACCCACCACCACCAGCCATAGCCACACCCTACCACCATGGCCCCTCACCATGGCACCCCCCACCTCCCTCGCTAACCCTTTCCCCCCTCTCAGGCTACAACCTCAGATACCCATCACCAAAAGCACACCAAACCAACATCTCCTCGAACCACACCCAAATGCCGAAGTCTTCAACTGCAGTAACGGACACCGCAGATCTCTGCATGAGCTTCTGACACCAAACCCCAAGTCGCAGAGGCCATAGCCCAACAGTAATCTCACACCACAACTCCCCGGTTCGCACCACCACCCAAGCTTGAATCTTCTCCACCTCCAGCAAACCACGAAAAACAACTACAACAAGTACAAGTACAACTACAACTACAACTACAGCAACAACAACAAACGGATCTCCAAGCCAAAAGCGGAGGAAAGAGAATAGCCAGAGCTAAGAAGGCGGGAGCCAGTCCCTGTACTTCCGAAGGCAACGGCGAGGTGACCAGCAGCAGAGGCTGTCAGACAACTCGAGGCACCCTAAACTGTCACCCTGGAGACGTTCTCATCACCCCCTCCCCTCCCTCGTCTTCGTCGTCTTTGTCGTCGTCTTCGTCGAGTTTTCGTCACTCATTATTTTCAAACCCCCACATTTCTCGGATTCGGTATTGTCGGACAGAGGGAGGAGGGGCTATTACGAGAGGCCATGTCGGCCGACGACTGCAGGAGGAGAGTAATGTCGGCATTGGTTGCGATTGATGGTTTCGTAATCTGAGTTCCAATACTTGGCCTTGGGATGGGGATCATTCACAGTGAGTGTCAATGTGTCATGCTCTGCTGTGCCTATGCATGCCAGCTCGAGTCCAGCTCAGGAGCTGGCCATGGCGGAAATACGGGACGGGAGGGGCTGACAAAGAGAAGACGCCCATGTGGTGCGCATTGGCCAAGGACTGAAACAACCCGGTCTAAGCCAGCTAGCACCTGTCCACTCACTTATTCCATCTTCAAGCTTCAGGCCAAACTGCCGTATGCGGCTGCTGCCCACAATGGCGCCAGGGCCTTCATGGCCGGGCCTTTCGCGTCCATGTACGACATCAGATTCTCCGAAGGAAAGGAGTGGCGTGTTCTCAGTTCCCACCAACTTTCTCGCGATGGCCGCAAGTAGATGGGCCAGTCCCGGACTTTGCAAGCTCCGACGAAAACGTGAGTTTCGAGGGTTTTTTAGGGTTTAGGACTTTGCGTCATGTTCCATGGCTTCCTGCAATATTGTTGTCGAAGCAAGGAAGTCGTACATTCCGGATGAAATTTGTAACCACCTCTGGTTGGGATTGTTCGAACCAGCGTCCCGTGAACATACTTTTGCTTGGGATCAGAGTCCCATCCCACACCATAGCTGGCACTCTTGGCACTCGGTTGCAATAGAGATTGGTGGGATGTGACTGATCTGAGTCTTCAAACGCAATTTTCCTTGCAGAGTTCCGACATGCCTGATGGCAAAAAAAGCTGCTGCAGTTTCAGAAGTTTTAACTTGTATTAGTGAGGTCCTCCTGCCCGTGTTTGAAATCTGGGAAAGGCAGTGCACCGCGTGTGCATTCTGGAGTGCCTACCAGAGATGTGGCGACATTGTGACGAAATGGGTGACTTGTAATTTACAGACCAGGGCTGTAGACACATGCTCGGGCAATCAGCATACACTGCATGCCCAGTATCATGGTGCCTCCAGTAACTTATTTACCTATTCGCTTTTGAGAAAAGGCTTGTGGACAGGATTGAGAAAAATTGCATGCCTTTCACAATATAGCTGAAACGTTATATAATGTGGTACAGTACTATTAATCTGACTTGTCCTTGAAGCCTTCAAACGGTGTGGAAACACTGGTCCCTCAAGTCATACGGTTGGCTAAAGCAACCCGATGAGAGTGATGGTACTTCTTTGGTACCTCTGTGGTTTTATTACGTTTTGCGACACCTGCCGCTACAGTGTTTGCTGATTTTGACATGTAAAAGTCGGTATTCTCGAAGTACGCCCTTGACATGATGATGTCGAAGACTGAGCCACTCTTCTTGATATTCTCGCTTTTCGGACCGGTCGAGGGAGGAGTCAGACTTTAAATACACACTCCAAGGTGAAAAGACAAAAACGCTGTCTTGGAATCGAGGAAAACGCGAATGTTCGTATTAAATGGTAAACGTTGGGTGCGTGATGCCGTGTGATCATTTTCTACGGAATCCAGGAAGTAGCTTAGTAACTGTAGTATGGTAGAGTTGTGGGGTTTATCAACCTGGGTCTTGGAGTGGGGCGAGTGGGGTCTTGAGCTATCCCGGAATGCCTGGCCGAGTACTCCGGGTCAAAGAGTGCCAATAATTGAAGAGAGTCCAGGGGCATCTTTGGTTCTTCTGACCAAGCAACGTTCCCTCGCTCTATGGCAGCTGAGGCCTGAGGCCCCTGCTCCTCATCATCACCACCATTTCGAATTCAAGGAAGTGCGTTCAAACGGCTTGAAACAAAAGCTGGAGGTGCCAGAGCTGGTGCACTCGATATCCATCTACAGTAATCAAGGTAACCCTTATAAATGATGCAAAAACCAATCGATGAGGATGCCCGTCAATGATCTGCATTCTCCAGGGTTAAACGAATAAGGGTCGAAAATTGGCAATTATATCTGAACTCGCACTTGATATATATATGGTTGCAGTGAAGATCTATATCTTTCGCAATCTCTGTCAATGGCCATATGCATCAGTAACGAATGTTGTGTTCACCTGCAGCTCCTATTGGGGCATCCATTGGCCGTCTCACCATCAATTCCGCTAATAGAGCTTATGTTGATCAACCCACAAATCTATCACAGCAGCTAGCTACGCCATGGAATATATTCATTAATATGGTGCCTAACCTGTGACATTCAAGTGCTCAAGTCTGAAAACAAAGGCTTTCAACAGCGTAGAGTTTTGAAAACCGGGACTTTCAAGCGCACAACGAGTTTCGTGGTGGCGGACTGAAATCTTTAGCCCTAAATTCTAGGAAGCTTATTGATATGAGTCTCAGATTGGCTCCATTTTTTTTTCTGTTATCAGTCGGGAACTTGCTCCGGTTCCTCAATTCTCATCATTTACCTTGCCCGTCTCACCATCAATTCCGCATGCGAGGTTTCCTCCGTATGTCATGAAAATCAGACTAGTACAACAGTATCCAACGGTACGTGCTTTGCGGTCTTCGTCAAATCTGCGAAGTCAGCTCAGCAGAATCTCACTAAGAACTGCCGGTACCTTCCGGATGTGAAATAGTCGGGTTTAGCTACACTGTACCCAACACCACAACGAGAGACCCGTGATACAAAATGACAGCAGGGAAAGAAGTTAGAGGAGTGACCTGGCCACATTACAAATCCTGAAGACTGGAATTGATATTGATGATACTTGACTATTATATCGTGAGATATGTCACAAGCTCAGACAGATTCCTGGTTTTAAAATGACTAATTTGATTATCATATCGTGAAAAATGGAATATTCACGTGTGGATTCATGGTAATAAAACAACGAATTTGATGGATCGTATGGTGAAAACCGCAATTCATTTGGGGCCTAATCTATTGTCACCAGAATCATTTGATTGATATTGCACGTGTTGGTCAAGGAGGAAACTTATTTGTTTATTTTAAATTCATATTCAGCCTACCTAAAACTGCTAAAAAAATGCATGTCCCTACTTTGGGCTGCTTCTCGGTTGAAGGGGTGTATTTCAGAGAGCGAATATTGTGGCATTCAAGTGCACGGAGCTCTGAAAATTTGAACTATCGGGATACATCTGGGGAGACTTTATTCCCCCCCCCTCCCCCCCGTCGAGCTAAAGGCAGTCGCAGTGGGTCCCTTCCCTGGCTGCCCTGCCCGACTCCCGTCGCTGGCTCCCTCCCCGCCGCTCGTGATCGCTGTCTTGTTCAACTAACTTAACCCTAAACCATCACCCGCTCGAGTTTTCGAGCGCTCTTCCCTCCACGTCTATATTTCCTTTGCATATGGATTCCATGTTGTCGATCTCATAGCCTTCCCTGAGTAATGAGAGAAACCTAAAGAATTCTCTATTCTTCACAGTTATGGTTATATTAGCTAAGGAATAATATGAGCAAATTTGCACTTGATTGCCTTAGTATTTTGTAGAAATTATTGCACGAAGACAATGTGTGCTGATTAGTGTATTGCAATTTAACGATGGTGCACATCAAAGTTACAAAAACAAGAGGAGCGCATTGATCAAAGACATCCAAATTCAATTAAATGTCAAAGAAAGTCCCTTGTACTGTCGCTTTACTTTGATGTAATTAACCAAATCCAACTTGAGCAGAGAGTTGAATTCCCACTGAATTTCAGGAAAAAAATTGCGTCAGGCCATATCTTCAGTAATAATTCTACAATCTGGGAGTTAGCCGATCAAAAACCCAGTTGATTTTCATCAGCAGATAGCCGAATCATTGTCTAAAAAGCCATTAATAAGAGAGATAGGTGAGGGTTCGATTTGATGAACCAAATTACTTAGCAAGCCTGGACTGGATTGATTTCAAAAAAGTGTGATGTAGCAATATAATTTCCTCATGGATTATGATCTTGTGCAACCTTGAATGTGACCTTATCACAGTGTAAATCTAAGTTACTGCCTCCACCCAGCGATTGAATCTTTTCCTTCAAATGGAAGCTTTGTAACAACACAGGCAAGTCCCACAAGATACATCCCAGCCCGAGATTGATTAGATCAAAATCTTGGAGAAACTAGCAGATATATGATAGAGAATTAGCGTAAGTACTGTACAGTTCTGCACTTTGAGGGAAGAGTATTCGAAAACTCGAGCGGGTGATGATTTAGGGTTAAGTTAGTGGAAGAAGACAGCGATCACGAGCGGCGGGGAGGGAGCCAGGGAAGGGACCCACTGCGACTGCCACGCAGGCCCCCCATTTAGCTCGACAGGGGGGGGAATTAACGTCTCGCATACATCTGGGGGTCCAACTTGTCAATGCTCTTGATATTTTGCCATTTCAACGCATGTAAACCCAGCGACTATTGCTGCTCTGCCGTGAGGAGAGCGTGCAAGCATTATTAGCGGTAAGGTAGTCTGCTCTGAAGTCTGAATTGCCTTTTGGGGGAAGCTAAACTCCTTTTACAGTAAATTTTTGTAGGAAGAAAAATGGAATTAGCATGTAACCCAAGTCATTTCTTAGTTTTTGGATCCTCGTGGAATTAGTTAAGAATTTTTGAAGTTGAAGAAAGCAAAATGTACCTTTGTGAGTGGTCAATTTTAGAACACCCTACCCAACTCTAGATGGAGATAGTAACTTAAGGTAAAAGCACCCAAATATAATAGGAATCATTCTTGGACACCTAAAACACGGCCTAAATTCAAGCGCTTGTGGACCCAAAGTAGATAGTTGGGGTTCCAAGAAGTTGTCACTCTTCCAAGAAGCAACCAATCACCCGCACTTGATCCAAGTTTAAAGAGTCTTACTTTTGGGTGTTTTTGTGTCCACTTTGATGTTAGTCTAATGTCTACAATAGATGCATCTACGAAGTTCTTTTCAAAAATTCATATAATATTCATTCAAGCTTGAAAAAATACGAAACCAATTTTGTAGGTTTAGGTACCATTTCCTAACACACTCACATAATTTTTTTTTCCTGCATGCACCCTCCATATTAAGAGATCCGAAACAAGTGTTGCATTTAGGTGCTTCTACCTTAGCTGTAGCTGGATAAGCAAAACCAACAAACAATAGCAGGCGGGGCGATTGGCATTTTACTTTTCTAATCGCTGGCAAAATAAATTTGTCGGTGGCCATTTGGCGCAACCCCGCCAATCTGAATGTTCGAATGTCTATTATTGTGATTTTGCCTGTGCTCCAATGATAGTACCTTTAACTTCTAATGCCACATCAGTAAGAAATCAGTAATAGAAAAACATATTCATTAGTAGTACTAATATCTTAGCCATGCCGTTTTGCCAGGTGCGTTGATCGAGGATGCTCTTCTTAAAACGGAACTTAGGACTTAAATCTACCGTAACACCAACAGACTCTTCACTCATCACTCTGGCTTTAACTTAAGTAGACCATAGCTACTGTATTCTTCTCCTGCTAATTTCTTGGAAGCTAGGCTTGGACATGCGCGCCAAGTCTCGTTCTTTCAGCACATAATGCCGCCTTTTATTTTTTGCCACAGGCGTTCATTTCTTTCTTTCTTTTCAGAGTATGCTTCATCGTGCGGAGAATTGCAAATTAGACAGCGCTAATTCTTTCCAGAAGCAGGAAGTATATATTACGCGAATTCTTCTTCGAAACAACTTAATTCATGCGCAACACGGCTTGGTCGAATTTAACCTGCAGATCGAGTGCGTGCTCCTGGCTTGGGTTTGGCCGGCCGGGTGCAGGCTTAATTACTCATTTTGCAATTGCATGGATTAATTCTTATTTCCATTTTCTCCCTAAAATCGAAATATTATAAATGAAACCTGCAAATTAAAGGCCTTCGGCTTCGTTCGTTACGCACTCGTAGGCGCGGATCGGAGGACAAAGATGCTGAAGCTCCGAGTGAGCGGCGACTCCCGTGGCAGCGGATTGACGTTCACTGAGGATGTGATGGGCGTGACTGCTCCGCCGACTCCCGTAAACCAATGCTGGAACTTTTGGTATGCATTTGCCATTTCTTTTAGTTTTCTTGGGTAGACCCACGGGCATCTTGAATACATTAGAAAAATAGACAGCCTCCTAAGGGCTGCTTCTTTTTGTTCGCTTTGCAAGTGTATGCAAGTAAGGTAACTAAGGTAAACGTGCCTATGACAGGCAGAATGAGTGATTTGTCCTGTTACAATTAGCCAAAAAATTCAGAGTTTTAATCATACCAAGACAAATGTGAGAAAGGAAGAGAGCAATGGAAATTTTATTTTTTTGACAAAGTATAAATTTCTTATGAATTTTTGAAGTGTGCTGTCCAATTGGCCCCAAAAAGTCTCGAGACTACCCCAAAATCACCCAAAAGTGTATGCATAATGGACATCCTACCACCTAGAGCAGTCACAATATTTTCCTAACATCGCTACAATCTTTCATAGCATGGTACAATCACCCATAGGTAAGATTTCATGCCACAACATGAAGGAACAAAAAAATCACTTGATTTGATGAATTTACACTGAAAAGGTAGAAGTTCTTAATGTAGTCACTAATAACTCTATCACCATCACCCAAGGCATTGATTTTGGCCACTAACCAACCTAATGTAGCCCCCATCTCATTTATTAGAAAAAGTCTATTATGGTGTAAAACTCTAATGGGTCATTTCCAAGGTGCTTGTCATGGATGGTTTGCCTATCATATGTAAGTTTACCTTAACTTACACCTAAATGCTTTCAAATAAGTAATTGAGCATGGTTCTCAATATTATGTTGAAATAGTTTTTATGGGCTTTAGTTGGTAGCAATGTTCGGGAAGTTTTCAAAGTTGCCCTGGGTAATTTGTCTCCTTTGTGTAGAAAGAGTAGGGGGTCAGGGGTTATTGTCCAAGGGCACCAGTTGCATCTTCTTCTTATCAAAATCACCCAGTTCATTTCTTCTTTAATTTGTAGGGATAAATTTTAGAAAGGGGTCACAATTAGGTCATATTACCTAAACAAAAAAATAGACAATCACCCATAGTTGCACATTCATTTATATAATTCATTTGTTTTTAGTAACTTTTATTTAAATCTAATATTTTTTCAGAATTTTTTAAAAAATAATTATTTCATCTATTTTGTGCCCATTCTTTTTTAATGTGAAAATACTTATTGCCAAAATGAAGTATGATTTTGACTAGTGAGATTTTCCACACTTAAAAATTGGCAACTTAAAACAAATCATTGTGATTTTCAAGTCACCCTTATGACATGGTGTTTTGAGATCATCCATCCAAATCTAAGAACATTCATCCCAATTTCCAATAGTGTTGTACAATGGGGGTTAATTCACTTATAAACTACCTATAGTGCCATTCAAAGAATTTTGTATAGTATAGAATAGAATTGGCATTTTTTGTCTTCTCTAATTAGCATTCAATTCTTATGCAATTACAATCAAGTATTCCAAATTTCAATTTCAAAAACCCAAACTCCATTTCTCATGAATTTTTTTATTACTTTTCATGGTTTTACATAATAATCATTGAAAAACATTGGTACTAAATTTTTTTAATTCAATTGTAGATATATCTAGGATACATCCATACACACATCTTTCCTTCTACAAGCATCTCCAAAAAAAAGTTTTACAATTCCCTCTATAGAGATTTCATTGTTGGGGTGACAATGTCCTAATTTTGAAAAATATATATCTTTTATTGTAATTAGATTTTGGCAAGGTAATTGTACCATCATGTTCAAATGTACAAAATTAGCTTCTGTGTGAGGGTCAAATAGAAAAATCTAGTTCAAATATGAAGATATCTATTTCACAAAGTATTGTCATACAACACCTCACATTAAATTCTTCCTAAAGTAGAGGGAATTGTGAAACTTTGTTGGGGGTGTTTGTTGAAGGAAAGATGTATGTATAGATGTACCCTACATATCTCTACAATTGAATATAAAAAATTCATCACTAATTGTTTTCAATAAAATATTATGTAAAACTATGAAAATTGACTTTAAAAATTCACCAAAAATAAAAATTTTACTTTTTTGAAATCGAAATTTGGTATGCTTGATTAGGATTGCATAAGAATTGAGTGTTAATTATGCAAGACAAAAAATTCCAATTCTTTTCTATATTTTGTAAAAAAATTTGAATTGCATAATAGGCAATTTGTAAAGGAATTAGCCTCCACTATACAACAAAGAATGCCCTCTTTGGAAGGCATTCCTTAAAGGAAAATTTGTTTCTCTAGGGTATAGCATTTGGAATTGGAGCAAGACTTCGGATATCTCATTTTACATATTTTAGTGCAATCTAGCATTGATTCTATGTATATTTAATGCATAGGAGGTCAATTTCTCCTACTCTACTAAATGATGCACTACAAGAGAAAGGGGTGTTTGAAGTGAGTTTTTAAGTATGGTCCTAGACATAAGATTATAGGTAATGAACTTTAAGGAGATTTTCAAAAAAAAAATTTTACAAATACATGTGTTTTTAGTAAAATTTTACTGAAAATCTCCTAAAAGGTCATTACTTATAATCTTATATCTAAGACTATACTTAAAAATTCACGTAAAATATCCCTTTCTCTTATAGTGATGAATTCATTGCAAGCCGAATGGTTGCCTTTTCCATGTTAGATTGATGATCATTTCTATTCTTTTAGCACATAGAGACAATCATAAGAAAAGGCACAAAATAATATAATTTTCAGTGTGCTTCATGTTAAATGTATGATTATCATAGTCAAGTACATATAACCACTAAGCCTTTAAATCACATAGATGAACACATTGTTAGCCAAATGGTTATATTGCCCCTATTAGATTGATGATGATTTTCAATTTTTTCTACATAGAATTAATTGTAAGAAAAGGCAAAATAGAAAATACACTCAATTGCACCTTATATTGAATGCATAATTGTGATGGCCCAATTTCTTGATGTTTGGAAAGGGAAAAATGTATGGAATGAATATTCTTACTTTATCATTTGCAAAAGAAAATTACCATCATCCTGGATTGGTATATTTGATATAATTTGCAATTTCTTTGGAGACATTGACAAATTTGGAATAGTATAGAGAAGGTTAGCTAGGCTCTTGCACAAGGATGACATGCATGAATTGAGACATGGTCTAAATATTTTTTAGCTTTGAGCAAGATTTTTGGAGGATCCCTACTAATAACATTGCCATTAAAAAATACCACTTACATACTACTATACAAACAAAAGTTAGAGAACAATAAGACACTTCCTAATCTATACAAATTATCCTAAATAGTGCTCTTTACACCATCTCTATCTTGACTCTACACTCATCACTCTTCCTTTTCCAATTCTAACAAATTACTCAATTCTCAACCTAGTACTTATCCTCACTTCTCAAATTAAAATTAGTTAGTATAGAATCTCCCTTCTTACAAAGGTATATTAGTAGTCTAAATGTCACTCTGACCAACCTTTCAAGGCTCAATGTGGTACCCTTAATGAACATACCCACTTCATATACACCAACTACTTATAATGGTTGGAGTTACTTTTCTCCACAATTATAGTAGTTATACCTACCATTGATCGCCCCCTATGTCAAAATAGGTGTCCATTGAAGTATCACCAATATGATCTCAAAGTGTTTGCTTCAATGACTCCTACCATTTACAAATGACACTAAATGGTTGTAAAATAAAAAACTTTTAGTAAATGGTTTGGGGACTTTGAAAATTTATAGAATATATACAAAATCTCTCCAAATTTTTATTTGTTTTTTTATTTCCATTTGTTTACAAGGCAAAAATAATATGTACAATAATTGTGATTTTCAATACATCCATACACACCACCACCTTAAATGAACAGTAGAATATGTTCACAAGAGTAGTCTGAGAAGCACTTTAGTGAGAAGTGTGCTATGAGATCACTCAACACTTGGTCTCACCAAATTGGACTTGATAATGCTTGAAAGCATTAGTGGACCTAATGTCAAGTCATGGTACGAAGGTAGAAGCACCCAAATGTAGTATGAGTTGTTCACGGACACCTAAAGAATGACCGAAATCCAAGCGCTTGTTGACCTAAAGTAAACAAGTGGGGTTCCAAGAAGTTGTCACTCTTCCAAGAAGTAGCCAATCACTTGCACTTGATCCAAGTTTAGAGTGTGTCACTTCTAGGTGTTTCCGTGCCCACTTTGGTGTTAGTCTAGTGTCCACAATAGGTGCATCTATAAAATTCTTTTCAAAAATTTGTATAATATTCATACAAGCTTGGAAAAATACAAAACCAATTTTGTTGGTTTCCTAAACCATTTCCTAACATATGCACATCATTTTTTTCTTGTACGCACCCTCCATAACAAGAGATCCAAAATAAGTGTTGCATTTAGGTGCTTCTACCTTACCTTAATCAAACGGGTCCAATGGAATCATTATCCAGTCTCGTAGTGAAAGAATCTTGATTATGTTTTTTAACACTTCTAACTCATCTCTTGATTCAAGGTTTTGTGAGATGTATTACAAACGACAAACAGGTTAGCAGCAGATGCTTGCTTTTGCTGCATGGTGTTGTAGACTGAAGCTAAGTTACATTGAATAGCCTAACATAGCAGGCATTACGAGAAGCTTACAAGGCCGATAATGCTGAACCCATTATGGGCGAGTAGCTGTTCGAAACTTTTGAGGAAATTTGCAAACCTTGAGAAAGTATTAAACAAATTTGCAACCATGCGAAGTGTGACATCACATGTCAAATAAATTTAGAATTTCATTGGTCGCGTAGAGTATTTATGTATGCTTTTGCGATTAGGTCTGAATACACTTTCACGATTTTGGAAGCCAATTTAGGAGAGCTCTTTCAATCTGCTACTAATCGCGAAATTGACAATTGCATTCTAGCTGGGATAAATAAATTTCTCAGTGGTCACGTGCATTACATTTTGGATTTACAGGTTCTCTTCTTGTTCGAGTGTATTCGGTGTCCGATGTGCGGAAAGAGTCAGATTTCAACCTCCAAATATGCCCTCCGCTATGGTTACGAGGACCTAATTTTTAGGTAAGATCATCTGACATCGAAGCTACAGCTTGAATTTCTTCCAAGTGCCGGTTCGGCCTGTGAGTGCAGATTTTCCTTAGTTAGTGCGAGAGATGTAATCAGAGTGGTTTCAGAATGTGGCTGAGTGCGTGGTAAGCCGCTTTCGTATGTTGTGTGACTTGTGAGACATTGCTGCACTTCGTCATATATGTAGTGCACAAGAGAAATGGGATGGGCTCTTTAGGGTTCCTGGGGCCCAGTCGTGGAAAGAGGGTTGTTCTCATGTACCGGTGGTGGACGAAGGATCAGCAGTCAGGGAGATGGTCATTGCGTTCCGTAAATGCTTAGTTCAGATTAACCAGAGGCAGGTTCATCCTGACTAAGTAAAGGTGCGTTCTCAGTGATCAATTACGGTGATAGACTTTCCATATCTTAGAAGTTACCTCTTGGGCTCCTCCTCCTTTCCCACATTCCTATTCATGTTCTCTCTCCCGATCGACCAACATACCTTCGTGATCTTGACGATTTCCACTCTCTTTGATGGTTCCTTGCCAATTTCTCATCTCTCATGCTTGAGCGTTTCACATGGCAGGAAAATGCTGGGATTCCTCATGAGGACGTCGTCTGCGGGCGGCATTGTGATACACACCTTCAGGTTGTCACAACAAGGTGAGTTGACTCATCTTCGTTAGAAACCACTGCTACCGAAGGCCAGAGTCGACGTTTTCTTAATTGATTATTTGCTAACACGCAATAGTTCTTAACCAGCCAATGATATTTGGGCTACGTTGTTGGCGGACTCGAAGATCAAATGCCTGCCTTTGCTTCGTTGACGCTAATGAAACTCCACTACCCTGTTCAAATATGATGATGAAAAAATAGCATAAAACTAAACATTGGAATGTTGTTTCGACCTCCCACTCAGTTAGTTGAGCAGCACATCCGCATGTTATTTCACTAGAGTCTTTCAACAGTGGGTTTGCGCTAGTGTGAAGAAACAGGAAGAAACGGAAAGAAACGGGACTTACGACCAGTTGTGCTTTTCGGGCGGCAGTGTTTCCTTTAGTGGCCACCAAAAGCAGGTATCACCTGCTTATGGCGTAGGTGACTCTTGATTTTTCTGACCACTAAAAGAAATACTTTCGTGTGGCCATTTCCTTTCTTTGATGATGTGAGTCAAATGACTAAGCAGGAATTTGCATACTGAAATTGTGGGCAGCACTAGATACGTACACTTTATTCATCATGAATTTACTTCCGAAGTGCCTCTGTGGCCATAAGTGGTTGATTTCACCTCTGAAGGAATTGAAATGAATCATTTTTGAAGTTTCAAGGAAGATATCCAGAATACCAATACAAAGGAAAAATCATTCCCTACATTTTTGAATGGTAGGAGCATGTTCTAAGTGTTATTATGAATGGCCATAAGCTTCCAAAGAGGGCTTTTAATTCTTAGCTCAGGCTCAAAGATCAACATTTTCAGAAAGATAGACCTCCAATTTGTGAGCAATGGCTTGCCTGTCTTGATTGAATTGGGGCTGCTTCCTCATGAACGGGAAGCCCTCTTCGCTAATTGATCGTGGTCGGTCTGCAGGCAGAGATCCTGATTGGAGGTGGGGCGCGGTTTTTCACTTGAGACGTGTGTAGCTGCTTAGCACCTGCATCATGTGTGGGAAGGAAGCAATCATCGCCATGTTTAAGAGGAAAAGAGATCCGAACATGCCGAGGAACCCGACACGATCCATGCTAGGCCGAATCCATTTCCCCTTCAAGAAAGAAGAAAGGGAGCCTGTCCCGGGCCCTGGGTCCCGAGCCGGCTCACGACCGGGTTCACGACCCATGTCACGAGCGCCCTCCCGGTGACGTGGGAATTAAAATGATGTAGCTAGCTAGGTAGAATCTTTGGTTCAGAGTATGGAAAGCCTGCAAAAGCCAAAAGATCTTCGATCGGCATTTGTACAGGATCACTCTGCTGATGGCAATGGACATTTCTCCTTCAGTCTTGTGCAAGCGTAGAAATGTGCCTGTCGTGGACGATTGTTTAGAAAATTTCTTTGAAAGAAAAGTGGATCTATAGCTTTTGATGGTCAACTGGATCTGTAATTTGATCATAGGATGTGTTGATTGTTCACTTGTGCGTGCAACTCATGAGGTTTCATTTGTTACTGAGTCGTGATTGAAGCTCTCACTGCGAGTTGTGTGAACTCTGGCAATGATTGAAGGTACACAACATTTTTGACCTGAAAGGTTTGATTGCTGATCTCACATGCGCCTGGAGATCTTCACGCTTCCCGATAGCAATGAATTATCCAAACCTTCATGTCAGGGCAACGGTCACTATAAGAATGTGCACGGTTGTTTTTGTGACCCCAAAACTATCGAGATTTTTATTGATTTCTGTAAGGAAATGCTCATCATGACTGTTCAAGGATTTACCGTTGCCATGTGCAATTCGGAATTCAGAATGTACGACTTATCGATACCAAACTATCATGTCTCCGATTTGTAATGAGGCCAGGTTTATACCAAATCTAAAGGTGAAGGGGTCAAACTTTTGAAGATTTTGATTGGCTGGAATTCTTGAAAAGTGGGTTTACACCATGAAATGAGAGGTCATGGGTCTCCAAGCAGGCCCAACAATGTGGAGTGCACTGTTTTCCTATGTGGCATCAAAAATCTTCAAATTTGAGCCACGGAATTATAGTAGAACTCAAGATTCTAGGCTCTTTAATGAAAATTACTATTTTTATTATTATTTTTTTTACAAATCTTATATTAAAATTTTTTTTTTTGTCACTTCACACCTTCTTGGCAATTAACAACAATCCATAGGTCATGACTTCCAAAAGAGAACTCCTCAATTACAAATGAGGGGCCCAGGAAGGGAGACATCTCAATTTTTTTGGTGTCCTTGCTTCTGATGTAAATCGGGCCCAAGTATTACATGATTCTCAAGACAAAATTAAAATGTCTCTCCATGCAAGGATGGCTATAGAGTCTAATACAAAAAGTCAATTTGGAATTAAATTTCTTTTAAGTAAAATTTATATACTTTTATTACATGTGAAATATAGTTGTCTACAAATGAAGAAAGTTTCACGTAAATTTGTGAAAATTTTAAATTGTAATCATTGTAAAAATCAAAGATTTATAAAATTGATAAATGTATTACAAAAATCAAACTTTTTCAAAATTTCTCCCATGATGGAAGTATCAATGAAAAACAACTAAAAGTCATATAAATTTTCTAATTTATAATTGTAGGATTTAGTTTCCTTAAACATCACAAATCCTAAACTAAGATAAACCCCAAATCTATCTTGCAAGGCTTGGTTGTGAAATTTAAGGATTGAAATACACATATTATAGATCACACAATTAAAAAAATACACTAGAGTATCATACAAAGATCAAAAGATCATAATGTTTAATTAAAAAGGGACAATTTTTTTCAAGTTAGTTCAAATTCTTCCAATCCTTTGTGTGACCATCCTAAAATTATGATCATGTAATAAATATGAAATTAAAGTAAATAATATATATTATTATAAGCAATTTATCCCATTTCATATTAGCTTCTTCAAATCTCTTAAATGAATTTGTAATGTGAATTTTTGCCTAAGTTCTAGTGTTCTTGATATTCATTCAATGTGTATAGAATCTTAACACTAGAAAATGAAGTTTTGCAATGGCTACCCTTGCATGGGAACTTGAGTAAAAGAAATCATTTTTGTTTCAAGAATAGTTTATGACATTTGAAAATTGATGTTGAATATTTTAAAACCAATTAAAAAAATCTAAAAATATTAAGTTGATAAGATTTCATTTATTTTCAAAGTTTTTTCAACACCAAAATGTGGTGTCTTGGGCATTCAAGGGATTGGAAAAATTGTAAATTCCTTTGTTACAAATATAAAGGGTAGTCTATCATAGACGTTTGTTTATCCTTCTATTAAATTGTTAAATTCTAAGTGGTCAACCATTCTCCAAGTAGGTGGTTAGTTCTTTAATCCCTAAAGGACCGAATGACCATTGAACATACGAAGCTAATCTCAGATAGGTGCTTATGAAGTCATTTTACAATGGATGTTCTTCAAATTTTGATATAAGGTGTGAACATACCCTCTCAGTGCAAATGTAATTTTTTTCCAATTGGGTGCCTAGATCTAAAGTTATGTTGCCCAAAACCTTTTAGGCAACTCAGGTGACTTTGGGCAGCATGTGCAAAACACCTCTTCTACTTTTGAAATTTGGTAGGCATGTAAGTAATGTAACTTACATGATATAAGATCCAAATGTCAAAAAAATAACCATATATAGTGTAAAAATCTCACTTTAGGAGGAGTTAAAGGCTCTTGGCCCTACCAAGCAAGGTTGAAAAAAATCTTTTTCTCTTAATTTCAAACGTTATAATTTGTCAATCCATAGGGTCAAGGTTTCTGAATTTTTTTTCCACACATTCCCATAGTAGTCTAGTACAAATTTGTATGGTTGAATTTTGAAAAAAACTTTTTTTTTTCATTTTTTTCTCACTATCCTAAAAAGTGGCAGTTTTTCACTATTTCTACCTAAAATGTGCCTAAGTCCTTTAGGGGTTAAACTTGATTCATTTGATAGATATTTCTTGAAAAAGTTTCAAATAAGATTGTGTAATATATCAATATAAAGAATAAGCTATTCTACACCAATAAATGGCATAAATTTTTTGAGGATTTACTACCATATTAATCCTTGTTTATTATGATTTTTAGAACTTATCTTATTAGAACTAGTTTAATCATTTAAATATGAGATAAGAATACCTTCTAGAGAATATTTGGTCTTCAACAACATGTGTAATACTCAATCAATTTGTATTCATGAACAATTTTTTGTCAAATGACCAAAATACCTATTACTAAAACTTGAAGGTCTATCATTATAAGCAAATGTCAAATTTTTAAAATTAGATTTAGGTTATTTAATTGATTTAAAACCATTAGTGGTGAACTTTCAATGATTAATTGTACAAGTACTTTGTGTCCTTTGGTTGATTTCAAAGAGGCCTCAAGAATGGATAAAATCATTTTTGCATCTAGTTTTTGGGGGTAGAGTTGCTTGAATCCATTTTCAATATAAGGTGTTGGACATTCCCTCCTTGTGATATTTTATGACATTCACCTACTTAAAAATAGACAAATTTGTATACCATACTTGAATATCAGTCTATAAAGATTGACAAAATATAATTCTAAAAATTGAATGATGTTGGAATTTCAGAAAAATTGTTTTTATTATTCTTAAATGATTATTGTAAAAATACAAAATTTGAGGGAATTTTTCTATTTTTAGCATATATGGAATTTAGTTTTCTAACTTAAATTCATTATTTGACATGAATTGTTGAACTTTGTAGCCAAATATAGTAGTGTGTAGTATATTTTGGCAATTTTTTTCTTTTTTCTTTACTTGAACATTAGTTATGAAATTGATCTTTCTAGAATTTGAGACAAATTAACAAAATGCATTAGGGAAGATTTAAGGGCATAGAGAGACTATTTCAAGCCCGTTTCCTATGTTGGGAACTAGCCACTACTATCCAAAAAAATTCAAAATTTCAAAAAAAAATTTAATTCAATTTTAAAAAAAATTCATTAAAAAAATAAAATATGAATTAAAAATTATTTTTTTTCTTCAAAAAATAATTTCAAAATAATAATTGAATAAATATTATTATTATTTGATGTGGTATTATCACTGCCACATTAGATTACCGTTGCAGCAACATTCTCCATTGTTTGGGAACTTGGGGAACTTGTACACTTCTAGAAGATTGAAATCCCCTCTAATGAAGATTTTAGGTCCAGTTTCTACTTCAATTAGAAATTTTTAATATTTCCCCAAAATCAAATTTTTAGTACAATTTAAACTTTAGGCCTATAACCTTAGTGATAATTATTTTTTTAATTTTTGAAATAACACAAAATAAACTTAAATTTTTTATAACTCATAGAAGACATGTACTTACATCTTTGAGAAATAAATGTAAAAAAATTCTTTCATGTATGCAAATGTAGATAACTAGATATACAAGGAAAATGACTTTGATGTTTGAAAAAATGATCATTGGCTCGTCTTTATAGGGTTTAAAACTTCAAAAGTCACATTTTGTCTTTTTGAATTTTTTTTTTAAGATTTCACCATTTAGTTCTTGCAAAAAAATCATCACATATTACATCCCTTTGGTGTTGTATTTATCAATGATGCAATCAATTGATTATAATCTAACATTGTTAATATAAATGACCTTCATATCAATTGTTTAACAAAATTTTAATCTTACCCATATTAAATATCAATTAAAACATGATTGAATGTCTATAAATATTATAGCTAGAGAAAGTATTTCAAATGAAATAAAAAGGGGAGGTATAATTGCCATGCTAGCAACTAACATGATACAACTTTCAAAGCAATCAATTTGGGATAATGGTCATGACACATGCCATTATGGATTTCATCCTTCATTATGTTATCACATATTGACCCAATCAATCTATTCCTCTTTTATGTAGCATTTGTTTTGTCATTAATAATTTGGTGTTACAATGATTTATTATTATTTATCATCCATATATTGAACTTAGGTTAAATGAAAAAATAGAGCTATGTAAGTTTTACCTACATAAGTGTTTTGCTATTACAAAGTTGTTAGAGTGAAGAGTCAATTTATGTCTACAAAAATATTTTGTACTAGTAAGAAATAAAAAGGGATAGTGTACCTTTCACATGTGAAACAAACAAATAATGTAGTCATTTTAATGCCTTCTCATTGTGACCATTTAAGGAAAATATTGTAGCCATTTTGGGTGCTTATAATGACCACTAGAGATGAACTTTCAATTTTATGTGGTTACTATTGGCATTTATAGTCTTTAAGGTAGATCACTATGAAAATTCACAAAAAATTCATATTTTTTCAAAAATATAATTGCAATTAGTATTGCATTCTCTCATATTTGCTATTGTTTGAAGAAAAATGATTCTTCTTTCATAATATCATAGTCGTAGCTACAATAGAATGGATCACTTTAATAATACTAATAGGCCCTATATTGATGTACTTCTTTTGAATGCTCTTAGGTGTGTTCCCTTATCACAAGAAATGAGTTTGAGCCATGTGAAAAAAATGACATGTCATTAAGAAAGTGCAACTAATGATAACCCATTTTGTTATGTGAGTGGATGAGACGTGACGGATGATAAAGACGGACGCTTTCATCCTTCCCTTCCGCCAGTTTCCCCAACTCTCGGTCGAGCTGGGAGAGTTCGGTGAACTAGGGGTTGGGTTGACGAGTGGAGAGAAGATTGTATTTTAGGGTTTGAGCAGAGTTTTTGAGCTTCAGTTGCTTGATTGCATGTTAGGGTTTGAAAGTTTTTTGTTGCAGGAAAGGGGTTCTATGCCGCTCAACTTCCTCGCAAAGCTTCTTCATCTTTCTGCACTTCAGGCATCGCAGAGAAAAATCATATTTGCCTCGTCCCGCCTCGTCACACCATCATCTTGGTGTTCTCTTGAGAGGTTGAGGTGGACTGTAAGCATGGGAAGGGTTTAGGGCCATTCTTGTGAGGTTCCTCGTGTGTTTTTGTTTGTGCAGGGGAAAAGGGCGCAGGCAAAAAAAAAAGTAGTTCTTGAGGTTTAGGGTTTGTTTTTTCGAGATGCCTGGAATTGGAGAGGTGCTGGCTCTGCCAGCGCCCTCCGAGGATGGCCTTGGCGTGTTGCCCGAGTCGCAGCTGCCTGCTCCCGATGTGGAGGCGGCACCCCCTCCGCACAAGCCGCCCCAGATGGTGGCGACGCAGACGAAAACGATAGGTATGATTCACCCCCCTCCCGACATTCGCAGCATTGTGGATAAAACCGCGCAGTTCGTGGCGAAGAACGGTCCCGAATTCGAGAAGCGCATTCTCGCGAACGAGAAGAACAATGTTAAGTTCAATTTTTTAAATTCCACGGATCCCTATCATGCGTATTACCAGCATCGCGTGAGTGAGTTTAAAATCCAGCTCACTGCGCCCGCTGGCGCGATGCCCGTGGCTGCTGCGCCGATGAAGACCGAAGAGGAAGCTCGGGCTCAAGAGCAAGCGGAGGCAAATGCCGCGGAAGCAGCGAAACCCCCTCGTAAAGTATTGGAGCCTCCGGAGCCCGATGTGTATACGGTGCATGTGCCGGAGCTCGCTGCCACGCTAGATGTGGACATTATTAAGTTGACTGCGCAGTATGTAGCGCGGAATGGGAAGACGTTTCTTACGGGGTTGACAAGCAGGGAGCATTCGAATCCGCAGTTTTCTTTTCTGAAGCCCACGCACAGTATGTTCACGTTCTTCACGGCGCTGGCTGATGCTTATTCGAAGGTTCTGGTTCCGCCCAAGGGGCTGGTGGAGAAGCTGGAAAAGGATGTAGGGAACAAGACAGGAATTTTGGAGCGGTGCTTGCACAGGTTGGAATGGGAGAGGTCACAGGCGATGGCACGGCAGAAAGCGGAGGACGAAATTGAGCAGGAGAGAATGCAGATGGCGCTTATTGATTGGCATGACTTCGTGGTCGTGGAGACTATTGAATTTGCGGAGGAGGAAGATGATGAATTGCCGCAACCGATGACGTTGGAAGAGGTAATTGCCAGGAGCAAGATAACTGCTGCTGATGAAGAAGAGGTGGAGGCCACGGAAGCAGGCAGAGAGATGGAGATGGACATGGACGAAGAGGAGCTGCAGTTAGTGGAAGAGGGCATGAAGACGACGACAATCGCAGACGGTAAGACGGAGGAGCAATTGCAACTCGAGGAGGACGAGGAAGAGGCCCCCATGAGGATCGTGACGAACTGGAAGCGCCCGGAGGAGCGACTGCAACAAGCGGAGAAGGACGCTGCATCCAAGATGGTGAAATCGCCGATCACGGGTGAGCTCATTCCAGTGAACGAGATGGCGGAGCACATGCGCATCTCGTTGATTGATCCGAAGTACAAGGAACAGAAGGAGCGCATGATGGCCAAGTTGCGGGAGACCACTCTGGCTCCAGATGATGAAATTTCACGGAACATTATGGGACTGGCGCGAACTCGACCGGACATTTTCGGAACCACAGAGGAGGAGGTTTCGAACGCTGTTATGGCGGAGATCGAGGTGAAGAAAGACGAGCCCAAGCAAGTGATATGGGACGGTCATACAGGTAGTATTGGGCGCACCGCCACTCAAGCTATGGCTCAAACCATGACCATCGAGGAGCAAATCGCGGCCATTCACAGAGAGAAGGCCAATGTGGGTCCGGATGGAAGACCGCTTCCTGGACCGCCTGCACCCGCTGTGCCAAGACTAGCGCCCACGCCTGTTCGACCACCTATGCCTCCTCCAGGCCTGGCGTTGAACATTCCTCGGCCATCACATCTGGCGGGGCAGCAGAGTTCTGGCGTCGCGCCGCCTCCATTGGCTCAGCCCCCTGTCAGACCCCCGGTGGTTCTCCCCATACCTGCCCCGAGGCCTGCTCCTCCTCCCAGGCCTGCACCTGCTCCTCCCACTCTTCCCACCCCGGCTGTGATGCTTACTCGGCCTGCGCCTCCTGCACCTCCAGCGATGCTTCCGCCGCCTAGTCAGTATACTCCACTTCCGCCGCCACCTCCAAGGCCGTATATGGCCCCAGTGACATTGCCTCCACCTCCACCTCAGATGAATATGCCTCCGCCTCCGCCGCCTGATGAATTTCCTCCGCCACCCCCGGAGGAGCCTGAGCCAAAGAGACAGAAACTGGACGAGATTCCTCTTTTGCCTGAGGACCAGTTTCTTGCTCAACATCCGGTATGTCCATATTGCATTCTGCTTAATATTTCATCTACCTATTTCTGCAAGTTTCAACTTCTGCTTAGTTTGATTTTTTAATTTCAAAGAACGGAATGCAGCAATCTAGTCTGTAAGTGCTCTAGGCTGCCTATTTTCATCCACCTGGTGCATGCTTTGATGCATCTGGTATGAAGTATTTGGGAGTGGGATTTCATAAGCCTGAAAATGAGTTGACTTGTCTCTGGCTGTGGGCTTTGGTACGCAAACTTGAAGAGGAACTTGTTTGTTTCTCGCGGCTACTGTGAAGCGGAAATGATTTCTGACTTGCTTTCTCTGGTGCAGGGTGCGGTACGAATCAGTATTTCGGTTCCAATTGTTGAAGGCGAGGCTCATTTAAATGGCCAGACGTTGGAGCTTACTGTGTTATCTCTGTCGGAGTCGATCAAAAGCCTCAAAGAAAAAATCGCAGGGGAAGTACAACTGGCCGCAAATAAGCAGAAACTGAGCAGTCAAGCAGTGTTTTTGAGAGACAACCTGTCCCTTGCGCATTATAACATTGGTCCTGGGGATACTCTAACGTTGGGTCTAAAGGAGCGCGGTGGTAGAAGATGAGCACAATGTATAGCGGATTCAATGTCAGGACAATTGTGGACTGCTTTTCTGCTTGTGTATTTACCCTCTGGTTAGTTAATGCGGTAATCCTGCAGTTCCCAAGAAAGCTCTTAAAAGGTGGGTGGTGGTACAACAATTTGTTTCTCGTCTTTCAAATGATTTTTTGGGTTGTTTGAAATTTTGAGCTCCAACCATGAGTACACGTGAGTCAAGGTGGTGTAACTTCTCTTTTGTAAAGGTCTGCGTGGCAGCTGTAATATGGAAGTTGTTGTAGGCCGGGAGAATTATCCATCTTGAACGGAAATCTGCATTCTGAACTTCTTTCATCGTATGGTCTTTTTTGGTAATGAGCGAATTCGGTGGCAAGGCATGTCACCCTATATACTGTACTGACTTGGCAGTGATGAGTGTCGTTGTTCCCAGGTTGAAGAATTGAGAGTGCTCTACTTACGTTGTTCCAATGAGCTCTTTATCACGCAGCGGTTCATACCCTAGAGTTTTTTTTTGTCAAAGCTTTGGGTGGCATCAGAGTGTTCAGCTTGTGCAGGGCGTGTGGTAGCGAGGCAAAATCTGTAAGGAGCATTGCTCTGGATAGGTTGTGTAATTGAGTTTAGCTCGGAAGTCAGATTTTGTTGCGATCTTAGCCAGATAGCCGCCAGGGTTGCGTAGATGAATAATTTACCGACAATTAAAATTGAAAAAATGTGGTTTGACTCCGAATTTGGAATTAGTTTTTTATACCGTGCATTGAATCAAAAGTACAATAAGCATTGTAATTTCTGTGGGTTTGGAATTATTTGGCTACGCGTATAAGTATTCGTACTATGGGCTACTAAGTCTTCAAATTACAAAGATTTCTTCCGCTTTACCCACTGTAATAATTACTGATTGTTTTTAGGGCTGGTCCTAACCCACCCTGTAATTGCACAACTCCAGCATTTATTTGCATAGTAGCAACATTAGCCCTTAGAGCATCCTCTGTCCGCCCTCTATGGACGCAACGGCAAGTTTTGAGCAGTTTACAGAAACGCAACAAAACCCTGCCCCAACGCTAACGGCACTATCCACGGCACTTTCACGGACACGGCACTTCTTGGTTCCCACTCGGGTAAAAATTGGTCCTTTGCTGTGCACTCCAAACTCCTCTGCACTTCATTGTCAACACTAATAATGGCAACCACTTAGTCTTAAACGGCGAAAACTTTGTTAGCTAGTCAGGTCCGGCACCCTCTTCACTTCCTCCGTTGTTGCATTTTGTATGTCTTCTTTTGCCCAATGGACCATTTCACCCGGTTTGCATTATTTTGCAAGTGCTTGAAAACTGGGGTCCCGTAAATGATCGATCAACTGTGGTGGCGTGCATTCCATGAAACAGAGTGTATTAATTTCTGTATCCTTACAGTCAGTATGATAGTTGATGGCTAGCTCTGTCTTGATCAAAGCTATAACTCTCACTCTCAGATTCAGAATTGGAGTTCCCTCATTGATATACTCTGCAATTTCATGTGTGTTGATCATGAATTGTTTCTTTTGTGGTGTGGTCGAGCAAACTCTGTTAGATAATTTCACAGGTATCTGTGGATTGCAAGTTACAGGTACCTGTGCATATTGATTTCCATGTTTGGTCGATTGAGTACAGGGTCGGACATTATGGAGTCTGAATCTTAAATTTTTTGTTACCATCAAATCGTGAGCTGCTATGTCTGTCCAGAATCTGCATGCGCGTTGTATGTGCATCAACTATGTATTTAATATCTTTCTATCGATTCTCTTCAAATCGATCAGGGCAAATTAAAGATCGAGGTATAAAATTCCATTTTCCATGGGAACATCATTATGCGGTATTGCAATTGATAAACGTACAATAAATATACAGAAGTGCCTGAGCTGCACAAATTTTACAATCTGTTGATTCTACTCAAATGAAACTCCCGGCACTCCGGGAGACGCTGCAACATTAGCCGGCAACGACCCCGACAAGTCCAACACTGCACCATAATCAAACATTCATATGTGAGTCAAGGTTAGGACACACGATTTGAATTTTGGGATTGAGTAACGCCTCTCGAATTAAGTCTAGGAGATCACTACAGCTACTCCTGCCGCGTCAGCAGTCCTGCGCTGTAACTAACTGAGCCATTTAGGGTTCCAAGTACCGTCATCCGGTTGAGGTGCCTACGACGGGAAGAGACACAGTAAAAAGAAGGGGACGTGAACCCAAACTGCATGTACCGTTGCAGTGCATAGATACCGGCAAAGCACTAAGGATGCAGCCCCATGACCAAGGTAGTCACCAAAATTACTCTGAATATTGGACCTATAGGTGCTTTCTTTGTTTCTACAATGAACAATGATGTCATCCATCGACCACTTTTTGGCCTCGTTGTCTTTCAAGGGTAAAATCCCCATTGAGGTCAGAAAGAAAGGGAATATGAAAATAGGGGCATTGATGGAGTTAGATGTTTAAAAAGATACTTATGGTTGGTTCCCACTTGACAAATGTCCTATTGTATTTCCAAAATTTGATTGGTGAATGCTTCAAAATTGAAATTTGTAGCTTCACGCTAAGTCCCAAGGAATCTTGGTTTCTTAAGAAATTAAGGAGTTGACATTTGGAGAATGGAGATTCTACTTTGGGTAGATCCAAATTCTTGATCAAATTCTCACTGATTCTTGTTTTGTACATAATATGAAAAGAAAAACATTAAATCAAGATATTCACAAACAATGATTTTATGTACAAATCTATCTATTGTAGATTATGTACATATAATGCCTCCAAATTGAGATCTTTGACTTTTTGTCATCTTTTACCTCTTTTTGCCATTATAGATGAGAAAATTTGAGACTTAGAGTTGGAAATTTGGTCTTCATGTCATAAAACTCCAAATCCTATATAGAATATTTTCAAATGTAGTTCTATAATCTTACAAAGTTGAGATTTGGCTTAGAATTGGGATTATTTTGTAGAATTGAAACTTGGAACATAGTGAAAATTGGCCCTTATCCAAAGGAGAAAACATGAAGATGAAAACCAACCCTTACACAAAGGACTAAATATGAAGATGCACTTCATACATTTCTTAAGTTCAATATCTAACAATAAGGAGGAAAAAATAACCTCAGGATATATTTCTATGTATTAGTATTTAGATGAGGTAACACAACTAACTTGAAGATAGACCTTAGAAGAATTTTGGAGTCAATTAGAGGCCTTGTGCGGTTAGGGCGATTTTGCATTGCTTGTGCTGACATGAAGGTTTACACAGTCATTACTAATGGTGCCAAGCTTGCTGCCAATAGGAACAAGAAGGGATCCGGCCTATAGAAGTTCATCGGTTGTAGACATACTTGGAAGTAGAGTTGTTGTACATTGCAATACTCAAAATTTAAAAAGTCAAAAATATTGATCATTATATACTGTGACTCTTGAGTTAGTTGAGTGAATGTACTTCATGCCATTGGCAATTCAATATTTTTATCTTTGGTTATAATATTTTTATGAATTCGAGGATTTGAGGGGGGAGCCCTATCAACAGAGATAGTAACATCAAGCAAAGGATAATAGATGACTAGTAGGCAAACTAAGGGTCATACACTTACTAGGGAGTTCATGAAATCAATCTTTTGCGCTAAATTCTAGAGGTTCAAATGTAGTCGGATTGCTTCAACACCGTTTAGCTTTCCACTCCAACACTTGTTTTCCACTTGAGCAATGGTAGAAGGGCGGCGGCTATAGGCAGAGGTGTAGTCGATTGTTACCTTCAACAATCAAAATACTAGCAGTTAGCAATTATTTTTCTTTCAGTTTTCGTTGAATTTGCATAGAGGCATAAATTCTAAAATCTACGGTTCAGGGTTGGCTATGCAAAATTTATTTTAAGCAGAAAATGTGGCTCCAAAAATAAACATATGGAATTCATTCAGGCACATTCACAATATCCAAGAGTGAAACAAATGGCACTACAAAAAGACATTTAGACTATGTACTAGCATTGCACAAAGAATTTTGGAATGAAACTATGGCACATTATTCTTCTTTTGGAGTAAAATAGTAGCACTGCAATCAGCTTGTGAAAGTATACAAGGCACAATCATTTAAATCTAAATGCAAAAGTGTAGGCTATGTGGCTATAAGAATTCTACACTATATACCTATGTATTAAACCTACTATAGCTTGGAAAAAATACATGCATTATGCAATAAACCTGGACAAAACATACAAATACTCCAATGACAAAATGAGAACTAGGATCCAAAAACATCAATAATGCAACTTCACATTAATATTTCAACTTAGAACTTAGAAGTAAAAATAACCATGAAGGATTCCCATATTGGAGAAGTGCCCATGAGACCTACACAAAACAAACAAGCACTATGATGGTAAAATGAGAATTGTGGTCCACAATGTATGTATATTTCATTTTAGAAGTTAAAAGTAGAAAGATGACTTATCTCCAAACAAAATGACCAAGGCATCACCAACAAGTTTCACCACACCATTTGGATCCACCATTTTACCATCAAACCTAGTCCTAATAATTTGAAGATCTTATAGTAGTATAATCTTTCCTTGCAAATCACAACAAACATAAAGCAAACTTTTGGAAGTAACTTACATAGCACTAATAGAAAGAGAAAACTCTTTGCTACTATGTTGAAAATAACTCTGATTGAACCTTCACAAATGGGCAATGATTGATTAAAATTTGTACACAGACATCCAACATATTAATTTTAAAACTATATTTATCTTTTTCCTAACTTCATTTGAAGAAAAATTATAAACTTGATACTCTTTTTTTGAACTTTGAGTGGAACAAGGTTCAAAAAGATCAACAGATCCATAGCGACAACTACAAATTAAGAAATGTAATTAAAATCACACTTTGGAATAACTCTCACAATAGCTCTAGTGTCTATAAACAACCACAAAAAAGAAATCAACATGACTGACCCTAAACACACCGTAGACAATGTCATGGTTCTTTTAATAAAAATATGACTTTGAAACCACAATGAATTATCAAATTGTTTTCATCAATGACTTTGTAATACACCAACAGATCTTAGCTTGGAGGTAGCATTGAGGTAGTATATGCAATTATGCCCATGATACACTTAATCACGGGCATAATTGCATATACTAACAATGAAAATGAACTAGATAGCACACCTTAACACCTCACAAACCTACACAAAACCCAAACACACTTCGATGGCAAATTGAGAAATTTAGAATGATTAAAGAGTTGCAATAAAGCCTATAGGGCCAAAAGACTACATCATACAAACATGAATGCACAAGAAATTATAGTCCATATTACAAAAACAATTGTAGAAAGAAATTAAAGAATGTAGAGACTACTATAATAGCTATGTTGAAAAAATGTTGTAGAATTCAGATTAAGAGGCTTGCACAAAATGGCCAAAATAAAATTAATAAAAAACTCTATTACTAAAGTAAATGAACTAAGCTAAGTAATCTAAATTTGACCTAAACTACAAGTAAGAAAAAACTAAGCCTAACAATGAAAATGAACTAGAATCTACAAGTTGGCTACCTGCAAAAGGTAGCACCAAAATTATGATCTATCACCAAAATCTTCCAAATTTACCCTGTCAAGCCATATCGGCCATGTTCTGGTGAACTAACCTATTGTAGAAAGCATTCATCATATGGAAAGGTTTCCAAGGTATAAACATCTTGGGTATACATGCCAACTACCAAACTGAGATTGCCATCTAACAATCGGTTTATCAATCGATCTTTCAAAAAAAAGAGAGAAGAAAGACATCTTCCATCTTTGATAGACCCAAGTATATGGATCATGGCAATTTCAGCCAATTTCACATACTCAAACATACTCTTGGCTAGAGCATTATTAACATCTAGCATTTGCCAAAGATGAGTGAGTGGATTCACTGTGCCCAAAGAATCCATGGTTGCACTAGAGTTTGAGATCATAGCCATTTTGAAGAGAGGTTGCTAGAGCTCTAACTCAAAATGGTCCAAAAGTGCAAGGACAAGGCGCTTGTTCTTATCATTTCCCACCCACTATGCCTCTCCATAGAAACTCTTAAGCACATCTAGGTGCTTATGAAATGATACCTTTGGGGCTAATTGTTGTAGCCAATATTGTGGGTATATATACTACTCCAAGAGCATCCATTACAGTTTGGGCACGGAATCTCCCCTTCAATTCTACAATTAGCTACTCTGCTGCTACTATACAATACAAAGAAATAATGCATATCAACCATCAATCAAAAAGGTGGATAATAGTTGCTATCAAAACTTACTAGATGTATAAGAAAATGGAGGGTAAATGTGGTACAATACCTTTGCATTCTGCCTTTACATCAAGGACAATTGAGGCCCATCCCTCACAGTTAACCTTTTCACCATTATGCACAGTTGGGATCAATTCATTGCCCACAATAAAGCATAAATGCTGCCCTTCAGTGTTCAAGTCCATGTCACTCCACTTTAGCTGAATTTGATCATGGCTAAGATTAACCATATGTTGGAAACCTAAGAAATCCTATCTAGTGAAAGCCTCAGTATTGATATACAATGCAAACAACTTTGTAAGGCATGTTTGAAGGGCTCCCACAAAATCACACATGTATGCATCACAAGTTTGGGCGAATTGAATGAGGGAATCTCCTAACTCTAGGAGAGGAAGAATGCATGCCATAGCCAAAGGATGGTAAGGATCAATTAACTTATCCAAAACAACTAGGGCTTTCCTTTGTGAAATTTTTTGTACAACATAAGACAATAAATTAGTTATATGCACAATACTAATAGATCATGGACATCAATCATAGAAAAAGCATATATGAAAAATGTAAACAAAAAAATTAGTAAAGATGGTTACCTTTTCCTTCTTGTTTTTGGAATCCAGATTCATCTTGCCAATGACACTCCTGTATTCACTCATAAGACACCTCAAGGGAGCTATCAAGCTCATCCATTGAGTGGTTACATTTTTCAATAACTTTAAGCCCTTAGTCTCCAAAAGAAGCACTAGAGTGTGAAACTTTGCATACTTTTTGAGACTGTGGGCAAAATACTTTTGAATTACACCACAAACATCCTCAATCACATGAAATAGGTCAAGGTTAGGGAGGGTCTTCACTACTAGATTTACACGATGAATCATGCAATTTTGCCCTAACATTGCGTGGTTACACCTGTCCGATGTCCTTGCATTGTTGAAACACCATCTGCACCAAAACAAACCAATTTTCTACCAATTGCAATAGAGTCCAATCCACCTCGTGAAGCTAGAATACTGACTAGCAAGTCAATTAAGCCATTAGCTATTGCACCATTACTAGTAACTGACTGTAGTATCACAAGTAAAGGCACCCTAGTCCAATTTTGCATAACATAGATGTAAACAACTATATAACTCTTGTTATCGACTCTAGATGTTTCATCACATGTCATGGCAATAAAATTAGCAGCAGTGATCATTGCCTTCATTTTTTGTAGCACAAAAGAATACATGTGGGTTGCCATAATCTAGCCAAAGGTATCTGACCAATGCATAGATTGTAAATTGGGCAAGCCAAGGAATGAATACAAACTAGACCTAGACTCAAACTCAAGCATTGGTCTTCCATTAGAAAGAACTTGGAAGAGAGTGGCAAATTGCACACGTTTGCATTTGGACTCAATGGAGTTGCAATGATTGATTTGTTGAAGAATTGTTGTGGGGCGTTTGGCATCAAATAACAATATATTTGCTTTATGTGATTTCTGCTTTGCATGCCACTTTAAGGTATTCAATCTTGGTCCCATGACAACCTCTTTCTTCCCAACATTAGTACAAGTTTGGCAACGAACCATGTGTAAAATCCCCTTTGCTATCAATTTCATCTCAGCCCAAGGGCATTGGACAGCCCATACCATTTGAAACTTGCGAGTCAGGTCATAATTGGGTTTTGTCTTCTTTGGAGGAGGTATGTCATCTTCAGGCTCATAATCATCAAGATCAAATTCGAACTCCAAACCTTGAATCTCTTGATAATCAGAATTGTCTTCACTACAAACGTATGCCTCTAATTCTTCTAACAACATCACAATCAAAGTAGAAGGGGTCAAACTAAATACAATGCAACTCTAATCTTTGGAGACCTCTTCAAATCTTGGCATTGTGTCTAAAGACACAAAAGGCACATCAATTGATTTTCTCTTATTACCTTGTAGAGAAGATTCTACCCTAACAGACTAAAGCTCTTCTCCGTTGTCAACATTTTGGGAGCAACTTAAGAAAGATAGGATTATGCCCCTCTCTTGAGCATTCTTCTTACCCCTCTCCTTTGTCATATGGGACTCTTGCAATTTCTAATGAGCTGCAACCTTAGCTACCTTCTTCTCATAGACTTTTTTTTTTCTCATCCCTCAAAGCAATCTCTAGGATTGTTGTTGTTGCCTTCATGTTGCCCACCACATGCCTCTCCTCAACCATATTCACCAATCAAACAACCCAACAATAATCCAAAAAACGACAATTAATAATCAAAAACACGGAAGATGCAAACCATGCAAATCCAAAATTCCACCAAATTCAAGACCCAGACCCCAATAATTCCTTTGCAAATTTGATCTTTACCTAAACCCAAACCCCATCGACAAAGACTATTAACTAACTAAGCAACACCAAATCAACACTTCTCCAAATCAACCCAACCTATTGTGAATCAAGCTTCCAAGAAATGAAAATTCAAAGCAAAACTAAACCCTCCAAAATGCAGCCTAAGTGCATGATGGGAGAGCCCTAAACCCACCCTAGAATGCAAGAACTATCACCCTAGAATGCAAGATTTGCACATTCTAAATTGCAAATCTGACCCCTACCAAAACCCAAACCCAACCGAACTAGACTCAATACTTATTGATCAATAACGAAACCCTAAACTCCAAATCAGCCCAACAGATTGCAAGGTATTGAATACTCTAAACAACAAATCCTCATCGTAACCCTAACCTCACCGAATTGGATTCACATTTACTGATCAATAACAAAAGCCTAAACTCCAAATCAACCTAGCTTGTTGCAACTTGCAAACCAAACTCCCCCAAAATCCAAACCCACAACAATCAATGAAATGGAAATTCCATTACATCCTTGATCCTTCAACTAACAATGGTAATAAGCCAAATTAGTAAGAAACAACAAGTAGACTCTAAACATGAATGCATGATAGAGAAAACTCAAAAATATATGATATAAGAAGGTTCAAAACCACTTACCTTGTTGTCTATGCAAATCTGCCATCACTACGTATCAACCAACTCTGGTGCGCAAGCAGCCTAGCATTCCAGCAGCACACTTCTAGTCCTCCACTACTTCCAAAATTCAAAATGTTTGCTATGAGAAAACAACCACCACTTCCAGCATTCTAAATCTCAGGTGCTTAAACCAACCTCCACCATCAACTATCATTCAGTGTATGAACTAAAGATCAAGTCCTCAATTTTTCTCATGTGCCAAACTACCAACAATGACCCTCAAGTCTTCCAACATAAAACAAGATAATATGAATATGAAGTTCTCAATCAAGTTCATCTTGGCACAACGACCCTCAAACATAAACAAGAGTTTTTGGCAATAAAGTATCCAAAACCATGTACAACGATGATGAACCACAGGTGCTACTTAGAACACAACGTACTCATTCTGGCTGTAGAAGTAGCATGTTGGACACAACACTAGCAACAAGGAAGAATAAACTAAGCAATAAGAGGCACGCAAAGTTTCAAAGCACGCAACAGATTGGTAGAAATTTAGAGGAACGATGGTAGTACTTGGCGCTTGTCTCTCTGATATGAGGAGCTAGGAGGTGCTGGAAAGAGATTGATGGCTTATCAGCAGTTCACCTTTGGCAATGGAGAAGTCTTGGGGGGTGCAGGTGGCTGTGAGCCTGGCTCCAATTCATCACCAGAGGCTCACTTTTTTTTTTTGTAATTTGTTATTTTAAATGCAATTTTATATACAAAAAGCCCCCAAAAGAGTGTAAAACCAAAATAGGTGTGTCACATACCACTATAATATTGGGTCTATATTTAAGATATTACGACTAGAATGGCCCACATAGAAGTTGTAAATAGGTTAGAACCCAACTAATCATGGCAATTTGGTAAATTACGAGTGATGGGCGTTCCAAGCTCAAAATCCCATATAGAAAGGACATCTCTAGGCAAAGATTCGTTGAGGGAACCCTGGTGAGGCATATAGGCCAGTTCTTGGAGACGGATTCTAATTTTCCCATTTCATTGGCGAAATAGCGGAACCCCAATTGTTGGCTTGCAAGTGTTAAAAATACCAAGACGGGATCGTGAAGGAATCTTTGGTCCAAAGAAGGTGACCGAAGGTTAAAACCATGTTCTGGAACCAACAACAAAGTCAATTTGCCAAGATTCTTCCTAGTGTGGAAGATTCCCTAGCTACTAATAATTAAACAAGGGGGTGGATTTTATCCCCCCTAGGCCAATGTGTAGAGTAAAAATATGAGCCTACACATGTATTGTGGTATTCCATGGGAGGTTCCACGAAAAGTTTCAGAATTTTCTGATAGTTAGAAGATGCCTTTCCGGATAGTCAACTACCCAAACCTATGATGGGAAATTCCTAGAAATTCCCCAAGTGGCGGTAAAATCCCACTAAAAATTATTATAGATTTTTTTTATGTTATTAAGCTACCTCGACAAGTTTCAAGACATTTCGAAAGTCAGAAGTACTCGAACCTACAAGATTCCCCGACAATTAACGGAAATTAAGGTCCATAGCGGAGTTGATCACTAGAGCGGGAGCATATGGAAGCAGAATGGGGCCTAAAATATGTCTTTTCTTACTCCCCAACACCCACTTAAGTGCCTAGGCTATATACTTTTGTCAAAAAAGTTAAACTCCCAAAGTTGGGATTTTTCCTAGTTTTGGCGTTAAGTTAACGCTAGGTTTTGTTGAGATTTTGGAGATAGAAAAAGGGGAAGGGGTTCTTCAAGAGTAAAAATGGACTTCTAAAGCCAATGGCCTAATCCATTTTTGATTTAGAGTTAATCTCCAAAAGTTAGCTTAGCCTTAGTAGGCCAACATAGGATGAAAACCTTGAGGATGAGGATGAAAATCCAAAAAGATAAGGTTAACTTAGATGAACGAGAGGAGGTGGGTGCCAGAGAAAGAGTATAAAAGGGCACCCCTTCTCCTCCCTTACCACCTCCATTTTCTATATTTCGATCCGTTGGGTCTAATTTATGTTCGAATTGTGGCGTTTTAGTCACAAACCTTGCAACGGTGTGTTTTTTGAATACCTTATGGCCATTGTTGCCTTTTTTTCAAGCTTGTGAGGTTTTGTAGGTCCCTTGCACCTTGAGTTGTGTTACTTGTGTAGTACTAACTTCCCCAAGTCTTGAGGCTTGGAGGCTTTTTACCTTACCGTGTTACTTGGAGTTGTGTACATTTATCTTTGAGGGGCTCGTGGTTTTTTTGCATTGTACTAATCCTAGAGTAATCCCCATATGACTAGCGATGCTGCTTTGAAGTGCCTTTAGTTCCAGTCTTTCATTCTACTAACCCGTATTGCTAATCTGTAGGTGATAAGGGTCTTTTTCTTTTGTCCCCTACTACTAACATGTGCTCCCTATAGAGGGCCAAGACAGTGTGAGAGTAGTGGGTTCTGCCATCAAGGTGAAGCTTTGAATCCTCTTGCAGTCAAAAGTTTTAGTGGTGCATTAAAACCACCCTATGGAAAAACCGTGAGCCCTAATGGTCCCTTTTCCTACAAAGTTCAATTCCCAAAATGCGTTGGGAATGAAACAAAGTTTATCCCCCAAAAAGGAATTAGGAGATTGAACCGATAGGATAGAAGAGGCAAAATGGCATGGTTGGCTCCTCGTGGCTAATCCCTAGGTATCTTCTCTTTTTCTTTCCCTCACAAATTAAGTAAGGATTAGCCTAGCATCGAGAGTAGAAGAAACAAAAAGCGAAAAGGAAGCAAGGCTAGTCTCCCCCCAGCCAACCTAACACCCCTTGGGCAGTTGCCGGGGTTGAGGCCCAATTGTTGGTCAAGAGCTTATAGTACCAGGGTGGGTTCATAGTCAGGGTGGGTCTCCAGTGTCGGGGAGCTCTCCAATATCAGGGCGGGTTCATGGTCCGGGTAGGGCCTCTAGTGTCAGGGTGGGTTCATGGTCCAAGTAGGGTCTCTAGTGTTGGGGTGGGTTCATGGTCGGGATAGGTTTATAGTCGGAGTGGGTCCTTCAACAATAGGGTAGGTTCATAGTTGGGGGGGTGTAATTAGGATAATTTCATTTTCTAGATAAATTTTGTTTTTTTAAGTGTGAAATGGATTAGATGTTTAAAGTTTTGTGAAATTAAGTGTGAATGTGATGATATTTGGAGTTAAAATGTGAAATGACTTTTTGGCTTGAGCGGTTGTGGACTTTGACAGGTTTTTTTATTTAAAGATTGGAAAGGGTATGTGAGGAAGGATGGTGATATATAGTCTTTTCTTCTCTCATTATTTTTCTCTCCTTAATTTGTTATTGCATTTGGGACATGGGGTTGTATTTTAATGTTTTCCATTGTTGTATTATTTTATAAATTCATAAGTGTCATTTGTAATAATTTTATTCACTTAAGTGATAGTGATTATTGCTTAAGCATGAAATTGAATTTTGATGATATTTTACTTTGAGTATTTTATGAATGTCAAATCAATTAAATTGAATAATTTAATAATCACTTAAGTGATGAGTAAGTATTCTTTGCCTTGAGCATTTTAAAAAGAAGAATCTCTTTAAGAGAATTTGATTATATTTTGAATAGATTTTGTCTATTGTTTATATTTTATCTCTTGAGAGAATTTTTGTGTCAATGCTTAAAGCAAGATTTGAAGTATTAAGAGGAGAAAAATATTAAGTTAGTGATTGAATTAATAATTGATAATTCTAGTGATTGGAAATTATTGTAAACCAGGGATTGGTTTGGAATTGAATGATCTAGAGATTGGATTTTATTTTTGAAATTTAATGATTAACCAGTGATTGGTAATTATTTTCATTAAAAGGATTGGAATATATTTGTATCACAAATGGACATGTATGTTTGAAATAAAATTAGTGATTGAGATTTATTTTGAGTTGGAATATGAGTTTACATTTCTAGTGAATAGAAATCATTGAACAATTATAAACAATTGATGTACATTCTAATCATTGAATGATTATTTGCATGTTTAATAAATCGTATTTCAATTAAAGACATGAGCACATGATTGAATGTTTGAATGTGTATTTAAATTCTTCTATTAGAAATTGTATTTAATTGTGTAAATTTAATAAGCATAATTTAGAATTAGTATTACAATTGGAGAAAAGAGGAGATCCAAGATAATAAGGTGATGCAAATGGAGAAAGCTTAAAGCTAAAGATGGAAGAATACATAGTCAAATGAAGATCGGAGCCTTGAAAAGGAAAGAAATTCTTTACATAATTTAAGAATGCATGTCATGCATCTCTCAAGGGAATTTATTTTTAGAATTGCTTAAAGCATACGTGTGTTAATGTGTTTGCTTAAAGCGATGTCCTTGGTTGTTTTCAATCCCTGAAAAGGGTATGTGTTACATTTACTTGAAGTAATTGAGTCATTAGTGCTTAAAGCAATTTAGATGTTGAAATCATAGTTGTGAAACACAATTAAAGAATTCTCGGTTGAACCGAATTTTCAAAGTTCAAATATATATTGTGAGATGCAGGTTGCAAATGGATATATTTGTAATATATTTTAGTGAATTCAAAGTAAGAAATTTGTAGATGCAGGTTCCTTTAGTTTATACCTTTAGATTCGCATTTTATTTTAAGATAAGACCGAGATGGGCTTAGTGGTTAGAAATTTATATTTATAATTGGATAGAAATTAGAAAGAGAATTCCTTTTCCATTTCTAAAGTAGAGTATGAAATTTATCAAATAACCTAATATATTTAGATTAATGACATAATTTACCTACAAAGTGACATTAGCTAATAAAAACACTAAACTAATTTGAGTTTTCCCCCGAACGAACCTAATTGGAATTGCCTTGGGTTGTTGTAGAAAATTGTACTACAAGGGGGCTTCAACTCCCGAATAAGAGTTCAGCCCAGGAAGGGGTCCAATTGAAGAAGGGGAACCAACAGTTGGTCAAGCATAAGAGATAAGAGGAAAACAAGAAATAAAAGAGGAGGGAAGGGAAGTCTGAAGGATGGAAGAGGAGGACTGCCAAAATTCACACTCATCCACAATTGACCTTGGAGTAGGGAAGCCAACTCCCCGTCTCTACAAAACATACCAAAAGATAGGAGGAATGATGGAATGACAAGGAGGGACTATTTGGAGGAAGAGTTTGAGAGGAGAGAAGATAGGAGGAGAATCCCCGAGTCTCATTAGGACCCTGAGATTAAAATTAGGTGATTTACACAAGATTAAGCATAAGACTTAGGACATAAGAAGTAGTTCAACCTTAGAGGATGGCATGATATGTTCTTAAGACTAGCCTTGTAGGTAGAAACGAGGGTAGTTGGGCCACCATAGTACGTAGGAGGAATAGTGTGGAAAGAAAAGAAGAGAGAGAGAAAGAAAAAGGACAAAGCCAACAAATAAACCCTTGTCTTAAATTATTTTATGATTAGAACGATGGTTCGTTGTATTGTGGCATGGGAATTCATGGCGGAAGAAGGAGAGCTTCCGGTGGACATGATCAATGATTCAAGTTCCAAGGTATGAGACAAACCCTTCCTAGGTCCCTAATTAGTGATTAGTAACTCTCGCTAAGGCCACTCCTCGATCAGACCCTTAGGACTATAGGTTAGGTCACTTTTTAGGGTAGAAACTTGAAGAGGAGGACCATGCCTTAGGAAAACCCTAAGGTACGTCCAAATCGGGTCAAAAACAAGGAAGTTATTACCGGATGAAAGTTAGGATTGATTTGGATGAAGAATAGTTAGACATAGGATTTGATCGCGACTTAAGGAGATTAGGAGGAGGCTCTCAATTAGGGTCCATGGACAAAGAAAGAAAGAAATTCCAAATTATAGGTTAGGAGAAATTAGTGGATGAAGTTTAGGTAAGGTTTGGATGAGAATTCAATGGAAATCCCCAATTAGGTCCAAACTCCATATCTAGGTAGGAACAAGTCTATTGAACCATTCTAAGAAATTTCGAATCCTTTTGAATTAGGGAACTAGGCTCAATCAATTAATGAAGTTTGAGGAACCGAGTAGCAGTCAAACTTCATCCACTCATAACTTTGGCTAGGAAGGTCGGATAGGGTCGAGTTTTGGGTTTTTGAAAATGGAAAGAGATGAACTAGAGGATTCTTAGGCTAGTTCTGACCTGAAGTAGGTTCCATTCAAAACATACAGAGGCCCATCCATTCGGTCGACCAAAGACACTAGACGTAAATTAAGAGATTTTTGCATGTTTTGGGGCACCTTAGGCACTTAGTAAAAGGATCCATTTCTTGGAAGGCACAGTAGAACACGCTTAGACACCCAAAGGTAGGATTTACTTAGCCAAAACCCAAAACTTGGTTAATTTCGACATTTACTAAAGGTGGGTAAATTGGCGCTAACAGTGGCAGAGAACCACTGGCCCCATAAGGACATAAGGTGGTAGGAAAAATTATTTTGATGGGTACAAGGCATGTGCATGGTGTGTGTTGATGCATATGTGGCATTTACACATTAGTTATAAATATTAAATTTCTAAAGGGCTGGTGCTAGATTCAAATTATTGGTGTAATTGGGCGTTTAAACACCCAAAAAAACCCAGTGGCGGTCAGTAGATTCCATTGTGGCTAGAGGTTGGGAGTTGAGGGATGTTGAAGCCCGCATCAATTGGTCTATATTGTGGGCTTTTGAGTCAAGCTACTAACACGAGATCATTAGTTGCTGAATTTCTATCTCATAGTTGGTAACCCTTTGCTACAATGCTAACACGAGGCCCTCAATTTCATGAACATTACCCCTACTTTCAATTGCTTAGTGTAACCCAACACTCTACTTTCACCTTCACAAAAGAATTCCAAGTATTCTTTTGGGCTCTTAAACAACAACGGTTTTTTGTGGAATAGGACCAATGGGATATAAACATCCATCCACCCAAAGATCTATGTTAATTTCTCCCCTTGATCTCCTCAGTCGAAAACTACTCCATGATGCTTGGTTGTCCAATGACTTTCCTCCCCTAATTAGTGGTGCAAACTTTCTTGGCAACTAAATTTGTGGAATTGAAAAATTACACATATTTGTGGCAGCCCTTGGCGCCATGCTACAATATGCATTAGAAGATGTGGTTGGGTCTACAACCTTAAATCACTACCCCAAACAAAATGAATGACTAGCACACGCCTACTAATTCCATCCCACTTGGCGTGCTAATTTGCCTTTCAATTCTCGCCTTGTTTTGTGCAACCAGATTAACATGAAAAAAAGACTTATACAACTTGAACTATAATAAAAAAAGACTTGCATGTTGGAAGAAGTCAATGGCAATCATGATGTTGAAGGCACCCCCCACCCTCCAATTTGGGCATCTCTTGCCACTATGGCATTCTAGCAAGCAATGTACTACTCTTGTGACAATGACATGCTCTTATGCGTAGACAACATGCCCGGTTGAAAATTGAAAACACAACATTTATCTACAAGCCCCTTGCAATGCCTCTCCCGGATCCCAAAGTTCTTCTAATGATTATGTTCATTGACAAAATTAGTAAAGGTTTGCAATGTTTTTGTGTATGGAAAAGTATCTTATATATTTGCAAATTAAAATTTTATCAATCACTTCCAAGAGAATAGAAATAAGATAAGTTGAATAGGATTGCCTAATAAGAAAACTCTCTCAAATGTATTGATATATAGATAGTAATGCTGTTATGTAGATTCCACTACTGGAAGATTATAACAAATGAATGGGTATTTCTACTTAAAGGAAAGACCAAGCAAGATAGGCTAGGAATGGACTTTTAAAATAGAGAAGTATATTCTTGCACATGACTTGGCTTGCATTTGTCATTTGAACTACTGATGGTCTGTTTTGAATCTATTTTGAATGATTGCCCCGGGGAGGGCACTCCCATTTTTTAATTTTTAGCGTGCAATCAAATGAAGGATTATTTTAATTACTTTGGTCCTAAATTTTAGAAATTTTTTAAAAGTAAATTAGCATCACTAGAATGGAGTATTTGAATTTATAAATAATGAAGGGTAGGGGATAATACTAAATTTTACCTATTTTTTTTCTACAATAGCCTTGCCAACCACCCCCCCAAAAAAAAAATTTGAACTTTTCATCACTACTATAAGTACTAAAATCTCAACTTTTAATTATTATAAATGTGGCATAAATATCCAAGGGGTGAGACCCTGTGTGCTCTTTCCTTGAAAATCTTACAAGTTCCAGCCAAGGTAGCCGAAACATCAAAGTTACAGTTGACTAACATAATTATGTTAGAAGTTGATATATGTCACAAATTGATGCATTCATAATATTATTTAGTAGGTGTAGTTCTGACTTCTAATGCCTCTAATAATTATTGTGCAACAATTCAAATCTTAATTCGGGGGTAGAAATTGTATGTGCTTCCAAGGTAGTTCATTCTTCACATACAACAATTTTTTTCCACAAATGAAATGGAATTTCAGTGCAAAGAACATAGACTATATAATAAAATTTTCATTTAGCATGCCAAGCATGTTCACCGAAGGATAAAGGAAGCTACAATGCTAACTTCAAGCACTGAAAATAAAACAAATTTGGCTGAAAGCAATCAAAAGTGATGCAATGGCAACACCTAAAAAATACAACTTTCCAAGGAGATGCAAAATGTCCATGAATGTGCAACATAATTTGTAACTTTTGCATACATAGTTAAAAAATATTGTATAATGTTTTTTTTCCAACTTGGGTAGCTCAAAAAAATCACAATTTTTCAATTTTTTCAATTTAAACTTGGTATTCTAGATTTATATATATATATATATATATAAAGCTTTGAATCATTCCATTTTGATTTGAGGATAGTTATAGAATCTCTACTCTAAAATAAACTTTGAAGTATTTTGTTTTACTAAATTTTCAATAATTTTTTAAAAGAATAAAATTATAGGATGTCGATTGTTTACTACAACATTCCAACCATTGGGATTGGCCTTTTTCAATTCCATAAGTAAATTCTTAACAATTTAGTCTATTAAACCATTCTCTACTTCTTTGTACTTATTATTTTTTTCAAGCATGAATTTAAAATTTATTTTTATATGTATTCCCAAATTATTTCTTCAATATATTATGGAGAGTTGTAAGTTGTAGGATCTACGTATTTTTGGGTGAGATGATTGAAAGATGAAATCTAACCATTTGGGAAGAGTTGAAAATATTTCTTTTTGACATCCAAGCTTCATGATCTTGCAATTAAATTGTAAGGTTATTTATTAAAATTTTAGGAGAGTGTACTCTAACAGCTTATCTAAAGGATCATATAGTTGGATTTGTTAAAAAATAAATATGGATGAAGATTTTAGCAATGTTTTAGTGACTACTTTTTTGAAGGAGTTTTAGACCTCTACATATAGAAGAACTTTAGGGGTTAACTGTGATTGGTTGATTCTTGAATATCTAGGTTTTGATTTTAGGACAATGCTATGGAAATGAGCAAGTTGTTTACATTATTGCATTCATTGTGATACACACGTAGGCTACCATTTTTTTTAGTGTTGTTATGTTTCCGATATCTCCTTATTGTGTTAGAGATACATTTTGCTATTGCATATTGAAACTAAAACCTTCAACGTTTCTTTTAGCAACCTTTAGTTTTGAAGTCTGTTTTGATGTGTTGTGTTTGTTAATACTTGCACTACATTTTTACCCTCAACTCATATGCGGGCTCATATGCTTATTATGGTACTTTGTATATGCTTTCCTACATGGTGTTGGTTTGTGCTTGAAAATAGTTACTATTGGAATCTAGTTGGTTTTTGAAAGTAGTGTTTATTTAAAACTAATTATCGAATGGTCCATTTCTTATTATATAGAGAGAATACCATTAAATATGTAAACACAATTTCCAGTGATAAATTCCTTTATGATCCCATTACAAGTGTGTAAGAAACCTGGAATTGTTTTAAATTTTATAATGAATATAGGGTATCCTAAACTAGCACAAGATAATTTTTAAAATGAAAGATAGGGTATTTGAAATAAAGTGAATTTAGAAATTTAGGTAAAGATAGACCTATTTAAATTTACAAAATTTACCTACATAGCCCCTATGTTATAGGGGCTTGAATGCACATGATCATCAAACATACTCTATAGTGCACCCTCTGAGATGATTGCAAGAAACACTTAACCCCAAAGTGTCAAAGAAGACAAAAAGTGTCCTTGCAGTTTTTCAAGGGCAAAAGTCTTACACTTTCAGACAACAAGTGAGAAAGCATTTTGAGAACATCTTCTACATCTGTGGGAGGCCTTTGCAATGACATCTTATGCTAACTCAAAGGATTACTTGTAGATTTTTTGTGCTAATTACAATTTCAGAACCTTCAAAATTGTAGTGCAATAAGCACATCCATGTCATCAATAGTTGTCTGGTATTTTGTGTCTTCGAATAGTAGATCAGAGCGGTCATTGTACTTGAAGTTTTTTTTGTCAGTTGCTACTTATTAGAGGCTCTGAAAGCACCGAAGCGATCGAGGTGTTTGTATATTTACACTTTTTGGATTATTTGCTTCATTGGAAGAGTAGGAATTACCCTCTTCAACATGTTTGTCAAACCTCTTTCGAGTACGGCAGCTTGTTGCAATTTTTGCAATTTTTGCAATTGGAGTGTTTCGAGTATGTTGTAGGCTAAACTATTGTAGTTCACTAATAGTGCTAATTCGCAACCTTGGACGGGTCAAGTGGCCCCTAAAGTAATTTTCTGAGTATTTCAAGGTGATTGCATGAAAGACTAGTACTATTTTGTGTCACACTTGGAATGATGGAGTTGTTATGTGCTATAACTTTTGAAGTATGAACCTAATTAACTTGAAATTTTTATTGGAGATGGATAATTTGATAGTAATTAGATCCCTTATTTTTCAGAAATTTTCAAAAATCAATTTATAATTAAATTTTAACTTAGCTAATTTGTCACACTTTGCGGTTTAGGGGTTTTTACTACTGGGGAGTACCCAAAATTAATGATATAGAGATGAAATTTCTGTTCTCTATTTCCACACTAGTTACACACATGCCTACCAAAGATCTCTTAAAAAAACATTATTTTTTGTCCTTTGCATTCATGCAAACAAGGCTCCCTTGCACGTGTAGTTTTGAACATTGAAAATGGTTTCAAGATCATTCTCTTGGTGAAATCTCTTAACCATGAAGTCTTCCCAAATGGACAATTTTTCATTTCTTGGAAAAAAAATTCCTATTTTTTACAAATTAAAATGTGAAAGTACCTATTTTCATGAGATTTTGCACTTTTCTAGTTTTCCTACTTAGAGAATTTTTCTATGCTTTTCCTCCCTAGGATATCTTTTTCTTAAAGGTGTATATAGTAGACATATTTTTTACATTTTATATAAATTGTTTTTCTAATTATACAATACTCTTGAAAAATCATGAATATTGTGAAAAATGCTACAAAAATCAAATGATCTTTCTTGCAATGACCCTTCAGTTGGTTTTGCATAATACCATACCAAGAGTAACGGGAAGAAAAAGGTGTTAAAAAGTAGGATTTGTCGACCAGATTTTTTTAGGATGCACATATGCAAAGTCCCTTTTTGTTTGTACAGTTGGATGTATCATTAGAGGAAATTTGGACTCTTGAGAAGGCCCCTTCACTTTGACAAGCAAAGCTATTAAAAGAGTCATAGGGGAGCCTATTAAAGGTACCAAAAAATGTCACTACCTTGTGTGATGTACATCACATGTGCTAACTTATACAACTTGGATTATGCCTTTTTTTAATAAAAGTATTCTAATTTTTTATTAAGTATGGTGAGGACATCAATGATGATATACCACATGGTAAGAAAAATTGCATAGCCACATTGTACATACTTCATAGTACTTAGCACTTCAATCACTAAGTTTACAAATAAACAATGAATGATAGACCAATACGTAAATACAATGTACACTATTAGGGTACCATCGCTACCATGCACATTCAAAAGTTGTCCTATAGATTGTTGTACTAAAGTCTTCATCACATGATAGAATATAATTAGATCAAATATTATTAACCTTGATAAATGTATAGAGAATAATATAGCAATATAGTACAATCTCTTCCACAACCAATGGAAGAAGATCTTAGTAAAATCATGGTCATTCTTTATACAAAGTACATGGGCGGAAATAGGGGATTAACATGTCTTCATTTTTCTCAAAGTACAAATTTAAATGTAGAATGGGGTCTCCTACATGCTCTCTAAGAGGCCTTCCCAAGAGTCCAAATTTTCTCTAATGGTGCACATCCTCAGATGTTCCAAAAATAATTTTCTTAATTGATCAACTCTTATGAGTTGTGTGCCAACAAAAAAAAATTGGATGTCTTTTTGGGGTTAAAAGTCATATAGTTTTCTACATACTACGCTTACAATCAGAAAAATTATTTGAAAAGATTCCATTAGATTGGTAATGAATATTAATGGTAATTGATGTCAATATAATATTAGAACATTTCTTCTCTAATAGACTGATGATTGCTTAATTTGAGTGGTTTCATGTTTACATAATAGTTGTCAATGCATATTGAAGTTAATGTTAGTTGAAAGCTGCACAGAACGCAGTGAGCACAAATTAAATTCATGACACGTACAAACAAAAGGATAGTCCAGATTGAAGTGAAATTCGTTGTCAAGCTTGTTGCTGTGGCTGAATCGATTTGCATAAGCGGGACGATTTATGACTGATGCACCGATCTCGCTCCACATTATAGATTGAATCATCATCAGTGATCAAATGCACTTGTGGTCACTGCAAAATTTGAATGCGACTTGTCAAATCTGTTCCAGTCTCGAAAGTCTCAATAAGTACCAATTTACCAAGTCTCCATTCAGCTAGCCCGTTACGTTTCCTCTAGGCATTTCGAACAGGAAGCAACCCAAAAGAATAGCTAGCGGTATTTCCCGTCTTTTGAAAGGCTAAAATGAGGGATTAGGCCCCCACATTAATTTCTTTCGAGACTAAACGTAAGTTAACTTTTGTACTAAAACGCTATTTCAGCGAAATTTGAAGAAAATTCACTAAGTTGAAGAATAATTATGATTCGGGATATATAACTCCTCTGCTTTCACCATTCCAATGACGAAAGTTCAGGTATGAACGTTTTAGGCTAATGGCATTCTTAAACTGGGCCTTGCACCAAGCTTTTAATCGAATCTGCAAAGTGTGATGCACCCATAATTCGAGCTTCAATGCTCTTGCTACTCAAACTCCAAACTGTCAACAATAACGGACTAGTGGCCCTTAAATGTGGCATGCAGAATCTTCTCCTGAAATTTGTTTCGTGAGGTCCAGCAGCCTCGAAATAGTTTGCTCTAGTGTAGATTACTCCGCATCTGAAAACTTACTTGCCATTGTCACCTTCAGCATCGCAAGGCTACAATCAAAAGATCCTAAAGCGTTCAAGAAAGGCTTGTTTCAGTGGCCAAGTGGCCAAGCGTAAGACAGAAAGTGTCTCAACTGTCAATTGTAAGCGATAAACTGGCCTCGATCAGTTCTGACCACCACTCTGACGAATTCGATGTGAGCTGGCAGCTGTAAGACAGGACAACATTCTGATCCAGAATATTAGAACAAGCCAAATAACTCCACTCTGAAATACATCCATTTTGTTCACCCAATGTCTATCACGTACATACGATGCAGCCTAGCCCAATGCATGCTTAGTGTCAGAAACGCTCAAACGCCAACCTTGTGACTTCAAATGTCAAGCCACTTGGAGTTCTGGATCGGAGCTGCGTGGTATTATCTTCTGCGAGGCAAATAGCAACTTCACCTGCCATTGACCTGCCGAACAGAATATCGGCAGGAGGTGGCACTGGCACTGCAAGTTTATCGTCAGAATTCAAATGCTATGTGAGAATACAATACTCTAAAGCACTACAACAGACTTCAAATGAAAGGTCTAACTATTCAATAATCAATAGACGTACGGACACCATCGACACTACTTTTGTTAGGGTCTGTCCTCAACCGTCTCATAACACCGAGCACTTTAAAAACATGTATATCATCTATGATCGATGCAGAGAAACGAAATCATTTGACTGTAAGTAGTAGAAACTTAAAGACATATTGATAGCAACTTAATGCTAGCTACAAACCAAGCGAGGATAGTATCCTTCCAATAATAATGCTTGCACTGTTATCCTCATTCATTTCAATAGATGTCCATGTAAGGTTTTTAGGGTTAGCAACAAACTCAAATTTTGTGGGCCTGAAGAGACACATGATCGAATCCCAATCCCTAAAATTCATCAAGAATCGGTTGAAATGGTCTAGAAACTATAATTCCCTCTAATTAATATATATATGACAAGCTATTTATTATTCCAATTGCACACTCTAAATATGACAAGCGCTAATTATCCCAATTGCTTAGTTACCTCAGGTCGAGCAAATGAACCTGGTTGCATTCCAGCTTCGATCCGCTTCAACATTGCAAAGGATCGGCATCAAATCAAAGCCCTCGGAAAATCCATTACACTATCGTCGATCAATCATTGTGTGCATCAAATGCCATGTCGCATCAGAATGCAGAAAATTAATCATTCATTAGAATCCTACACTCGCAAGAATAGAACGAAATCAATAAGCGGAATGTGGTTCCTCTGCATGATGCGAGTCACGGGAGACTTGCTGGTAAGCATTTATATGAGGTACCAGCACCTGAAATTGTCCTAATTAAGGTTTCAGAATGGTTTCAATAGGTGTATTTTTTGTTTCTACAGTTAACAGTGAAGTCATTCATCAAAACTTTTAGGTTAATTACACTAAATATTAGTGAAATTAGGTTGCCCCACACTAATTTCTCAACATCTAACACTATATATATAAATATTTACCGTAATTGTTCATAAATGCACTACTTTAGAATTAGGTGTTGTTGTAATTGGGACTTATAAACCTCTATGCGTACAATTGAAAATATATAGAGAAGTTTTTGTTGACTTTGATAGCTTCTAAAGTAACTTTTGAAGAGGTAAGGCAACTGAATTGTTAAGGCAACCTAATTTCACTAATTAGTTTAGAATAGTTTTGGTTGGTTCTGAACCTCCTAAGGTAGTTTTAAGAGATTTTAGATAATACTAGAATGCATGTTTGAGACACCAAATGAACAAACTATGAATTATTTTTTAATGAGTTGAGAATAGGTGTATCCATCCAAAATTGATCTAACGCTCTCATGAATCAAAGTTATACATTTTGGGCATAAATTTGTAGAGGTTGGTTTTAGAAAGAGGTCACAATTAAGTGCAATTGTCTTAGTTAATAGCTAGAATAGCTTAACTAGTTGCAAGCGTAGGGAATCTAGGCCATTGGTTTCTACTTTTCTATCACTTAGAAATTCTAAATTAAAAAATTCAATGAATATGTATTAAAAGTTAAAATACCTCAAAGACAAATTCTAAAACTATTTGCTTAGCTTGGCCACTAAAGCTCTCATTGTTGTAATAGTACTAGAAGGGATTATAGAATGACACCAAAGATATTATTTGTTAGTTGGGATTTCAACAGTTGTGTAAACTATACATCAAGTGGTCCATTGTTACTAAAGAAATTGACACATATTGTCATACTTGCCGAATTTTTGAATTATAGGAGTTTCATACATATTCCTTAAAGTTGTCTGGGTTGTTCAAAAAGTTCAAGGCAACATAACTTTTGATCCAAGCACCTGATTGGAAAAATAAAATAAATATATTCCTACTAAGAAAGTATATATTCACACCGTTATCTGGTGTCAAAAGTTGAAGAACATTTGTTAAAAAAAAGTGTTGTGGTAGTAACTGTTCATTCAACTGCATTTTGTACATTTGATATCACCATCTGCTATCATTTCATTCTCTGATAAAGTGTCAAAGCTGATGATGGACTGTATCTACTACTTCTCATGTACAACATGAACAAACTGTAAAATATTGATTTATGGAAGAAGTTGCAACGTTGACTTCAGATTTGACAACCAATGTAAGGGACTCTGTGTCTATATATGTCAGTTCTTCAATTCTTGTAGGTGCTTTTGGATTTCTCTCCCGGCTCATGCACCTGAAATAGTGATGAAAGCCCATATATCTCTGCGACAGAATCGAAGGTGGGACATAGAGTGGGACACAAGCAATTCAAGGAACTGTCTGCACTAAAGGATACGCAAAGTTCTCTTGAATCGTCGATCGATCAGACCACTATCTCGGACCCATCGATCATCTCATCGACTGTAAGTTATGCGGACCCCAGGAGATTCTTGAATTGAATTGGATCGATCGCCACTGGACGGACTACCTACAGCAGTGAACGAATATAATCGGGATATTATCCCGGCCGATTAAGTTACAATCATTTCTTTGCTTGGTCAGCTCCAAAAGCTTTCCGCTGACGTATACTACGTAGCGTTCCGGATCCGTCGTACTGTTCGCATTATCATATATTTCTTGAGCAGAACTGAATTGAATAGCTAGCAGCTAGAATGATGCACTGGCCGGACGGAATCCAGCTAGAGAGGTACAGTAAGTAAGTTCAATTCTGCCAACGGCCGGCCTGGAATTTAGCTTCAGTAGTATGCTGACTCATGAAAGTTTGAGTGATCGCAGAATAGTACTCTTTATGAGGTGGGTAACCCCCAAACCGACACTAATTGCTAGTGTGCCTCATTACTATTATTAGATTGTTCAAATTTTTATGTTTTCCTATTGGCAAGTGAAAGGACTCAAGGGGGTTCCAGCGCAACAAAAATGCAACATTTGGATTATGTATGCAAAAGTTATGAAGGAACAAAGTGTAGTTCTCAAAGGGTTTCTTTCACATAGGTACATAGTTGATTTTGGAGATGTACATAGAGTGAAGTTGGTGGATTAGGGTTAGTGGCACATTTGGGAGCTAGTGCCCAATATACATCCAAAATTACAACTAAATACAATAATTATAAAGATCAAAATTGTTTAATGCTAATCTTGGACTCTACATACATCCAGAGTCCACATTACTAACCCATTACCATACATCTTAGAGTAAATATTCGACTTAGGTGCTTACAACATCAATTTCATTAAGGTAGAAGTACCTATTTTCAATAGCCCTCCATGATGACTTTATAAGGTGACCTATTGTTGACAACAATTGGATGCATTGTTCTTTGAAAAAGATTCTTTGTTTGTACCTTGTCATCCACACATCTCTCTTCCCTCCTAACTTTAAAGAAGTGTCAAAGCTAAGTTTAATAGGTGAGTCTATGAGACTGAATGGTTTTGAATGAAAAATCTACATTTAACCCCTAAAGTTCCTTGACTATGTTTTCACCAAAAACATTCAAAAACTGCCATTTTTAGCACAAAAACCAAATTTAAGAAAAAAACATTTTTGAACACATGTAACCGTAGGATCTTGTAGTAAGTTGTTTTGAAAAGATGTAAAAAAAATTTCAGAAATTTCCACCATGTGGATTGGAAGATATTAACATTTGAAGTGACAAAAATCAGTTCTTTTGCCCTGCAAAAAACCGGGCAGCAGCACTTCAAAAGGTCACATTTGTATGAAAAAATGACCAAAATGGTGGTGCATCTTTGGATTCATTCTTCAAGGCAAGTTGGCTATGTTCTTGAAAATTTTCGAATCATTTGGAATTGTACAACATATAGGAAAAAAATAGTAAGTAGAAAGAAGTAGAGAATAATTCAAAATACTAAATTGTCAAAATTTTAATTATGGAATTGAAAAATGACAATCCCAATGGTTGTAATGTTTTAATAAACAATCTACATCCTATGATTTTATTTTTTTCAAAAAATATAAAAAATTGAGTTAAATAAAGGACTTCAAAGTTTATTTTAGAGTAGAGATTCTTTAACTGCCCACAAACTAAAATTCCTCATAACTTTCATCACATTGATCAAAATGGACTAATTCAAAGCTTTACCCATATATGTAAATCTAGAAAATCAATTTCAAATTTTTATTTTTGAAAAAAGTGATTTTTTCAGATCTGCCCGAGCTGCCCGAGTTGAGAAATAAACAACATTTTGCATCATAACTTTTTACTTGTATACTCAAATGAAATGAAATTTAGCATGCATGGAAGATATTCCTTGTCCACACCTTGTCAAAAAATTTCAGCCTAAATGAGTCAAATCTCCACTCACATGTACCTGCCCAAAAAAGTTATGTTGCCAAAAACACAAGGCTGGTCCTTTAGGGGTTAAATTGAATAAATTATAAATCATTCATTCTCGGAAAATAAAATAAAATTTTGGCATTCTTCCTCATCCGTATGACCTTATGTTTGTACACATTGAACTCAATTTATGAATGAATTTCCCATATCCTACATGCTGAAATGCTCAAGTTGTTGAAAATAGGTGCTTCTACCTTAGATTGGCAATAGTCCATTCCATTTGCTTAGAACAAGTTGTGTAGCCTAAAATCAAAATCTAGAAGGTAGATCAACCTAATTATAGCATTAGTCACCCAATTTTGAGATGTATTGGACCCTCCCATTTGCACAATAGACATCACTTGTTTATGTAGAGTGTAATTTATTTTCTTTGGACAAACAATTGAATGCTATTTTTAAAGCATGATATCAAATTTATATCTATTTATGGATGGTTTAAGGTTGATAAAGATGTGATTTATTATATGTTTGTCCAGATGGACTTAGTTGTAAACAAATGCTTGGTGAACAAGTAGCAGTTTTAGGCAATAAAAAAGATGCTTTTAGAATGCTAAAGTTGTGCTTTCAAAACATTCATCAAACAAGATGAGGGTGACATGTTACTAATCTTGAATCTTTTTCAGAATTTAGATGGTCATGACTTCACATAGTGATGGTTTTATATTTTTTCACCAAATTTGTTTAAAAATTCACATTAATTTTAATTTTGTTGAATTCATATTTATCACTCCATTTGTATTTGAGCCCACTCAACTAATTCTTTCTTTAAAAATACAATCACCAATAAGCAGATCTTGATGGTTATAGGCCAATCTATCTTAGATGACTGCATGTCTTAGATAGTGGCCTCAAATTAAACCTTTGTGAAGATATATGTTACAATTTTGGCTTGTGGAATATCACCGATTTCACAAAAATGACATTTTAACCCCTAGGTGCCCAAGCAATTTGAAGTGAGTAATTCTTGTAAAAAAAAGAGCATGGACCTATCAATCTATCATTATCCCCAATGAAGCAAATTATTGTTTTTTTCAAAATCTAATAGTATAGATGTTTAAAGAACTTGCTTATTAGTGTGCTAAGAAGTTTTGAGTGTAAAATTGCATAGGATTTGTGAGATTATAAGAAGAAAAATGGATGTATCTTATTTTTAGTATGTTATCATTGACTAGAATATTTGAGAAATTTGCATAGATGATTTTTTGGGATTGGAGGTGATATGAACAATTAGAAATTTTGTTAGCACAATGAAAGACACTTCTAAAAACCTTAAGTTTAAATGAAGAACTATCAAACTCATTACACAATCCATCTTGCAAATTTGCAATTGTTGAAATGCAATTTTTTTCATATGCAAAAATTACAATTAATTCAAAATCAACACTTGTGTGTTTAAATTTTCAATAGAGAGAATCATGAAATCACTTTACTCCTTCTATTGGGACCATTTTCAAAGGAAATGGATAAGAACAATTTTTAATAAGTTGCAATTTTTAATATTTTAGATCTCAAATGAAGTGAAATTGGCAAGCTTTACTCTTGTATTAAAGGTACATGGGTAATTGCAAGAAACACATGTCCTATTTTTTGTCACATGGTGTGTGTTGATTAGTTTTTTGCCTATAACTTTTGTGTTTTGGCTCCAAATGACTCAAGATTTGTAGGGAAGGTACTCATGACTATCATATACCATCCCTAATTTTTTCATAATTTCCAAAAATAATTTACTATCCAAAAATAGACCCCAATTCAATGTTACAATTGCCAATTTAGAGTTTTTTAGTACTATTTAGAACCCAAAAAACCATATTTTGAGCTGAAATTTGGAAGAGATGGTCTTCTAGAAGACTTGTAGCTTTCCAACAAAGGAATTTTAAAAATAGTTGATTTTTTATGGTGTAGAAGTCTACAAAGTGGGCTTCTTTCTACTTGCATTTTGTAACATATAAAATATTGTTTTGGTGGGTTTTTTGGTGAATGACCATCTCCATAGGGTTTTTGCAAATTTTTACTTTTTATTTTGTGTATTTATTTATTTATTCTATTTTTCCTTAATTAAAACATCAAAGAATGTCTTTTCTTGAGACTAAGCACTTTTCTAGTTCTCCTACTTAGAGAATTTTTCTATGCAATTCCTTCCATGGGTACCTTTATCTTAAAGATATATACATTAATCATATTTTTTTAATTTAAAAAAAAATTCTAATTTTAAAGTACTCCCAAAAAAATCAACAAAATGCAACAAATAGGACAAGTGTTTCTTGCAATCACCAACATATATGCCTTTGAGGACCCCTCAAAAATCAAATACTTATTTTTTGCATTGAAAAATAAAAGCTTCTAATAATTTAATAGTTAACCTTCAATACTTCCCATAATTTTTTTTAAAACAGTCGAAGGAATTTAACTCCCTACACCCAACTTAGTGAGCCTCAAAAATTGGATTGACCATATATGGTTGGTTAGGCAATTAGGAGATAATCTTAAAATGCTACTAGAGATGCAAAATGTCTTTGAATGACTTTATCTAAGATTGTGGGATGAAAAAAAGACATTTATTTTTTCATCTAATTTTTTTGGAAGTTATTTGAATACTTTTTCAATGAATAGTATTGCAAGTTTCCACATTGTGATATTATTGACTTTTCTAAAGAAAAAGATTCTTCATCCATGGATCACCCTTATAGTGTATTTTGGCCATTTCTTGCTACTTATCCTAGATGTAAATTTTAGCCATAAAAATGATATTTTTTGAAATTGAGTCCACCTAATGAAATGAAATTTATCAAGTGTAGGTTGTGTAGTTTCTACTTCAATTGGCATTTGGCAATCTTGAAAATTTGTAAATATCAATATTTTATACCAATATGAACTTTGGACCTATAACCTTGGCTTGTTGATTTTCTAATTTTAGAGTGACATGTTAATTTTGGTATACACAAAAAGTGTCATAAACTACAATATACATCTATGATTCTATGTTGAAAATATCAGATTTTTTGAATATATTTTGTATTTGATATGAATTTTCTTCACTTTTTCCTAAGAAATTCAGAGTAATTTCAAATTTTCCCAATTTTTTTTGAAAATTTATGACTTGTACTGTAGCAAACATATGATTCCATTTCTGAAAAATAAATATAGAATTCAACATTCATATCTAGTTGCAAAATGGCAGCAAACATGGGCCCATCCTTCCAGGAGTAGGTAATTAATTATTCATAGTTTCCTACAAACAAATTTCAGTGCGTGAGTCTGAGACTCTGCGTGGGCCCTGGGGTTGGTCTCCCCGTCTGACTACGTACGTGCGTAAGACCTTTGTAACATGCCAGATCGCGTTGCAGATAATTACTTGGGCTTACAAACCTATATTGCCTCAGTGAGACAGTGATTGACTAGTATGCAAGAATAATTGCAGGGAGCTACGGTAATTTTCGATTACAACTTTGGACTTATGGACGGATCGGAACGGGGAACGGATTCAATTATAGACTGAGTCGAAGGAATCGCTGAATGATATATGTTAACTAGATCGATACTCACAATCGGAATACATGGAATCTGGGGCCTGGTGATTTGGAACTTAGGAAGGTGAGAACTTAGCTGACACATTTCATGAAGACCGGGCAATATGGTACCACACTACGTACCACTCAAGCAGTCACCAGGAATATGATGAACTCAAGCGCATGGGACTTGAGTACCCGCTTGAGTACGTGGCCGACAAAGCGACTTGAAGCTACTGCACTCACTCTGTAAAGCAGCTGGACACATGGAAGCGTACCAGAACAACCGACCAGCTGCTCTCATTTTCTTGCATGCTGGAAGCACTGCAAGCCTGATTGGTTCAGCGTCAATTCTATTTTTTTTGCATTGGTCTCTCATAACGTCAATTTCGTTTAATTGACGTAATCCATTACTTTGTCACCTTTCAAAGCATGTGTTCTGAAATAAATGCATACCTGTCCTAGATGTTAGACCTTAATGTACATATTGTCACAATTTCTGGTGCCGGAATGGCGCCACTTCAAAGAAATTGACGTTTCATAGTCGATCGAGATCGAAATGACTTTGTGAGGGAATCGACAACGACACCTTACAGCATCAAAGTGCGTAGTGGACGAAGCTACATGGCCTAGGCTAAGAGTTGCATGATGTCGGGGTGCTCATTGCAGCTCGCGCTCACATTGCTGTCACTGCACCACGATCAACTAAAACTAAATTCCAACCAGCGTTCGAAACACTTTTTGGCCTCTCGATCGTGGCACACTTCGGTGTTAACTAGTCATTCAGGGAAGCGCGCGGCACTGGAACTAGTGCGCTTGGAGCTCCGGTCAGTCTGTCATGAATACAACTTACAACTGAAATCTTTCTCAGCAAGATGATCTTCGGTCGAAACGAATGCTGAATAAATACTGCGAGCCATTCACTGTTCAAATCTTGCCGCTTGCAACCTCCTGAAAGACACAAACATCGATCAAGTATGGGAAGGACATGCTGTAGTTGAGACATTCAAGCTCGCTATTCCTCGACTGAAACTAGTTCATATGCCTTGTAAACTTGCCAAAGACTTGGATGTAATATTAGTGCTAGATCTTGAGAAGAATTGTTGACTTGGTACATGCAGTCAATCAATCCGTCAAAAACTTTTACTTCTGTACAGTGAATAATGACAACAGCAGACAGTGCACAATGCATCACAATCCTCGCACGTGAGGCTACTGTCTGTGTTCGTGCTTCAAGTGTGAGCTCTGACTGTTTCTCCATTTGGACTTGGCCCGGTCTGAGCTCTGATACCTGTAAGATATGCACATTTACAAAGCAACTCAATTAGCAGATTTGGAACTGGAGAAGATTCACTGCAAACTATTGAGGGCTGGTTCGGTCGTAGGCCCGAATTGGTTCCTGTCACCGGGCTACGGATGACAATGTAATTCATTAGAGTTGAGCGAAAATTAAAAAATACCCCAACCCAGTATCCCCACATGATCGATACATATCAGGCAAGAAATTCTTAACCCAAGGTCAGTTGAGCTATTCCCTCAGCAAGCAATGAATACCTGATATAATCAGTATTGAATTGGGGGCAATTGGTCTCTAGAGCCCTTCCGCACTCATGCAACAGTGTTGCGGTCTTGCACAATTACTAGTAAGTACAGTGTTTCACCACTTCAATCATTTCTTGCGGAAACGGCGGTCACAGAAGTGCTCACGACCAGGAGCTTATACTATAAAAGATATCAACTGAGTCATGTGCAACCGGCTCGGCTTACCCCACGTCGCATGGAAAACTGAATTTCTAGAATAGAAAAAAACCTGTAACTAAAGAGTAACTAAAGAGACTGAAGCCAAATTAGCAGAACCTGCAGTTGTGTTAAGGGATTAGTTATACATGTGGCATGGCAATAATAGAAGCGCGCATGATTGTATGTAATTCTGAATTATGCATCCACGATCAATTCCGAATCTAGCTATCAAAGCAATAAACTCTGGTAGACAGCTAGCAATTTATCTAATAAATACGGTACGTCTGGGAATTGGGCTTGTTGTTTTGTTGCAATTGTACCGAGCGACGGATTGGCTTCTCTTCATGTGCGGGCGGATTTTGTAGTTTCAAATCGTAAGAATCCAGATGTTCTAACCAGTCCTTGGCAAACACTGGAACAGCAACAGATCAGATCATGGATTCAGAGAAGCATATACAGGTACGTTAGTACGTAGTCTCACTAAGTATTTCATAGTCCAATTGAAGTCGTGAAAGCATATTACAAATGAAATAAGAACAAGAAATTCAAGATGCAAAGCTAAGAATAGAAAGTGCATGCTCTAATTAATGGTAATTTGGTAGCATACCTGACCTAATGAGCAGTGGTATCCTAAATTAGCCTTCAATCACCGTAGAATGTTGTGTACGTTATCACGTACGAAGCAGCAAATGATCGAATTCCCTCCAAACAAAACCCTAGAGGTAATTCACGAGATTCCAAATTCCTCTAACATACATGAAGGCTATGTCCGGATCCTACAAGACTCGCATTCCCCGATCCATCACAGGGACGAATGGAGAAGGTCCAGACATAGACTCCATGCAACGTTAGAGAAGTATGGAGAGTAAAGAGCTCGACGCCAAGAAAATCCTCAACACCGCTAGCCTGCATCGGATCATCTTCCTTGCAATTTCTTTAAACTTGACCCTTCCAAGAACAATTTGCAGGGTCCAAGCCAGTAATTTTGTCAATAATTCTTGAAGGACATATGTGTAGACATGCATAGCAATCCCGGAAAATATTGAACGTGCTTGGTATTCCAAAGTAACTTGAATAAATCTAGAAACGAGGGCAAAGCTCAGACTAGCGAAAAGGGACAGTTAACTGAAAATTCTGGATCCTGACCCTGAAGTAATGCCCCACCGATTTCCGAAAAATGCAGATTATTATTGACCTCACAGATAGACGCTCCTAGTGATTTCAGGAGTAGCAACACACTTTCCTGCACAAGTTACAACCGAGGAACACACAGATATATAGAACATAGCACGGCCACATGGAATAGAATGACAACAATCTGTCGTAGACGGTAAGACGGAGGACTAATTGCAAGTTTGCAACCCGAGGAGGACGAGGAAGAGGCCCCCATGAGGATCGTGACGAACTGGAGCGCCCGGAGGAGCGTCTGCAACAAGCGGAGAAGGACGCCGCATCCAAGATGGTGAAATCGCCGATCGCGGGTGAGCTCATTGTCGTGAACGAGACGGCGGGGCACTTGCGAATCTGAGGTACAAGGAACAGAAGGAGCGCAGGATGGCCAAGTTGCGGTAGAGCAGTCTGGCTCCAGATGATGAGAATTCACGAAACATCATTTCCGGGACTGGCGCGAACTCGACCCGACATTTTCGGAACCATAGAGGAGGAGGTTTCGAACGCTGTGATGGCGGAGATCGAGGTGAAGAAAGGCGAGCCCAAGCAAGTGATGTGGGATGGTCCAACAGGCAGCTAGTATTTATTGGGGACACCGCCACTCAATGCAAGGCATGCCTCTGAAAAGATGGTGGTACAACAATTTCTTTCCAGCTAACTGGTCTTTCGAATAATTTTTCTGATTGTTTGGAATTAATTAAGAGCTCCAACCTTGAATACCCTAGAGTTACGGTGGTGTAACTTCTCTTTTGAAAGGATCTGCGTGGCAGCTGTAATATGGAAGTTGTTGAAGGCCACCACTCTGACGAAGTGAGCTGATGGCCGGAAGATATTACAACATTCTGATCTTGATTAGAACATGCCAAAGAATTCTCTGAAAAGGAAAAATTAAAATTTAATAGAAATCATATATATAGTGTTCAAACATCCAGTGTCATCACAATGCAATAAAGCTCCAAAGCATGATGAGTGAAAACTGTGAGCACAAACCTTGTGGACTTCAAATGTCAAGACTCGGAGTGCTGGAGTTGCATGTGTGGTCTTCTCTTCTCTACAAGGTAAATAGCACAACTTCACCCATCATTGACCTCTCGAATTTAATGTTGACACAAAGTGGCATTGCATGTTCATCACAAATCAAGTGCAAGGTCCAATTATATATTCAATAATTAACAGGCAAAGATCATTGGCACTATGGACACTACTTTGCCAAGGTTTGCACTCAACTCTCATAAAACCACGCACTTTAAATATATACACATCATCTATGATTGATGTAGAGAAATTAACTCATTTGAATGCAATTGAGTAGTGATAACTGAAAAGAGATACTGATAGCAAAATTTCATGTTTTAAACCAAGTGAAGATACCATCCTTCAATAATGCATGATTTGATTCCTCATTATTTCATTAAGCATGGTTGTAAGGCTTTAGGATTGAGGACAAGTACAAACCTTTTGGACTTGAAGAGACAAAAGAATTTTAGGCTTTGAGCATTCACATTTTGATCATCAATCAAGCAATTGAATCTCAAATGCTAATATTCATCAAGGATTAGTAGATAAGTTGGAACTCCCCTAAATAAATATCTAACAAGCTATTTATCATTCCAAATACACACCTAATAACTAACAAGAGTTATCCAATAACACATCTTCAAAGTGTGTAAAAGAACTTGGATGTGTTAGTCAAAAATTTACATTCTAGATCCACTCCTACATCACAAACGACCCATAATTTAACATCAAACTAAACCAAAGCCCTTGATAGAAAAATTTGTTACTTAATTTACTATCCAATCAAGCAATGTGCATGAAATATCATGTCCCATCACAATGCAATAAGTTATATATCATTCATCATAATCTTGCATTTGTAAGAAAAATTCTTGAGATTCAATAGATTAGTACTGTTGTGATGTGATGCTATTACTTTCATCCACATCACCTATTCCTCTGGCTCAAGTTCTAAACATGAACTTGTCGATAAGTTACAAAAATTAAATCTAAGAAGTCATCAACCACAGTTTTCACTTCAATATATTGTTTATGATGGTATGTATTTACAATCATGATCATTGTTACATTTTGCACATTTGATATCACTATCTGTTATCAGTCCATCTTCTAATAAAATGTCAAACTTTGTGATTGTATATATTGTTTCCTACAGCTCAAATAAGTAATAATATACGAAATTTTGTAATAAGTTCAAACGTTGACTTCACATCTAACAATGATTATATAGGGATTCTACGACAATCCAGCTTCAAATCTTGTACGTGCCTCTTGGATCGGTTACTCTCCTCATGCAACGGATACAATCGGCAAGACTAAAATAGTTCATATATCCCCGTGACAGAAGGTTGGACGAACAGTGCGACACAAGAAACTCACAAGTTGCATTGATGACTGCCTAGCAACTCATCTGACTATAGGATACGTTAAACTGTCGGACCACTCGGACCCATCAATTGATCGAGTGCATGCGGGCCACACGAGATCCTCGAATTGGATCACCACTGGACTGCACAACGTGGCCGCAGCAGTGAATGTATTCGGGATATTATACCGATTACAATCATTTCTTTGCAAGCTTTGTCAGCTCCAAAAGCCTTACGATGACGTAGCAGCATGTACATACTGTCCGTAAGTTAGCATTATCGTACCTTAAGCCAAATTAAAGTGAAGTGAATAGCGAGCTCAATGATGCAAACAGCCAGCCTGGATTATATCTAGTATTGTGATTCGATTCCTGAAAGTTTGATTGATCGCAGAATAAATAATCTATACCACGGGTTACAACCACCATCGAAATTTTTTAATGCTAATCTGGACCATACGTACGCCTAGACTGACTCCCCAGGTTAATCGTTCCATTTAGGTGCTTACAATATAAGCAAACGAAAATCAGAGCTTGAGTCTGAGAGACTCTGAGTAGTCGTGCCTGGGGTTGGTTTACCTATATAAACGAACATGCTAGGCCTCGTTGCAGATAGAATACTCGCTTTGAAAGCCTACTCTACCTCACTGAGTGATTGACGAGTATATAGGATTAATTGCAGGAAGCAATGATAATTTTCGATTACAACTTCGGACTTTCCTATGAACGGAATAAATTATACTTACAGTCAAAGGAATCGCTTAAACATAACTAGATACTCACAAGTCACAACTGGAATGCTTGGAGTCTAGGGCCAGGAGATTTGGAACTTAGGAAGGTGAGAAATTAGCTGACACCATGCATGAAGACCGGGCAATGTATATGGTACCACACTACCACTCAAGCACTCAAGAGGAATATTAATATTGTGAACTCAAGCGCGTGGGAATCGAGTATGTGACCGGCAAAGCGACTTGAACGACTGCACTCACTCTAACTAAACGTACTGTACAGCAACTGGACAAATGGAAGCGCAGCAGAACGGCCGGACAGCTGCTCTCGTTTGCTTGCATGCTAAAAGCACTGCAAGCTTGAGTGGTTCAGCGTCAAATCTAATTTTTTTGCGTTGGTTTCTCTTGTTCGATCGAGATCGAAATGACTTTGTCAGGGAATCAACAACGGCACCTTACAGCAACAAAGTGCATACTGGAGTAACTGGACGAAACTAGCTAGGTGGCCTATTCTATGAGTTCTATGATGTCGAGTTGCTCATGTAGCAGCTTGCACTCACACTGCTGTCACTCCACCACAACCACAACTAAATTCCAACCAGTGTTCGAAACATTTCTGGGCCTCTCGATCGTGGCCACTTCGATATTAATTAGTCATCCAGAGAAGTGCACTGTATTAGAACTAATGCTCTTGGTGGTCCCGTCAGTCTGTCGTGAATACAACTTACAACTGAAAATCTTTATCAGTAAGATGATCTTCGGTCGAAATACATTGCAACATTGGCAGCATGCATTAAACGAGTGATGAATACTGAAGGTTACGAGCTATATATTCATTGTTCAAATCTTACCGCTTGCAAACTCCTGGAAGGCCGATCAAGTATAGGAAGGACAATCATACTACAGTTGTGACAAGCTCACTCTTCGTTGCTACAACTAGTTTACATGCCTTGTAACCTCATCAAAGACTAGGGTGTAAAATCAGTAACAGATTTTAGACGAGTTTTTAAAATGAATCCTTTCATTAATCCATCACAAATTTTTAGGTTTCTATTGTGAACAATGACAATAGCAGAAAGTAATATCAAATGTGCATAATGCAACACAAAACATTTGATCATAAACAAATACCATTATAAACTATCTATCAAAGATTAATCATCTGTTCTCCAATGCTCATTGATAGCTTGAAAATTTTGAACAAAGAAATAACACAGTGAGAGTCAAATAATGTGAGAGCACCAGTGACTAATATCAGTTACTTCGTGAAAGTCCCTAGATTTGAGCATAAATCCCAAAGCTAGCATTGCAATCCATGAACAGAAAACGAAGTCACCCAAAAAGCACGACTACAAGAATTGCAAACAAGCAAAGTTTGTAAAGCAAATATTGAGAAGCACAAATGAATACGTCGGGTTACAACACTGAGACTTATGAGGTCTGTCGATGGGAGAACAAATTGGGTGCGTCGATCCAGATTCCGAATCACGAATCTCATTGCAGACTCCTGTGAGTACTTTGATGGTAATGCAGGGACTCCGATCCCACTCCGTCCCGTTCCAGTTTAGTTTGACGTACGTGCAAGTTTGACAAAGGAACCTGGCAATGTACCGGCTGACTTCCACTTTGGGGACTGACTGGGGGTCACTCAAACTTGAACTATATATAGAGAGGATACTTAATTATTATTCTTGACTCTCCATCTTTATCGACTAAAATTATTCCCTAATAGGACAATGACAGCCAGTGGAGGGCAAACTGATATGGTCAATTGGTGATCGGCGCCATTCAGATCACTGTTCCCCACATGCTCAGTGCTCTTGACCGGAGACCATTCGTCGACGACGTAGATGCACTCAAATGTTTATAAAACAAGTGGACTTGATTACAGTATTTTCCACCAATCTCAGTATACTGTGACTTTTGGTTCACGTATAGTGCTGGACAAGAACAGGAAGGCAATCTGCGGAGTACATCGTTTATAAATATGGAGTCTTGAGTCGTAGTTTTATTCGTATTTGGTAGTAGATAACTGACGATACCGAGTGGATGGGTTGCATCTGTCATTGACTCATTGGCCGTGCGTTGTATCTGGTCTTTTTTATGAATTGCAATTGATTGGGCTCATTTGTTTCTAAAAGAAGACCAAGGGAAAAAAATCGACACTCAGTGACAGTGTTTTTCTTTTGCACCGTAGCAGTACAGCATGCAGAGAATGGAGGATGGTCCCTCCAAATGTAAACCACTGTGACTGCCACGACGCTGGATTCTGGCTCCACGGTGCCGGAAAAAAAACCTGCTCAGTGATCGAAGTTTTTCCGTTTGATCAGCAAGGGTGACCAAATCTCGAGCTCACCTGGAGTACATTAAACTTCATCCGCCCGCTTTCGAGGATTGGCTCTTCTCCCTGACCCACTTGTTTTTTAACTTCAGTTGGTTCCTTTTAATTCACTATCCACCCATCCACTGAAAAGATGCAAACCTACCATTCTTGAAAATTTAACCGACCCCCTCCCCCAAAAAAATTGAGAGCCATCAGATATTTTTAAGAAAAATCCACACACCCTTCTGAGATACGGATACGGATACGGAAACTGATACGGACAGGAATACATATGAAATACATATATTCACATATCTCATATTGTTTGCAACTACTTAATTCCCTCAGAATTACAAATATTAGGAGGGGATAGTGTCAAAGGTATGACATATATGAAGTCACCACCGAGGGTGTGGGGTTGGGATTAATAAATGCTTCAAGAAAAATCTAAATGTGGTTCCTTTTCTTTTTTTTCTTTTTTTTGAACAACAGGCAACAAGGTCATTGCATTAGAAGAAAACGAACCAAGTTGTTCCTTTTCTTTGTCTTGAAACACTACCCACTCAAAAGTTGGTTCCTTTTTTTTCACTGTAAGCTTAAGTTAATGAGACTTTGCCTTCTCCCGTCGAGAAGACAAAGAAAAGAACGTGAGCAATAAAGTCGAGTTCATTTCGTACCGCACGCCAGGCACGCCCTCACATCCAATCATTCTAATTGCATTTCAGACTTCCACGTGCGCTGGCCGGCATCACTATTTTCTTACAGTTTCGCAGTAAGGGAACCGACCCCTTACTAATCACAGACCCAGTCTGGCAACGTAGGGTGGAGTAATTTCAATCAGCAGGTGATTAGCAACAATTAATGTTGGCACAGTTCCCGGGCAGTTCGTGGTGCATTATAATTGGCTGCAAGACTCTCAAATTTGGACCCAGCCCTTGGTCGAAAGAGGAAGGTCTGTATGGTCAATATAGGTAGAACAGAATCTTCAGCTTATAAATTCGTAGTAATTATTTTGTGAGGAAAAAAAATCTGAAAAATTATGGAAACCTTCTGAACTCTATTTCTGCTCATGGGAAAAATTTCCCCACTGTTGAATCCTCCCTTGCAGTATGTGTATCTGCTTAAGTGGTCAAAAAGGGGTCGGCTCCCTTAATTTTCATATAGGAGGCAACCCATTCCTGATTACCTCCACATTCTGGTAGCTTAGGGTGGTCTATATGTAGTTATCAGTTATGAGATAAGTAAGAGATCAAGAATGGCACATTATAATTGGGCTACAAGAATTGGCTGCTAGTTTACAATTAGCTAGTGGAATTGGTAAAAGAACGGATTACAATTTGAAAAGATTGGCTAGAAACCGGTGGTAAAAGCAAAAAATATCAATTTTGAATGGAGAAAAGAGAAAATAATTGGACTTTGTACTTTAAAAAATGGTTTAATTGGGGAATTGAAAGAAAATAGCTAGTAAAACTCAAAAAACTTCCCGAACGTAGGCTAGAAATAAGATGACCTACATCACCTTCAGGTGCTTGTTCCTTTCCTCTCTTTCAAGCCTTCAAGTGTGTAATTGCCTCTAGATGTCCATTTTGAGTAAAGTTTCTTGCAAGGGTTCTTGTTTCCACCCTTGAATGGGTTTCTCTCTCCACTAGTTTGGAAGGAATAAAATCTTTTGCTAAAAATTCATGGTAATTTTGTTTTGAGAAAAATTAATTTGAAAAATTATGAATACCTTCCAAACTCTATTTTTGCACATATAACAAATTTTGTTAAATGGTAATATTTCATCTGCCATTTTACACTGCATAGTCTAAACCATCTAGGATAGATAAAGATTTTAGACTATGCAATCTAAACTATAAATGTGCCAAAGTTGCGAAATGATGACCATTTTAATGAAATCACTATACATGAGAAAATTTTCGTACTAAAGAAAGCCGACCTATAGATATGTGTAACTACTTTAATAAGTCATTAGAAATAGATTGCCTCCCAACCCTCCCTTAATTGTTCTTTAATTCCTAAGGGTACAAAGTCTTAACCAAAACTAACAATTTCAGAAAATTCATCATAAAATACAAAATGCTATAGTATTTGGAAGAATATTTTGGAATTGCTATAATCTTAGAAGTTGTAGATTGTGACTTTTAAATTCCATCTATACATGCAGTTAGATTCATGAATGCTATCATCAATATTTTTTTATAAATTGTGAAGAAACAAATTCAAAATTCCTTCTCAATTCAATTACAAGCAAAATATTATCATTTTATGAGTATGATTTGTTGGAATGAATTTGAAATGAGGTTCTCTTGACATGGTGATTTTTTGAAATGTATGTGTTCTTTAAATCTATGACTTTATTTTTGCAAATTCAGTTTGAACTAGAGTCATTGCAATTTTGGCTTAGTCAACCACTTGACATACTTGCACATTTGTAATTTTAGAAAAATATGTACTCTAGTAACACGGTAACACCAAATTCATTCATTAGGTAGGACAACAACTTGATAAATTATCTCCAAAAATTAGGATGACTTTCATCCAAGCAATAATGAGAAGAAATGTTAGTTCCAATCTATTCATCGTCTTGAAATTAAGGGTCAAAGCACCAAGAGATTAACCAAAGCTAAACTAAAATGTAAAAATAGTTTTTAGTCCCACCTATGCCAATTGATTTAATAATGCCATAAATTTTTATTCTTGACAAATATTTTAATCAATTGTAGGTATAAAGATCCAAACCTATTTTTCTGAAGTAGATTAATATTTATTTTCTTGGTAGTTGGTACAAATATTCATCTCTTGTGAAAAGTTATAGCCTTGAGTGAATAGCTATTATGGTAACACTAAACAATGTTTAATTTTCTCTTGTACTTAGTTCTTAACACTCCATGTTTTTCATTTCATTTATTTTGGACAATTCAAATTGTTGAAAGTAAACAACCTTCACTAGTGTGATCAAGTTATGCTGAACTTCAATGCTTATAAGTAATCATATAATCAATTGTGTTTGGTTGTAGAAAATACAACTACTTGTCAAAGTTTTAACCCTTGAAGGTTTGGAGAGTCCGAATTTTAAAAGTATTATTTTTTTTTGGTGTATTCAACATTGAAGGCCCATAAATTGAAGTATATTCTAGTGCCAAAATCATATCTTCATGTTGACCTAGATTTAATAACCTATTGCACCCCAAATTAAATCATTATTGCACTTCTCTCATATCTCAGAAGCTTCAAAATAGTCATGTATTCAATTTGTATGGTTTGAATTGTCTATTTGTATATGGACATAATAAGGTTGAGATCATGATATGACACCTATATACAAGTTGCTAATTGTGAACGAAAAATGGTATATGCAATATACCATATGTAAATGATTATTTACTATGCTTTATGATATTTTGATTATAACTTTTGTGTCATATGTCGATTTTACATGAAATTTGAAATAAAGCTACATGTATTAGTTGTACAAATGGAATAATTTTTGGAATTTCTTAAAATTATTTTACGATTTTTAAACAACCCCCAATTGTTTGTCTACATTGGCCATATGGGGGGAATTTTGTACTATTTTTGAACAAAAAATGAAAATTTGAAGCTTAAAATTGGGATACAAGGACTTCTACTAAACTTACAAAAGTCCACAAAGAATTCGCTATAAATAGTAAATTGTCCACCTTCCACATGTGTTCAAAGGGCACTACTTTTGCGCATAGCACAAAAAACACAATTTTTTTTCACAAAGATGAAAATGGTTGAGAAGGAACATCTTCAAGCTATGAAAAATAAATTTCTTAATTTTCTAAAAATCAAACATCAAAGTGTCCATTTTCTTGGTATTTTCCATCATGCATTTTTTGTGCATAACTTTTAGACATAAATTTTTCTAGATCTGAATTTTTAGAGACATACTATTTTCAATGCTCTAAGAATATACATTAATTTTTTTTAATTATTCCAAAAGTCACAATACTCATTGAAATAGGCAGTTTTCAACTTTGAGCCAAAATTGACAAGTGTTTCTTGCAACAACCCTAAATTCAAGGCATATTAGTTATTTTCTAATTTTCAAAAATATGGCACACCTTTTTATTTATTTGAGATCCAATTTTATTTTATTTTTGCTTTGAGCATGACTAACATAATGAAGCTTTCAATGTTTAGTTTCTATTTTGTTTGAAAAGCAATAATTTTTTCCAAAAGCATGTATTAAAGTTTCAATTTGGGATCTTGTAATTGTCTTTCTAACCCCTAAAGGACCAAAAGTTCCCTTAGGGTACTATTAGGAGATTGGTTAGATCCCTTTGACCTCAATTTTTGTTGCATTTTTTTGAAACTTTCTCATAAGATAGAAAAACTAATTAGTGTTGTAGGAATATAATTTCTTTTCAAATCAGTGCTTCGGAGCAAAAGTTATGCCATTTTAAACATAATTTTTAGGTGGTTGGGCAAAAAAAACACCACAAAAACTTGAAAGAAAATTTAAGAAAAAATTCTTGTAAATCTTATTTTTGTCTATATGTTGAAGCTTTGATTGATTCAATTTGGGTTAGTGATGTGAAAGTTATGAACAATCTTGTTTTTTGAGCAATCTAAGCATCTTCTTGGAAAAACCCTTCTAAGACTCATTTCTTAATGCAATATTCAGAGTTTTAAAAAAAATTGTTTGGAAAGGTTAAATATGCTTGCTAGATCAATCTCACTATTTGTGATTATTGTATTTCAATCCTATCTTAGAGCTATTAACGATTTAGTTTTTCTTGTAATCTTAGACCTACTTCTACTTAACAATTTTTTAAAGAATGAAAATCAAGAGTTTTTTCTTTAAATTTCAACTCAATTATTCATTACAAAGACCATAGTGCCAAAAAAATCAATAGAAGGTAGTGAAAGTCTTTTGAAATTGCAAGCCAAAGTTCAAAAAAACTCTTTTTTTCCAACTTTGAAAACTAATATCTTCCAATCTATTTGGTCGAACTTCATGAAATTTTTACCACTTGTTCTTCGACAAGTAAAGTACAAGATCCTATGGTTAGATTCTAAAAAATACTTTTTGTTTTGTTTTCTAAGGTGAATGCAATAGAAATGGCAGTTTTGAGTAGTTTTTGACAAAAAAATGACTTTGGTCCTTGATGGGTTAAATATCGAATGATATAAAATATTGATATTTAATATTCTATTCTATTCTATAAACACATATATAGTGTACATTTTAGACTTTTTTGTCTTGTGAAAGACATATAAGTTTTTCACTTAAATCATACATATTTTTTGCCATTCATATCTAATGACAAAATGTTAAATGTGGCATATAGAGTAATTTTGAAGTTTGACTAAGGTTGAAAAACCTAAAACTTGTTCACTTAATATATATACACACACACACACACACAAAAATAAAGTCAAATTACAATTATAAATTATTTTTCACTTGTAGACAAATGAAAATTATAATTTCTTGGAGATTTTCTCTATTTTCTTTGAAATTTTAGAATCAAGACTTGAAGAAATTTTGGATTGCTCTAGACTTTATTCTTGAAGGGCACAATACAACCATGTAGCAACATGTAGACAATTATATTGATAACAATTCTTCAAAAAACCTCCTTATAGAATTGGGGGACAAACATAATCATGCTACATTGATTTGTCCTAATAACTGAGTGGGTCTAATTCTCTAGAATCTAGATGATTGCACTAGTAGGAAAAATCAGTGTACCTTGCATGACCATAGGTTCCAACCTCATATGGTCAATACTATTATGGTAGAGGGACTTTCATGGTATAAGATAGGAGGTCCATAAACTGTCCCTTTAAGCGTACCTAACTCATCAATGATAGTAATGGATATTTCAAGGAATATGTCATTCATTCCTAGATAAAGGACACATCTACAACCCTATCAAATTATGGACCACCTCACCTCCTACCATAATTTAGGAGATTTTTCTCATGCAAGTGTTTATTTATTGTGTAGGTATTATATTTTTTTTCTTAGAAAAATTCCTATATTTTTATTGCTCCATGTTGGATTGCAAAAATATTGCAAAGAGAAGGAATGATTAATTTTAATACCTCAAGTGAATGATTACAATGTCCATTGAATCCCTACTTTTGAGATTCTTGGGATCAACGGAGGACCAAGGATTTGTCCCCACTTTGGAAACTACCATGTGACCTAGAAGACAACTTAGAGAAAATTGGACCCAACCCAATTTTTACTTTGGGGGGCCCTCCTGCGGCCATGGCCATCATGTGTCCCAATAAGGAAGGTCTCACTTGGGGAGGGGGACGAGAACAATCAATTATACCATTCAATCTCCTGATATAGAAACTTTGGCAGAACACACAATCTTCCTCCATGCTTTCTGAGTGGCTGGAAAATGCTAGAATACAGGCTTCAGCACATGCATTTTACTTATAACTCAAGCTTTGATATCCCCTTGCCTAACTTGTCCCTGATGATATGAACCACCATTTCATCGAACCAGTGGCAAGGGAGGAATGCAGACCTACTAACGTAAAGGCTAAGCTACTTCAAGGGGAGTGTGCCCATCATGTGGAGTTCTTCCCCTTCTGCGACTCCCCAATCACCATGTCTTCCAAAGTGAATCTGTCACATGGGAAAAGCTTAGCTAGAAGGACCACCGAATAATCAAATTTCAAACACCATTTGCATGAAAGATACGCATTCAATATCTCTTGGAAGTTTCATCCCTAGTACTGAGTTTCGAATATGAAATACTATTGGTCTATTGGCAACCAAATTCAAGTCCAACCAAGCAATGGAAACTGGTGCAAAATACCAATAAATATATATATATTTAAATACCAGCCCAAAGGCATGATTGTACTGTACCAAATTTCAGTCCCTGCAAGAAAGATTTGGAAGAAAGATTTGCATTCGATCGATATCTCTAGGAAGTTTCATCCACGGTGACTTTCAAATATGAGGTACTACTGGTAGATCAATATTGCAGCCAAATTCAAGTCCTACCAAGTGACAAAAACTGGTACAAATACCATCCCAAATGCATGATTGTAAGGGGCAGCCCTCCTTCCATGTATCGGCCATCGGGGAAACTTCATAGGGAGTGCTACAGGTGAAAATAGCAATTGCACTTTCATGTGGATCCGGTGGGTGGGAAGGGAGACACTAAGAAATCCACATGTATTGGATTTCTTCAAGGTTGTCTGCAGTAGTTTCCACCAATGAGGTTCTCAATTGATATCGGTGAAACTTTTACTCCTCCTTTCCCGCTTGCCCAACTGGGCAAGACAATGGATTGAGCCTGTTTTGTCCTATTGCTTGGATTGGGCAGAAAGCTATCCACCGGGCCTACATATAAGCACACCCTAAGTTACTGTATCAAATTTCAGTCCCTGCAAGAAAGATTCGTTTTTGATCGATATCTCTTGGAAGTTTCATCCACGGTGACTTTCAAATGTGAGGTACTATTGGTCAATCAACATTGCAGCCAAATTCAAGTCCTACAGAGTGACAAAAATTGGTACAAATACCATCCATAAGGGCATGGGCATGATTGTACTGTGCAAAATTCAGTCCCTGAAAGAAAGATCAGGCATGCAGTATTTGATATATAATCTCTTGAAAGTTTCATCCCTAGTGACTTTAGAATATGAAACACTATAGGTCTATCAACATTGCAGCCAAATTCAAGTTGTACCAAGTGCCAAAAACTGGTACAAATACCATCCCCAAAGTATGATTGTAAGTAAGTTACTGTACCCAATTCAGTGCCTGGAAGTTTCATCCGCAGTGACTTTAGGATACAAAAATACTAGTGGGTACAAACTCAGGTACAAGTGCCATTTTTAGGCATGATTGTACGAGAATTCAGCCACGTCCTCTGGGGTTGCTCGGGGCTGTTCAAACAATGATCATGCTGATATGGGAGTATAGTACTCATAACATTGTTTACCAATGAAGAAGAGGTTCCTTTTTGCATCCTTGAAAAGGGGATCCTATAGGGGTCCGAAACAAAAATTGTCTTATTGATGGATCCTCCATCAATAAGACAATCAAACTAGTCCTTTGAATTAAATTGGTAAGTCCTTCCACTCCCTCCACTCCCTCCACTCCTTCCTAGATATTTAACCTTTAAAGGACAAACTGCTCACCATGGAAATCAACCCTTTTGGAACCGTGTGACATCATCTAGTTTTAAATATTCAAAAATACTCATTGGAGGTCAAAGTACTATAGAAGATCTCCCCTTTCTGCACAAAATCCCAAGGATGAATAGTTGCAATTCTGTCCTATAGAAAGAGATTCTTTGTCATCCATTGGACACTAAATGTTCGTGTCGACGTTTATGGATCAACAAAGCATAATACCTTCCTAGCATAGGGAGGACCACGTACTACATGGTTATACAATGTTAGGTGCTGTTAGTTTTTGAAGATTTTTTGATAGATTGGATGAGAAGGAGATCCTTGAGCATTGGGGTTCTCTCCAATGGACTAGATTTCTTTGGGGCGGATGCTCTTACCACTCAAGGGAAAAGCATTGTTGGAGAGATGGATGCTTGACTTCTGGAAAATCAATGACTATATATATAAAATATCTTTTATTTATTTAAAATTTAGATATAATTTTCAAGTTGAAATGAAGAAAATACCTATATATATCATGTAGAGGGGGCTACCTTCATATTCAAGTTAATTCCAATTTCATCACCCAATGTTGACTTTTGATTGTTGAACAATAATATAAATCATATTTAAGGAACAATTTCATATCAATTTAACTTCTAAAGTTCTTTGGGTAATTTTTTAATAAAAGTGCCACAAAATAACACATGTTGAAAAAAAGGTGGAGTGATCAAATTTGTGATGTATAAACATTGCAACTTCTAACCATAGGACCTTGTAACCTAATTTGAATGTTTACTTCTCTACCAATTTTTAGAGTCTATTTCTTTAATAACATTTAAAGAAAAATTTACAAAAAAAATTCAAGGAAAAAGAACTTCATTTTCATCCATTACATAATCATTACTTAGAAGAATGTATAAGATAATAACTTCATATTAGTCAAATTGAGACTTTTAAGGTTTTAAATGTAGCCAAATCTAAATTGTTGATTTTACATGAACTAAATTTGTTTCATTTTGGATTCCTATTCTTTTCTAGTCATGGAATTTGATAGGAAGAATAGTGAGAAAGGTAAGATGGAACTCAATAGGGAACATGCATCATGAACAAAAATTGAGAACAATCATACATTTAGTTTATACATTGAAATTTTGCACATGCATTTTGTAAGCTAAACTTGTAACAACATCAACTAAATTCAACGTGTGTAGAGTGATACACCATAGGTGAAGGGTAAGTAAATGAGTCCTTTCACCAACCAATGGACATAAATCATTCAAAAACAAGGCCCATAATTAGGGTGCTTGTGAGTTTGGATTACAAGTTATGTACAATACAAAGAAAATTACCTAATAAAATTTATATTCTTATTAAAGGTTTGAATTCTTGGTAGTACATGAAAAACACACTCGTCACTGTAAACCATGTCAAAGCACTGCCTATTGTATTACTCACTCAATGGTCAGATATTGTAGCATTTTGTATAATTCAATGCACAGAAAGATATAAATAAATACAAAAACAAGATTATGACTTTTGAGCAAAATTATTTTGTAATCCCTTTGCTATTGTTGCTAGTTACTACAAAATCCCCCAAATAAAATGGTATACATATTTTACTATTTTTAAGTTAGCTTATCTTCTTCCAATACATATGTCCATACCTAGATGATATTACTCACGATCTCACATTTCTTTCTTTACAACAATGCAACTACAACAAATCGATAGCTCTAGTGGTAATGCCTTCACTTCATTCAATTCTAGTTGATTCCTTCCCCCAAAACTCTAAGTACCCTCCTAGATGGGCCAATTTCCCCTACATTGAAATCAAGTTCATTATCTTGAATTGGATTAGGAAAAGGTGCTTTATCTACTAATAAGAAAGTGAAATCTAATTTTGGTGATGTGAATATGATTGCCCCTAACTTCCATTCAAGTTAAAAACAACAACTTTGATAACCATATTGATGTTGTAGAGTCATTTCTTGAAATATTGTGATTTTTTTTATAGGAGTAGTACTTTGGTCCAAGGTTTATTTTGAACTCTAAATTGTGGCGGAAGACGGTTGCACCATTGCACTTCCTCCACTATAAGTTGCATTCATTGGAATATAAATAATTGATTCTTCCTTGGAAGTAGATCCATGAACAATGGTCTAATCATTCTCCATAGGCACAATGGATCATTTGTCGATAATGATATTGTCGCGCCCTTTAGTGACACTTATCCCTTTAAGCTCACCTCTTAGTCTTTCTCCACTCACTTAACTCCTTAGTGACACCAAGGGTCACGTTCTCCTAACACTGTACATGCTACGTACCCACAATGTTAGGTTCTAACTAGTCATGAGGTTCCCCATTCCTCTGTGACTCCCAACACTTCCATTCCAACACTTAACTCCTACAAGGCATCGGGCATGTTATTTGATGACATGGAATGGAACTTCCATTGATGTCCAAGCACTTAGTAGAGGCACTACTCCCCATCGCTGCTAACTGCCTTTGAATGGGACCCAACTCCCTACTAGGCCCAACCCAACTCATTTTGGGACTCACCAAGCAAGACTCACACTATGGCCTAGTGTGGAGTGGGACACCACCCAACCCGTATCGAGGAGTGCACAAGCACTCCATGGTAACATACAAGTGGTGGTGAGGCTCTAAGATTAACTTCACCACCTGAGATTACTTAAGCTCACCATGGCACCATCCGGAAATGAGGAGGGAGACCACCTCTCCTCATAGTACTCTCTATGGGATTTGATAGCCCTTCCATACTAGAGGTCACCAAGACCCCCCAAGATGCTCCCCATCTTGTAAGACCACCCAATTCCAAGTGATTTCCCCAAAATTGGACCCCCAAAGATTTCCGATCTTCCCATCGGGATAACTTTTAGCTCATAGCTCCAAATCCCAAGTGCAAGCCCATTTACGTGATCTACATTTTTTGTAAATCACCGTGGACTATTCACTTTCATCAATACAACAATTATTGAAGAAATTATGGCTCTCCAAAGGTATGAGTCCCTCGGGAGGTGTAGTTCTCTAGGACTCCACCCTCTTTGGATGCCCATAACTTTTAGCTCACAGCTCATCTCTTCATGAGCCTTAGCATTCTAGAAATATTGTCATCTAAGCTTTCCAATGATATGTATCATGCCCTATTTGGCTCAAAGGATTCCTCCCAAACCTTGTTTCCTATGTTCTCATGCCCCGGGACGCGGTTGGGACACTGCCAACTTTGAGGAGCCATAACTTTTGACTCCCAAATCGGATTCTTGAGTTCTTTAAACCTATGGATGTGTCTTCTTACAAGATTTCCAAGCATGAGTGATACGCCTTCTAATTCATTTGGATTAAAGTGATACAATGCTCTGATTGCTTGGGATAGTTACTTCCCCTCACCCCATCTCTTGCAAGGCTTAAGGAGTCACCCCCAACGTCCCCCCTTGCTCACCAAAGTGGCATGGGCACACCTCTTGATGAGGGTTGTGACAGATACCCAACCATCTCATTGAAACCATAGAATCAATCTTCACAGTTTTTCATTCAAAGGCCCTACTCTACCAACATTAGACCCATAATCTAAGTATTAATTAGGGAGCTGAAGGTCTTGTGTCAAAGTAACAAAATGAAGAACGGCCAACCAATCCCCTACTTCTATAATTTGTTTGGTTGGGACCTTCTTTAGTACAATGACATCTTCCCCCATACTATAAATCTAAAACTCCATACTATAAATTCAACCAATGTACAAAAGTAAAGCTAATATTCATGGCATCAATAAGTGTAGTATACAAAAAAGAATATATACTTTAAGATTAGAAATATTTCTTGCTTTTATAAGAAGATGAAACCTTAACTCTAAACACAAGTTGATGTCACTTTTCCTAATCAAACATTTTAGGTTGAATGCAATTATTAATTTTGGAAGAGCAACATTACCATTAATTTGATGTATTGTGGTTATATTTAAAATGACTTCTAACTAAACTACCACTTATAATACAATTGGTATAGTTTTTTTGAAAGTAACATTACTACTTCACAAGAAATACATATTAACAATTACACTTGATCAAACTTGGGTAGATTTATATAAAATAGAGCAATTTATGCGATGTCACTCGATGAATAAAATAATACTAATAAATGTTTATCATCCACTCTAAAACGATGTAAACCCACTCTAAGTCATGCAATGGTTTAGGAGATTGCATAAAATACAAAAAGTTATAGTCCTTAACAAAATTTGAAATTTCCTTCTCCCTAAACCATTACTTCATGAAAACAAAATAACAAATCATCACCTCATGAACATATGGCATGAACTCCAAAATTTTAGGAGATTGCATGACACAAAGACATGAGTAGTTCACAAGGGCACATTGCAAAGGATTTGCCATGAGAAATTATTAGCACAATCACTTTAATTTAAACATCATAAAAAATGATTACAAATTAAACAATAATTATGGAAAAGGTACAAATTAAAATATATTGTGGAAAACCACTTTAATTGTTAGTCTTCCACTTCTAATCCAAACATAGGATCTTATATTGCATGATAGGTTCTCCATCATGCATATCGAACTTCAATTGTCAACCCTTACTATGTCCAACTAGCCATTGGCTATTTGAAGCCATGAACAAAGGCTTTGAAATCCAAAACCTCTTCAATAAACAAAGGAATGACTTTGAAAGATCATGGGTCTAGTTCCATGAATGATTTCATAAGCAACGGAATTGTTGCATTGAATGTCCTCCTCTTTCACCTTCATGCAACTCTTATAATTGAGCAGTGAAATGAAAATCTAGGAAAATATATTCAAGAAAAAAAAATGATTTTCATTCTTCTTTAAAAATTGTTAACATGTAGAAGTAGGTAGTACTAGGTACTAGATGAAATGAAAAATTTAATTGAACATTAATAGTTCTAAAATGGAATGAAACATATTAATCTTAATAATAAGTTTCATCTAGCAAGTCATCTATAGCTAATGGACCTGTCACGACGTGCAGTTTTAGATTTTTTTGGTTTACTAGGTCAAGCTAACCGGAAATTACATATAGGTATCCAGAATTAGCTAAGGAACCATCTAGATCTAAATAAGAAGCGAAAAATGAGATAGTGAAAAGATTTGCTCAATCCAGATCCCAGGAAGTGGAAGGGTAGGAACGGATAACTGACCAGATAGGGATGGACCGGATACCTTAGACGAACCAGATCTGGAATGAGTCAGGATGAGGTGGCAGGGAGTCCAACAGCTATAAAAGAACTGGAGCTACCTAGGTCAAACTCTTTCTCACTCTCGTTTGCCCAACGCTGTCTGTACTCTGTGGTTGCCTCTGTGCCTGTTGACTAGTTTTCCGTGACAGCCTTTTGTGCGAGACTTGTGCGATTAGTGTCCGTTGCGAGACTTGTGGTCCTTGAACGTTCGAGCTTTAATTACCGGTTGAGATTGGGGAGCAAAAGTGAGAACGAGACGTGCGGCTAGGAAGGATAGGGAGGGAGTATCAGAAAGGGTCCTAAGCGCACCAATCCGTGTCTATGCCGTAGCTTAGGAGGACTAGAGGCGGACAGGCCAGTTCCAGTGTGCCCCTAGCGGAGGTAAAGCTCCAGAAGGTAGTTCCGGTTGTTCCCTCCACCGAACCAGCCAAGTCCCAACTCATGGAAGATTTGAATTCCATGAGCTCCCTAGGTTTTGTAGATAAACCCTGGGGCTTTAAGGAAGAGTCCATAGTCAAAGAACTCTTGGGCAAGCTGTCCAATGAGTTTGACAACACTCCGCGAGCCGTTCTACACCTGTGGATGGAAGACATGTGGAGAACAGCTTACAGTTTCCACGCAGGAGGGCTAGGAATGGCAAGTCGGAAGGATGAGTTCTGCCATGGGAAGTTCGGGGGAGCAGTGAACCCGAAAGACGGATACGCGGTGGACGACTGCATCGATGAGCGGCAGCGCCGGCTGCTAAAGTTCTTAGTTCCGGTCCTTCATCCAGAAAAACCGACGAGGGTGACTATCTCCCTCACCAACACTATTTTCGGCTCTCTGAGAGGAGACCGGAAAGTTGACTGGGCTCGGATCCTTTCCGAGCTGGTCACCCAACTCGTAGGAAGAGTGGGGAAGAGTAGGGCCACTCCGGTGTGCCCCTATCTCATGCACCTCTATCATTCTCAACATCTCCTGAGCGCACCGAAGGAGAAGAGGTGGAAGGCTCAGGAAACTCTCCTCAAATACGGAGAATCGGAAACGGACGAGGAGATGGAATCCGGTTCCGATCCCGAGGAGAACAGTGAGTCGGAGGAAGAGGAGATGCCAATGCCGGTCATCAAACGGCAGAAGATGACCTCTCCCAACAAGAGGGGGACGCCGCCTGCTCGCGACACCCCGGCCCCAGAGGAGAAGCCGGAGGTCGAGAAGACGGTGTCAGAAGAATCCGATCCCGATGATCCGTTCAGATCACTCGTAAAGAACTTATGCGATATACGAGCAGATTGGGAGATGAAAAGGAAGATGCTGATAGCAATCGGGAGGATGGTGGGAGCAGCACCCGACCGGGAGCTACCGGAAAAGGTGGCGGCCTGTATATCTGATCCGGTCGAGTCCTGGAAGCAGGAAGCAGAGATTCGCCGGTTGCAAGAGGAGGTGGATCGAATGAAGACGCAGATCCTAGTGCACCAGGAAAACTTCGCCGCCACCAAATCGATTGCAGAGGATGCTCGGCAGATGATGGAGCAAGTGAAGGCCACGTTCGGGGAGACTGGAACGGCCCTCACCAAGGCCAAATTATTTGACGAGCGGGTGCACGAGGAGAAGAAGCTATCTGGTACCCGGATGGTGCGGATCCTCAACGACTTTGCCGAGCAGGTAGAAGCGGCAATGAAGGAGGCACGGAAGGCAGCGGACCGGATGGAGGAGAGTACCCGGATGCTGTCGGGAGCAACCTGCTCTCGTGGTATTTGACTCTCGAATATCTCTCTCCCGGATTCGTTCTCGGAAGTGACAGCTGGAGAGGGGAAGGATACGACCCCGAAGTCCAAGAAAACGACCCGGGCCGGCACGCCTGGGACCGCCATCGACTTGGACTCACCGCCCGCGTCCACAGAAGGCAATCCGGTTCCTTGACCTCAGGAGATCGAGAGGAGTCGGAACCTAAACGAGGTTTTCGAGCAGATGGACCCGGGAGCGGACAACATGACCATCGGATGGCGAATAGGAGCTTAGGATGTACAGAGTAGGTAGAATAGAAACGGATACGAAAACTATTCCGATCCAGTTGGGAGTAGGTAGGACCGGAAAGTCTGACCGAGATGGCGGTGGAACTTTCGCGAGTTTTCCCGCCCATTTGTAACTTTTTGAAATGTATATAGTCAGCGCCCGCGAGGGACGTTGGGAGTCTTCTTTTTGCAATTTCTGTTGTACCTTTGTATGCGCTCTCTCATTGTGTGTGTCTCCCAAGCTTGGCAGGTTTGCATGATATGGAGTTAGGAAGGTGTAAGGCAGAGTTGTGGTTAGATTTCTCCCCTTAGTGCGATAGTTTCCAATCCTTAGTGTGTGTACAGGTTGTGTAAGTGTTGGGAGTGTATTTCAGTGCCTCAGCAAGATCTAGGGTTTTGAAGTTCCAGGTGAGATAGCCACTGTTAGGCTAGGCGGATAGGGAGGGTATCCTTAGTCGCGCTAGAACTCCTAGACGGGTAGTCCGGTCGAGTGTCCGACCTTCTGAGAGGTCTCATCACCATAGATTGGTAAACGGAATGATCCTAGGTACTGTTGGAACGGACGAGTACACTTGTAGCCACCTAGCTTCGCGCGGGTAGGAGCTGGCATTGAGGTCGTTGTAGTAAGAACAGATCGTACGGGGGATCTCTGTGTGACCTGCATTCCAGATTGCTATCTGGATTGCTGTGAGGGATCAAACCGGATCCAAGTTAATTAGGAGAGGAAGGGAGAGAACAGTGGGTCTTCAACCACTATAATCCGTAGAAGGAGTGGTGGGCCTACCACTCAGAAACCTAAGTGGCGAACCCTCTGATGGTCCAACAGAGGCAAAACTAAACCGGAAGAGTGTTGGGAAGATACGGGAATCAGTCGGAGCGGATTGGTTCAGAGTAGTACCAGGACCAGAATTGGTTAGGTCCTGGAGATTGGGAGAATTGGGCTTAACGGAGGATTTCTGAATCGGGTGGGAAGTAATCCGGTCCTGATTCTCTGGGTGGTTGTTGGTTTCCGATTTTAGATCTAGGACCGGAAAGGCAGTTTGAGAGGGTGAAAGCACTTACTCGCCTAAACCAAGTAAGTACTTTACAGAATCTCGTGGGTTCGATCTTTAGAGTCACTTCGTTATGCTCTAGAGTGATTTTTGTGAGCATAATAGGGAATTTACTTATCTTGTGCTGCGACAGGACCTCAATGTTTTTAATGAAATTTGTAAAAACAAGTCCTATATATTAATTTTTTATGGAAGTGCTTTGATTGCCTACAAAACTTAGGCCCTTGAAAACTTTAATATCACTAATCCAAATGGAAGGAATAAAATTCCTCCATGTATATATAAGTATATTCTATAAGAAGAAAAAATTCGAAATTTAATTTAAAGATTTAGAAGGTTTTTCTTGCCCAAGTTCAAGTATTTTGTACTTATGGAGACATAATTTTTCTCCTTGGTAACTTAATACATTGTAGGTCTTAGAGATTCATTTTAGTAATGTAGGGTGATTGCAAAAAAGATTGGTCAATTTTGTAGCATGTGGGGTCTTTTTCACAATACAAGGTTGCTAGCATGCGAGCTTGAAGCGGCGAGCCTGTGAGCCTGTGAACGTAGGAGCGGGAATTTTTTTCTAGAAAATAATTGGAAGGGACCTATGACCATGGATTTTGAAAACCCTATATTTCTCTGAAAGAAGGGTCATTTTTATGAACTATAACGTATTTTTAACTTTAAGTTCATTTTTTTAAGAAACAACTAGATTTAGTCTAATATGGTCCAATCCTGAAAATGATAAATGCGAAGTAAAATAACAAACATGCAAGATATAGCTATAAAACATACAAATTCAATCATAATAGAAATCGACACACAATAGCATGACTCATGAGATATGTCAATCTCGTGAGTCTAGGTCTCTACAGACTTGGTTGCAGAATTAGAAGTCTTGGATGAGTTTGAAGACTCTGTACCCTTAGATGCAGATCCATCTATAAATTGCAAGACATTCAAAGCGTAAGTGTCTTTATGACATTTTGGTTTAGAGCAACTAAAATCCACAAAGGCCTTAACCATTTGTTGAGCATAAACTGGAAGGTCGAAAGGCTTCTCCGGACTGATGAGAACACTTTGTTTCTTCAACTTTGCCCTTGCTGACATCAATCCTCAATGACTGCAACCCAATATGATTCCATATTAGAGTGTGACAATTTGAAAATCACCATATAAAGACATAATTTAGAAAGTGCCAACTTACTTACTGAATTTTCCCTTCCGAGTGAGTTTTCGAGGTACGATGGGCATATTGTCTGGATCTTGTGAAACCAAAGCAATTGTTTGTGGTTGTGTTGCCACTATGGTCGTAGTGGACTTTTTCATTGGGGTGAGCGCTACAAGAAAATGGCCAAATATGTGACTATAGAAGAATGACTGCAATGCAGTCGTTTTGGAGTCATTCAACTCAGAAATGACTTCACAGCTCTGGAGTCATTGTTGTTCAGTCGTTTACATAATGATTGCAAACGTATTATCACCATCCAATTCTACCATGGATGTATGACGGATGATATATTGACTAACACTAGTATATGTGGAAGGTGAGGTGGAAAGGGTGTGTGTTAGGCACACGCCCTGATATTAGGGACGTGGCAGTTGTTCATTTGTCGCAAGGTGGTTTTAAGCCTGTCATTTACTAGTCACTTTGGAGTCACAACATGTTGACTCATATTGCCGACGTGGACTGCCACGTCAATAGTCACATCAGAGTCATGATGAAGTTGATCGCGGATGAAGTTGATCGCGGATGAAGTTGATCGCGGAGGGAGTCATGCTAGTGTGGTAATGCACAGAGCGAAGTCATTTGGAAGTAGTCTGTGAGTAATGCTAGGTTAGGGGGTCCAGTTTAGGGTTCATAGGTAGTCTTGCAGGAGTCATTTGAGAGTGACATTTTAGTTATCTTGGAGTTGTGAGTTCAGTCATGGTCATGAAACTGAGATGCACATGACTATCCTCTGTGTCATGCTGTAGTCACTTGCTACAACAAAATGTATGCCCAAGAGGATCACAATTGAATATTACAGCAGTCGCCGAAGGCTAGAATAACGCTGGCGCATTGTAAATGAAATGCAAAACCACATGAAAGACTTTTGACATCCAATAAAAAGGAAAATCATGCACAGAAATAGGAGATTGAAAACAAAAGTTGTCTTGGTATTAGGGTAGAGAGATGTCCTACACATCTAGAAATTGTCCAACTCCATCATAGTGCTGCCTTACAATGCAATGCCTGAAGCACACCCTAACTCCTCTATGTGAGCCACATAAGGAATACACCATCAACTGCACAACTTCAAGTACTTCTCCCCCCACATTGCGGAAGAACCCTTGACGTCCTTAATCTTGTGTTGATCTCCTTTTTCATTGGGGTATATGAGTGCCACCCCCTCGTGAAGAATGGTGCGGACATCCACCTTCCACCACCCCTCTGGTATGTTTTCAAAGTGGTATTTATATTCCCCTGGCACTCCTCTAATGGTCCCCTCGGCCAATTTTTGCTGTACCGATTGTGGATTAATTAGGAAAACTTCGTCACCGAGTTTGAACTGCAAAATACAAGACATTAACCTCAGGGTTTGAAACCAATGCTCAATTTTCCCAAAACACCAACCACTTAACTTTTGCAGAACTTCCCAATGACTATGGCATGAGTCATGTCCTAAAGGGACTATGAACGAACTTCCACACGACTTCAGGCCTACACTTCGATGAACACATATGCGGAAGTAAAGAGTAGAAATGCTAGAAATTCAGGATTAATAGATCTTTGTGTGTTAACTAACATTTCCGCAAAATTCTCGAGCAATAGGACTCATGAATCGGCAAGAATTTCAATGTCTTCCCTACATTTCAATTATATGCTTCATATGAAAGTTCATTGCTAAGAGAGCGACCTCCTCAGGATCTGTTACATTAGAAATCCCTATGAACTCCTCTATCTCGTGAGACTTGCAAGATTGCCTTCAATTTCTCATACTCTACCACATTCTCCCTACAATGGAGCGCTCTGGCTTCGGTCGTGGCACTTAAGATGACGATGTCTAGGATGTGGTGGTGTGCCACACTACGGTAGTCATTTCAGTGCAGGATGCCTACTACACTATGTGCAGCGCACGAATGAGAAACAACTTCGACCCAACACGTACCTCACTTCCAGTAGACATTGGCTTTTGGTGCACTCCGGCTTGACTTTTAAATGACTACAACAAGACTTCATAGTACAAAAAACCTCGGAAGCAATTGAATGTGAATGCACCTTGGGCTTACCTTCTTCGTGGGAGCATCCTTTCTCTTTTCCATGGTCAACGCTTGCTTGCTCCTTGTCTCCCTCTTCTGCATTTTTCCCTATAAATACATACATTCCATCAGATATATAGTTGAGTTGAAGGTGAGGGAAATGTGGTGACGTGAAACTCTAATTTTTTTGGGTTACCTAGTAAAACTAACCGGAAAATAGAGATAGGTGTCTAGATTTAGCTAAGGAACCATTGAGAGCTAAAATAAAGATGGAAAATGAGATAGCAAAGGGATTTGCTCAATCCGGTCCTAGGTAGAGAACGGATTAGAACGGAAGTCTGATCGGATAGGTAATGGACCGGATATCTTAGAGGAACCGGATCCAAAATAGGTCATGATGAGGTGGCAAGGGGTCCAACGACTATATAAGGGCTGGGCTGCCCAGTTGAACTTCTTTTGCATTTTTCCTTTTCCAAGGCTCTCCATACTCTGAGCTTGCTGTTTGCGTCTGACACCCAGTTTTCCGTGTCAGTCTTTGTGTGAGTGTCTTCTGCAAGGGTTGTGGTATTTAGTGTTATACTTTGGATTTCCGGTTGAGATCGGAGAGAGAAAGTGAAGAACGAGACGTGCGGCTAGGAGAGAGTGAGGTAGAATCGGAAAGGGTTCCGAGCGCGCGTTTGTGTCCATGCCGCAACTTAGGAGAAGTAGAGGCGGACAAGCTAGTACGTCCTCAGTGGAGGTGAAGCTTTGGAAGGTAATTCCGGTTATTCCCTCTACTAAACTAGCCAAGTCCCAACTCATGGAGGATCTGACTTCTATGGGTTGCCTAGGGTTTGTAGAGAAACCTTGGGGCTTCAGAGAGGAAGTAATGGTGAGGGAACTCTTGGGCAAATTGTCCAATGAGTTTGACAACACCATGAGAGCGGTTCTACACCTCTGGACGGAGGATGTCTAGAGAACAGTGTATAGTTTACGAACGGGAGGATTAGGAATGGCGAGCCAAAAAGACGAGTTCGTCTACGGAAAGTTCCAAGGTGCGGTCAACCTGAATGACAGATACGCCATGGAGGACTGCGTTGACGAGCCGCACCGCTGGTTGCTGCAGTTCTTAGTTTCGATCCTGCATCCAGAAAAGCCGACGAGGGTGACAATCTCCCTCGCCAACACTATCTTCGGCGCCTTGAGAGGGGACCGGAGAGTCGACTGGGCCCGGATCATTTCCGATCTGGTCATCCAGCTTGTAGGGAGAGTTGGGAAGAGTAGGGCCACGCTTGTGTGTCCCTACTTTATCCATCTCTACCATTCCCATCAGCTCCCGAGTGTAGGAGAGGAGAAGGTGTGGAGGGCGTAGGAAGTTCTCTTAAGGTACGGGGAATCGGAAACGGATGACGAGGTCGAATCCGGTTCCGAACCTGAGGAGAACAAGGAGTCAGAGGAGGAGGAATCGGATATGCCACTAATCAAGCGACAGAAGACAACCTCTCCCAATAAGCGGGGGACGCCACCCGCTCATGACACCTCGGAAGAGAAACTAGAGGTGGAGAAGACCGTGTCGGAGGAATCGGATCCTGAAGACCCATTCAACCCTCTCGTCAAGATCTTATGCGATGTGAGATTAGATTGGGAAATAAAAAAGAGGATCCTACTCGCGATTGGGAAGTTGGTGGGAGCGCCACTAAACAGAGAGCTACCAGAGAAGGTAGCCAGTTGCATTTCCGATCTGGTCGAGTCTTGGAAACAAGAGGCGGAGATCCAAAGACTACATGAGGAAGTGGATCGGGCGAAGACACAACTACTTGTCCTCAAGGATAATTTTGCAGCTTCTCGATTGATGGCAGATGAGTCTCAGAAGATGGTGGAGCGGATGAAGGCCACATTCGGTGAGACCGGAATGGCCGCCGCCAAAGCGAAGCTGTTTGATGAGAAGGTGCATGACAAGAAGAAGCCATCCGGTTCCCGGATGGTGAGGATTCTCACTGACTTTGCTGATCAGGTTGAAGCGGCAATGAAGGAGGTGCGGAAGGTAGCGGACCGAATGGAGGAGTGTACCCGGATATTGTCGGGAGCAATTTGTTCTCGCGGGATTCAACTCTCGGATATTTCTCTTCCGGATTCGTTCCCGGATGTAACGGCAGGGGAGGGAAAGGATGCCACTCCCAAGTCTAAGAGATCGGAGGCTAGGGCGAATCAAGCTGGTACGCCTAGAACTGACATCAACTTGGACTCAACCCCGGGATCTACAAAAGGCGATCAGGTTCCAAATCCTCAGGAGGAGGAGTGGAATCGGAACTTGAACGAGATTTTCGAGCAAATGGATCCGAGAGCGGATAGTGCCACCATCGGATCTCGGGTGGGGGTTTAGTTTGTAAATAGCAAGAATGTTAGGAATGGATTTGGATCCTGTTACGATCCGGTTAGGAGTAGGTAGGATTGAAAAGTCTGGCCCAAGTCGTGACGGAACTTTTGCAGGCATTTTCGCCCACTTGTACTTTTTTGGTATTATTTAAGTCAGTCCCTACGAGGGGAACTGGGAGTGCTTTTTTTTTGCAAACTTCTTGTACCTTCGTATGCGCTCTTGTGTTGTGTGTGTATCTCCCAAGCTTGGCAGGTTTGCATGATGTAGAGTTAGGAAGGTGTAGGATTGATTTGTGACTTGATCTCTCCCCTTGGTGCGAAAATTTCCGATCCTTAGTGTGCGAGCAAGTTGTAGAAGTGTTGGGAGTGGATTTCAGTGCCTCAACAGATCTAGAGTTTTGAGTTCCAGGTGAGATAGCCGCTGCTAGGCTAGGTGGATAGGGAGGGTATCCTTAGTCATGTTAGAACTCTTGGATGGAAAATCCAATTGAGTGTTCGATCTTTTGAGAGGTCTCACCACCTTAGTTGGTAAATGGAATAGCTCTGGTAAGTGTTGGAATGGACGAGTATACTTGCAACCACCTAGCTTTGCATGGGTAGGAATAGGCATCAAGGTTGTTGTAGTAAGAACGGATCATATGGGGGATCTCTGTGTGACCTGCAAACTGGATTGATGTTTGGGTTGTTGTGAGGGATCAAACCGGATCTGAGATAGCTTTAGGATAGGAGGAGATAGAATAGTGGTCCTTCGGCCACTATAATCTACGGAAGGAGTGGTGGGCCTACCACTTACAAAATCAAGTGACGACCCCTTTGATGGTCCAATAGAGGCAAAACTAAACTGGAATAGGAGTGAGGAGACATAAGGACAATCCCGAACGGATTGGTCCAGAGAGGTACGAGGACCGGAAGTGGTGCGGTCTTGGGAATGGCTTAAATTGAGCCAACCGGAGATTTAGGGGATCAGGGCGGAAGTAATCTAGTCCAAGCTTATTTGGTGGTTGGTTGTTTCCGGTTTTAGATCTAGGACCGGAAGGAAAGGTTTAGAGTGAATAAAGCTTACTCGCTTAATTAAAGTAAATACTCCACAGAATCTCGTGGGTTCAATCTTTAGAGTCATTTAGTTATGCTCTAGAGTGGTCTTTGTGAGCATAACATGGAATTTACTTGCTCTGTGCTGTGACAGGAGAGTACATGGACACGTTGAAATGTGGTCTACCGGCCCCCTCACCTTCCACAATGTCAAGGAATTCATAAGGTGAGCCACTGCGTTGTTTTCGAAGCATTTGTGCAACAGACTCAGTTACAATTCTGGGATACTTCGCACAAAAAGTGGGGATGTCTGGACATTGCTATAGCGCCTGAAGTAGTGGCCATAGATAGCACTTCAAGTACTCTTTGTCGTTGGCTAGGGTGCGCAGCCACTTCACGTAAAAAGGAGTAGTGATGAAGACGTTTGCATCCGGATTGCACGCAACTCTATAGACTTTGCTATCTATAATTATAGTGTTTAATGCGCTAAACCTAGGCCATGTTTCATAGACCTTTGCCAAGTTCTCACACCATGTATTCCAATACCTTCTTCACCCTCTTGTCCCTCACAATGCTTACCAAACCAACAAAACAAGGGAATTGTTTGGAAAGGACCAATAAGACCGACAAGCATAGTCGGGACAACATCATCCATATATGAAGTAGTCATGCTGCCCCAGAATGCTACCTCAAATTGGCTAAAACATTTCAATAGAAAAGGTTTCAACCAAAGCCTCATGAAGATTCTCCTCAGCCTTATTTTTGTGGTGCCCCGGATTCTAGTATTGGGATTGTTTCCACCAAGGACATTGCAATCCAAAAGATTGCCATGAACATTAAAAACTAGTAATTTCGGGGTCCCACACAGACGGTTGTAGATGAGGGAGCGCATTGACAAGGTAGGCTTCACCTCCATTGACGTACGCTGAAGGACGTCGGAGGGGGCTTTTACCTTGCTCGGAGACTTTGGCGCTTTCTTTCCCTTCTTTTGTAACAACTCCGCCACTAGGGGTTCCGCAACTCGTGCGGCTCCAACTCCACCTGCGGTGCCAAAGTTTTGGTTGTCACTCCCATTGCTTCTATGACGTCCAAGGCGTAAGGCAGAAGGTCTTCTTCAGGGTTTGCATGCGCCGAGCTATCACTGGCAGCAGCTTTGGCAGTAGCACTTCTAACTGCTACCTCATTTTCAAGCTCGGTACCAGTGGTCATGTCCTCTAGGTGCTTCCCTGATTTTGGGGTATTGGTGGTCACGGCCTTCGGAGTCTACACAATTTCAGTGATGCCATAAGGTCCCCTACTATCGGGAGTCTTTACGAGGGGGGGGTCTTCATTGTGCGGTCCAGTCATCGCATCAGGGCTTCTTCTTCCTTCGACCTCCCACTCTGGACCAAAAACGATTGAATTGATTGTTGGAGTGTCCTTCACAATGACATCCATGTTCGAAGACAAAGTCACTTCCTCGGTAGTGGTTGTGACGTCTTGCTTAGGCCGCGTGCCCTCCCCAATAGGCGTCTACTTCTCAGTAAATGAGCCTTGTGTCTTTCGAAGAAGGGCATCCATTGGTCGAACCTTCTTCTAGGAATTTGGAAGCGCCCCGGCAACGTCACTAGCATTCAAGCCATGAGATTCTGGGTTCTCCAGCGTTGATTGAGTCCTGGATGGGCTGCCACTAGAGAAGGGCTTTGACTTCCCCATGAAGTCACGAAACATTGACCGCAGGTCTTGTATGGCTTCCGAGTGAGGTGCTGAGGTCGCCATGATGTGGTTGAATTTTGAATCCATGTCCTTCTTAAATGCGTCCATCTCCAGAAGCAAAGCTGGCGATCCTGCACTCCTACCCTAGTTCCCCAGAAGTAGACACCATGTAGTGCCCAGTGACGATGAAGTGTTGTAGAGTCACATTGAAGTACCTACACAGTTACTACTTCTAACGTGGTGATTAGGAAAGACTCATGGACGACTGCGCCGTGACTTCACAGAAGTCATGGGCCGACCAGACCACTGGATGCACACCTATTCAATATAACTTGTACACAAGTACTAAATTAAACAAAAAGTAAGTGAACCGTGACCTATGTACACCTATAGCATACGAAAGAAGGAGATTCTACTGGAGTTGTGTCGAACAACTAAGCACTGCGGACATATAAGACGATGGCAGGAAAACATGGAACTATAGTAGGAACACCTTTGTAAGGCCTGCAAAGACGAAAGATCTAGTTGTTCATGAGAAACATACCATGTTTGCTGGTACTACAACTGTTCCAATGCTCCGCATGTCGTCAATGAGGTTGGTGATCCTAGGGCTCATTGACCTGCCTTCTCTCTACAACCTTATCGTCAGAGCAACATCACATGCAATCCATAGATACATAATATATGATGGGCCCAAGAAGGTGTATGCTTGAACACAATTTCAGAAGATCCGGGAACATGGTAATGAAAGAATATGCTCACCAATGAAGCTTCCACACCCGCTCTTCCTTTCCTCCCCACTCCACTGTAACTCTTTACACTTTGATGGGTGCCAGCCATTTTCTTGGACTTCAACTTCTGCGCATCCATTTGCCAATACGCAATGAGGCGTTTCCATTGCTCTGGGTCTATGTGTACAGGTGGGGTATCTTTGCCGGACAACCACTGAACTTTTAGACGAGATCTCTCTGATTTCATGTACCTTGTCACACTCGATCGGAACCTAGACATGCTCAAAGTTTCGACGATATACTCAAACTCATTGTCAAGAACTTCCCTTAGCTTCTTCAACGTGTGCGGCTTGTGTTGCGACTAGTCCACGATGCTCATGTTGACAATTTTGGAGACGAGATTTCGTACAGCTAGGTCCCAGGCATTCTTGCCCTCATAGCCAGCATCTACCTCGCCACCCTCAAGTACTTCCACAAAGTTCGGCTTCCCACTGCCTATAGCCTGCTCTTGATTGCCGAATTCGAAAGTAGTCCACTTCCTCCTCCAATTATAGCAGTCAGATGGGCGCTCCCCTAGACCATCTGCCTACACCACATTTTGATAAGGCAGTGGAGGCCCGGTAGACCACAGAGGTGGTGCTTGGCTTGGTTGCTATGGCATCCATTGCTCGGGCACCCAAGACCATCTGGATCCAAATTGCCCTGGAGGTAGTGGTGCTTGCTGTGTGGACGGGTCGCAAGCATTCACCTTTGCAAGCAACTTCAAAACCGCCACGGGTTTTGGTTTTTTCATTCTGCGGTCCTGTCACGCCCCTATCTCTTTGGGATGCCCGAAGTGCCTTAGTGAGCAAGGGGGACCTTGGGGGTGACTTCCCAAGCCTTGCAATAGGCTAAGAAGGGAGAAATGAGAGACTCTTGAGAAAACAGGGCGCAATAACACCTTGGTTATGAAGGGCATAGTATCAAGTCATATATTCTTAGAAAGCTCTTGAGAATACGCTTCTAAACGTCCAAAGAAAGCGTGATTGGGACTAGTAGGCTAGAAGTTATGGCCGTTCAAAGTTGGGGGTGTCCCGGTGGTGCCGGGACACTTAAAGCCTAGGTGTGAGGGGTTCTTAAGGAATTACTCAACAAAACATGGCATGTAGCATATCATTGGAAAGCTACAAAGACAAGGAACCTAGAATGCCAAGATTTACGAGGTTCTAAGCCATGAGCCAAAAGTTATGGCGAAGAGAAGGGCCGTGGTGAAGGCGTGACGCCACTCCTGGTGGACCCGAATCTTTGGAGGGCCATAACTTTGTGAGAAATTGTCCAAATGGGACAAGTGATCAGTCCATAGACATCTACTCGTTGCGTAGATATCTAAAATGGGCTCGAATGTGGGATTTGAAGCCTTGAAGACAAAGTTACGCCGTTTGGAAGTTCGGGAGTCCAAACGAAGTAGGAACTTGGGGATTTCGGTTGGAAACGGGTGGTCTTCCAAAACCCAAGGGGGTTTGGGAAGTCCCTTTGACCCACAAGGGGGGGGGGCTACCGAAGACTACAGAGAGTACTATAGGAGGGGTTGGTCTCCCTCCTCACTCCCTCTTGGAGCCTTTGTGAGTTCTGGTGACTCATGGGTAGTGAGGTAACTTCACCACCGGCTTCTAGGCTCCTTGGGACACTTGTGTGTGTGTCCCAGGGCATTGGTTGGTTGGAGTCCCACTCCTTCCTAGGCTTTTGGCAATGTGTCCCGAGTTGTGAGTCTCGATTAGTGTTGGTGTGAGAGTAGCAAATGCACAACGGGCCTAGTATAAAGTGGGGTGACAACCAAGGGCGGTTAGGACCATGGTGAGTAGTGCCACCATGAGTCCTAGCACAATAAGATGGAAGTTCCGCCCCATGTCACCAAGTGACATGCCAAGTGCCACGAGTGGGATCTGTGCTAGAAGTCTCGGGCACCAGGACTTAGCAATGTGAATTGGAAATGGGAACTAATGTTGTGAGTGCTTGGCATGTGTAGTGTTAGTTAGTGGAGCCTAAGTGATACCAGTATTGGAGCGTGGTGAGCCCTGAAAGCTGTGAAGGGCTCTTGAAGTCTGGTTGGAGCTACAAGGTGTTACTAGGGTCGCGACAGGTCCACTAGTGGCTCTTCTTCTTTGAGCTCCTCGTCACTGGAATCGACGAGATGTTCGTTTGCGCTTATGAGACAATTAGTGATGAGATGGGGGGAATTTTCCACCTATGAATTGTAAACACGCTTCTACTCAATGACAACTCCATTGAAAGGGGACATGTCCTACCTCCTATGATGCAAGCATTTCAACAATAACAACATTTCGATGAAATGGCACAAGTATAGCTTCAATTGCAATTTCATGGCTCAAAATTCAAAATACTTTATAAGGGCATGCTCACGAAACGACAAGCACAGAATTGAGAATGGTACATGGACTTCAAGAAGAAGGAGAGGGCTAACAACTCCATAGACCATGACAGTTGCTTCATGTCGTGAGGCGTAATCTTAGAAGTCACCATGTTAGTATTTAAGGGTGTATAAGTATATAGAATTTTTCAAAATTCTTAATAGGCAAAAAGGATTAGAACCCTCTTAGCCTAAACATCTCCCTAACATTGGACAGATGCTCCAGGTAATCCGCAACGGAACCTAGGACGGATCCGGATTCCTGGATAGCGACAGCCTACTGTCTAGACTTCCGGTCTAGAAATAGGGACCCGTTACGGGTAAATGGTCCGCTTTAGGAATGGTTGGTATTTTGACGGGTACTTAACCCCGCCACTGCCATTTGTTCTTCCTCTTTTCCCACAACTGTTTTGTGCGCGTATAGCTAAGTGAAAGAGTGGTGAGTTAGTGCTCGGGTGAGAGGTGATAGTGTGTTCGGATTTTAGAGTGGTTTGAGATGGTGGAGGGAGATATCCGGAAGACTTTGGTCACCGGCCAGATGGTTTGTCCAACCATTCCGGAAAGGCTGAGAGACAGATCCCAACTAGAGGATGACCTTAGTCAGATAGGGTGTGTCGGTCTGTTCATGCGGCCGTGGACCGTAAAGAACGACCGGATGATCTAGGAGTTGATAGTAGGAGCGTCAAACCAGTATGAGTTGACGGTGAGAGGAAGGCCTCAGACCTGGACTGATGAAGTCTGGGCTAAGGTTTATGGATTTCCCAAGAAGGGATCCGGTTTAGCCTCCCGGACGGACAAGTTTACGGTAGGAAAGTTCAAGAACGCAGCCCATTCTAAGGAAGGGTATGCGATTAGTGATTGCCTAGATCCACGACATAGGCATGTCCTAGAGTTCTTGATCCCTATCCTGTATTCGGAAAAGCCTACCCGGGTTACGGTTACGGTAGTAAACACCATATTTGGTGCTTTTGAGGGTAGACCAGTCAGTTGGGGCAAGGTGATTGCATCCGTAGTCGCCAAGCTTGCCGCCAACGTAGGGAAGGGAAAGACCAGCCCCATAGGGCCGTATCTTTTCCATCTGTACCACCACACAAAGCTTCTCAGCGATGTGGAAATGATGGAGTATAATACTGGAGTGACCATCCTTCAATACGGCTTCACGGAAGAAGTGACAGCCGAGCAGCCGCCGGTGGAAGAAGAGGAGGATTCGGAAGAAGACAAGCAACCCTTAGAGCGGAGGCACCGGAAGTCGACAGATCCAACATCGCGGGGAAAACTTTCGGCTCAATAGAGGATCTCGGAAGAGGAAGAAGGAAGCATATCCGGGTTCTTCAAGACTGGATTCAACTGGGTACTCCAAGCGCAAGAGTACCACGAGAGCCTGACGGATCTGCTTAGGAGGATAGGCTGGGAGTTGAAGACGGAACCGGAAGACATCCTCGACGCGTTGAAGAAACTTCCAAATCCGGAAGTCCTCGAGCGGAAGGACAAGCAGATCGTAGCCCTGGAGAAGGAGAAAGCAGATCTTCAGGCAAGACTGTCGCAGCACAGGATAAGTAAATTCCCTATTATGCTCACAAAAATCACTCTAGAGCATAACGAAGTGACTCTAAAGATCGAACCCACCAGATTCTGTGAAGTATTTACTTGATTTGGACGAGTAAGCTCTCTCACCTTCTAAAACTTCCTTTCTGGTCCTAGATCTAACACTAGAAACAACCAACCACCAAGAGGATTAGGACCGAATTACTTCCCATCCGATCTTTTAATCTTCCTATTAACCCAATTCTCCCAATCTCCAGGACCTAAACAATTCTGGTCCTGGTACTACTCTGAACCAATCCGCTCCGGCTAGTTCCTGTACCTCCTCAACACTCTTCCGGTTTAGTTTTGCCTCTGTTGGACCATCAGAGGGTTCGCCACTTGGGATTTTGAGTAGTAGGCCCACCACTCCTTCTGCGGATTATAGTGGTTGAAGACCCACTATTCTCTCCCTTCCTCTCCTAACTAACTCGAATCCGGTTTGATCCCTCACAGCAATCCCGATAGCAATCCGGAATGCAGGTCACACAGAGATCCCCCGTATGATCCGTTCTTACTACAACAACCTCAATGCCAACTCCTACCCGTGCGAAGCTAGGCGGTTACAAGTGTACTCGTTCGTTCCAACAGTAACTAGGATCATTCCATTTACCAACTAAGGTGGTGAGACCTCTCAAAAGATCGGACACTCAACCGGACTACCCGTCCAGGAATTCTAGCGCGACTAAGGATACCCTCCCTATCCGCCTAGCCTAACAGCGGCTATTTCACCCGGAACTTCAAAACCCTAGATCTTGCTGAGGCATTGAAGTACACTCCCAATACTTACACAACCTGCACACACACACATGATCGGAAACTATCGCACTAAGGGGAGAAATCTAATCACAATTCTATCTTACGCCTTCCTAACTCCACATCATGCAAACCTGCCAAGCTTGGGAGACACACACAACAACAGAGCACATACAAAGGTACAACATAAATTGCAAAAAGAAGACTCCCAACGTCCCTCGCGGGCGCTGACTATATACATTTCAAAAAGTTACAAATGGGCGGGAAAACTCGCGAAAGTTCCACCGCCATCTCGGTCGAACTTTCCGGTCCTACCTACTCCCAACTGGATCGGAATAGTTTCCGTATCCGTTTCTATTCTACCTACTCTGTACATCCTAAGCTCCTATTCGCCATCTGATGGTCATGTTGTTCGCTCCCGGGTCCATCTGATCGAAAACCTCGTTTAGGTTCCGACTCCTCTCGATCTCTTGAGGTCAAGGAACCGTATTGCCTTCTGTGGACGCGGGTGGTGAGTCCAAGTCGATGGCGGTTCCAGGCGTGCCGGCCTGGGTTGTTCTCTTGGACTTGGGGGTTGTATCCTTCCCCTCTCCTACTATCACTTCCGGGAACGAATCCGGGAGAGAGATATCCGAGAGTCGAATACCGTGAGAGCAAGTTGCTCCCGACAGCATCCGGGTACTCTCCTCCATCCGGTCCGTTGCCTTCCGTGCCTCCTTCATTGCCGCTTCTACCTGCTCGGCAAAGTCGTTGAGAATTCTCACCATCCGAGAACTGGATAGCTTCTTCTCCTCGTGCACCCGCTCATCATATAACTTAGCTTTGGTGAGGGCCGTTCCGGTCTCCCCGAACGTGGCCTTCACTTGCTCCATCATTTGCCGAGCATCTTCTGCAATAGATTTGGTGGTTGTGAAGTTCTCTTTAAGCACCAAGATCTCCGTCTTCATCCGATCCACCTCCTCTTGTAGCTAGTGGATCTCTACTTCCTGCTTCCGGGCCTCCACTGGATCAGAGATACAACCCGCCACCTTTTCCGGTAGCTCTTAGTCGGGTGCTGCTCCCACCAACTGCCCGATGGCTACGACTATCCTTCTCTTGCGTTCCCAATCCATCCGGATGTCACAGAGGACCTTCACCAGGGGTTGGAACGGGTCCTCGGGATCCATTGCCTTCTCCTCTTCCGGTTTCCCTTCCGGAGTTAGAGCGTTCTGACTAGGTGGCGTCCCTCATTTATTAGGGGAGGTAGTCTTGTGACGCTTGACCGGCGGTACTGGCACCTCCTCGTCTTCCGACTCTGAATCCTCTCCCGGTTCAGAACCGGATTCGCTCTCCTGATCCGATCCTGATTCTCCATGTCTGAGCACTACTTGTTGATTCTTCTACACCTCGTCCTCTCTGTCATTCAGGAGTTGATGGGACTGATAGAGGTGCATTAAGTAGGGGCTCACTGGAGTTGCCCTACTCTTTCTGACTCTACTAACTAACTAGAGTAGCAGATCGGAAATGATCCGGGCCCAGTCGACTTTCTGGGCCCCGAAAATAGTGTTCGCAAGGGTAATGGTTACCCTTGTCGGCTTTTCTAGATGGAGGATCGGAACAAGGAACTGTAGGAGTCGGCGGTTCCGCTCATCCTTACAGTCCTCGATGGCATATTCGTCCTTTGGATTTACCGCTCCCTCGAACTTGCCTTGGATGAAGTCGTCCTTCCAACTCGCCATCCTAAATCCTCCTGGCCGGAAGCTGTACACTGACCTCCAGACCTCTTCCGTCTAGAGAGGCGGAACCGCTCTCAACGTATTATCCCACTTATTGGACACTTTACCCGAGAGTTCCCGGACGAAAATCTCCTCCTTGAAACCCCAGGGCTTGGTTGCAAACCCTATACAACCCATGGAGTTCAAGTCGTCCATGAGTTCCGCTCGGGTATCCTTTGACAAAGGGATAACCGGAACTACTTTCCGGAGTTTGACATCTAGTGCTGACGACGAATTAGCATGACCTCTAGTTCTCTTGAGTTGTGGCATGGTCGCGGACGAGCTACTCGGAACCCTTTCCGATTCTACCTTACTGTCGCTCTCCTAGCCGCACGTCCCGTTCCTTTCCTTCTCTCTCCGATCTCAACCGGAAACCAAACTAACACTGTAGTGGACACTATAACACTCGCGAAAAACACTCGAAACAATGATTGACACGGAACGCTGAAACTGACAGACACGAGGAGCTTAAAAGCGCTGGAAAATGAAATAGTGAAAAGAGGTGCAACTGGCCAGGCCAGCCCATTTATACTGGCTGGACCCCATTGCCACCTCATCATGACCTAATTTGGATCCGGTTTCTGTAGGGTATCCGGTTCGTCACATATCCGGTCAGACATCCGCTCCTATCCGTTCAATCCCTGGAACCTGGATTGAGTAGATCTTTCCACTATCTTATTTTCCACTTCTATTTCCGCTCCTTATGGTTTCTTAACCAAATCCGGATACCCCTATCTAGCTATCCGGTTAGTATTACTAAGTAAAACCAAAAAAATTAAAATTTCATGCTGCCACAAAGACTCAGCTGGGCGCAAGGGGAGATGGCTGCAGCGAAGCAAAGGGAGAAGGAAGCCCTCCAGTTGTTGAAGAACTTATCCAGCTTAGTAGACAAGCCGGCAAACATGGTGATGAAGGCAGCTCTAACCTAGAGCCGGTTGACCGAGGAAGGGCACCTCATCGGATCCAAGGTCATCCGGATACTCGTGGACTTCTCCTCACAGATGGAGCTCATACTCAAGGAGATGAGGCAGCTGCTTGGACGGATCGACCCCGACCGGGTAATAGACTTCTCCAACTTTCCAGAGATCCATTTCGACACGGAGACACCCGTCAAGCTCACCGCCTCAATGCCGCTACCTTCATAACCAGAAGCCTCACGGGAGACTCTCCGGTACTCTCCGGAACCCTTTTCCAAGCAGTTGGAGAAGACAATCCAGGGGAGCATGAAGTCAGCACCTGAGCCAAGCACGCAGTCGGATACAAGACGGGAGTTGGCGCCTCTAGAGATTACGGTGTCTCCACCTGTCCCAGTGTTCAACCTTCCGGAAAAGGAGCCACTGCCGACACTGCACACCCAAGCCCGTGGCCAATTGATAGAGTGGATTGGGGGGTTGTTGAATCCAGCCCGATCTCAGCCGGAGGAGTTCGAGCATATGGTGGAGGAGAAACAACCAAGGAAGGAGATCGAGCCCATCATGTTGGATGAGATGTCTCCAAGTGAGGAGAACGAGAGGGAGATAACTCAGATTGAGAAATCTGAGGAGGAAGAGTATCGAACCGGATCGGAGGACGAGGACGAGGAAGAAGCCGGCTACTCTCCTCCGGAAATTCGGAAGATACAGACCCGGGCGGCGTTACGGATGACCCCCATCAAGGCGACCCCGAAAGCAACTCCGAGGTCATCCACGCGAGCACCAGCGAGTTAAGGCGGGAGCAGCCAAAAGAAAGCGCGGAAGGGAAAGTAGATAGAATTTTTCTTTAGGCAGATAGGACTTTACATTTGAACCGGATCCGGATTTTCAGGTGTACGACCGGGTTTCGGGTTTATAGGATCTCACTTTTCCGGATTTTTCGGGGTGTTTGTAAGTGGTCACCTGGATTTCTGGGTGGCTTTTTGGCCTTTTTGGCTTTGGTTGTTTCTAGTTTTAAGGGAGGGGCATGATTGTTGCCTCTCATTCCATCCTAGCGTTATAGTTTGTATTTTGTCATCCTTATTTTAATCTGAGCCACCAAGTGGACCCTTAGGGATTGATCTCTAGTATATATCCAACTTCCTTGTGTTTCCTTGTGAGTGTGTGAAGTGTAATTAAGGAGGAGGAAAGGAGGAATCCGGATCTGAGGGGACTTGGGTCTGAGTGTTGAGGAACGTCTATTACGTAGTCTAGACTGGTGAATTTGGTCTTGAACACGTGTCTTTAAACTCCTGGAACGGGAATCCGATTAGGAGTGGTGTGGGTGCAAATCCGGGATACCAGGGAGGGTTCCGTGTGGAGATAAGCAACCACCACTGGAAGAAACCCCATATCACTTACCGGAAGGTCAACCAAACCCTAGGATCAGTTTAGCGAACGATTTACAATCCTTACCTTAGTTCCGGTTTCTATTGGTCTGTCGTTGTAGTGGAGAAGGCTTGTTACGGATCTGTATGACTTGCTTTCCGGATTGGCCATCCAAAAGGTTGTGAGAGTGTTTCCGGTCAATCCAGTGCAGCAGTTGGTCTAAGCGTGTGTTTTGTGGTTTTGAGAGAGAAGAGAGAGTGAGAAATACGAGTGGTGAGTCCCTACCCCTCTATATAATCAAAGGTGGACCCTCTGAGGGTAAAACAGAGGTACCAAAAACTAGTGTTTGGGAGTGAAGTGATGGATCCGGAATCCAGAAACAGAGTGAATCCAGATTGGATTCCGGAAAGTGAGAGCTTAAGTTGGTAGAACGGATAACCTAGGCTTGCAACAACATACTAGAATCCCCTGGGACGATATTTCGAGTTAGTTTACACGTTTGGGTGTTGTAAATGGTATTTACCGCACGCTACGTGTACGACACTACACAACATCCATGCCTGATGCCTAAAACCCTAACCTCAGAGCGAGAAAGCGTTCTGCAAGTGTTACTTGCGGCACTTGCCTTGCAATTTGATTGGTGCCGAACATGATTACAAGCAATTGCTAAGTGCATCATACCTGCTGCAATGGCCTCTTCATTGGACTCCGTCACCTTGGAGGAGGAATCATGCTCGCTACTCATGTTTGCAAATTTTGTAAGTTCTGCTCCATTGATTAATGGAGTGCACTTCCCCCTTCTGCCTTGTCCTGAGAGGCCTCGCCGCCTCAAACTTCTCTGGAAACCCACCCTCCCTTTTTGACTGCGAAGTTTATTCGACCTCACTGGTTTCTCTGTCGTTAGGTTCTTTCCTAACTCTTCATTGCTGCGACACAGAGCACTATTTGTGAGAAAGCATGATCACCACGCAAGGCACGCATACTCCATCATGTGAAAAAAATATGTAGCAAAAAGACTGAAAGAGAGATGTGGAATAGAAAGGAAGAGCAACAAACATGAGATTGCTAAGAAGAAAGACCGAAGTTAGGGTTCCGCCTTGCAGGTCATGGGGCGAAGAAGCATTCCATTTACCCCCACGAGGTTCCATGTGGCTATCTGGGGTTTCCAATGCGTTTTGAGAGCACTTGCTACTTACCTAGTCTAAGACGTGACTTCCATACAACTAGAGTGTCACTCTAAGGGAGTCGCTCAGAAGAAATAACTTGGACATAGAGACTTCAGCACTACTACAAAGCAACTGTAGAGTGCCCAATGCATTAAAGTGGCGCGCTTTTCAAAGCAAAACCTGCGTTAAACCTAGCGTCGACGAGACATAGCGCAAGTTGGATTTCAATAACTTAGTATGCAGTGTGTACCTCGTGCATAAACAAAAGAATATAGCATGAAGTAGTAACTGATGGCTATAGTGAGTACTTTGTCACATCTTCCTCCAGTCATGTAGAAGATAGCCAATAATATCAGCGCATGTTGTTGCGACACTTGCATTGCAATGCTGTAGATAGACTTGAAGACTATGTCTTGAGAATTTTGTACAAGAAGGCTACAACAAGAAGGAGAAACTCACAATTCTTTTCAAGCAAGGAGGGTTGGCTACAAAGCCTTTTGCATTTCTGCCACACGCTTGTCGTAGAAGAGTTCATACTCGGTCTTCTTTGGTGGTGGGTTGTCCATTGGCGAGTCTTCGGTACGGGACAACGTTACACTGCAAGGGATTGCAAGTCGGATCGTCCCTTGCTACAGGGTGTGCGGAAGTTCAAGCTTCAATAGAAGGTGGGATACACTGCATGCGAGAGCACACAAGTAATTGGAGGACAAAGTGGTGGTGGACTGTAGTCGAGGTAGTAGCTACCTTCATCAACGATGCATGAAAAAATGCGTGACCTTTTGTTTAGTGAAGTAGGTGCGCATTTCTTTAGACTATCATCTAGAAGGAGTAGTGGGCTTGAATAGGCTAATGGAATTTGGCACTTGACAATTAATTTTTTCCTAGCGTGCAACCTAATGAGTTGTCTACAATTGGACATGTTGAGCTCTGGCAATCTGCCATAGATATGAAATTGAGAGGCCACTCATAGACCGAGACTTCAATGCTCATGTGTATAGTTGTACCTATTGCCGCCGTTAGTCACAAGTAATTACTGTCGGCGCCATGCAACACGCCTCCTTCAGTAGAAGACATCGTCAACGTCCAAAGACTTCCACATAACTTATATACGACTTCAGTAAGTCACGTAGAAGTCCTGAGTACCCTATAGTGACTGAAATGTGACTTGAATAAGTCATGTCGTAGTTGTGTTGTAGAGAATGTGGGCAGTTAAGGCAAGGTCCTCAATGAACTTCAATGTCCACAATGCGGATTTGTAGGCTTCATCAGTAGTGAAATGTTCTTCATGAAAGAGATTGTAGTATGGTTCAAGTGAATCGTAACCTTTGATTTAAACTTAGAATGATTTAGGTACGAAAAGGGTCCTGAAAGTCATAGTGAAGTGCTACGCGGTTTAAACTGTGGTATTCAGGGTTTAATTAATGAGGGCATTTTTAATGAACTTCTTCAAAGAAGTTCCAGAATTAAAGACATATTGACTCAATCAATATCGTCAAGGATTCCTTCTTGTATTATTCTAAATTTCTTTGGCCCTACCCACCCTCCAGTGAATTCTATCCCTATGCCCTAAACCCTAATGCAAGTTCGGGAAGTGTCAAAAGATTTGATTATGCAATTTATATTTTGAAGTGGAGTTCTAGTACTTTTTCTCTTGGGATTCTATATTTTTGGGCCTCGACATTCACTCCCATATAAACTACCCTGAAAGCTTGAAGCCCATGAGGAAGTACATGTAGTCATTACGACCCTTATTGTTCTAAGGGATTTTAGGATGTCTAAACTTGTACTTCCTTTGTGGACCCTAAAATTCGGGGGATCCACCTATGAAACAAAGCGTCCCATTCTACTAAATCAAAGTCGTGGAATTAGCTTAACTTATTCTTGAGGTCCTTTCTCTTGTTCATGTCTGACACTTACACTTGCTTGTATAAATTTATGTTTTTGGGGGGGAATTTGGTGTTTGAAGACATCGTCTTTAGTTGTTTTCATACTTTCATTCTTGACATCTATGTACCTTGAACCCTAAAACCCTTACAAGTCATTGGTAAAACAACTGCATGCTAATTAATGGAGTACTTGAAGACTTTGTTTTCCGAGGGCATTCCTCGAGCAATGTCTTGGATAGTAATCACGGAAACCGGACGCGTAAGAGCCGAAAGCTAGAAGTCACTTGCGCTCACATTGTGTATATGTTGTCTATGTTTCCACAGTGGGACTTCTTTGTCACTGCCAAAAGTCATTCTATAGTGAGCGCCTGTGGAAAATGACTGAGGCATAATTGATTTAGTGAAGTAAAAGTTGTTGTGAAGTCTTCCAATACAAGAGAGCAACGTTACACAAATGAAGGGGAAACGGTGCCAACAATGCTGTGTAGTGCACTGGACATATTACAGGTATTCAGTTCGCATGCCCAGAACATCTGTTTTTTCTGTAATTTTCAAATTCTCATAAAGAGCTGACCATAGAAGGTATTATCTTCGCTGAGAATGCCTAAACGGCAAGTTCTTAGGGCTGCACCCCTTCACTGTAGGAAGAGGTCCCAAATGATTACCCCGGATCCAGAGGACGAACTGCAATTATATGAGACATCAGAGCAGACGAAAATTATTCCACCTGTTCTAGGATCTTCTGATGTATGTGGCCCCCCTAGGTGCAAGAGGACGGCTGTGGTACCTCTTGTTGATAGGGAGTCATTCGAGAAACTTCAACATGGTCTTGGCTACATAGTGTGTGTAGAGCCTACTACACGGCAAGTGCCTGCAACTCCTTCGGAATTTAGGACAGCAGAGCAGAAATCGAGTTTTAGAGATAGGGTTGAATAGGCACTATCTGAGCATCGCGATGTATTAGGACAAAACCTCCCTGTAGCCACTTCATTGGTGGGAGTAGGACTACAAGAGTTAGTATCCGCTGATGTTGGGGCTGCATCTCTACAAAGAAAAAAAAATTCTCTTTGGCTGAGTTGTTCAAAATTCCTCATTAAATGAAAAGGGGAATTGTGCCCCCTAATTTGTGGTTGTACTTATGCAGAAGTCCACTGATAGCACTATAGTTGAATCGTGCATTGTATACCATCTTCGTGAGAATCCCATAACCCTCGTGAAGTTGAATATGCAAAAAAATTTTACATGAAACAAAGGAACCCCCCACCCCCCTTCAATTTCTTCTTCACATTTCTGTATTGCCGAAGTCGCTTGATCTGAGAGTGAGAGTATACAGAAATTCTAAAGTCGCTTAGAAGTCATGGAAGTTGTACATCAGTTGCATACCAGTTGCACTTCCAATGACAAGCTTGCAGCCATGATGAATTAGCCCAGAATGAAGGCATCTCTTGACTTTTCCGCATATATTCTTCGCAAGAAATAAAGGTGAAGGCAATTCCTGAAGTGAAATGAGGTGATACTTGTTGGATTGCCCCTCATTGACAGTCATAGGCAACAACTACGGGATGACCGACTATAGACTAGGGAGTTGCAAAGGGCTTCGCATCACAACTTGAAGAGATTGCACTATCCATGCATGGAATGTCGTGGAGGGAGGAGGTTACTCATACATAATGTGAAGGACCACCTCATTCAAAATGGAAGAGATCCAAATTCTCGGATTTGGAGAGGTCATGGGAGCCGAGACTCTTTCGATGAAGAGTGGGAGAAACAATTTTAGGGACCACTATCATAGGAAGCCGTGGAATTTGATGCCAATGTTGATACTCGCAGCATGATTGATCAGGCGTTGGAGCAAGTGGATGTACTGACATCTTCAGCTGACAAAGTCCGCCATGAAGTCAACCAAGTTTTTGCCACAACGGATTCCATCCACGAAGACTTCGTTGGAGCTAACATGGAGGATACAGTAGAGGTTGAGGAGTGTAGGGACGATCCCCTTTCTAATGGCATGCCCATGGATGAAGGCACTGACGACACTGACATGGTTGCCCAAGCATTGCAAGAGTCCCTAGGGGCTCTATATGATGGCTCAAGTTCGAACAAAATTGTAGCAACCGTCTTGCTAATGAATTTGTGTACAGTTCATGGGGTCAGCAATCACTATGCAAATGAGCTTTTCAGCATCTTACACCTCCATCTTCTTTCCGGGAAGAATACATTGCCGAAGACATACCATGCTGCAAAGACCCTAATTGCAAAGTTGGGACTCACTTATAACACCATCCATGCATGTGAGAGGGGATGTGTGCTATTTCGTGGTGAGCATGAGAATGCTTTACGTTGTCCTAAGTGCGGTGGGCATTGATATAGAGATGAGGCTTGACGGGCCGTCCCATTGAAAGTCTTACATCATTTTCCCATTATTCCATGTCTGCAAAGGACATTCTGGAGTCCTAATATCTCCAAGCTGATGGTGTGGCATGTTGAGAACCGTAGCAACCGTGCTAGAGGGGACGGCCTTGTTAGGCATCCATGTGACTCGAAAGCTTGGCAGCATTTCCACAATAATGTGGACCTAAGCTTTGCCAATGATCCATGAAACACTCACTTTGCTTTGGCCATAGATGGAGTGAACCCTTTCAAGTAGAACCGGTCATCATGGTCCACGTAGCCAATGTTGTTGCTAAATTACAATCTCCCTCCATAGTTGACAACAAAAAAGTTTTTTGTCCTCTTGGCCCTATTGATTCCAGGTAAAGAATCTGTGACGTTTGAAACATTCGACGTGTACTTGGAGCCCCTTGTTGACGAATTGCTAGAGTTATGGTTGGGAGTCCTTGCGCTCGACGTGACAAAGGATGTAGGCTCTAGATCATTTTAGTTGCCTGCAATGCTACTATGGACTATTCATGACTTTCCTGGCTCCGGCATAATAGGAGGATTCTCCCACCAAGGATATGCTACTTGTCCTTGGTGTGGTGTGGACCTAGGTGTTGAGCATTCTATAGAGCTTGGGAAGCAAATGTATGGGGGGACTAGATGATGGTTGCCCGAAGATCATCCCTACAGATTAGATGCAATGAAGGACCACTTCAACGGGGCCATGGAAAACCGGACTAAACCCCGTGTAGTAATAGTGGAGGAGCAAGTACAACATGCAATGAATTGTGAGGCATGGAGAGCATCAAGACATAGAGATGGTGCTGCCAGGGACCCTTCCAAGCTACACAACGTCAAGCGACTAAGCAGTCTCTTCTGATTGCCCTATTGGAAGGTAAGTCAAAGCACTCCATTCCCTTAGTCACAACATCGACTTCTAGGTGACTCCTAGGTGCTTGGTGAGTGTCCCAGTAGTCAGATCTAAGTAGAAAAAATGTATGCAGTTACACCTAGTGACTTTGAAATGACTAGTCCCACTAGGGGGTTGATTGGAACCGTCTTGCAGTGCAATTGCAGGCGGAGAAGGGAAGTCTGAGGCTGTCGTGGTTCTAGAATGTTTAGTATCCTTAGAACTATGTCCTGTCTTTGACAAGGAAGTTATATTGCTTTGACATGATGAAGCCTACGAACCACTACTTTGAGAATCTAAAGTTTCTCTACTAAGCCTCAATGTGTTGCTCCATAGAAACTTTTGATTCGCTACACATTGGATGCCATGCACTACAAAATGAACTTGGCAAAGAATTTTTTGAAAACCATTATAGGGAAGAAAGATATTGTGAAGGTGAGGAGAGATTTGCAACAGTGGAATATTAGGAAGCACCTTTGGTTGACACCAAATCCACGAAAACCGGGGAAGATGGTGAAGCCTTGTGCTTCTTTTGTTATGTCGGACAATGAATTTGAGAAGTTTACAAGTTGCCTTGAGTCTTTGAAGACACCAAGCGGCTATTCATCTAACCTCAGCAAGTGCATCCGGAAGAAAAACTTTGGTGGCCTCAAGTCCCATGATTACCATGTGTTAATGCAACAGGTTCTGCCATTAGTACTACGAAGGCTAGTGCAACCTGGGCCACACATGGCTGTAATGCAAATGTACAAGGTCTTTAGGCGCTCGTGCACCAAAGTTTACAATCCAGTAGACTTTGCATCACTGGAAGTTGATGTTGCAAAGAGCATGGCTCTATTGGAGATTGAATTTCCCCCATCTTTTTTCGACATAATGACACATCTCCCTTATCATCTAGCTAAGGAGCTGGACTTGTGTGGACCAGTGAGCGCAAGGTGGATGTATCCAATCGAACGATATATGAAAGTGCTGAAGAACCATGTGCAGAATATGGCACGCCTTGAAGCTTGTATGGCGGAGGGCTACTTGAAAGAGGAGTGCCTTGGCTTCATAACAGAGTACTTCCAGAGATTTGAGGCCACAACGAGACAAGTATGGGATAAAGACAAAGAGTACAGTGATGCTAAGGAAGTGCTCCAAGGAGCAAGCAAACAATACGTGATGAGTCCTGAGCTCCGGGATGTAGCACACCAGTACGTGTTGACAAATGTGGCAGTTATGGAGGATTTTTATGAGTAAGATCTAGTTGCATCCCTTCCTTTTCAAGGCACCTGCTACATATCCCTGATGCACCCATTGTACAACACAACAATGTAGGCGTTTAGCATGTCCAGAATGTCACCTAGTAGTTGCATGGAAGATGTGATGCAGTCATTTGTGCAAAGTGAGATCAAGGCATTCTCCAGTTGCACGACTCCATAGCGACTGTACTAAGTCACTTCTAAGTTGTATATATGTGTAGTGTCTAGTCGCATCACGCGGGCCCCTTATGCCTTGCATGTTTTTGTTTTCCCTTTTTGATATTCTATATGGGAGTCCACCTAATTGTGCAAAG